>CM046893.1:17001149-17073091 GCA_025688845.1 Cucumis hystrix
TTCCTATTCAATTTTCCTCTCTCTTCATTAATAACCCTTATCTCACCTCTTTTATATTTCTCCTTAATACTTATAAATCTTCACCAATTAAAACCATTTCACAAAATAACACCCAAAATTAATAAAATGATTTAAAAAATTTTTGGGGTGTTACATAAACTAGGGTCTCACATAAGGCATCACGTCTAATAAGGTACAAAAGATTATCTCATTTCAAACTTTATCGAGTTTCCTGCATTCTTTCGGAATCATCATTTCAAAAAACCTTGGTATTAAGTTTTAGCTAATAATGACAACATCAACAATAACGTACATAACGAATTAAACATAAATGCAACATAAGACTAGGAAAGACTGCTTTCAAAACCTTTCTTTCATTTAAAAAATCACTCACGAAATACTTCTTTAAATCACTAGTCATAATTCAAATCACGTTGTTCGATCATCTCGCTTTAACCTTTACCAAATTTCATGTATTTTCCAGAACATATTATTATATCACCGCATTTCAGTTCATAGTAAGTCTAAGGCATTTATAAGTCTTATGCATTTCAAGAATTGGAAAGCATAGGCGAAGTCACATAGTTCATGGTTTTCGTAGAAATATATTTGGGAATTCAAACACATTTTAGAAATTCTTATCATTTTCGAAACGTTATGAGAATAACCACTCACAATCACAATCAGCTACTTTTTCCTCCTAGCTCCTTAGTCAAAAGTTTCCTTATACTTCCTTGCAATTCTTCTCGAATTCATGCTTGTTTTAGATCTCTGAAACCTTGAAAATCTTCCTAGTTTTCCCTTAAGTAAATTCGAGATAAAAACAGCTTCAAAATGATCGAATTTTCTCTATTTATAAGCTTCTCGGTAGAAGTTTTCCATGTCGGAATGATTAGAATGCCATGTGTTTCTGCCTAAATATTCCTTATCCTAAACTTGGATTGGACGACAAGGTCAAATCAGTTCACCAACCTTCTTATGTAAGGATGACGTCAACTACTTCATGGTGAAGCAATCTTATATCGCGGCAAGGGTCCTCGCGTAGCCTTTTCTCATCGCATAGTAGTTTTTACCGCATATAAATGGTCTTCGTAGTGTGGGCTCTTATCGCCTAAAGTCAGATAGCGATAAGGGTCCCACATTCACCTAGACGATTGCACCACATTTGTCTTGATTGTTTCAATTCATATAATGGTCTTTAGAATTATATGACTCAAGTATTTTGAATTCTTCAGAGATTTTCCTATAGATTTCATTCTACAGTGATTCATACAGATATGATGTGACTACATCCATAAGATGCATATCAAGCTTCACACTTACAGTCAAGTTAATTAAATATCTCAATGGTAATAGCATCAACCATAGAAGAATGTGTTTCCTCATAATCAATGTCTCGTCTCTTAGAAAATCCTTATGCAACAAGTCGTGCTTTATATCTAGTGACCCCATTATTGTCATTTCTCTTATGCATAAATACCTACTTAAATCCCATGGGTTTTTCACCTTCAAGTGTATGAACTACAAGCCTAAAAACTTTCATGTTTCAAAATTGAGTTTAGTTTTGCTTGGATGCCTTATTTTTACATTGACCAATCCTTTCTATGACGACATTTTTTAATAGATCTAGGTTTAGAATCCATATTTTCATGAATGATATTATAGGCAGTAGTATAAGCAAATATGTTGTCTACAATTACATCAGTTCTATTCCATCTTTTTTCTGTCATGGTATAATTTATGTAGATCTCATTGTTTTCTCCATGTACTTGAGTCTCTTTAACATTTTTATCATTAGTCATGTCCAAGGCTTCTTCTTGAATGTTCCTATTTTGAATTGAGTTATTTCGACTATTGATTACTTTTCTTTTTCGAATATTTTTATCCTTTGAACCTATTGATTTACCACGTGATGTGGTCCTTTTACTGTCACCTGTAAACGACCAATCAAATGAAATTTATATTATACCGATCAATACTGCCTATACTATTAAGTAATACAAGTGACAAGATCAGATTGATCTGTAGAGAAGCATGAAGATTAGCTCCTCAAAGTTAATTATGTAGTTAAAGTGATAAATGGGGGGAGGGGAGGGGAGTTCGGAGTTGGAATTGAATGCAAGGAAGTAAATTGCAGAAAATGAAAGAGTAATATGCTGAGTTTGGGTTAAATTGATCACTCTCTTCTCCAAAGAATTTATTCACCGTGCTATCATCACTTATCTATATGCAATCTTCACCTAACCAATTTAATTGGAACTCCCAATAAATTGTTCCAAGGTTATAGTTGTTCTAACCCAATTCGATTAAACATGCAGTATTAAATTTTTCAATAGCATTAAGTTCTAGATATCATTAGGTGGAATGCCTAATTTCCATCGTCTAATTAACATTCAATATGTTCAATTCTAGGTTGGTTAGAATCAATGCACATCAAAATAGATTTACAAGCGTACCTAACCTATTGCTTCTAACCAAATCTTATCTAATTGTCACAAGTCAAAGATTCAATAAAAAGCTAAAGTTCTTTATTTCTCATCGTCCAAACATTTAACAAAATATCATCAAAGAACAAATTAATTGAACCAAAGATTACAATAAAATTAAGTTCAAACTCGCATAAACTCAAGGAACAAGAAAGATTTCTACATACCCAAGCTAGAAAAAATTACCTAATTATTGATGTAACTCAAATGAGAGAATTTTATTAATGTTTTTCAAGCTGTGGATACAAAAAGACAACTACACTATTTATAGCAAAGTAAACTAACCCTATTCCTAATCCTAATTAATAAAAGAAACTTAATCATAATCCTAAATAATAAAAGAGACTAATTCTAATCTTAATAAATCAAGAAACTAATCCTAATCCTAATCCTAATAAATTAAGGATTTGATCTTAATACCCTATTCCTACTACATCATTTCTATCCCTAAAAAAACTCATCCTCAAGTTTTAAAATGAAAATGAAGGTAAAAATAAAAAAAAGTAAGCCAGTAGATTGAAGGCATCTTGGAACATCTAACATCAATAATATCCATCTCTGTATTGCTACTTCTTTTTTCTTCATTGATTCTTGCATAAATCGTGATCCGTACGGGATTTGTGTAGCCCAAAATTCATCTTCATGTTCGTAGAGAACTATTTCTTCATATTTTTTGTGCAAAAACCATCAATTTTGATTGGTTTGTTTCCCCTACAACGGTTTCGATTTCATTCTCTTCGTCTAAAGGAGGTAATTCGGTCGCTCCTCATTTTTTGTTGTCAACGATTTTCACTTCAACGCTTAGAGTTTTGATCATGTTTTCTTCCGTGTTTGAAAATTTGGGTGTTTTATTCCCCAATTTTTTTCTCAATTGTTGACATCATTTTCTCTTTCAAATTAGGTTGCATAAACTCTAAATTGAAAATATTTTTGTCGTTTTTATTACCACTCTTCATCATCAATCTATTGTTTGCCAGGCCCTCTGAATCTCTTTAAATGACTATTGCCATTTTCACTTTGACTGTCTTCAGTGTGCTCTTTGAGGGAGTTTAGATTGTGTAGGAGGCATCAAATCATCTACCAAGCATTTTGTACCCTTCTCAGTTTGCCCGACGATACGTTTCCCAATTCCAAAGGAGAATATTCTTTTACTTCAACTTCCAAAATCATATTTCAGTTTTCTAGGTGGGTTTAGGTTGGAAAAGAGGGACAGTGAAGCGGTCTACCAAATGTTGCACTCCTTCTTGGAGATAATTTACATGTTTTGCAAGCCATCTGTCCTTGTAGTGTGAAATAACATAAGTGTGCAAATTAAGAGTATGTGCAGGAAGATATATTTGAGAAAGTGTATTTTTATGCAAACGCAAGTCATCCAATAATATCGTACATTGGTAAAATCAACTATGAAATTTTTTATGGTCTAAGTCATATGACGCATCTTGATAAAACCCAAGTTGCTGACTAAAATGACAAGGATTATAAAATTTTATGACCATGGAAAACCCCTATCATGAGGATAGAAAGCATATCGAATACTTATAATGAATGAGAAATTTCAATAAATTAACTTTCCATTATCTTTTCAAAGTTCATTTTTATTTTTTGTCTAAAGACACGCATGCCATGACACATATTTTTTCTTATGGATATGTGTATGTTCACACGAGATTTCTGGAAAATTTGGTTTGTGGAGTTGAACTTGTGTTGATGTTATGCTTGTGTTGATTTAATACGATGTGGTTCGATCTCTAGAATTTGATCCTCTAATTCTCTCTAGGATGCTTACGCTTGATTTGAGGAAGCGGATCACGTGATGTTCTTGAAGTTGGAGTCTTAGAAGAAAGCTCGTATCTTCAAAGGAGGTTCAATCTTAGAGGGTGGTCGGCTTCAGGAGTTAGGGAGTCTTGAGCTCTTGGGAGAATTCTCTCTAGACCTTCTTGAGTAAAAAATTTCCTACCCCTACAAATGAGGAGTAACTCTATTTATAGATTTCTTTGGTGGACTTTGTAAGCTTGAGCTTGGTTGATCCATGGACCAGACCCATGGGCTTAACTAAATGAATTTGGGTTATATTTGGTCTTTGGGCTAAATTAAGCTTATTTTTGCTCAATTATGATTGGTCTTCACTTTTAATTTGTGACATCATCATAATTAGCCAATTTATGTCTTCAATTTTAATTTGGGACACGTGTCAATTTTTTAATTAGTCCCAAATTCAATTATATGTATTTTCATCATTAATTTAGTAAATGATGTGGTAATTTGTGATTGGTCTCAAAATTTTTTATTCAACAAAGGTTTCCCTTTTCGAGATTTATGCAAGTATATGGGCAAATGAATCTCAAAAAGGATAAATTTGAAGTCAAAATACGAGAATTTATTTTTTGTTCAATTCAATATATCAAATTAATGAAACTATGAATTTAGTACATGAGTTTGATTTAAATTTGAAATAAGGGTTGGAATATGGCCAAACCTTAATTAATTTGAGAAAAGTTCAAGGTTTTATCCACAATTTAATTTGATTTGAGGATAAAAATTAAATTAAATTTTTTTGAAATAAAATTTGGAACATAATTGAATTATCTTTTCTATATTACTAAAACAAGATTAAATATCATTCCTAATCCTTTTAGGAATTGGATTTGTTGGCTTTATAAATGACTCACATCTTCATCATTCATTCCTCATCAAACAAAAGAAAAGTAAACAAAAACTTCTCTTCTCCCTTTCTCTTTCTTTTTTTTTCCTAACTTTTTGCCCCTCTTTTTTTTTTTACAGGAACTAAAGGTAAGATCTTCTTCTTCCTTTTTCTTTCTCTCTCTCTCTCTCTCTCTCTCTCTCTCTCTTATTTTTTGCAATCGCTTGTTGGGGTGATTCTGTCGTTAGCGATCCAACTTCTACTAGGAGACGATTGAACATTTGTTATCAAATCCACCTCCCTTGTAGAAATGATTAGGCATCTTCGTTATGTTTCCCCGTTAGTGATCCAACTTCTACTAGAAGACAATCGGGCATTTTCTGTCAGATCCATCTTTCTAATTGAAACGATCGAACATCTTGGTTCTACTTCCCCATCAGAGATCCAACTTCTCCTAAGGGACGATCAAGCATTTGCTGTCAGATCCACCTCCCTAATAGGAACGATTTGGCATCTTGGTTATGCTTTGCCTTTAGCGATCCAACTTCTACTAGGGGACGATCGGGCATTTATGGTCAGATCTACCTTCCTAGTAGGAACGATTAGACATCTTTATTCTACTTCATCGTCAACGATCCAACTTCTACTATGAGATACTCGAGCATTTTTCGTTAGATCCACCTCCCTGGTAAGAACGATCAGGCATCTTCATTCTACTTCGCCATTTGCTATCCAACTTCTACTAAGTGAAGATTGGGTTTTTGTGGTCAGATCCACCTATCTAGAAAGAACGATCGGGCATCTTAGTTATGCTTCGCCGTCAGCGATCCAACTTCTACTAGGGGACGATCGGGCATTTGCCATCAAATTCACCTCCCTAGTACGAACGATTAGACATCTTTGTTCTGCTTTATCATCAACGATCCAACTTCAATTAAGGGACGATCAAACTTTTGTCGTTAGATCCACCTACCTAGTAGGAACGATCAGACATCTTCATTCTGCTTTATTGTCATTATGAAGTGGTAGAACTGCACCATCTTCATCTTGAAGAGGCAGAGGTAGAGTTGCAACATTATTGTCTTCTTGGAGAAGCAAACGTGAAGATGCACCATCGTTGTCTTCTTTGAGAGGCAGAGGCAAAGCTACACCATCCTTGTCTTCTTGGAGAGGCAAAGACCGAGCTTTAGCATTGTCGTAATTTTGGAGAGGCAAAGACGGAACTGCACCGTCGACATCTTCTTGCAGAGGTAGAGATGAAGCTATACTGTCGTCATCATTTTGGAGAGGCAAAGGCGGAGCTACATCGTCGACATCATATTGGAGAGGAAAAGGTGAAGCTTTACTGTCAACATCATCTTGGAGAGGTGGAGGCAGAGCTACACAGTCTGCATCATCTTGAAGAGGGGGAGGCGAAGCTACACCGTCGTCATCTTCTTGGAGAGGTAGAGGCGAAGCTGCACAATCATCGTCTTCTTTGAGAGGCAGAGGCAAAGCTGAACCATCGTCTTCTTCGAGAGGCAAAGGCAGAGCTTTAGCATTGTCGTATTCTTGGAGAGAAAGGGGTGGAGCTGTATCATCGACATCTTTTTGGATAGGCAGATGCAGAGCTACACCGTTGTCATTATCTTAGAGAGGTGAAGATGGAGCTGAGCGATTGTCGTCCTCTCAGAGCTACACCATCATCATCCTCTTGGAGAATTGGAGCTACAGCATCAACGAAGCCTTCGAGCTTGAATATTAGAAGGCGTTAATGAAGCCTTTAAGCTTGAATATGAGGAAGCGTCGATGAAGCCTCTGAGCTTGATTATAAGGAATCATCAGTGAAGCCTCTGAGCTTGAATATGAGGAGTCATCGATGAAGCCTTCGAGCTTGATTTTGAGGCGCCCTTTTTTGCATGCACTCAACTTGTATATAGTCTTGCACAAAGTAGTGTGCATCTTCAATTTATTGCATCATATTATTACTAGGGATGAACATCTTGAATTTAGAGATTTGCCCCCAATTTGTTATGATCCCTAGTAGAGATGAACATCCTTTGAAGAAATAATCAAGTCATGACATAGTTCAAGTTTTTCTTACTGAACTGAACTTAAAGTTTCCTTCAAGCTGCCTGTGTACCCTTTATAATATAGGGATCAAGCCATAACGTAGTTCAAGTTTATTTTTTCTTTTTGTCATTCACCTTTTAAGCTCTTGTGGGCTAGGAGCACCATGCAGTTTAGGCTCTTGCGATAAGGAGCTTTGCATATTTAGTAGGTCATATTTTCAACAAGGGTTTGTTCACCTTCTTCGTTTCTAGAATTTGTGAATGCAGGAAGTCTTGGTTTCACCGTCAAGGAACCTTTTTTATTTATGTCAACAAACAACTTTCTCTTCATCCGTGATGGGACAAGACTGTGAATCTTCTCATCGTTGTGTTTTTTCATAAAATGGTTTTGCCTTCAAAGTTTTCATCTCTCTTTTGTGTTGATCGCTTGACATCTTTATATAATCAAAAGCAGTTGTTGAAGGTCGATCTTTCTTTGATGTGGAGATACTTAACCTTTTGAAAGCTGAAGTTCCAGTGGAAGTAGACGTTAGACATTGTTTTTCTTCTTCTTTTCGTGGCCATACTCAATCTTTGAAAGACTAAAGATTGAGTAGTTGAAGGCTTGATACGATCAAAGACAGAAGTCTTTTGCATAATTGCATTTGGATTGTCTACTTCTTCAGAAGATGCATAAATGATTCTCGACTTTTGCTATGTTGACAGCATGACATGCAGTGACTTCTAATACTTTCTCTGTATGATCATCAAGGAATTTTCTTGAGAGGAATTCCGTCAAAGTTATTGACCGTTGAGGTCGGAGGAAGTTTTTAATAGGCTTAGGCTTGCATATCTTCTTGTTTCTTTTTCCTTTATTTTTTATTAGAGCTGCTTCCTTTTCCATGCTTCTGATGGAAATGCGACTTCGTTTGAATGAAATTTGGTTGTCTCTTTTTTTTACGAGTCACAACTATCCATTCTTCGCCATCATCTTCAGTAGACTTTTCTTTATTTTGGGAGTTTGTCGTCATGGTCCTTCGTTGGAATTGGACAACTATAGGTCAAAAGTCCCAAAGTGAATCATGCTTTTTCTTTGATCATAAAGTTGTTTGATGGTGGAACACTTGAAGTCATCTTGACTGCAACATGATTTGTCTGAGCTACTTCATCAATATCCATCTTGATCTTCTTTTCATGAGCCAACTTCAGAATCAACTCCTTCAACATGAAACACTTTCCAACAGGATGACTAATGACCCGGTGGTACTTACAGTAGTTAGGATTATCCACTTTTTTTGCTTGTTTCGATTGTTTGCATCTGACAGCTGAATAAGTTGTTTGTCTAGCAGCTTGTTTAACATGTTAACATCAGAGTCGGAAAATGGATAAACTTTTTTCTTCCTTTCTTTAAGACTTGGACGACCCTTTTCTTTGCATCATGCTTTCTTTCAATTTTTGTTTCTTTTCTTTTGGAGAAAGATTTCAATGGAGACTCATGAACAACCATAGACTCATTAATGACACTATTTTCGATCTTTCTAGTGTCGTTAATTTCATTTCTCTCATTTTTCTACTTCAGAGATTAAGAAGTCTTTAGTTCCCCTATTAGTGATGCTCAACTCCATATTGTGGGGGTGAGTCTTTAAATCTTCAAATGTACGGGGTTTTATTTCCTACAAAATATAGAGAAGTTCTCAGTGCATGCGTTGGGTGCACATCTCCACTGTAGACAGTTCTGTGAGCTGGTCTCTGCAATCCAGGCTTAGAGCTCTTCATCGATTTACATAGTCAATGACTGGCTCTCCCTTTCGTTATCTCATGTTTGTAAGCTTCATCATGCTTACAGTGCACCTGGTGCTGTAGAAGCAGTTGATAAACTCCTTTTCTAGTTGTTCCCAACTGTCAATGACTTTTGGCTCCAAATCGATATACCACTCAAAAACATTTTCTTTTAAGCTTCGAACAAATTGTCTGACTAGTTGATCTCCTCTTGATTTTGCATTCTTGCATGTTTCGACGAAGTGGGCGATATGCTGCTTTAGATTGCGCTTTCCATTGAACTGCCAGAATTTTGGAGCTTGGCACCCAAGCGGCATTCTCAAGTTGTCAGTTCTTTTGGTGTATGACTTAGAGTACATGAAAGAAGTCTGGGATGAGCCTCCATACTGAGTTCTCATGGAGCCACATAAGCTGATTTTTGTTGTGGTTGATTTTCTTGCACCACATTCTTCCCTTTGTCACCAGCTTTGACAATAAGAGTTTGACTCGATTTAGCAACTTCATGAGTCTGCATCTGCTCTCTTAAAGCTGCGATTTCATGGTCTCAGTTATCAACAACCTTCATCAAGAGATTAATTTTTCTTTCCATCTTCGTCATGGCAGCCTCGACCATTACATCAGCCATCATGACAGATATCACATCAGGGTGTGCTTCCCTCTTTGACTTGCTAAAGGTAGAATCAAAATTATCATACAAAGGATTTTCGTTGATGACAATCCTAGCTTTAGGAGACTCCATCAATTTCTGAGTGAGCTCATCTCTCTCCCTCGTCGAGCTCATCTGCCCCCTGTTTTTTGGGATTTGACTTGTTCATATATGATATTTCTAATAATGGCTTTGCCACAGGAAACTTCTGTTTCAACCGTGGAGTGGGCCGCAGCAGAAAAGTTTCACGAACAACGCGCGTCCCTAGCTGCCTAATCAATCCTATGAGAGAGGCTGATGGATGCTCTAAGAGATGGCAAAACCTTGATCCTACTCTTGGATGATCCCCTTAGAACGTCTGCGGGTGACAAGTCTCGTGTAACCGTCGCTTCCAATAGAAGATTTGGATGCATTTTTTGGTGTCATTAGTTTTTTTGTGGATTTGGATGATGAGAGAGAGATGAGAGGTAAAGAGGTTCCACTAGGAGTGCCAATTTGTTTGCATCAGATTTTCAGAGAAATTTGGTTCGTGGAGTTGAACTTGTGTTGATGTTGTGCTTGTGTTGGTTTGATGTGATGTGGTTCAACCTCTAGAATTTGATCATATGATTTTCCCTCGATTGGATGTTTACGCTGGATTTGAGGAAGCGGAACACATGATATCTTGAAGTTGGAGTCTTGGAAGAAAGCTTGTTTCTCCAAAGGAGCTTCAATCTTCGAGGGTGGTCTGCTTCAAGAGTTAGGGAGTCTTCTAGCTCTTGGGAGAATTCTCTCTAAACTTTCTGGAGTAAATTTCCAACCCCTGCAAATGAAGAGAATTCTTCTATTTATAAAGTTCTCTGGTGGGCTTTATGGGCTTGAACTTGGTTGATCCATGGACCAGACTCATAGACTCAACCACATGGATTTGGGTCATATTTAGCCTTTGGGCTAAATTAAGCCTATTTTTGGGCTCAATTGAACTTAGCCCAAGTAAATAATATGTAATTGGACCAAAATAATTAACTTGATCCAATGGTCATAATGAAAACATGTGGCATCATCAGAATTGGCCAATTTATGTCTTCACTTTTAATTTAGGACACATGTCAAATTTGTTTAATTCGTCCCAAATTCAATTATTTGCATTTTCATCATTAATTTAGTAAATGATGTGGCAATTTGTGATTTGGTCTCAAAATTTCCTATTCAACAGTGCACAAGCCTCAAGATTAGTATAGTATTTAGCCCTACCTTTACAAAAAACTAAACTGTACGACGTATTAAAGTGAAGGTCAAGCCATCCATGAACATAGTGTAGAGAAAAACATTTGTTTGAATAACCAAGGGATGGAGAAGCATTAGAATATGACGTAGACTACTATAAATGTTAGCTAGAATGGGGACAAAAAAGCTAAAGGTATAGCCTCTAACCATAAGACTAGCAACCTTAAAGACCTATGAACGAAGAGAAATTTGATTGTGAGGAAACACAAATACACACAACCAACAAGAAAAAAAAGTTGCTAGATACTTGTTATCCTTATATTCGTTTGTGGCATTCATACCATAAAATAAATTGAGTTTATCTTCAAACTAGTTCGAGTTGATGGGAACTTCATCTAGGTTGTGAGTTGAGCAATGATGAGAGGTTTTTTTAGCTTTCGAGCTTGTGGCTACGAGTACTTTACTTCAAATTGCGTAACCCAAAAGATCCATTCACTCACAGGGATTTGAGAGCAGTCCATTTGTTAAGCGACAATGTGATAGTAAGCCGCAAATAAATATTCACTACTTTTTAGACAATCCTTTACTACAGATGGCCTTAATAAGTCCTAACGGCTAGGAACGTTTTCATTGTAAAAGCTATCTTTAATCGGAAGTCCTTCTAGTATCCACAAAAAGGTAATAGGAAGTCCTTTAATTAAATTAAATAAAAAACTAATTAGTTACTTTCATTAAATCAAAATTAATTAATCATATTAATTAATTGGGTTAAATTTCATAAATATAACAAAATACCAAAATATTTACGGCCTATGTAACAATAAAAAAATCCATGAAATTGACTATTTTTTTACAAATATTCCAGGTTTGCCCTTCCTTTCAAAGTGTTATTTGGTTCAAGATCGTGTACCAAATATAAAAGATATTGATACAGATCTTGAACAAAAAACGTTGAGATATTGGTATTTAAATTTGGCTACAACCAAATCTAATAAATATAAAAGATCTTGACAAAAAATTGTTGGAACATTAGTACATGATTGTTTAGATTTGGCTACCCAAATCTAAACGATCGTATACCAAAGAATCTTAAAAAAATAGTATAGATATTGGTATACGATCATTTAGATTTGGGTTTAGGGTTCAAGGTTTAGTTTAATATTTTTAATATTTAAATCCCATTTAAACATAAAACTCTATCTCTAATCGAATAATTGACGGTTATATCACATATACTTGTCGATTTTTCTCTCCTCCCTTAATTCGAACAATTCGCCTCATTCCATCATACTGTTATAAGTTTATTCCATATGAGCTAACATGAAAACCTAATGGACCTATAGATCATGGGCTCCAATGATTCGAGATTAACTGACTAAACTCTTTTTAGACTAAGCTAATCAACATTCGTTAACTAACGAGTCATTTCACTAGAGTCTCGTAGTTGCACTTTTCTTACTATCGATATATTTATGTCCATCTGATATAATCATAATCAGTAAGTTAATCCTTCATAGGTTGTTCGTAACCTCTACTAGGTCAAAATAGCATTTTACCCCTGAGACTACATTTTGCTCCTTTAAGTTCCGCTGATCAACTATTGAACAATTGGTTTAAGGTCCAACCTATAACAGAATCCCTCTTGAGCCAATGAGAGGGTGAGACCCCTTGTTCAATAGTTGAATTCAATCCTTAATGGAACAACCTATGTACTAACCTTAAAACGGGTAAGAGTGAATTCCATCTTGCAACCTATGTCCCTAGCTATTCACTCGGTCTTACCCTTGAAATGGGATGCTTATTGGGCCAGTGCTAATGAGCTGCTCTCACTTATGTATATCTAAGGATAATCTCGTGTGAATAAGAGTTCATAGTTCATTCAGGATTAAGATTAAGTCACCTAGGTCATCAATAATCGAAATATAATAGTCAAGTTGAAACAGTAAACATCGTTATAACGTAAAAGTGACAATTTCATGGTTCAGTCTTATGTAAACACTTTACATAGGATGCCCCCACTTTCTTGTCTCTACATGAATAATTCAGGATCACCCATTTTGTACTAGTTACAAAGCGGGCCAAATTCATAGTGCCCCTAGAATAAGGCATCCAACCTTTATTCATATACTATAGAACGTTAAGGCTATATACTTGAACTTGATCCATGTTTATGTCTCTACATAAAATTCAAGTTTACTCAAGATAACCTTGAGACCTTAGTTTTTTGGATTCATGATTAAAATATTCAATTTTACTAATAAAATCTCAATAACAACTTATTGAATACAATATGGTTTTGAATTACAAACTACGAGTTTTATGACATAAATTCCAACAAGTTCTAGCAAAAAGGGCAAGTTATAAAAAAAATGGCGACATAAGTAATAAATTACTAAAATAATTAAAGGCATAAATATTGCAATATTTTTTGTCAATGAAGTAAATATGTCAGATCGTTTCTAATAAAAGAAGTACATGTTGACTATCATTTGATTGTTCTGAACTTCGTTCCATGTTGGAGCTAGCTTCTTGACATGTTAACCTTCTTAAAATCGCTTCAATTGTAGCTTGTAGCGATTCAACTATACTTTGCAAGTGTGCAATCTGTACATTTGTTTTTTTGTGCTTTGTTGAATTGCTTCATTTGTAGCATTATTGGTTCTTGGTCCCCAACCTTGTCTTTTCACATGTCCCGACCGCTTACCCAATACTTGTTCACATATTTCCCTTTCTAGAAGAGGTTCACTCCCTTCTTGTGATGAAGTGGTTTTTAATTCCATCATTTCATCCTACACCTTAATTACATAATAGTATCAATGTGTTCTAGGTTAAGAAAAATTTCAACAATGAGTGTCATTACTTACATATTTCACTTTAGCCTCATTCACCCACCCCTTCTTCTTATAGGAATGCGTGAGTAGGAATAATTCAATTTACTTACTTCCTTACCCTCTTCTTTCTACCCACTACAACCAAAATTATAAGTATGAAAAGTATTTATAAGTACAATACAAAAATAAGTGTCATACCATTTTCTACTTATGGTGTAAAAATGTTGCAGTTCCACATCGATGATTGAATGGAAATTTAGATCGTGCCTTAATATTTGCTTCAGATCTACTCTTAAAGTCTTCTCATTCTCATCGACCACATAAACGAGCCAAATTTGAATTTCGTGCCACTCGTTTGTTAAAGTGTTTTCGTGCCTCAGCTGAAGAATCATATTTTTTATAGCTTTTGTGTAGTGAACAACAGAAATCTCTATACAATACACTCATCACGTGATCAAGATAATCGTATACCAAAGGTTTATCTAAGTCTAGAATGAAGTAATTCTAGCATTAACATATAAAACAAGTTAGTTTATACTTGGTCTAAAACAAACATAGTATTTTCTTAAAACTAAACTTAAATAGCTTACAGAAAGTCTATCTACTATCTCCCTTTTCACCTCTTTGGATACATTTGACCAATGTTCACATTCAAGCGGTACTATCGCTCGTACCTCTTCTCCAATTTGAGAGTTTAATTTGGAGGAGTCCTTACAAATCGGTTTTCTATCTTTAAAGTTCAATTCTAATTGGAATGAGAACATTTGCTTGAACATATTTCTCCAGTGCAACTCCTCTAGTCCCTGCTCGACCTTTTGTTTTTGTACTAGAACCTACATAAGAAAGGTTGATATTAATAGAACTAATGTTATATGAAAGCTAGAAGATTTAGCATAGAAATGAATACATATTTCGAATGTTTGAATCACCACTTCATGCTCACTAATACTATTTTGATCAGAATTTTTTGCTTGGTTCACATTTGAAGATGATCTACTATGATTTCCGGTCCAAGATTTCATGGCGATGTCCTACAAAATATTTTAATTCATAAATATAACTATAGTTAGCATAAATATAACTATAAACATAAAAGGAAATGAACAATCGAAAGGTACAATTAAATAGTTAGTTATGTATAACCTTGGTAGTATGCTTATAAGTCACTAGATATCACAATCTTTATCACTCATTGACTCATCTCTAGATTTATCCAAATCAAAATCTTCTTCATCAACCAATGCTTCATCGGTTGATGCTTCTTCATTACTTTGTGCAGTAAAGTCTTCTTGGTCTCCAATTATCGAAGGTTCAACATCTTCTCTATTAAAATTTTGTGAATCTAGGTTATGTTCAACACAAGGATAACATGTAGATATGGTTTCATATGATGTTTATTTTATTTCATTACTTGCTATTTCTTGAATATCCGACACATGTCTTAGTTGAATTTGTTGAACTATTTTTCAGTAATCATCTAAGTAAAAGACTTGTGTTGCTTGACTTATAAGGATGAAAGACTCATCTTTATACCATCGTCTACGAGTATTTATTGATGTAAAGCCATCAACTATGTTAATTTTATTCTTCCTCTAACTAGTATCATACCATTCACACCTAAAAAGTTCAACTGCTATCATGCAGATGTATTGTAGCCTTATAATTTCGTGTTGTTCGCCATAGAAAAACATTTGTTATGTTTCATCATCATCTAGCACCATTACTCCACTATTATGAGTGGTCCAACAACAATCACGATCTTTAGTGTGAAATTGAACTCCATTTGTTATACACCCGCTATAAGAGTGAGCATAATCATTAGGACCACAGGCAAGGGCATACAAATCATCGGATATGGATTTATCACAATGCAACCTTTGGACCTAATCACAAATGCAATGCATAAATGTAATAAAAAAATGTGTATAATGCAATGTAAGACCACAAAAAAAAAAAAAAAAAAAAAACTTTTATATTAAAAAAAAAAAAAAAATAAAAAAAAAAAAAAAAAATCAAAAAAATAAAATTAAAAAACAAAAAAAAAAAAAAAAAAAAAAAAACCTTTGCTTTGAACTAAGTAGGGAATTCTAATTGTTGTCTCTTATGCAAATCACCATGTCCATTACTCGACTTAAGGATTCTCATATGCTCCCTATTATTTGCAAGTTCGTGTAACCTTTTAGTCATATTTAAAGTATGAAAAATGAATATAAGCAAAACGATACATACTGAAGAAAAGGTTCCACTTCATCACAGTTGTTTAGAATATACCAATTTGATTTCTCTAACTCATGAGGGGTTAGTTGTCAAAGTAGTAGGGCACCCCCTAACCACCTTATGTGATGAGAGAAAATGAATAGACCACAATTGCTGATCTCCTCATCATCAATGTTATCATTATTTTGATCCCCTCTATTAAACCTTTTTTCAATGCCATGTAAAAACATAGAATAAAAGTAAGAATTCATTGATGACATAAGCTTCTGCAATTAAACCCTCAGATCGAGCTATGTTTCAAACATATTGCTTCAAATACCGCAAACTCCTGATACAACATGAACCAAAATACATGTGTTAGAACCCTTACACCATAAAAGTAATAGCAACAAAGAATTTGCATACCTTTCAATTGGATACATCCAACTATATCCAGCAAGTTCAACAATTCTTGCTTTCCACAGCAAACAGATAGCTAAATGGACAATCACGTCAAAAAAAGTTGACGGGAAGATTTTTTCCAACTTACATAAGATGAGTACTATATCATCTTGCATTTTGTCTAGTTCTGATAGCTCATAGTTTTTTTACATAGAGCATGGAAGAAATTTGACAATTCTGATATAATAGTAGAAATGTCCTTACATAGATAAGGTCGAATGTCGATTGGGAGAAGTCTTTGTAATAAAACATGACAATCATGGCTCTTTAAACCATATATTTTGCCTTCCTTCAAATTAACACAACGAGATATGTTGGATGCAAAAACATCTGAAAATTTCACATATTTCAAGAACGTACAAAAGTTCACTTTTTCAGCAACAGTTAACGTGTAGGAAGCTTTACACGTCTATTTCCAATCTTTTGTATGTGAAGCTCCTTTCTTATTTTCAAGTTAGCTAGATCCTCACGAGCTTTAATGGTATCTTTAGTCTTTTCATTGATTTTCAATACCGTACCCACCAAGTTATCACAAATATTTTTTTCAATATGCATCATGTCGAGTTTATGACGTAGTTTATGGTTTTGTCAATAAGGAAGATTGAAAAAAATGTTTCTTTTAATCCAATTTTGTCCACCATTTGTCCTTTACATTTGATGTCAGGTCTTGTAGGACTTTCGCCCAACATTGAAAAACCTATAGAATTCAATTGATTTATAATATCTTGTCCAGATAAAATATCTAGAGTTGCTTGTATTTCTTGTTTTCCATCATGTTGCCTACTTTTACGCAATGCATGTGTTAAAGGTAGATATCGACAATGTCCCATATAACAAATTTTGCTCTTTAGTCCCATTGAGCTTGTATCAACATTGTAAATCGGACGTGCTTTATAACCTTTTGTCCTCTAACCAGATAAATCATTGTAAGGTCGAAATCATTTGTCTGCAACAGTGCAGCGTAGAGTTGAAAGAAAGAAGCACTGAAACTATTGTCATTTGAATATCATCCACCCACAACTCATTTAACTCATCTATCAATGGTTTTAAGTAAATATCAATTTCTTTACTAGGAAACCTTGGACCAGGGATGAGTAAAGATATAAAAGTAAATGGTGTTTTCATACACTTCCAAGGAGGCAAGTTGTATGGAATGAGTCTAATTGGTGCTCATGTTTCCAAATGGATTAAACCCATTAGAAGAAAGTGTGAATCTGACATTTCACACCTCTTATCTTTGTGCCACTTCATATCCTTTGTGGTATGTTTTGAAAGAAATAATATTTGCAACCTTGCCTTTAGTGGAAAATATCTTAGCACCTTATGTGGAATTATTTTCTCCTTTTTATCATTCAACTTATATCTAGATTCTCCATAATGCGAACATTTGTCAAGTGATGCATAATCTTTCCAAAATAAAGTGCAATCAAATTTGCATACATGAACTGATTCATATCCCATCCTTAGGTCACGTAGTCTTTTCTTAGCTTCATAGTAGGACGCAAGTAGCTTCACACCATCCGGAAAGGCTTCATTTAATAATTCAAGCAACATATCAAAGGATTTGTCGCTTCAACGATTAAGCGCCTTAATATGCATAAGTTTCACTAAAAAAATTAAATGAAGTGAACTTTAGACATCCCGGATATAACTCCTCTTCTACTTCAGAAAACATTCCATTTATTTTATCCGACTCATCTTGCTTGTTTGATTTTCTTGTAGTTTCTTCACATATTGACCCATGTAGATCATGAATCATCTCTAGCTTCTCATCATCCATAGTATCTCTAATTTCAATGTTTTTTCTAAACTTGAATTGGAAAACGTTGCACTTAGAAACCTCGAATTAGATCTTAAAAATGGAGAACGATCAACAGTATCTCCATGGAATGTCAATCACCTATAAGTAGGGGACATACCATATTTATACAAATGACGTTCTACAACATCCAATCTATTCCTATTAACGTTCACACAATTTAAACAATGACATCTTGTTCTTCCTTCTTCGTCTAAATGATTAGTTGCAATTTCGAAAAAGTTAGCAACACCATTAGAATATTCACTAGAAGCTCGATTTATTAAATTTATCCAACTTCGATCTATAATAAGTACAACGCTTAAAGTACCAAAGTTATAAATCCAGGTGTTATAATATCATAAATATTATTAAAGGGATACATCTTTCTTATCTTATGAATTACAAAACCCAAATGTTACCTAAATAAATAAATAAAAGTTGAGACAACTATTTACTAAGGATCTTACTTATAGCTACACCAACTAAGACAAGTGTTTGTTAAGGAACTTATATTAGATAAGTGATAGAATCTCACTTCTTTGACAAGATAGATGAGTTATTCATTATGTGTGAATGTTGTCTAAGACAAGGGCTAATACTTACGAATGTTTCCAAGTTTATGCAACAACATGCTTTATTTGAAAAAGCTGAGGCAGGTAAGGTTACAAGTACTCTTCAAACTGAAAAAAAAAATCAACAAACTCAAAACCTTGCATCTGACATGCTAGAATCATTATAGTTATACTTTATTGGGGTAATTGCATATGGAGAGGACAAGAATGGAAAGCCTCACAAGTTGAGATTATACTCTATTGCAAGCAACGTCCTTGGTGACTTTGGTAACTCCCAAACTAAATGTTTTTTCTATTTAATTATAGTTAGAACAAACAATTTGTATATGATTGTAATTTGGTTTTGTGAATTTAAAAAATATCAGGTTTCTCTATGTGTGAAGTGGTTGGTGTACACCAATGAACAAGAAGAGATTGTTAAATGAGTTTGCTCCAACTTTTTATGTGAGTTCCCATCATTCTCATTCTAATTATTTTTTAACACAGTTGAAAAATTAACTAAATTCACACTTTGAAATGACACAAACTTATATTTCTAAAGAAATAATTGGTTAGTATATTTATTTTGTGATATTAGGTGACATAAAACATGGAGCAGAGGTGAAGATAACAGGACCTGTGGGAAAAAAAATGCTTATGCCTAAAGATCCTAATGGTACCATTGTTACGGTGAAATCACAATGATCCAAAATAAAATAATCAACTAATTAACTCAACCTAAAGTAATTTAATTTGGGAGAAACTGTATTGTATAGCTTGCAACTGGAACTGGAATTGCTGCATTCAGATCTTTCTTATGGAAAATGTTCTTCAAAATGCTTTTCGATATTATTTATTTCTACACTATATATGGTTTTAAATTGCAATTTTTCTTTTCTTAATTACACGACGTGTTGGATCACTGCATTTGTATCTAAATACAAAGTGAGTAGTATCCAGAGTGTTACTAAGATAAGATACTCAATATTATCCTTATACTATAAACCTTTTAGATTGTGTTTCGAACATTAATTTTTGTATGTCTCTACATGCAATTCAAAACTTATTAGACAGTCCAATATGTTAGTTTATAGAATTTAGGGTTAGTAAGACAAGACTAATATTATATAATCAATAACTCTTATTAAAATAGTAACAATAACACATTATTTATAATGGTTAATTATTTACATTTATTATCTACGAGTTTTATAAGATAAAATCCAACAAATTTTGACTTCCAACACTTGTATTTTTAATAAATCGCAGAGAAACTCTATCAAACACGTTAAATCTAACAAAAGTGTCTCTAAGAAAGAAGAGAAGAAAGCAATTTTCTAGCAGCTCCACCACACCTTCATTTGCACCTTCATTCTTGATGGACAGTTTTTCTAATTCTACGCAATTCTAGCCACAACTCTAACTTTGTTTTTGTATCCATTTTTAGATGGTATTGTACCTCTTTTAGTAAATAATCGACAACGATGTAGCCTCCTTCAAGTTTGTGGGGGTGTGTTTCACTGTTTTGCTAACCAAGAAAAATATCCAAATATGGGGATGTTGTAGTCATGTGGTCATGTGTATATATATATATATATTATATAAATATTAAAAATAAAATAATATAGGATAAAATTTTATCCAAACTTATATGGAATTGAAAAATTCATATCCTAGATTAAAGTTTAGATTAAAGTTTTTATAAGTATTGACTCCATATTAGATATGAGATATCTAAAAACTTTTAACTTCTTCTTTATTGTTTCCTTCACTTTTTTTTTTCTTTTTTTTTTTAGAATTAATTGTGTTTTCTCCTTTCTAAAATTTGGCAAATCCACAACGGTAGTTTCATTTTTCATTATTAAACCTTAACCCTCAAATTTTTATAACTCTTAAAATTGAACTTTCAAATTTTTTTTAAAAAATTGGACAACAAACGATAAAGAAAATCTCAAACTTATATTATTGTTTCAGTGTCCAATTTCAAATTTTCTATAAATGTGTGGACTCAAGATTTACCATTAAAAATTTAACTCAACGATCGCTAATGTTAAGAAATTATTGTGGTAATTAGAAAAAAAAAACTATTGAAATATAAGATTTTAATTATACAAATATAATTAGCCTTAAGGCTCAGAGGCAACGGATATATCATAGAAAAAGAGCAAAAACACGAAGCAACGATCAAAATTCCTTTCACTCTCATCTCTCACATTCACACCACTTCAACCGCAGAAGCAGAGCAAACCATGGCCGCCGGCAAGCTCTGCAGCAGATCATAAGTAAGCATTGAGGCCCTTGCCTTAGGCGGCGGGCTGGAAAATCCCACCGGCAACGGCGCCGATGCCGTTCTCTCGCACTTTCCTAACCACTTGGCTTGCATGTATCTGTACTTCCTCCATGGCCCTAAGTGCACCCTCTTTTCCTTCATGCACTTCTCCGCCGCATTGCACATAATTCTTATCAATTCTCTAAGCTTCTCCTCTTTTCCAATGAATACTTCCGGCAACCTTCTCACCAACCGCTTGTATTTCTCACTAGCTCTCGCTATTTCAAATTCCGCTCGGAAATTCAGCTCGATTATGACTCTACCATTCGGATTACAATCGTCTACCACTTCTAAATAACAGTGTTCCCCTGCACTAACAAAATCCCCAATTGTCAAAACCCTAAAATTCAAGACGATAAGAATTAATATCAGGGTTAGGGCTTTCTATTTACCTGATGGAATTTCCGGTGAGCTCTTCCATTTAGACTTACAAACGGCGCAATTGTAACCAGAGTTTCTCAAATAATTACATACTTCTCTCTGTACGCAATCTCGACACACAGCAACCTCTGCCGGACTCCGGCAACCGCATTGAATTGACTTAAAATCCATTTCTCTCAGCGCATCCTTAGTTGCTTGCCGGATTTTTAACTCAATGGAATTCGTCCTTTTCAAAGTCGCCTGTTGAAAAAGGAAAAATTAGAATAAAACTAACGAAATGTAATCTGGAATTCAAGATCGAACCAACGTTCCGGTACCTGAAGAACTTCTTTCTGCAATTTCCAGAAGGCTCTGTTTTCTTCAACGATTGAAGAAGATCCTCTGTTCTGATCTCCTTCTTGGTTAGAATCATATGAACTTACCGGCGGGTTGTCAGATTCTTCATGGAATATGTCAATGAAGCTTGATGATATGTGGGACATTTGAAAATGTTCCGTCGGAGGTGGGATTTCCGACGAGGAGCTTAAAATTTGTGGGATGGATTTAAGGGTCTGGTTGGTCTTGGAACACGTCGGTAAAACTTTTATAGTCCAGAAATTTGAAGTTGAGTTGGCCTCATTGTGTGGGACCCATTTTAATGCCATCGAGGATGTATGCACTTACATCTAATACATATTAATATTATAATCACATACAATTTTTAACCCAATTTTTAATATATTGTTATTGTCTATGTATATATATCCATAAATTAGTTTATAAAACTATATTTCTAACATATTTGAACTATTATTGAAAACAGGATTCATTTTGATTTTCTGTTCATAGTTGGGAATAACCATATTCTGATAATTGTTCAAATATATTTATTTTAGTTCAACTTCTTGCGTGTGGAGACTGAAAAAAAAAAAAAACATTCTAACATCTTATTTCAAACTTTGACCCTGCTCAAAAGTTAGTATGTTAAATAAAATAATTCATTCATTAATTAATAGGAATAGTAGAGTAGAATGTATCTCTAGAAAATAGTGTTATGGCGTTTTACGTAATATAGACAAAAATAATAATTAAAAAAAAATATTTGAAAACGTCGATTGTATAAAAAAGAAAAAGGAAATTAAGAATTTTTTTTAAAAAAATTGAGATAGAAATATAAGAAATGGGTAAAAATATATAAAGATGTTGGGGGGTATTTTATTTGTATTTTATGAAGCAAAACGTTGGGTGAATAAATGATTAAAGGGGAATTTGATTTTATAGAATTTATTAAAATTTGAGAGCTGAGAATACTTCATAACTTCCTCTTCTACCCATTAACAATAGAACAATAAAATAATGAAATAATAAATATCCTATAGGTAGCGTCGAATATTCGAGATGAGAAGAGAAGAGAAGAGAAGAGATGGGTCCTACCAATTTCTAGAATCTAAACTTTAATGGACTTAAATACCCCCACTCAATTCCAAAACAAAAGAAAAAAAAAAAAAACAATCTCCACACTATTCCTAACATTAATATCACACTTTTATCATTTGAAAATCCAACTACAGATATTGATTTCAAATGCATGTGAGTGAAGTTTAAAATCTCAAGTTTTGCAAACTACATTACTACACTATAATACTATTCATTTATGGATACAATTATAGGTTTTCATTTTCCAAAGCAATAAAAGATGTAATTTGATATACTCAACAGATTTAAGTTTGCGTATTGATATTTTTTTCCCTAAAATAATTATATAAATGGAGAACTCGACTCTTTCTTTTTGGGTGGGCCTAATTTGTTCTTCACCAGAAAAATAACTTTTATTTATTTATTTGGAATATAGGTGAAAATAGAAAAAATATAATAATCCATAAATAAGAGATGCATCTTTGAATCAATCAGGGACATGACATTACATGACAATTGAATTGCATTTTCAAATTCTTAATTTTTACTTCCCTTATATATAATACCATTTTTATTTCTTTATATAACACTTCAAAATTCTTATATGCATTGTTTTCTTTTCTTAATAAAAAAAACCCATACATCTTTCATCATTTCAAACCTTATTCTATCTATCCGATCTTAAAATAATTTCTTTTCTTTACCTTTCCATTTTTAACAAACACACAATTCCTTTCCTATATATATAATGTTATTTACAGCAAATACGTACATTGCTTTTACTCCTATACATTCAGTCTATTTGTATTTCACTAAATTAAAAATGATAACTATCTCTGAAAGCTATATTGGACATTTCAATAAATATATTTTTTATATTGATATCAAACCCTAGGATATACAGAAAGGATATTAATATTTCATTTGAATCTATGGTAAATCTATATAAACATACTTTGCCAAAATCATTATCCACAGTGAAATTAAGTTTAAACCATCTTTTTTCCCTTTACCTCTTAGACCCTACTCTAAGAATTAAGTTTTAACACATATCTTGAAGATTGTCTTTATGGGCTTTCTTTTGTTTTGCAGACTGGTCATCTAGAGCGCTTGGTGAGTCCATGTTTGCTGGTGCCCTCTTCAAATGAATGAATGAAAGTTGAATGTAGATGCTTTGTGGAACTCTAAAAAGCATTCAAGTGGAGTTGGGTGGGTAATCCTTAAGTCCTTTGGATCTCCTACATGTTCTCATTTCCAAAACATCTCTCAAGGTCAATTGTCCACCAAATTATTGGAAGTTGATCAAGCTATCATTGAGGGTCTTAAACATTTTACCTCCTTTGTATTCTCCCTTTTCGAGGCCATTGTGATTAAATCTAAATCTTGGGAGATACTGAATTTGATTAAAAACTACTCATAACACTGCAGAGGTGAATAATGTGATTGCTGAGATCAACATTTTTGTGAAGCATTTCATAAACTCTTTCTCTTTTTGTCCTCATGTTCATAATTGGATCGCACACTATGTAGCTGTTTATGTAATTGGGTTTTCAAATATCTTTGACTTTGTTTGACTTTAGGACAAATTGTCATTATTAAAATTTAAATTTAAAAAAAAAAAAAAAAAAAAAAAAAAAAAAAAAGCCATCTAAAACTCAACCACAACAATATAATCTCTATTTGTATCACTTTCAAGTATGGCCTATATCAAGATTTTTGTGTCTATGCCCAAATATAGTCCTTAAACTCTCTCTATTCCATACAATACAATCTTTATTTGCAACTTCTCACCCTTTTATAGAACTTTCCATCCACAGCACCTGAAAACACACCTCAAACCAAATCTGTGTAAGATTTTTTTTCTTTCTGAAAAGTACCAAATTTGCATAAGGTTAAACTTAAAACACTGATGATATGGAACTGATTTTCATCCAACATTTGAATCCCTCTACTTCAAATACTAAATATATTTTTCAAGAAAGTGAAAAAGCATCTAAATAATTATCTATGGTTGCTATTATGTACACATTATCAGAGTCTTAAGAACAAGAAGAATGGAGAACAATTGGCAAACACCACGGCAGTATCGGGTGCCCTCAAAAATCAAAAGTAGTAGTGCTTCACAACCACCTTTTTATACAATATTTTAACCAAAATTCTACACAACCAAATCACTTTTGATTATACAACTCAAGCCATTTCAGACCTTAGGTCTCTCCCAACTCTCCGTTCTGCCGGGTGCAAGCGATGTCTGTAATCTCTCACATTCCATGGCTCAACATCAGATGTTTTCCATTTGTTGCTCTTGAACCCTTTAACTGATTGTTACCAGCTTTACCATGTCGTGCTTGTCGAGCATATTCTTGAATCTGACGGTCTCGTTCTTTTAGAATTCTATCCAAGTTGTTTGATGGACCAAGGATTGGGCCGGAAGTATAAAGCTTATTCGTGTCTGTCCCATAAGCAAGCTGAACCACATGATAAACAAAGATCAGCGTTTCAATTATTGTATTTTTCATTCATGTAACTACAAAGCAAGAGGAAACATGGAACCAACCAGAGACTGTTCTTTAGCACAAGCCTTTTCGTTCTCTACTCGATATGAATCTGCAACTCGGTGTGCATAAAATATCCGGTCCTGCTTTCTCGTGGACTCTGAATCCCTAACGAAGTCGGGCAATCTGCCCACTTCTGATCGTGATGGACCTGGTCTATCATGGGGATGATCAGATATATTAGACCTCGTTGCTACTAAACGGGATAATACTGAGAGATTGGATCCGTCAAGCGCCATCGAATGGTCATCGAGTTGCTTTCTAGATTTCATCCAGTCTGGTTTGCTAATTAGCGGTCCTGAATGTGAAATCCTGCCTGTATCTGAGCAAATTTCTGTGACAGATTGTTTGGGCGGAGCATTCAATAAACCAGAAACTGTTTCATCCCCATGAGGATTCAACAAACCACTCCGGCCCTTAAGACTTGAATGACCTTGCCTTTTCTGTAACAAAGTGCAAAAAGCTAAATTAGTCCAAAAAATCTTTCAGAAAGAACTGTAAAACCGAAAAAGTTTTAACAGATATGTAAAATTATCTGCTAAAACTTCAATACCTGCATCATGTTTATTTCATCATTAGAATTCAGAGAAAGATTGTGGTGAGCTTCTTTAGGTCGCCTCCCTTCCGCATAATCTTTAGGGTCTTTGCCCTCAACTCTTGACTGCCTGCAACGTGATATGAGCAGTTTAAGAAGGAAGCTATCGAAGAAAGCATTTCCTTACTGAAAATATTCACAGCCCCCAAATACTTGTTTTTACTTTCTAACTACGTTCTTGAGATACCTTGTCCTCACACCAATTAATGATACATAACTTGACAACTTACCTTCTGCAGCCGTGGAATTTTGCATCAATCTCTTTACTGGGAGGATATTTGGGCAAACTTGTAGGCTCGCATGCAAGTGGTTTAGTTGTAAAGAACTGAAACATTAAGAATGTACAACTCTGTTAATTAATCATAACTATGAGAAACAAAGCATCAGAGCAACTCTCTAATGATTCCATGGAAAGGCTGCAATACCTCGCTCTTTAGAGCAGCAGCTGCTGTTCCCCGATGAGCAGGATCTACGGAAAGCAACTTATCCACAAGAGCCACCACAGAAGATGGGAAATCCTTCAACATTTCCCCGACACAACGTCGGTATGGCTGAGCTGTCTTGAATCCAGTTGAATGAGGTAACTGCAATTTCTTCCAGTAATTCTCTGGCGGCGAACCACAGAGTTTAAATATCTTATGCAACTGTTCGACCTGCAGAAAAATAGCCTCAAAGATTTCATATACATTGAAAGATTGTGGTTTCTCCATTTTTAATCTTCTTCCTTTTATCACGAGTAGCTTTAGCTAGATCATGGATAAGAAGACGAATCTCTTATATGGAATATTAAATGCTGCAACAGAGTACATATAACGATGTTCTACCTCAGTTTTTCCAGGTAAGATAGGTTTCCCAGCATATAGCTCAGCTAGTATGCAGCCCGTACTCCACAGGTCCACTGCAACCCCATAATGAGAAGCTCCAAGTAGAAGTTCTGGTGGTCGGTACCATAGAGTCACTACACGACTTGTTAAGGGAACTTGATTATGAGGGTCAAAAGGACTTGCTAATCCAAAATCTGCAATCTTCAAGATCCCATTGTCGTCAATTAGGAGATTTGAACCCTTTATATCACGGTGGAGGACACCATGACTGTGGCAATAATCAAGTCCCTTTAGAAGTTGTTGCATATAGCATTTGACCTAAGCATGGCCACACGTATAAAGTTAGGTTCTCGAGAATTCATTTATCAGTACTGAATTACTATCAAAACTGCATGTTCACAATATTCAAAAACCTTAAGGTAAGAAGCAAAACATGGTATCCCTAACACAGTCAATATGATTTACCTGTGGTTCGCTGAACTTGACACCAGGTCGAGATGCGAGCCCAGTAAGGTCATGTTCCATATACTCAAAAACGAGGTACAAGCTACATGATCGCGGTGATGTAATCAAGCCTTCCAATTTTATAACATTTGGATGATCAAGCCTGCGCAGGATAAGGATTTCCCGGGCCATAAACTTCACACTCTCCACATCAAGATTATCAAATCGAACTCGTTTTAGAGCGACTAGTTTATTGTGAATGATATCTCGAGCCTTGTAAACATTACTATACGTGCCCTGTCCTATCTGTGAAAATGAAATCACCACCAAACCAAACAAAACAACAAGAAACTCAGATAAAAACACATTTCGATCTTCAGACTCACAATCACATCATCAAACTACATTCAACTGTCAGATTCACAACCCCTACATACCTTGTCAAGTTTCTCGAAAGTTTCGGCCTTCCGTGGCAGCCATCCCTCAAGGGCCTCACCGGCCACAGTGGAGAGCCAGCTTGGCCAACCAGCTGCAACTTGCTCTGCTTCCATAGCCTTTGGAATGCTTCCCTTACCAGGATAATTAGCAGAAATGGCAGCTTCCAACCTCTCCCTCTTCTTTTTTTCAATTTGATCATCGTGTACTCTGTTAGAGCTGTTGACTCTCTTGTCCAAATAAGCAAGTTTCATGTCACCACCATCTGTTTTCACCTTTGATCGAATACTATCTGATCTCTGTAAGGAATTTATTCGAACATCTTCATCTCTTTTCAAAGAATTCAATCCCAAATCATCTCCTTTTCTTAATAAATTAACTCGTGAAGCCTTTCGTGAAGGAAATTTCTCAGTGGCTCTGTTTTTGCCATCTTCATCAACAGAAGGCTTGGAACATTGACAACCCATTTTTTCAGCCCAGAAACTAATAAACTCCAACTTTCTTCAGAAATTACAACCCCCTCTTAAAACAAACGCTAGATATTCCACAAAACCACCTTCTCCACACTAATCCCATAAATAACAAATCAAAATTCAATCCAGTACAATCAAATTTTGTTTAAACATTCCTAAACCTCCCTATATACCGGATACCCAACCAATTCAAAGAAAACCAGAGAAAGGAATGTCAACCCACGCGATTTTGAACCCAAGGAAAACACAAGAACAAATTGCTAAAGTCCAATCTTCCAGAATCTGAACTGACCCAACAAGGAAAATCACAGAATCAATGAAAAGAGAAAAAAAAAACGAATAAAAAAGCGACTTTATAAGAAAACCCCAAAAACCCAGAAAGTTTTTTCGAATCCCTTTTCACTAATCAGACGGATATTTCAGAGGAAACAAAGTAGTGATGAATACCTTGAAAAAAGAAGAAGAAAAAACGAAAACCCAGATGGATAATCACAGAAATAGAGAGGATTAATTACGAAGAAAGAACATTATGTTGGGGTTTTGAAGTCCAAACGCGTATTCATACATACATGTATTTTGGTGATAGTTTAAAAGGATTATGATATTCAGACGGCCTGTGCCGGCTGTTGGAGGAGTCAAAAAAAAAAAAAAAAAAAAAAAAAAAAAAAACAATTTCTCTTTCAACCCATGTCGACGACTAGAATCATGATGGATAGATAAAAGGAGTTAAGGATTTAGTTTGCATTTGAATGCTAAATTAGGGAAATTTAAACAGGTTTAATTACGTGGGGGTGGGGGTGGGGTTTTAGTTCTTGTAAGTCAACGAAAGTGAAATGGCAGAAACTACTATTAGTAATAAGCTTTGTTTGAAATTCAAACTCTGTTTTGTTTTTCATTTTATCTTCTAAACTTTCTTTTCCTGTTAAACATGAGTTGTTTCAAGTTTCATCCTTTGGCCTTAAATCTCTTCTTCAATATACATATATTTATTTAACCACACACAGCTACTTAATTATGTTGGGAGATGACCGTAAATTTCACTTCAATCAAACAAACTTAAATTTTAGGGTAATTTTAAGATAGGGTAGATTATAAATATGTTGAATATTTGTCAAATGATGAGGTAGGGAGTTGATTTGATTTCCCTTGTAAGAAGAAAAGAAAAAAGAAAAAGGCTAAATCACTTAAATTAGAGTGAGAAGAGATATTTATTAATCGTAAGAAATGTATTTATTTGAATGAAGATAAGTTAAGAGTTAGTTGGAGTGATCCATTATATTGTTTTCTTCCATTTACCTTATTATTTACCTTGTAGATGAGATGTAATGCTAAATTTTAGATTTGAACAAAAACATGATTAAAGATCAAAATAGTTTTTTTTTTTTTTAAATTACAATTGCAAAATATAATATTTCAAAAGTATATTACATAAAATGAAACTATATATTTCATAATTATATAAACTAAAATGAACCAAACCATAGTTTGTACTTAAATGTAAGTCTTCATCTAAGAAAAGTGTTCATATAAGTTTATTTAAGACACATTTTAAAATATAACAAAACTTCTTATTTTATCAATGATTTGAGATTGTTAATTGGACTTTATAGCATCTCTATCGATCACTTATACTCTATATACTTTATAGACACTATTTTAATAGTTTTACCCTTTATAATAATTTTTTATTTATAATTATTAGGAGATAAGGTAGAAATTTGGAAGAAAAAAAAAAGACTAAAATTCTAACTTTTTTTTTGGGGTGCAAAGGAAAATTCAATAATTCAAAGTGAGGAAAAGATGGGAAAAGAAATATTATTCTACGTTATTGTTCAAAAGCATTGTCATTAACTCTAATTTTCTAACAAACGGTCAATGACTCAATAGAATTGAAACAAAATTTGCAACTTTTATTTTTTTTTTCTTTTTGTTTTTTCCATATACTAATTGAGTACTTCCACTAATACCACTTTCCCCTTTGATGTCAACCAGCTTCTATTCCAATTTTCTTTTTCTTTTTTTTTTTTTTGGAACTTCTCAAAGGAATTAATTATATCTTCAAAGAACAGAAGAGGTTCACATACTTTTGTCTTTAATTTTGTTGGCAAAATTAGTGGGTTTTGCTTTAGCTTTCAACTTTACAAACTAATAACCAACTTCTATTCTCCTAATATCTTTATATTATTATTATTTAATTTGTATTACTATTTTAAATCAAAACTATTAAATTTTTATTTTGTAATATAATTAAATGTTATAATTTATTATTGAATCTATCATTACTAAATAATCACATTTGTTACATTTTAAAACAACTCAATTTCATTTTGTTACAAATATTAATTTATTTCAATTATAAGTTTAAATTTGTAGGAAACAAAAGCATTATCAATATAGATACGACCGTTTTATATCCTTCTTTATTGTTTATTAATAGGTTTAATGAGTTAGATTTATGCTAGAATGATTTATCAATAATTTAAGAAAAGTTAAAATGATTATTATTAATAACCATTTAATTTTGTTTGAGCATGGTTCAACCAACATTAACTATATACCATAATTTTTTATGTTCTCTGTTAGAATTTTGGTGGCCTACTTCTCCATGGTTGAAAATGTATAAATATCCATTTGATTATTTTGTGAAGGAAAAACAAGTGTAGACTTTAAAAAATAAAAAATAAAAAAAGGAAACCAAATATTGTGACGAAATAGGGATATGGATGTAATGATTAGACAGAAAATATTGTAATTAAGATTTTAAAAGATACAATTTTATTGGTTTATTAAAATATATGAGTGAGAGAGGAATGAAATTGAGTTTGTCAAACAAAATTAATGTAATTTTTAGTCCTTTGTAAAATAATTAAATTGATATAGAGAAAGGAAAAGGAAGTGATTGTTAAATAACCCCGTAATGGTTGATTTACATTTTAAAATTTCAATCAGAAATTGAAGTCGCTTTATTTCCTACTAATAACTTCCCATCCATCCTTTTCATTTTAATCAATAATTCCTTTTTTTTTTTTTTTCTTTTTTGGAGTTTAGCAAAAAAATTATCCTCTTCTTTTTTTAAAAAAAAAATTGAAAAGAAAACTTAAAGTTTGAATTATAGGTATTCTAAAATTTGAATTTTCAATTCCTAAAACGTAAGTAGGTAAACAAATAGCAAAAGTCTCCAATTTCCCCTATTACTTCCATCATTTTTTTTTTCTTCTTTTTGAGCTACATTTTTCAACTAATTGCTTACTTATATATATATTAAAATTTCTTCAATTTCACACACTTTTTTTTTAGTTCTAAAAAAAATGAAGGAAATAAAACCACCCTTTTCATCTCCATATTTCAAAATGTTATAATTTAACATTTGAGTTTGAATTTCACCTTACATTTTAAGTTTTTTATTTTTACTCTTTCAGTTTTTTTACTAAATATTCATATCAATCAATTTGATGTATGTCTATGAATTAATTTTTAAAAATATTAAAATTAACATAAATAGTGATAAAAACCGATGAAATTTAGTTGATTATAATGTTTTTCAACTATTTAAAATTAATTACTAGAAATTAACCAAAAAAAACATTTAAAGCATGAATCTTAAAACTTCATAACCAAAGTGAAACAATACTCAAAATTCAACAATAAAATTGTAATATTTAAAATTTATAGGCTAAATTGAAATTAAACTTTAAATTTAGATAAACCAATTACAATATATAACAATCAAATTAAAAATATTAACATATATAAAAAAAAAATTAAAATATTTTTAAAAAATTGTAAATATAGCAAAGTATATCAACAATATTATTTTAGGATAAACTATAGTGTTGGTGTTCTATGACTGATAAACTATATTTACTTTTTTTTTCTAAATATTGTTACACACTTAATTATTATCGCTAAAATTGCTATATATCACAATTACTCAATTTAAATATTAAAATTGTAAAATATTAGAATTTAAAAGAGGAAAAACAAATTGGCCCAAAATTTAAAAGATGAGACAAACATTCTTTAAAAAAAAAAAAAAGTAATAGTGTTATTGGACATCATCAAATTTTGTTACATCTTAAGTTAACTATGTTTATTAGGTAGAGAAAGGAAAAAGTGAAGGTTATTGGTAATTTATTATATAAAAGGTTTTGCAGGATTTCTGTAACCTTTTGCTTAAAAACTCATTCGTCATTATACCACAAAACTCCCCTATTTCAGCACCTCTTATTTACATATATATTCATATTTTATTTTACCTTCAAACTAAACATCTTTTGCATTCTTTTTTTATATTCTTTTAAAATTATAATAAAAAAAGCCAAAAAATTTCAACTCATGTATTTATAATGGGTATATATATATGTACAACAGAGTGATACATATTACATACCAAGGCGGCAAGGCCTTTTTTTTCTTTCCTACTTAGTTACATACAAAGCCGAGATTGACATCTTACATTCATAGCTCAATGAACAAAAAGAATGGTGGTGTTACCTCTTGTTTCTTTCCTTTCTTATACGAAGCCAACACCTAAAAATTGTGTTCTTTGAGCTTCCTATTTCTTTATATCTACTTTGCTTCATCAATCAACCAATGACCATCTCACATAACTTCATTTCCATTTTTACTCTACACAATGTCCTTCCAGTGTGACCACAGAAATTTAAAACTAATTTTATGGGTGACTCAAAATTAGAATTTATCCCACTATTCTAATACATAAGTTTCTTCACATTTTGCCCTGCATCAACATGGAAATAATAAAACAGATCATTGTGGTGGGTTAGGATCTCGCTCTTGATTCTCTTTGCATACAATGATTAAATGTTAGCACTCTTATTTTTCTCTTCCCTCTCTGTTCATGCTACTCTCAATAAGAGATAACAAAGAGCGAAGAGTGAGAGGAACCAGCGCTAAACGTTCAATCATCACAAATAGAAATAGAAGGGAAAAAAAATATGAAAACCGTGAATGAGATCCTAACCTGCATGCAAGATGATCTGTTTTGGTAGTTTAACGTTGATATGACGAGCATAAGGTAGAAAAAAAAAACATTTACTTTTTAAAAAAAACGAGATTGGATTTTGCAAAATGGGTCATCGTACGAAAACCCCCAATGAAATTTAGCCAACTATTAGAGCTGAGGCCTTTGATTCTTCCAAGTGACAAGAATTTGCAACTTTCTTCATATCAACCTGGTCTTCTTTGTTCATCTTATTGATGGATGACACTTCACCAGAACTGGATAGAGGAGGAAGATTTTTGTCTTCGCTCATTGATTCTGGCCTTGAAACTCCTTTTGATCTTTCGCTGACGTATTTATAAGAAACAAATTCCATTGAACCAGATGATGTTAAACACTCACTCGAAATCGAAGCATTTTTCGGTTCCTTTTTTGAGTTTGTATATCTTGGTCCCTGAGTCGTTATAGGTCCTGAGTTTGAGTTTCTCTTGGACATCAAACCGTAAGAACACGTTTCATTCCGGTATTTCGCAGTCCAACGACTTTGTTTTCTCTATATAATTCGAAACCAAATGGGTTTAGAAAATAAAGAGACAAGACAACATCTTATATAAAACAAAATTGCAACTGATCATTTATAGAAGTTTACCAATAATGAAATAACCAATTGATCAGCATTAGTCTTTGCAGCAGGAACTACTCTAGATTGCTTCATTCCTTTTGCTTCTTGGTAGACTATTTGGCTTCTACCACCGCCTACTCCTTTTTGCCTGTATAAAATATGCAACTAAGAAACCCCAAATAATGAAATCTAGTTTGTTTGCGTTCTTCAAGGAATTCTATATATTTTACCTTCTTGCTTCTTCTTCACGCAGTTTTGTATTGATCTCTTTGCTTGGAGGGTATTTTGACAAACTTGAAGGATCACTTGGTAAGGGCCTTGTGGTAAAGAACTGTTAAAAAAAAACCCTTTTAAGAATTATATGAATGTCTTCACTTTCTACTTTCAACTGAATTGAATTGTTGGCAACTAAGAAGTATGGATACGGATATACACTAGTGTCTATAGCTAATACATATGTTGCAGTAATAAATGTTTGTACTTATCCGTACCAAACACGTTAATCGAAATGTGGTGTACCTCACTGTCGAGAGCGGAAGCTGCAGTTCCTCGCCCTGCAGGATCTATAGATAACAAAGTGTCCATAAGATCGACAGTGCTATGAGGAATATCGTTATATCTTTCTCGAAGACATCTTTCGTATGACTGTGGAGGTTTCATGCTTGTTGAAGGCTTCAAATGCAATTTTTTCCAATAGTCCTTGGAAGGAGAACCACATAGCTTATATATTTTATGTAGTTGTTCAACCTGATTTTGACAAACGATAACATTTAAATAATGTATTTTTAAGACAAGAAAGTGATCTCAGCAAGTTTTTAAAGCTATATAGTACCTCTGTTTTTCCTGGCAAGATAGGTTTGCCACTATATAACTCTCCTAGAATGCAACCAGCGCTCCATAAATCAACTTCGACTCCATATTTAGACGCTCCAAGTAAAAGTTCTGGTGGTCGATACCAGAGAGTTATTACACGGCTTGTCATCGGAACTGTTGATTGCGAATCAAAGAAAACAGCTAACCCAAAATCTGCTATCTTTAAAATACCATTATTGTCAATAAGAAGATTAGAGCCCTTTATGTCTCTATGTAGAACCCCGTTACTGTGACAATGATCAAGTCCACTCAAAAGTTGCTTCATGTAACACTTCATCTGAAATAGGAAGGAAAAGGGGCTTAATATAAAATCGAGTTATGGATGAATCACTGCTACTTGTGAGCTATAAATATTACCTGTGGTTCGGTGAACGATGCACCAGGCCGTGATGTGAGTCCGGTAAGATCATGTTCCATATATTCAAAAACAAGGTACATGGTACAAGATGTTTGTGATGTGATCAAACCTTCCAACTTAACTATATTTGGATGATCAAGCCTTCTCAAAACAAGGATTTCCCTTGCCATAAACTTGATACTCTCAGCATCTTGATTGTCAAATCTGATCCTTTTCAAAGCCACAACTTTATCTTGAATGATATCACGAGCTTTATACACACTGCTATAAGTTCCTTGGCCAATCTGCAAGAATGAGATATATGTGTATATATATATATATATATATAAGAAACAAGAACATCATTGGTGTAGCAAGTTAAATCAGCTGCAAATTTATGAGTATATACTTTCTCTAACTTGACGAAGTTGCTTGCACGTTTTGGCAACCAGTCTTTGATAGCTTCACCAGCCACCACAGCCAGCCAACTCGGCCACCCGGCAGCGACTTGCTCGGCTTCGATAGCATTTGGAATCTTTCTGATACGTGGATGGTTGATAAAGGTGACATCAAGGATATCTGTCTTCTTCTTCTCATTAGGAGGCTTGTTGTATGAACGTAGAGAACCGTTTGGCTTCGTATCGAACAACATAACCGTAACATCACTACAATCCAGTCTATCCTTCTCCCAAATCTGAGAAGAATTGGGAGAACCAGCTCTTGGTATTTTCAATTCAGAGAGGTGTTTAATAGAGGAATGGGGTCTTTTGGAGCTATCATGCTCATTGTCACTATACTCGTCAGCTAAAACCTTAGAACAGATGCAGCCCATTTGTAAGAACAGAACACAAAACAAATCAAGATTATATATTCTCACATGTATATATACAAATCCACCTTGTTTTCCCCAATATGAAAGAACCCACCAGTTGCAGACTTGAGAACAAAAAAACAAATAAAAATTAAACCCAATGTCATGTGTACTTATTGAAGTAGGAAGGTAGAAGAAAAGCAACAGTAAGGAGTCCCCATCCGTACCATTCAAAACACTGGAAAAGTAAGAGGATGAGGATAAAACTTGTTTAAGAAAGAGAGAATATAGAAGGGATAAACTCAAGATCTATTGAGACGACATCATAAACAGTGAAATAAATGGATCATGGACTCATTCAAAAGCAGCAGATGAAGGTTATTAAAAGTTGAAGTTGAGTATTGAAAAGCGACTGGAAGAAGAGAAACAGAGGGAGAAGTGCGTGAAGAAAGGGAAAAACAGAATTCCAAAACGTCAATCGGGAAAACCAATCGACAATCAGGCGAGTAACTCTTGACATCTTCAAAAAATATTTATATGGTTATTAATTTTTCCACTGGTTGTCCCTCAAGATACTGTTTTTTAAAGTTGATGAATCAAATCTCAATTTTTACTTTTGGAGAGTCGAGAGATCCACCAAGCCATAAAGTTAAACTTGATGGGTCCTACGATTAAAAAGCACATGGATATTATCTTTTAAGTAGAAGAAAATGAGATTGAAATCATACATGGTTATATAGGGTTTGAAGATTTGACAATATGATACCACATGTTTGGGAGGTAATTGTGATGGAGGATCTTAATAACTTCTTACACTATGGATCCTTAAATTAAAATAGAAGAGAAGGTTGAAAAATGGGGCAAAAAAGAAAAAAGAAAAAAAGAAAAAAGAAAAAAGAAAAAAGAAAAAAGAAAGAAAGAAAGAAAGAAAGAAAGAAAGAAAGAAAGAAAGAAGTGGGGTTAATGAATGAGAAGATGTGATCGGAAACAGTTGGGGAATGGATATTTCAAAGAAGTTGTTGAGAATTATTTATGAATAGAGCATTAAACATATTAGAAGGGATTGATAAATAACATTAACCCCACACTCTTAATTCATCTTTCTTTCTTTCTTCATAATAATTAAAAGTACAACTTGTATTCCAAAGCCGCCATTAATCACCGTCTTTTTCATTTTTAGATACTAAAAACTTCCCTAATTCCATTCCCATTCCCATTCCCATTCCCAATACATACCTACATATATTTATCGTTTTTATTTCTTAACTTCAAAATTCTAGTTGTTTTTGGGCCCCTGACCCACATGTTATGTTTCATGGAGAAAATAATATATGATTATTACAATTGAATGGAAGTTGCCTTATTAATTATTATTACTCTAAGCTTAATCCAATACTAGATTGATATTTTTTTAATATATTTTTATCAACTTTGTATGCTATGCTGAAAATGCTATCACCTTTTAAAGTCATTATATATTGTGAATCTCAAAAGTATGTAGAAGTTTATGCACCATATGTTTGGCCAATTTACTCTTTTTAATTTGTTCTTATTATTATTATCTCATATAAAATAAACATGCATGAGATTCAAAATCTCTGTTTTTTTTTTTTTTTTGGTAAATTAGGTACATATTTTATGTAAACTAAGATTTATTTTTATGAAACCAATTGGTACAAGCACAATTGAGAAATAGCCAATAATTATACCTTAATTTATCATAAAATTAATTCATTTTAAGGAATAAATAATATATAGTAAATATTAAAGAGAGATAGAGATAGAGATAGAGATAGAGATAGAGATAGAGATAGAGAGAAATATTCAAATTTTATTTGAAAAAAGAAACCAACATATTCTTTCATTTTCATTTCATGTTGCCCCTCCAATTTTAGATTTATTTCATTTTAGTGATTGGCCTCTTGAAGAAGTATATATATATCTCTTTTACCCCTTAGTTTGTTTCATTTTTAATACCAAAAGTTTCAAAATAAAAATATTTATTTTATATTACACTCCAACCTTAGCTTTATATTAATTATTTAAACACATGAAGAATTAATACTTCATATTCTTATGTGTATTGGACCATATATATGTGTATATAGGTTGAAATGAGTATTAAGTGGATATAAATTAATCTAGAAGAAAATAGGGTACACCAAATCAATTTCCATTTTACAAATAAAATATGTATTCTAAATTTTGTTTTGACTAAAATAATTACTTCTTAAAAATTAGGGAACTAAGGTCTAGGAATAGACGTTTTGAAAATTTTAAAACTAAAGCCGAGTCTCTTCCTAGTAGAAAATTTGAGTTTTAATTGTTAGCTTTTAACATTCAATCTTAAATATTCATTTACCTTAAACTTTTCTGCCTTATTATCCACGTCTCACCAATGTTTATCAATAATAATAATAATAATAAACTAACTAAATTTTGAAAGCTTCAAAATTAAAGTATTTTGTCGAACTTGATTTATTTTTGGAATTTTGACTTATATTCAACTCTTTGCGGTAAGCAATAATTGAGAAAAAATTGAATTAACTTTTAAATCTCTTGGACTTTATTTGGTAGCTATTCATTTAGTTGTTAGTTTTTTTTTTCTAAATTAAATTTATAAACATCACTTTCTTCAGTTAGTTGGTAAATTTTATTTACCGCCATATGTTTTAGGAGTGTTTAAAATAAAAGTTAAAATTTGAAAATTAAAATAGTTTTATAAACTTGTTTTTGTCATACAAAATTGTTAAAAGAATTGCAATATTTGCATAGAAGGTATAAAAACTATGAATAAGAAATTATGAGAAAATAAACATGTAAAAATTTAAAAAACAAAAAATTACAGAAACGAGACTATTATTTTGAATTATAATTACGTAGCCACTACAAGATTTCGTATGAAATGGGAGAAATCACCTTCCAAATAAATAAACAAAATAAATTAAAGAGATTGAAAAAATAATTAAAAAAGAAAAAGAAAGAAGAAGAGAAAGTCAGAAATCATAATTGATGGACAAATATATATGTAGGTAGATGGCCTACCCTCATATTGGTTGAAATATTCTTATATGTAGGACTAAAGAAATAAAAAGAGTATAGTTTGGGCCAATTTTATACGTCACACTTTACAATTTATTTACAAACACTCCTTTTCTCATACTTTTCTTTTATAATTTTGTACAAAATAATTCTCAATTATATTATTTCATTCTTTTTAATATAATTAACTAATTATTGAATTGATTTACGTAAAGTTATTTATTTCCACCACCTAGTTTAATAATGTTGCTTGGATTCCATGTAAAGCCTTTTATGTTATCTTTCTGCTTTCTTTCATGAATATTATTTTAACAATTTTTTTGTTTTAACTTTAATAAATAACAGCTTAACCTCCCTATTTTACAATTTATAATCATTTAGTCACTATAATAATATATATATATACACACAGTTTATTGAAATTTTGTATCCACCTACGTCAAATAACTAATCAATAATCAAATTCTTATTAGGAAGGTGAGAGTTTTAAGCCAACGACGTTTTTACTGGTGTCCAACTAAGCTAAGCTCTTGTTTGCAACACTTTTAGAGTTAGTAATTAAGTTTAGTGAGATGATTCTATCATTGATAGATAGATTTCTACCTAAGTGAGATGGTCTTTCACCAACAAATTAAACTCTAAAAACTCGATATCTTAATTTTGTTATATTTACACCTTCTTCTTTTGAATTATGTCAAATTTGTTTATATATATATTTTAGTTCAAATTGCAAATATTTGGAACTTCATTCTTTTATAATAGGGCTATATTGATTCAAATTAAATGTTAAAAGTATATTGACTAAATTATATTGTAATAAAATTTTGGAAGTAGGAAAACTAAAACTAACTAAAGCTAAGTTGTAAAAGAAATGATTTAGGATGAAAGTGTAGAAGTGTATTAAGTATTTTTAGCATAAAGTTCTAATTTGGGAGCAAAACTTTCGGATTTGCTTTTATTTTTTGTTTGAGAAAGTAAAAATTGATCAGAATATGTAAAGCTTAAGAGTGGGAACTCAACAAGTACCTGATAGGCTACACACTATTTTCTATATTAAAAAAAAATGATGATTGAATTTGCACCCATTCATTCATTGTAGGGTCAAACTTCAAAATATATTGCTTGTCATGGTAAATAATATGGTGTATTTGAAGATAGTTTAATTATTATATATTGAACGAACATGGTTTATGTTTTGGAAGAGTGGAGCATGTTTTTAATCCTTTAACATCAAGTTAAATGTTTGGTTTAATAGGCTTTAAACACGATTCTTCTCATATATACCATATCCATGCAATCTTTTATTTGGAATTATTAAAAATCTATATTATTAGAATGATGTTTAAAAGTATGTTTCCTTGAGGGTGGATCTTCGGATCTTCATTATGCATTTGTTATTATTGTTACTTTTTTTAAAAAGAAAAACTCAATAATAGTCCAGGTGAGTTTAATAAATATGGAATAATAATGACATTTTTATATGTATTACAAGTAGGAAATTAAATTTGTGAATTAATTGCTGCCAAAAGTCATATGGGAGGTATGAATTTATGATTTATATGTTAGTTGTTGTGGTGTGTGGACATGCATTTTGGTGACCATATATATTATTACATATCTTCATAAATTTAGGGAAAGCTTTTGTATCACATTTGGTGGGAAAAAAATGGTCAAACTTTGGTGGGTTTTGTAGCACACCCAATTAAAATTAGGAAAAGAAGAAGAATCTAGTAGGAGTATCTATGAAGTATATTCTATTGTAATTTTTTGGTGGGTCACAATTGGTTTAAACCATGGGCAATACTATAGTCTGTGTACAATATAATTTGAATTTCCCTAAGTTGATTTTTTTTTTTCAAAACAAAAAAAAAAAAGAAAAAGAAAAAAGAAAAAAGAAAAAGAAATTGATAAGTCAATATTTGCTGCCCAGCTTGAAGAAGATGGAAATAATAATTTAGAATTATAGAGAATATTTAAGAAAATAAAAAAGGTGTCTGAGTTAAGTTGAATAAATTGGGTTAAAATATAGGTTGAATTTTGAAGAGGCTCGTTGGCTTGTCTGTCCTCATAATCAAATTCCTCTCATGGAAGTCAGCATTTTGTTTCCACTTCTTTGGGACCATTATTACCCTTTTTTTTCTCTCTTTTTTATTTTCTAGAATTTTTCTACCTTTTCCTTTTTTCTTTTTCTCATTGATAGAAAATTGTGACTTTGTTTTTTCCCCCTTTATTTCAATTCATTTTGTCTTCCCAATTCATTTTCAAAATAAGAAAGGAGTTGTCTACATCTGGTTTACTATGCTACCTACAATCTTACTACATTCCACACCACCATTATTATTGAAAAAATATAACACGATAAATGATCACACAAGATTGGTAGTTTAGTGTAAATTATCTACGTTGGGGTAAAGTGTCTTGAAAAGACAACTCGTTAATGTCAATGATAATTAAGCAATTACAACGTACAATTCAAGTGACTCATGGACATTTCTATCACACTTTAATCAATTACCTACGCCTCTTTAGTTGTGAGACTCTCTCTCACAATAACTTGGACTCCCTTTTAAGTTGTAATATTAATAAAAAGTGTTTTAGGCTCCCCTAAGACTCATACTTCCTCTATGCAAACCTCAAGCTCCCCTCAAGGTGGGAGACTCCTCACTTGAGTTAAATATTTCCTTCTACAAGCAAATTAATTCCCTTTTGCTCAAATGGCTTAGTGTTGTAGAAAAATGATATTGCATCATCCTATATTATCTATGTTGCGATCTACTAAGTTTTCTTTTGCCAAACTCAAATGCAAATTTAACAAAAGATTTTGGTAAGAACCAAGGTCGAGCACTAAGATTTTTCTTCGTTTTCAACTACGAAAGGGAAAAGCCATACAATACTCTTTTTGGTACCAAGTTACAAGTAATATTTAGAAGATGAAGTTGTGAAAATAATATAAAAACATAGTGATTTTGGTAAGATGATAAATACAAATAATAGTAGAATGGGGTGTTGGAAAACATGTCCATCACTTGCAACTTATTCTTTAGGCTTTGATTCTTGTTCACTACCATATTAAGAACCCACCTCTCGATGATATAGCCATAATAGTAATATTTCTACGGTACGTGAATGCTTGAAAGAAGTTGAACTTAAGTTTTCATTTATTTCTAAAGAAATTTCTTAACTTGTTTAATGAGAGATTAAAGAGTTTCCACTTTCTCAAGTGTTAGCCCCGAAGAGTTCACTTTGTTGGAAAATTGAGTGAGAATGTCGTTCAAAGTGAATTGTTGTGCCATGAAGAACCACTACCCTGAAACCAATTTCGACCGATTGTGGTGCTAACCGTAATGTCGATTGCTCTCCAAGGTTAACACAGCTCCCTAATTCTGACGTGCAATTGTCGAAAATAGGAATTGAAACAATAGCCGGAAGTAGCTCAAAACTTTAGTGGAGATGGCTTTTTGTGAAGTGGAATGAGATTGGAAGTGAATGAATAACTTGGTGGTGGAGATTTTCATTTATAAGAGAGTGCTACAAGAATTCAGGGTTATCCCAACGCAGAAAAATGCGTCGGGATAGATGATGTTGTAGGAAAAGGGTTATGTCAATGCCCTTACCACTGCGTCGACCATAGGAGAAATAACGACACTGCACCTTGACAACGTTGTTGATAGTTGATATTAAAAATATTATTCTAACTTCTAACGACGCCATGTAAGCCCGCGTCGATGTTTCTCCCTTAACGACATCGACAAAGCCGTAATATATTATTAAAATTGGCAACATCATGACGAGGCAATTAACCACGTCGGCAAAGGTTCGACCTTCCGTTAGAATGACTAAAAGATGTTTCGATTGATTTGATCGGAAAATGATGACGCCATAAGTAGTGCGTTGACATTTGGTGGCTTCTAACGAAGCCATAAGTGGTTGTGTCTTTAGAAGCCTATTCTTGCGACACTTTCGTTATGCATCGCGAGACCCCTGGTTCATTTAATTGTGTTCATTTGAACACAAAAAGGCAGAGAGCAAAAAAGGAAGAGGAAGGGAAGACGAAAGATGAAAGAGAGAGAGAGAGGGGAGAGCCTTGTCGCTGCCTGATAACGTGCAGTAATGACAGTTATTATAGCCATTTTTATTATAATAATGAGGTTAAAATGCTTAAGAAGATGATCAGAACGGTGACTTATGTTGTAAACGCATAAGTATTTAGGAATACAACTTCCATAAATGTCATTCATGTTTTATGCGATTATCATGTTTAAACGCAGGATAAGTGGGAAAAGAAGGAAGGAGCAAATCATATATGACATCTTGTGCAAAGGCTACGCGATGGGAACTGGCTTGGCAATTAACAACCACAGACAAGGAGCCAAGACATCACACGAGGAAAGCTCACTAGAAGACAAGAATGATAGTTGGGATGATGTGACCTTACAAGGTTAGATGACAGCGCTGACACTCTTAGAGGAATAGAAGTTTTCCACCGAAAAACAGCTTATACAAGCATTTCGTCTCTACCAAGAAGGGAAAGACCCAAATAGGCTAAAGAAGGTCTGGTTAGACCTTGAGAGAGCCCGAAGGAGCTACTTAGAGAGTGAGTAATTGTGACGGAGAAGAAAACTATCTATGTTGATCCCTTAACTTGTAATAGTGATCCATTTTCTTTGCCTTACATTTTGTTTTTTCATTTATATTTTACACTTCATATTGTACATATTGTATATAGGTATTTGACCTACGTTCTTTGTTGGTTTTATATAAATATACCTGTTCAATCCGATATCTCTTTTCTTTTACAAGTTAATGTGCTATTAGCAGCTTAGGTAAGTGATAGGTCATGATAAGAAGAGTCACTTATAAATTTTAACATGTTAATTGTGCTTTTGTTATTGCGTGGCCAGCATTAGTTGATAACTACCCGGGAGGGCAAGTAGCTAAAACTTAATTAGCGCGTGCGAAGATGAACTTTGCCTTCGTGAAAGTATTTCTAACATTTGGACTCCGAAAGGAGGGCAAGTATGGACAGTGGATACCCAGAGGTAACAGTCCTTAGAATTCATAAGTGGTCTTTCTTAGATATAACTCACCTAGCCATATTTAGTCATATGGATCTATGAAAAGCAGTCATGTGTGGCATATATGCTTTCGAGAGAAGCATGCCTTAATCATAAGTATGACTTAGCGAGTTAGATCGCATCAAAGTTATCTCTCTCTACTTATTCGAATGGTAATACACATACATTCTTGCCTTCGTTCCCTTAATACAAGTTAGACACGTTACTATATTTTTCTCTTCACTTCGTCTTACAAACTCTCGCCGTGTAATTAGTCAATTCTTACATTTTTTATTCTTTAATCCTTTCAACTCGCCTAAATGAATAGTAAATCTTAGAACTAACGTCTAAAAATAATTCCCTGTGTTCGATCCTAGATCACCCAGGTAAACCTATTGTTTCGCTTGCACTTGGGCAAGCAGTAGAAAAACTTGTACTCAACGAGGACTAAGGATTATGTGATGAAAAGGTGCATTATGGGCATTTTACATGCTATGATCGTGATCCATGACTCATCGCCTAAAATTGAAGCATGCTCTACAGAGAGTGACGGTGAGCGCATTACGCATAATGACCTGACTAGGTGATATATTGCATTTGTATTATACACAAACAAAATTAGTAAGTCCAAACCAACAACCACCGTCCACCGACCAATCAGTAAAAAAATGTCATTTTGTATATGTTGGATATTGTATGTGTATTGTATGAATATTGTATGTGTATTATATGAATATTGTATGTGTATTGTACGTATATTGTATGTTTAAGGTTTAGGAAAATTATGTATTATTGTATGTATATGTATATTGTAAATTGTATGTATGTTTAAGGTTTAGAGATGGTGTATTAATGCATGTATACTGTATGTTTAAGGTTTAGGGTTTGTAGGGTTTAGGGTTTATATGTTTATGATATATGTATATGTGTATTATGTATGTGTAAATTGTATATGTATATATTTGTAAGTTGTACGTGTAAATTGTATATGTATATATTTGTAAATTGTATATGTATATATATTTGTAAATTGAATATGTATATATTTGTAAGTTGTATGTGTAAATTGTATATGTATATATTTGTAAATTGTATATTAAGTTGTATGTGTAAATTGTATATATATATATATATATATTTGTAAGTTGTATATGTATATATTTGTAAAGTTTTATATGTATATTGAAATTGAAATTGTTATTGTATATATGTTTATTGGTAGATTTTTAAATTAAAATTGTATATATATTGTATTTATGTTATAAATTATAAATTGTATATCATATGTATTTTTATTTAATTGTGGAAAGACCGATCTTGCGTCATGTCGTTGACAACTTCATTAACGATGATGACGAACAATTATCTGTTCAAATCGAATCAAGCAATGACAAATAATAACAATGATGTATATATATTTCGTTTTTTAAATAATAAATTTCAAGTACTCTCATATATGTTTAATTAATTTTGGTTTATTTTTATCAGATACTACTATGTCTGATAATCCTTTTTCTCCTGGTGCGATGAGAGCGATGATCTTTCGACTTTAATGCAGCAAAGTTTAATAACATAGGAGTTTCGTCGTCAATGGGCAACACATCAAGTTATTTATCGTTACATAATTGATTAATTGCATAAGTGTGGAGTTTAGTTTATGAATTTATTCTGTTTATGTAGAGGGGTCTGCAACAGCTCGCATTCCTAAGAGACACGAGCACTCGAGGAATATCGAGCTAGAGCAATATGTTGCACAAAATGGGAAGATCCCCATATCGATCGCTTCAGAACAGGATAAGCCGATCTCCCCACATGTCGTGCGCTACCTTTAGTGTGGTAACGTGGGATACTTTTCCAGTTCACTTTCTTAAGTGGACTGATGTTACGGTAGATTACATTGAGCTCGTGAAGGGCTCTTTACAGGTAAGTTTTACAATTACGTGTACATATATGAATTATATGTACCGTGTATATATATAGAATCATAATCCATCTATACTTTTAATTTGTAGAAATTTTTCGAGTTGGATTTCACAAATTCAGCATTGAACCAATTCGTTGAGCATCAGATGCTCACCACCTGAAAGGAGTTTAGGGGGCAGAACCATCGCCATTTCAAGAAGTTAAGTGATCCTGAACAGACTCGTTCCAACCCATCCCCAAATTAAAGAATCGTGTGGAAGATTGACACTTCCTATGCGACCACTGCCTTACCCAAAAATTTCAGGTGATTCTAGAACTTATTAATGTTCTCAAACGGTAATTTTTTTTATATATGTAACATTTTGATATTGTTTGCATGTATATAGGAGCAATCATCGATGAATAGGGCTGCTACAACCCTATACTCATAATAGCATCGCCAAGTCATTCATACAATGAGTACATGACCTCACTAAATGGCGAGGTCATCCAGTCGACCGAGTGGAGATGTTCAACAAAACACAGCTGGGGATGGCCAGTTTATTTCGCCAGCGGCTGAAGAGGCTCATGTAAGTTTTTGTTATGCTTTTTGCCTTCATTTTGCATGTACAATTTATTTACACTCCTTTTTATGACTTATTAATCAATCAAAAATTTATTGCAAAATCAAACGTTGGTCATCCAGTCTCAGCCCATTGCAGAGGGTTCTCAACCACTATCTGATGAAGAGATATACGAGACAGTGTTGGGTAAACGACTAGAATACTCAAAGGGTCGTGATTGGGGCCCCAGGCCAAAGTTCTAACACGTTGCTGGCAGTTTTTTTTCATCTGCATTATTAGCCCACGAGCGAGATGTGAATGCCAAACAAGTTGACGAGCTAACAACTCGTCTTGAGCAAGCAAAAGAACAAAATAGACAACGACACGAGGAAAATCAATAGAAGATTGCAGAAATGATGAAGATGATTATGGAACTCACTGATCGGTTAGCCAGAGAACCTTGATTTCTTCATTTAATGTAAGTAATTTCGAACTTTTACGCCATTCTTTCATTTTTTTTGGGGTGATATATATATTTATACTTTAATTTTGTGTCATTGTAGGTTGGAAGGTATGGGAGAACTCCGCTTAGATTATATTTTGGTCATTTTTTTTTTAGTTTAGGTTTATTGTAATTTTTCTTCAAGTGAAACATATGTTTTTTCGAATACTAAAATTAATTTTAATATATATTTGCTTGCTTTTATGTTTTATTAATTTTACGTTATCTATTTTACAATTAATTTCAATCAAATTTAATCGAATTGGATTATGAAAATACAAATATTAAATTATTAAATTAAAAAAAAGGAAAAAATATGGTGAGACCTTTCGCCGACACAGAAACGACATTGCGACTGACTGTTTATTATGATACGGCATCGTGAAAGCTTCAGACGATGCCACGGTGGAAATTTCAACAGTGCGTCGGTGTTGACTTAATATCGACACGCTGAAACAACGTTGGCATAAGCGTTAGGTCGACGTGTTGACCGATTGGCATATCATGTGTGAGCATAAGGCCTATACCGATGTCGTCCGTTTGGTGCGTCGTCATTGCTTCTTATGATGCGTTAATTGCAACATCGTTACCGACGTGACTTTTGGCATTGTGAAAACCTTTGCCGATGCATTTTTTATTAATGGCGACGCACCCCTACGTCGGCATATAGCAAAATTCTTGTAGTGTGCCAACAACTACCACCCGAAAAAGCAAAACCAGAGATGACACCCAAATGACAAAAAAATTATTTGGATAGGTAACAAAATTAGATCCTTATTAGTGGAAGCACGGTTACCCGAGCCTGCCCAGACAGACAACGACAACACTCGCGTGGTGATAGAGTTATACTATCACCACCAAGAAAGTTTGTATTTTCCTTTCATTATAGGTATTTATGCCCACTTACTTCTTCCAAGCTTATCGATGTGGGACAAGGAAACCAACTTTGCTAATGGGCCAAAGGCCCACAATCCATTTTCAAAAATCCCCCACAAATGATTGTAGCAGCAAAGTTACTAGTTAGACGGAAGAAAATTTGTTCTGAGCAAGGATGAGATATTTAGCTTAGACATCAATATCTAAAGATTTGAATCGATGTGTAGTAAAGTAAGACAACAACCTTATTAGAGAGAGTGAATTATATTTTAAACTTTCTATAACACTGTCTGAGACCCTTACGATCCTTAGTTTTGGCTTTCTTTCTGTAATATAGATTTTTTCCTTTATGGCCATGCACATAGAATGAACCTCGGGTCATCGTGAAAGCTCTAGAAAGAGATCCTTTAAACTCTTTCATAAAAGGCGGCCTCACCTTCACTATCACACTATATTCTCCATCAAGTTTGTCAAAACAGACCACTCAAAAGGAGCTACAGAGACATCACTATCCACAAAATATGGACCTCTCAAAGGTTTTAATAACATCCATGTCCATTTAAGGATCGTCTACACAATGGGCTATGAACGATCAAGTCCATCGCAATAGACCACCCAATATCAAGTGCTATGGATCTCCAAAGGGCTTTAGGCCCATGTTCACTGAGGAGTCAAGAACCACTTTTCTTGGCAATCCTTTTTGTTAAAGGATCAACCAGATTCTTCTCATATTGTTCAAACTCTAAGAAAATAGTTTCTTCCTTTAGCAGTTGGTTCACAGCTCCATGCCTAAGACGTATATGTCTTCTTTTGCCATTATAAATACTGTTCTTGGCAATACCTATGGCAGCCTATGAATCACATTGTATGGACACAGATATGGATGTCCCCTACAATGGCACATCTCCTAGTACACTTTTAATCCACTCAATCTCTTGTCTTGCCAACTCTAATGCTATAAACTCATATTCCATAGTGGATCTAGCAATGCAAGTTTGTTTGCAGACTTCCAAGATATTGCTCCTCCTCCGAGAAGAAATACATACCCACTAGTAGAGTTTACCTCATCATTATCTGTAACCCATTTTGCATCACAATATCCTTCTAATACGACAGGAAATTTGTTAAAATACAAATAGTAATTTTTTGTGCCTTTAAGATATCTCAACAGATAACGTAAAGCTTCCTAGTGGTTTATGTTAGGATTATATATATATCTACTTAATCTACTAACAACATATGCAATGTCAGTTTTAGTGTAGTTCATTAAATACATAACACTACCTATGATATTTGCATATTCAGGTCGAGACACATTATCTCCTCTTTTTTTCTTAAGATGCTTACTAGCATCATAAGGAGTTCTTACTGGTGATACGTCGAAGGAGTCAAATTTCTTAAGAACTTTCTCAACGTAGTGAGATTGACACAGGGACAACCCATTTTCATTTTTTTTTTATTTTAACACCAAGAATTATGCCTGCTTCTCCTAGGTCTTTCATTTCAAAGTGTGATGACAAGAATAACTTGGTATCATTTATCAACTCCATGTTCGTTCAAAAAATCAACTTGTCATCAACATATAAACATATTAATATGCAATAAGCTCCAAACAACTTTGAATAAACACATGTATTTGAGGAATTTACTTTAAATCCATTGTTTATCAAAGTGTGATTAAATTTTTTATGCCATTGTTTAGGAGCTTACTTAAGACCACAAAGAGATTTTTTAAGCTTGCATACTTTATTTTCTTGGCTAGAAATTTTAAATCCTCCTGGTTGTGTCATATAAATTTCTTCTTCTAAATTACCATTTAGAAAAAGAAGTTTTTACATCCATTTGGTGAATAAGAAGACTGTGTATGGCAACTAGTGCAATTAAGACTCTAATTGTGGTTATCTTAGTTACAGGGGAATATGTGTCAAAGTAGTCAATACCTTGCTTTTGAGTATACCCTACCACCACTAATCGAGCCTTGTATCTTTCTATTGACCCATTTGGTTTTGTTTTTCTTTTAAAGATCCACTTACACTTAATTGGTTTACTTCCTTTGGGAAGGTCTACTAATTCCCAAGTTTGATTCATGGTTAGTGAATCCAATTTACTCTTAATAGCCTCCTTCCACATTCTAGACTCTACAGAGTTTAAGGCCTCTTGGTAAGTTTTAGGATCCTCATCTATTAAAAACAAGCTAGTGAAATTACAGTCAATTTCATCGCACCTTTCCATTAAAAAGGTGCTTAGGAAATCTGATCCAAAACTTTTCTTAGTTCTCTGTCTTTTACTTCTTCTAGGTTCTAATTCATATCTTACGTTAGAAGCATCAAACTCAGGTATTTCACTAACAACTATGGGGTTTTCTAGATCACACATATTTCTAGATAAGCAAGGAACAAATAGAAATCTCTTTAAAGAAAATACATGCTCAAAGAATTCTGCATCCCAAGATTCATTTATGTTCTTGTCATTTAAACACAAAAACCTGTATGCAGCATTGTTTTAAGCACAATTGATAAATATACAGTCAAAGATTTTAGACCCTACCGTGGATTTCTTCAAAGCAGGAAAAGGAACCTTAGCCAAGCATCCCCAAACATTCAAGTAGGTGAGATTTGGTGCGTATCCTTTCCAGAGTTTGTAGGGAGTTTTGTTCAACTTTCTATGAAGAACCCTGTTACTAACAAAACATGCAGACAACACGACACCCCCCCCCCCCCCCCCCCCCCCCACACACACATATTATCAAATAGACTAGAGCTTAATAGCATAGCATTCATAATTTCTTTAAGAGTTCTATTTTTACGTTCCATTATGCCATTTTGTTGTGGTGAGTAAGGAGCAGTAAACTCATGAATAATACCATTTGATTCACATAATTCTTTAATAATTCTATTAGAGTACTCACCACCTCCATCTGATCTTAATCTTTTTATCTTTTTGCCTAACTAATTTTCAGTTTCTACCTTAAATTTCAAAAACATGCTACTAGCTTCATCTTTTGATTTTATCAAATAGACATTAGTATATTTAGAGAAGTCATCAACAAAAGATACATAATAGTTTTTACCCCCTCTACTAGTAGTATTTTTTAAATCAACTAGATTAGAGTGAATTAATTCTAACAGTTCAGCACTTCTAGTCATATTAGGTTTGAAAGGTTTCTCAAAGTACTTACTTTTTATGCAAACAAGGCATTGACGAGTTTCATGCGATTCACATGCATTAATTAGCTTTAAATCTTTAAGCTTCCTAATTTATGCAAAATTTACGTGTCCTAGTCTACCATGCCACATATCAACAGATTCAACTATATAGGCGGAACCAAAAGCATTTGTATTCATGGACACAATATTAAGTACAAAAAGACAATTAGACAGATACCCCTTACCAACAAATTCTCCTTTTTTAGTGAGGACAACTTTGTCACCTTCTAGTATAATCTTAAGACCCGCCTGATTCAATAGACTCCTAGACACCAAGTGCCTACGTAGGAAAGAGACATATAAAACATTACTAAAAGATAAAGATTTTCCAAAAGTTAGTTTTAAAATAACCTTCCCATTCCCGATTACTTCTGCAGTAGCTGAGTTTCCCATGAACATGCATTCTCCATCAGTAGTGTCCTCGTAGTCATGGAGAAGTTCTCGATTGGTGTAGAAATGTCTTGAGGCTCTAGTATCCAAGATCCAGTTAGTCTTGTTTTCAATTAGGTTGACTTTCACAACAGCAACTATGACTTAGTCATCTTGTTCAGCAAGATTAGCTTGAGGTGTAGGTTTCTGGTTGTTTGGCCTCTCTTTCCTTTAATTGCATTGGTAAGATTTGTGTCCTCCTTTCCACGAACATAACAAATGAGCTTCTTCTTCTTGATTTTTTTCCTAGGAGTCTTGAACTGTACCTTTTATGAGGTTCTCCCATTTTGCCTTTTATCTTGCTTTAACCTGTCTCTATTTATAGTGGAAGATTCAACTAAGTTAACATTAACTGAATTTATATTTTTGGAGGCTAACTTATCTTTTATTCTGTTGGCTTCTTCTTTACGCGTGTGGCTGATCAATTCCTATAGTTTAAGATCTTTCTTCTTGTGTTTCAGGTGATTTCGGTAGTTGCTCCAAGAGGGAGGGAATTTTTCCAGTAGAACGTTTGCTTGGAGTATTTCACACATCTTCATACCTTCTGATAGGACATTTGCCATCAAATTTTCGTACTCATGTATCTGTTTCATAACTGGCTTGTCGTCTGTCATTTGGAACTGCAACCCTTTTACTACAACGTACTTTTTCCGCCCAGCATCATCTTCACCATAGCAAGAGTTCATAACACACTAGATGTTCTTGGCAGATTTTTGGGCTACGAATAGGTCGAACATCAGATCCGACATGTGGTTCAATAGGAACCCTCGAACTCTCTTATTGTCATTTACATACTTCTTGAGATCAACTGTAGATGCTTTCTTTACCTGGTCGGTGGTGATGACAAGAGGTCCCGTGAATAATTCTGGATTAGAAGGTGGTGGAGGATCAGATGGTGGATCAGTAGTAAGGATGTAGTCGACTTCGAGCTGCTAAAAAAAGAAAACAGTTTTTGGGACCAACGAGGGTAGTTTGTTTCATCGAGTGGCTCAAGTTTGGACAAGTGTGGCAAAAAATTCATTACTACAGAAACTGGTTTACTTGACGTTAATACAGTGACAAGTAAATGTATAGTTGACGTTTTTAAAAGCGCCAAGTAATCGACTGTCAAGTATAGTCACATTACTTGACAGTAAAAAACTGTAAAGTATACGTTTACTTGACACTAAAAAACCGTCAAGTATACATTTACTTGATACAAAAAAATCGTCAAGTATACATTTACTTGACACTGTATTAACATTAAGTAATCTATCGCACTTGACGTTTATTACGTGTCAAGTAAGATCGTAGACATGACGCATTTTACGTGTCAAGTAAAATCGTATACTTGCACGTCAAGTAAGATCGTATTCTTGACACTATTTACACATCAAGTAAAATAATATACTTGACACTATTTACACATCAAGTAAAATTGTATACTTGACACTTTTTACATTTCTCATTTCTCATTTCCTATATAACAATAATTCAAATAAAGATAGATTGATCAGCAAAATAAACCTTCCAATCAGCAATTATTTCATTCTTCAACAATAGGTTACGTAATTTACAATAATATACATAATTTACAATAATATTATACAAGTTGTATGACTATTCATGTCTCTCCACAAACTAATCTCAATTTACAAAGATAAACAAAATTACTAACTATAAGACTCTAAAACATTAAATTATGTTCTAACCCTCAATAATTACGTCTTTTCGAGTGTTAATACTTCATGAAGCCTCATAGTAAGTTTCACCAAATAATTCTTGAAGCAACAACCTACAATAAAATTTAGCAAGTTTTAGCAAAAAAGAAAAATAATTCATCTTTAAAAGTTTGTAGTCCGATCATCTGATCAACACATACACATATAAAATGATACTATGAAAAGATTGAGCGTTGAGAATGTACATGTTCTACTAACCTTCATACTATGAGGAATTCTCCAGTCAACCATTAGAACAATCATCCCTCAAGTATTTAACAACGACAATATTAGGAAGTACCTAAGACAGACAAGGACAATCATCAATGAAATACAAGTCAAGATACAAGAATTGTAGGTTATATTAATCATCAACTGTCTAAGAAAAAAAATAAAAGACGAACAGCAAACATGTGTTATCCTCAACAAAAACTTTATCCTCAACTACTATGCACAATTCAAAATCACTACTACAAAAACTGAATATTCTGTAAATGAAGAGGTGAGTACATTTCTCAGCAAACATAGAGATTACAAATTTACACCAATCAACTAACCAACATTTAAAATTCATTTAGTTAGTAAGGAAAATGAATCTACTATTTCAATGTATTGTAACTTCATATTCAAAGTTGATATTATATACAAAACAGAAAATATAGAGCTTGTTAAACAACCACAACATCATGCATGATCAGATCTCTCAATGCACTCAAATGTAAATGGGAGTAAATAAAAAGCAACAATGGGAATGCTTCTTGAAATAGCTCTATTCCACCCACCCCTCTCCATTTACAATATTTAAAGTTTATATATTCAGCCAAATTCTCCCTTCAAGTCATTAGTATTTGAATATTCTCCTTGCTAACAAATCTTCTTTAAATGAATCTACGTTGCTGTTTATGAACAGCTAAGGTTGCAAGTAATAACATGCATATGTTTGACAACTTTAGATTAATATATTGATAGTACTAAGACTTACCTTTCAACGACCAAAGTAGTAACCATCTGGCTCAATAGAACCAAAAACATCTAACTTCAAGAGGCAAACCTTTAAGTTTATCATAGTAAAGGCCTCGAATGAAGAAGGTTTCATACTTGAACTTCATGCAAGATTCAAGATATCTCAATTGAAAGAATCAAAAGAATCAAATAAACTATAAGCAATGAGGAAAGGAAATTCATGTTGGAAAATGTACAAGAAATGGAAATGGAGACATATACTAACCTCATTAACCAAATGTTCTTTGGCAAGATCGCAAGCCAAGCTTAATAAATTGGTCGAGTAATGCGCAAGAGTGTAATCGCAGTCGAAACCATACACCTAAATGTTGTCTAAGCTCAAATTTTTATTCACATAGATGCCTAGAAAATAATGACATTAAAACAAAAGATTAATCAAGACATCATAAGGGTACATAATTCAAACATTAGAAGCATCGAGCAAACCCAAGTAAAAAAATACCTTAAGGATTCAATTTTGGCATTGCCCTAAGCTCTTCAGGAATCTTGAAGAAGCTAAGTTTAGCAGTGTCAAATTCCTAACGAATCGTTTGAACTTCCTCACAATCAGGTTCCACCTCAACTCTCGTGGTGTAGTCCTAGAATTTCAAGGATTCTTGTTCGATAGATGAAAGTACGCTATGAGTTCTAAAACTTCTGCTAAACCCTAAAGAACATATAATTCTCAAACAAAATGGAAATTGATGTATTTAGCCACTACATTTGACGAAAATAGTTACATATTGAGGACAAATTTTTCTCCATCAATGAACAATTAAAAAAATTATTGAAGTTCAAAACTTGAGTTATCACATCTCTCAACGGTCAATACCATAACCATTACAATTTTTCTTTCTTATTGCCCTAAAGTAAGAACATTTTTTAGAAAACAAAACCAAGAAATACTATATTGCAGATTACATAAAAGTACAGAAATGTGACAATACTATATTGTTGATTACATCACAAAACCAATGATTTGATTTGACAAACATTAGTAAATATGCCAACAATACTATAGTGATGATGATCTAGTTTAAGTAAGAAGAGACACATTAACCTCAATCACATTCATAGCCTTTCACTTTGCACTCTTATTAAGTGAAATGTAAAATTAATAGATAACAAATGTAATAGTGATGTTTCAACTTCTTACTACAGTGTTGCTTTGAAGCCTTGTTCAAACCCCCCAGCTGTTTTTCATTCACCCATTGCTAAGTGAAAGTTTCATTCATAGCCAACTTTGCCTCTAAATAACTTCCAAAGACCTAACATTTCTTTTTCTTTTTTTTTTTCTTTTCTATTTTTGTTATTACAAGTAGCAAACATTTATAAAACAAAATATCTGAAGTTGAAGACAAATAGGAATAAAAAGTGGCAAAAACAACAACAAGAAAAGAAACAATAATTTCTTTAACAATCCAATGAACACATAAAGGCAATAACAAGTGAATCAAAGGTTTCAGTTCTTCAAACCCAATGAACACATAATATCTAATATCTAAACATCAGTCATCAATATGGGGTAAAATTGATACCTTTAAATAATTAGGGCTTTGACCATCCAAAAGTGTAATTGGAGATTAGGTTGATTGAGTTCGAGTTTGATGCAATGGACACTGTTCGCTAACCTCGTCGAAGTGGATTGAAGTTGCAGAAATTGAATTTCGCATTTGGGTGGAATGGACACCCAAAAGTTTGTTCGCTTGGAACCACAAATCTGATTCCGTCAGCCATGGGTCGTCGTCCGTCGTGGGTTGCTGTCAACAGTTGGTCGAATGAAGAGTCTATGGGTGGCCGCCGATGAGAGAGCACAAAGATTTCATGGGCGGCGACCGGTGAAGATGGAGAGTTGTGGCTATGGGTCGGCGACTGGTGGAGAGATGGAGAGATGTGAACCGACAACCGTGGAGGTGGAGATGGAGATGGTGAAAATGGTGTGGGCGTGAGGGTTTTGAGAGAAAGGGGGGGAAATGAAAAGAGAAGAGGAGGATTTGGAGATAAAGGGGGGAAATGAAAAGAGAAGAGGAGGATTTGGAGAGAAAGGGGGAGAATGAAAAGAGAAGAGGTGGGAGAAATTTTCTTAATAGATTAAATTTATTAAAATAATTTTTAATAAGTTTATTTTCATAAATTTATTTTAATAAGTTTATTTTCATAAATTTATTTAATGACATGAAAGAAATAAAAATATTTTTATATTTTTATACTTGTTAAAATAAAAATGTTAATTATACTTGACGTTGTTTTCGCGTCAAGTAAATATTAACTATACTTGATGTGAAAAAAATGTCAAGTAAATTCTGCACTATACTTGACGTTGAAAAAAATGTCAAGAAAAAGATAAAGTAAAATAATTCAAAAAAATTGTGAAAATTTTTCTTTTTACAAACTATACTTGACGTTTAGTTCGCGTCAAGTAAAAGTTCGCTATACTTGACGCGAATAAAACGTCAAGTAAATTCTCCCTTATACTTGACGCAAAAAAAACGTAAAGTAAAAGCTAACTTAAAATAGTTCAGAAAATTCAGTGAAAACTCCGCTTTTTTGAAACTATACTTGACGTTTTTCCTTTAAAATTGTCAATACTTGACGTTTTTTTAAATAAAAACGTCAAGTATGTAAAAGTACCTAGTGTCAAGTAAAGTAGATTTTGTAGTAGTGTTTGTTGGTCTTGATCGACATTGTAATTGCTTTTAGAATTCTTGGAAAATTAAGTGAGAATGCTGATCAAAGTGAATTGTTGTGTCGTGACAAACCACTGCCCTGAAAGCAATTTCGACCGACCGTGGTACTAATCGTAATACTGGTTGCTCCTCAAGGTTAACATAGCTCTCTAATTCTGACTTGACTCATCAAAAATAGGAATTGCAACAATAGCCGGAAGTAGCTTAAAACTTTACTAGAGAGGGTTTTTTATGAATTGGAATGAGATTGGAAGTAAATGAATAACTTGGTGGTGGAGAGCTGCATTTATAGAAGAGTGATAGCAACTGCCACCTGGAAAAGCGAAACCAGGGATGAAGTAAAGTAAAAGTCGGCAACATGGAAGACCAATAGAAACGACTGAAGACTGACCCAATGACAATGCGTGCAAAACAGAAGCAGACGGCGTCATTATGTGATGTGTGGCGAGGCAAAAATAGACACTAAGGGGAACCAAAAAAATATCCGGATAGGTAATAAAAACTAGATCCTTATTTATGCTAGCTCGGTTACTCGAGTCCAATTGAACGATGGTGCTGATGGTGACAGGGTTATACTATCACCACCAACATATTTTGTATTCCTCTTCATTACTTAGGTATTTATGCCCACTTACTTCTTCCAAATTTATCGATTTGGGACAAGGAAACCAACTTTGCAAATGGGCCAAAGGCCCACAGTCCATTTCCAACACGCTTTCGATAAACCAAAAAAGAAAAAAGAAAGGTCAAAGTTATGCCTTTCAGAGGATGACATTGCTAGTGATGCCATTGTTTTTCCAATTCTCAAAAGATTTAGCTACTCACAGTAAAAGTAAAAATAAAAGCTACAGTAAAGAAGTTGAGATATTTCATGATTTACTAAAAGAAGAAGCAAAATAGTTTAATAAGTACTTGTTTGAAAACAGAGAAATAAACTAAAAATAGTAAATCGATAGTAAAGCTAGGAAGCGATGCTAAGGAAACTTTCTCAAGTTGTCAACGCTTGGATGACGGTTGAAGGTAGTGTGTGATGGACTAGTGCTCGACTCTCTCAAGCTATGATAGAAGAATAAATGGAGAAGATGACTTTTGTGAATCTCTCTAGAACATATCTTTTCTATTTCTAAGAATGAAACAATTATGTGGAACATGTTCTTCTTGCTAACCTTGTAGTTGTTTTTATACTTCTTATATGATAAGTCACTTTCACCACGTTGATTGGGTGGTTGAGAAATATGTAGGCTGCAGCTTAATGAGGTCATCTCTAGCTAGTAGGTGGGAGTGTGAGGCATGCTACAAATAATGTCATCGTTGAACACATGGATTTAGCATATTTTCTAACATTGCATGCTTGTAAAGCATGGTCAAATTTTTTTTGCAAGAATAAGGATAAGTTGTATGTTTTTCCATCATTTTTCTTTCATTATTATTCTAAGAAAAGAGCTCCAATAACTTATATTTCTACAAGTTATCACTTAGGCTCCTCCTAAACTTTGAGAATCCCTTCTCATATGAAACACGTGTAAGAGTGATTAGTAGATCGAAGTATATCTCCAAAAGATACAACACTCTTTCCTTTTACCAACGACCAAAATATAGTCACAACAACATAACACAATGTCACTCTAGAACAAAATTGAACAATGAACCCTAGAAGGAGGACTAAATGTCCTTTAAATATGCACAAAGAAATTATAGCGAGTAACTCTAACTTCCATAGCAATCACACACTAAATAAGAAAAGGTATCGTCAGGCAGAGATAGCCAAGGACACACTAATAAGAAAATTATTATGCAAAGTTAACATTTCCGTAGAACATTCTTTTTCCATAAACCACCCATACAATGGCATATTTGATAACATCCAAAACGTAAAACAAATATTGTTAATATATCTCATAATTCCTAACTCATTTTAATTTAAGGGTAAAATAGTATAGCAATAAGAATGTTAAAATACTTAGGAGAAACTTCAAAATTTGATCTTTATTTATATGTAGAATATAAAATTAAAAATTTAGTTAAATAACAACAATTTAAAAGAAAATACTCTAAAAAATTATACAAATTGTGTAAAACTTAGTTGCAAACTACATCTAGATTCCTGCAGACCACCATGTGGATAATCTGAGAAAACACACACTTAGTTATTGTTGTATTGTTTGTTATACTGTGAGTTAATAACAGAAAGAACAACTATGGAAGCACAGAAAAGCACAGAGAACACATCAAACTTTGGTAACCTAGTTCAATGACACAACGTCTACATCATGAGGCCCTTATACCCATGATAAGAGATTATATTACTCGTGTAGTACTTGACGAATTACAATACTATGAATTAAGGTACATCACTCAAAACATAAATCAACGTGATGTCCATGAACTAACTCAACTATCAGAACTTCAATTGTTCAGAAACAATTACCATAACATTAATAAGAACACTCTCCTTCAATCAAAGACCACTTGCAATCTTCTTATCAAGTATTCTTGATTTTCCAGTAATCTCCTATCTTCGTTGATGTGCAGTATCATATGTAACTCATAATTAAGTCAAGAATGGACACACTAGAAGATCTCACCAATCAGAATATATCATCAACCACGCCTTTTCAAGAAAGGCCTTTTTTTCCTCAACAAACTACAACAAACATTCATCCAATAATATGAAGTAACTATGATAATGTCACACCCCAAACCGTACTATCAACGAAAATGCCGAAGTAGTAGGAATAGGATGTGAGTTTATTACAACTTTGAAATTTTCTTATCGCAAAATATTATTCTCAAGTCCTTTTATACTACTTTGGCATTTTCGTTGATAGTACAGTTTGAAGTGTGACAACTTGGTATCAGAGCATGGTTTTGAGAAACCTGGTTGTTTAAGTGTTATCGTGGTAGCCAAAAGGTTAAGTTTTATTGTGGTCAAAATTTTGAGGATGAAATTTCTTAAGAGGGAGAGCGTTGTAAGACCCAAACTTTAGGTATCTTATATTTTTCAAAGAGTTTAAAGAATGAAATTTTTTGGAAAAGTATCAAGGAATAGTACTTTAGGCATTTTGAGTGTTTAAGGTTGGTGAGAAAGAAAGATCATAGAGGTTAGGTGTTTTAGCTAACTTCGAAAAGGAGTTTCTCACAACTCACTTGGGAGTTTGTACTCAGATTGGTCTTGAAAGTTCAGAATTTGAGTCTAGCTTATTGAAGAAGGTTGCTGGGCATTTTGGATATGAGAAAGTTGGCGTTTTGGATAAGAGAAGTCGAGAAGATCTGTTCGCGTTTGAATCTGAGTAAGACGCACTCCCAGAAGGCTACAGAAAGCATCGTTTGGTGTTTTGCTCTGAAAGTTTGAGAAACAAAAGTTAATACATTTTAGAGCAACTTTGTAGAAGGAACTTTTATGAAAAAAGTTATGAATTATAAGTTATAACTTTTCTAAGTCAGGTTATGTAGTATGGGCTAGAAAGTAGGGGAGATGACCTTGGAAGTTAGTTATGCGTTTTGGAAAACTGTGTAACATGTTTAAGGCAATCTGTTTAAAGATTTAGTGAAGTGTCAAAGTCTTTTTAGCATGCATTTTAAGGTGTACAGTAAGTAGGAGGTGCCTTAAGAAGGTTTAAAGTGGATTTAAGCAAGGATGGGGTGTCAACTTGTACTAATGCAATTGAACTTTTAAATAGGCGAGCTTCAGTATTGAATTTCTTACAATACACTCAAGCGTTTTAAGTGAAATTGGTCTCAAAAGTTTCCATTTCGAGTCTAGTTTCTATATTGGGGTTTCTTGTTTAATTTGGGAAAGGAAAAGTTGAGTTTGAGGTAAAAGAAGAGAGGAAGATCATTCTCAGGTAAAAACTGAATAGTCTTTACTCAAAGGAGGTTACAGGACACATTTGGTTGAATCTTTCACTGAAATGTTAAGGTAATATTATTAAGATGTTTTGAAATAACTTTTTAGAAGAAAATATTTTTATTTGAGTTTTGAAGTTTATGTTATTAAGCGTTAATGTGAAGATAAGGTTCTGGCCGAGTGACAAGGTTATGCGAGATGGGCAAATTTGTTATAGGGGTTGTCTTGATGTTTTTGGGGTTTAAGGTTTAGGGATGGTCGAGTTTTGATGTTTTAGAATGAAGGAGATTAATTGGAGTTATTTTCCATCATTTCAGGACAAGAGGAAATCGAGCAAGCTTTTCGACCAAAGGTTTGATCTGCGATCAGTAAGTGGTTTTCCTAAATACTTTATGTGATTTGACTTTATTATTTTGAAGAATGGTTTCAAAGACAGAAGAATTTTGAAAATGATTTGTATGAAAAGTTTATGTGTTTCAAGCGAGATTTATAATGGTGAAAGCTTGATTTGATATTGTATGATTTGATGCTAACTTTTATGTGCACAAAAAGAGTCAAGGCCATCATGGGGTGTACAGACCACATGATGAAAAAGCGAGCTTATGCATTGAAAGGAGCGTATAAAGCTTAGCAGCCTGGGCAACAAGGACGAATATGTATGTTCTCTGATGCTGTTGATACAGTAGTTAAACACGAGGTAATGAGACCAAGTGTAGAGAATGATTCAAGATCCTTGGCCAAAAGAGTATTTGACTAATGATTTGTTTATGCAAAATATTCTGATGTTGTTTATGCAAAATAATGTTTGTAAAAAGACATTGTGAAAAGGTTTTCATAAAACTTCACTAAGTTTTTTCGACTTATTCTTTCAAAATTTATCTTCCAAGGCTTAGTCGTTGAGGCCAAAAAAGAGAGGAAGTTTAGGCTTTCTAGGCGAGAAGCTGCCAGACGTTTAAGTTTAAGAGTTAGTTTTTATCTTTTGGTTAAGTGTTGTATCATTATGTTCTTGTACTAAACGCCTTGTTAAAGAATAAATGTTTAAAGTTTGTTCTATCTGTTCCGCGATATGTTCTAATCTCTTAAAGTTTATTTGTTAATTGTTTTGGTGGTTAAGAGGAGTGTCTTTGGCGTTTAATCGCGTCAAGGATACTCGAGTCTCACCGCATCTCGGGAGGCAAGTAGGAAGGTCTGCGCGATGGGGTGTGACAGAGAAGCAATCCAAACAATCCGAGAATGAAGGGATAGAACAACAAACTAGTCAACCAATCTTAACAACCAAATCCAAAATAATATGATAAATAAATACAATAAAGAAAGTTGGACAATAACAGTAACAAACTCTGAGACCAACGTCCTTTATTTGAGCAGAAAAGCACAGAACAAACAAACAACCTAACAGGTCACCAGCAGAACCAAAAACAGAGAAACCAGTAAACAGAAGCAAACCAAAAATAGCTAGCCACATAACATATAGTCACAAAAAAAAAAAAAAAAAAAACATACCAAGATCTGGACAAGCTAATCATCAACAAAACAAAAGAGCAAATCCATATCCATTCATAGAGGGCCGAAGGAGATCACATCACATGATACCCGTATATACTCCCCCTTGCTTGCTGACAAATAAAGCTAAGAAGGAGGCATAGTAGTAAAAAAACACAATTATTTGAAGATCCAACACTAATGACTCCACAATAGAGCAACGAGCAAATAAAACCTGCGTAATACTCGTGAGAGCAGTTGACTCCTCAGAAAGTACTTGAAGAACTCATGACACCATGAGAGTAGAAAAGCAACAATCCAGTAGAAGGAGACGAAAAGATTGGAGAAAGAGGAGCGTGAACCACTAAAAGTAGGACAGAAATCTGAAGGCAGATGAGAAACATGTGCTCCTTGAAGCTGTAAAAAACTCAAGTTTATAGTCTTAAGAGTATCATGTGATAACACAATCGATATGGTATCACGTGGTAACTACACTTTTGTTTTTTCAACCCAAATTTTTTCACTTCTTTTTCATTGTTTTTCCATTTTCTTCCACTAAAGTGATAATGGAAATTGAAAAAATCTTTTTTTTTTTTTAAAAAAAAAAAAAAAATATATATATATATATTTATCATATTCTCTCATCAACACAATATCAATTACTTTTGATTAAAATATATTGAAAGTTTAAAATAATAAGTTAGAAATATATTTCATAACTCAAAATACATTTTTCTTTGTTTTTTAATCATTCACGTTGCGTTATCGAGCTACCAATGATGATTTGATCTAAAAGCATAAACATTTACTTAATTTTGTCTTAGAAGCATTTCGTAGTTCCTATTAGTAATAACGAACTTGAAAAATGAATATGTTTATCATAAAGGGATTTGTTGTTCCTTACCCTACTTCACCTTAATTGTTTGTTATTTGAACAAGTGCTAAGTTTTAGATTAGTGTATAAACCAAAACGAATGAAGAGATGAATCTTGCACGGTGCCTAAAGCGCACACTCACAAGTGATTCACTCGGCTTACTACTCAGCTGAAGATATCTTGATTCTCTCTCCTGAACTATGTAGTACGTTATATATTTTTTTGGCAACGCACAAAATCAAAGCAAACTTATTTTAACTACATCAACAAGAGAGAGAGGAAATTCACTGGTCATAGGTACTAATACTAATAAGGTTGAAAGAAAGGATGCATATTGAGCAAGCGCCTTGCTTGTACCTAGGGATCACCTAGTAAGGAGGCAACCTTTAAACGCAAGGCCTGAAATTCAAAATATTCAGGACCCAAAGCCACGACCTAATGGTTACGAGAGTGATGGCACATCCACTGCACTACCTCCATATTTTATTTAAAATAAAGTAATATTTAATATATATTGTAATTTGACACTGCAAAATTAATATTAAAATACAAAAATCGATAATGTGAGGGGAGCACATGTTCCCGTTGACCCCTAAGTAAATCCATTGGTGCTCCTACCTATGGCATCGATGCTTGAGAGACTTGACCTTAGAGACTAATGAAATGAAAGTTTGATTATATAAAAGTTCTTTGAAGACCTCTTGCTATAGCTTCCCTGCTTATTATTGCTATCACCTCAACAACTTTCTATCGGTCTACTTAGAATGAAGAAAAGTAAAAGTTAGAAAGGCTTTACACAATACCTTTACACACAATAGGGCGAGAGAGAGACCATTCGCTTGCTAGCTAAACCGTGCCATCGATCCTATTGTATCTATATCCCCTTTCCTTGAGTTACATCCAGTCTCAGTTATACTTCCAACTACTGAAGGGAAAAGGCTTGGACAAATTTTTATACATGTTCTGGTTAAATTTCTTACTGTATTATATTATACTCTCAATTTTTAACTAATTAATTAAAAATAAAATAGTACCATATAAATGAGAAAAAGAAAATAAAAAATAGTCTTTAAAAATAGGATTGTAAAAAGAGAAAGAAAATAAATAAGGATGGTAGAAAAAAAAGGAAAAAAAAAAAGGAAAGATAAAAAAGAGTGCTTGCCATAAGGCAGCATCAAGATAGGAAATGTGAAAGTCTGCAGGAAGCGGGGGCGTTGATTGGGAAGCAGGTAAGTTTTTCTCCTCACAAATGAATCTAATATTAGTGGATTAGACTATGAAGGTTAAGATTGAAATTGACTCGTGGGGGTAGAAAATAAAACTCTAACAATTAACTTTCTACCTATACCTTCAAATAGTGATATTTCAAATTAAAAAGAACACACACACACACACATATATTTAACATCAAAACACCATTTTGCTTTCTTCCAACTTTCTTTAATTTTACTTCACATTTATTAACTTTATTGTATTTTTATCGAAATCCATTAAATAATAATAATGATTATTGTCTATAAGAAAAACAAACTTGTGAATATAATTTCAAATTTTATATTAGAAATACTATAAATAATAAGATTCTTTTTTATAAAAAATAACAATAAAGTAGCATGAAAGACTAAATTAAAGAATTATTAAAAATAGAAAGCCCAAAATGGAACAATTAAAAATATTGGATTAGAATTGAATAATTAATTAAATTAATTAAATGTATATGGACTAAAATTAAACTATTAACTCTCTCATTTTTTAATATTAAAAAGTTGATGAAAGCACGGTTGAAACAAATTTATTTTCTAGAGAAAAAGAAGTTGGTCAAATTGAGGTGATTTCCAACTAATCACCCAAATCACCCTGCTAGTGCACATATAAACTATTTGAAAAAGAGAATAAATTGCAAATGATTTAAAAATTATTTCAATATTAACCAAACATCTATGTCCACGTAAGATTTTAAAAAAAAAAATTAATTCATGAAGTTGAATTTGTATTGATATTATATTTATGTGATGTAGTTCGATCTCTAATATTTGATCTTTTAGTTTTCTCTTGATTAGATGTCTACACTTGATTTGAGAAAGAGAAGCAGATGATGTTTTGAGAGTTAGAGTCTTAAAAGAAAATTTGTATCTTCAATGAACTTCAATCTTTGGTGGACTTTATGGGCTTGGATTTGGATGACCCATGAATTAGACACACGAACTCAACCACATGAATTTAGGTCATATTTAGCTAAATTAAGCTCTTTTTTTTTTTGGTTTAATTGATCAAATTTAACCCCGGTAAATAATATTTAATTAGACCAATATAATTAACTTGATCCAACGATCAAAATGAAATACATGTGACATCACCATAATTAGTCAATTTATATCTTCAATTTTAATTTGGGACACATCAACTTTTAATTAGTCTTAAATTCAATTGTTTGTACTTTTTTTAGTCATTAATTTAGTAAATGATGTGACAATTTGTGATTAGTCCAAATTTTTTTTATTCAACAATTAATTCGATTTTTTAGAAAATTAAGCTAGAAAATCACTTCCAAAACATATTCTAAAAATTCATAAAAGAAATTTACTCCATATTAAAAAGATATAGAGATGAGATAACAATGAGAGATCGTTAAATACAATACATAATCTTATAAGGTTTAAAGCGTAGTGAGATGTGCTGTGATTTATCATATTTAGTATGAACATAACACTTAATCTTTGTATTGTTTATGAATATCTATGAAATTAAATTCTACACAATCAGCGTTTATATCCATCATTTTGAGAGCATGTTTGGATTGATCAAGGAGAATTTTTTTTTTTTCGAAAATATAATTTTTATTTAAACTCGGTTGGAAAAGACTATATAAAGCACAATTTAAAAACGTATAAAATTACCAAACATTAAAATTCTTTTTTTTTCTTTTTGTTTGATCACTTTTAATTGTGTTTTGGTTTTATTATGTTAAGTTGTAAGAAGGCTTATAAATTCCCCACTTCAGTATTTTCGAAAGGAAAAAAAAAAAGTAATATAATGGATAGTAAGAGCTAAATGGATGGAATTAAAAATTAATAGTCAAAGGTGACAAAAACAACTTCGACAAATTAATATATAAGAACAAAACGACAATGGAACACTGTGGAAAGGGAAAAAAGAAGAAAAGAAGAAAAGATAGGTTGCGTAAGTTTGACTTTGAACCCTCACCTCTATACTTATTTCCCTAATCACTTCATGTGTATTATTTATTTTGTAAGAGGAAAGTACTATTTTGAGGCCCATGGGCCGCTGGCCGACGAAGGCCCTTAAATACTCAACCAACAAAAATTGGTAATTCATCATCAACCACTTCATGTTTACACACATGTGCATGAAGGTAGATCGTTTATGAACATTCACTAATAATTGGTATGGTTAAGGTTCCCAATTATACATGTGCGAAATGTCTTTTGATTATTTATCATCCGGATACAAGCGAATCTTTGTATGCCACATCAACATATCCATAACCTAAATGGCTACCCAATTGCAAAATAATCTCAAACCCATACATCGTGACAATTAGAGGCTGATGCTTTTTCTGCTTATACCGGACTACCCACAGCCCATAGCTTTTGTTCATTCCTTATTCATCAACTTTCATCCTTACTCTTATTACATATTGTTGGATATTATTATATATACGAAACTAATTGCAAATTTATCTAAATTACATCTAAAGCCCAACTTCACATACGTCTCGGTGAAATGAAACGACCATTAACCAAAATAACAAATAAAAAGAATATAAAGCAAAATATACTACTTACCCCCAAAATTTAGTCTATATCAAGTCTTCTACAAATACAAATAAAGTAGATAAGAAAAAAAAAGAAAAAAAAAAGAGAACGACTGAGAAAATATATTGGCCAACCTCAAACTCAAGAGTGTGCCTAGTCGAGATTACAAATATCCCTACACCTAAGATGGAGATTACAAAACATCCCTAAAACTCGTACTACAAATCTCTTTCAAATACTTTAAGCACAAACTAATTAATTCCCAATGCCACAACCTAGTATCTTGAAATTAACAAATCCCACCTTTAAGAAAACCCAGAGTATTATAGAAAGTTCAAAAATTCTATAGAGATATCTAGAACTATCTGAAAAGTTTGAGAATACTACGAAAGACTCTATATGCGATTTAGAAGGCTCTAGAACAGTGTAGAACCTTATGAGATAGACTAGATCCTTCTAAAATAGCAAGGAAAGATCTAGAAAATGAGATATGTATCCTACCTTGTATACATTTATTTAGATGAAAAATATGTTTCCTACCTTGTATACATTTATTTAGATGAAAAATATGGACCATAGGATCAAGTCAATCTCCACGGTTTATTGTGTTGGGTATTTTTGTCAAAAAGAAACAATAAATTTCTTTTTATTATTGTTAACGTGGTTATTTAAATAAAGGATATGATTTAAAGATAAAAGATTTTTTTTTCATAATAAGAATCTTTTATTTATATTTTTGCATAAAGAAGTTACGGGAGATATATTATCGCGATCTTTAAATAGCTAAGCTATGAGCTTAGTTCGGTGGGCGCATTGATGAAAAATTTATTTAGGAGAAGTGCTCTCTTGAAGAATTATTATTTGTGAAGGTAGTTGAATTGCCTTCTTTATGAAGATGGATTACTGAAGTTCTGCAAGTGTTTTTTACGCTGCACCTGTTGATAAGAAATATGAAAGAAGAGTCAAATAGTTGAACTGCAGTCAATGAATTCATGGGAAGCCTGAGTTTATCTTCAAGAAGATTCAAACACAAACACAAATTTAGGAGGAGTCTGTCTTTGATTAATTTTTTGTTATAACTTAATAGTGTTGTTGCTTGCTCATTTGAATCTTAATAACATTTCTTATATGAGCTAAGAAGCTCCCTTGACGTAGGTTAACAAAGCTTTCTGTTTTATTTGTTCTTTCTGTTTCTTTAACTATTCTCTCAGTTAGTTTTTTTCGATATAGCTAGAGGATATTATTGATCATTTCACTTATTTTCACATTGAAAAAGTGGATGATAATAAATAAGTGCTATTCGTCATTTAGCAAGGCATCCTAAAAATTATCTTCCAAATACCTTGCAAAGTTCTCTCTCCAACCAAATGAAATTTCCACCAAGCTTAGCTTGTGCCTAGTATATTTTAAAACAATTTAGACGGACTTAGTCACAAAGAAGGTGGTACCCAAGTGTCACACAAGCAAGAGAAAAGAGAAAGTCCACGACATTTGATATCAGAGCAAGGTTTCTTCAAGGGCCAAAGCTAGCATAAGACACTATTAAAAATTATTGATCACCCAACACCATTTTTAAACATTGGGAGGCTAGGCGTCGGAAGATAAGGTATCTCTCGATGCCACAATTCGACCTTTAAGAGATAGGATACTTTTCGGTATGAATTTCCCTTCTCATCAATATGTATGAAATTTCTCTTCTCATCAATATGTATGATAGGTTGTTGTTCTTGTTGATGGATCCAAGTAATGGAATGCATAGAATGAAAGATTTAAGCGATACTAACAATATGTACGAGGAATGCCTATCTCTGTTGAACAAAAAAAAAAAAATACCTACATATTCCAATGTCTTATGTGATGTTAGTAACATAGGAAATTTGGCTTTGTCAAGAAAAAAATAGGAAATTTGGTTTTGTTGGTTAAATTTAATTTTTTTAATACAGTTGAAGTAGAAAGATTTGAAACCTCTATCGTGATTATTTTTAGTATAAAGTCTGGTCCAATATTTTATTATATATTTTCTCAATTATATATATTTATATACGCGTGTGTGTTAAGAAGGTTGAGAAATACATTAAAAAAATGAGAAATTTGCATTGTTTTCTTTTATGATGACCTAGAAGTGTGTTCATATTGTTGATTTTTGTTATTGTGCTGTATAATAATTTTATGGATAATTGGATTATTGTTTAACTATTTAATAAAAGTTATTGTTATCATTATTAATCAATGACATATTATTGCATAATAATATCCATGAATATGTTATTGTATTTTAAATGTTCATAATCGATTATTAATTATAGAAACAATAATAAATGAAGATTAGTATGAGTTATAATTGATAATCATATGATGATATATATGTAGAGACATAAATTATAATCCTATTTTCTTATTAGAGAATAAGAATTGGACCGACTCTTTTTTTAGATTATTACAAGGACATGTGTCATAAATAATCTCAAATAATTGATTGTTTTGATCCTTAGACCTGAGAATTATCATAATGTCAAACATAATAATTAATCTATTCTGATGCAATCAAACGTTATCTTTAATCGAATAATTAAAGGTTGTACTTGAAGACGTTATGAATTATGTAGTGCGCAATGATTAATCAAGATTGAATTTATCCCTCTTGTTATGGAGAGATATCTTTGGGCCCCTCGATTAAGCGTGAAGGTGAAAATGCATGGTCGTGCTATAAATAAATTAATAAGGGTATTTATGTCATTTATTATTTCGGTCTGCTTATTGATCGAGAAAGCAATTGAATTAAATAAGGTGACTTTATCTATGCCTTATATTCAATTAAATATCGCGTGATAAAATGATTAAAACAATAATTATATTAAGTTATGTTGGATCACTGATTTAATTTAATATGAGTAGCCATAATGTCTTGCTAGAGACCAATTATGACTCATGGGCCATAAAACGAGTTATGGGCTCATTGTCATATTAAATTAAGAAAGATTTAGAAAAAGTGTCTTTAACTCAAATAGCCTAAATTGTTATATGATATTACATGAAGGACCCAAATTACTAATAAATTTCACAAAAGTCCTAAATGGGCTAATATATTACATAAATGTAGGGCTCAAATTACTTTAATACCTATTTTATATTATTTAATTGATTTATAACAAATATCTAAATGGAAAAAATCGTGGGATATAGTTTTGGAAAGAAGTGGGGCCTAAATTAATTTAATACCAATTTCTATTATTTAATTGATTTATAACAAATATCTAAATGGAAAATATAGTCGGATACGGTTTTGGAAAGAAGTGGGGCCCAAATTAATTTAATACAAATTTCTATTATTTAATTGATTTATAACAAATATCTAAATAAAAAAATCATGGGATACGGTTTTGGAAAGAAGTGAAAATCCTTTCATGTTTTCCTTCTACAAAAACGGTTGTCTACTCATTCCAACGTGGATTACGGTTTTTACTTCAAAATTTTAGAGAGTTCGGAGGTGAAGAAGAGGACATTCGACGGCCGACAAATACAAAACTTCTCGAACATAATCTAGTTAAAAATTTCAAGGTTAGTATTGTATATATTCAACACATATGAAACTTATGTATATTAGGTATATTTTAGATATTCAATTAAATAAGCAATCAAATGAAAATATAGTTTTGAATGTGATACATTTTAGGGTTCATTGAGATTTCGGCGGTGAAGAAGAAAACTTTCGATGGCCGACAAATACAAAACTTATCCGACATAATCTAGCTAGAAATTTCATGCTTAATATTGTATATATTCAAAACATATGAAACATTTGGTATATTAGGTATATTTTATATTATATTCAAAACATATGAAACATTTGGTATATTAAGTATATTTTAGATATTCGATTAAATAGGCAAACAAACAAAAATCTAGTTTTGAATGTGATACATTCTAGAGTTTATTGAGAATTCAACGGTGAAGAAGAATTACATTTTGGCAATCCTATAAAAAAATAATATAACTATATGTCAGTATATAGTATTATTGTATATAATATGGGGTATATATATACTAAAGCACAGAACATAACTATTATAGATTGCAGATATATTAAAGTATAATGTAATCAAATACATTTATAAAGGAAAAATATGTATGTATGATCATGCCGTTTACTACTGTTTTAGTAATATTTACTATATAAACAAAAAATTTAAACACAAATTCGGTAGGAATTATGTATAAGGTATTATTGTATAAAATATGAGGTATATATACCAAATACCATATATAAATTCAGACTTCTTATTGTACATAATTATATATGTCATATTGTATATATAATGTGGTAGTGTAAGGGCTGCCGACGACGGATGAAATTTTCTAGATTGTTCACGGTTATAACTAATTAACATAAAATTCCATATTAGAAAAGATTTTGTGTTATACTTCACTAAAACAATATTTTCAATTTTTTACTATAATAAAGATACAAATTTATACAAGGAAGTTACGAAAATAATAATGGTACTCAAATATTTCTCTATGATGACACTCAAATACTTCATTAAAACAATATTTTCAATTTATTACCATAATAAAGATACAAATTTATATAAGGAAGTTACGAAAATCATAATAAATTGAAAGTATTGTCAACAAGGAAATAATTTAAATATAATTACGAATATAATATATAATTAATAATAATTAAAAGATTAATATTGTCCAAAAATTATACGAATTCCTAATTAAGAAAATAAATTATACTGTAGGACATTTGTGAAAATTCATAGTAAATTTAGGTCATTCATCTAAATTTTTCTTAGAAAAATCACCTAGTTTAGATATGAAATTTGACTAATGTCCTAAAATTTTATTTATTATCTTAAGATTCGTGTTTTTTTAGGATCATTTTAACCTTCACATCAATATTTAATATAATCGATTTTCGAAAATATAAACAAAATATTTCCTTAATTATATTATACCAAATTTATTATATATTTTATAACTTCCATAATTATATAATAAATATTCTATATTTATATTTGTATTTATTATTAGAATATTATTTAATGTAGATATATTTTTAATATGATATAAATTCTTATCTGATATGGAAATAGTATACTTAATTATTTCTACAAATTAACTGTTTTCAATTTCATAATAAACTCAATATCAAATTTTCACGAATGTATTTTATGGCGCTGTCAACTGTTTCATTTTTTTATTTGATTACTTTTTTCATTTGATTTTTTGATTTTGTTCTTCCCCTTTCCATCTCCTTCAAGTCTATCCGGTTAGTTCAAAAAATATTTCCTTCATGTTTCTTTATCATATCTATTTATTTATAT
>CM046893.1:17073438-17187978 GCA_025688845.1 Cucumis hystrix
TTTTGATTTTGTTCTTCCCCTTTCCATCTCCTTCAAGTCTATCCGGTTAGTTCAAAAAAATATTTCCTTCATGTTTCTTTATCATATCTATTTATTTATATTTTCGTATAATGAGTTACCGTAAATCTACCTCATAATCATTACGTTCTGTGAGTTCTGCCTTCCGGTCATGTTCTTAATTTTTTTTGTTTATCTTATCTTCCGATTCGTTAGATATACACACCAACGCTAGTTGTATTTGGTTTCATTACGACATATTCCAGTAATCTTATTCATTTTTTTGTTTAGTAAATGTTCCATGAACAATATATACATTTATATACCACACTAACGTTAATAGTATTTTGTTTCATTATGGCATATTTCGTTCATCTTATTCATTTTTTTGTTTAGTAAAGGTTCCATGATGAATATATACATTTATAACCACTGTTTAATCTACTTCTATTATGTGATTTATCAAATATATACATCTCCATTTTTTTTCTTAAATGTGCCGTCAGTGGTATATACTATTATATACCACTAAATAATACAATTATGTTATGTGATTTAACATATATACAATTGCATATTTTCAATAAATAGATAAACGAATCTCCCGCTGAGATATCATTTATCCATTGAGGTTGATACACGTGTCGTCGAATTGATTACAATAAAGAAAGCTTAAAGAGTGGCCGACAGGACAAGACCCCTGACTGGCATTTTATCTCTTTAGAATCTTTCTTTTTGAAAAGCTAAGATTACGATAAGATTTGGGTGGGACAGGTCCCCACTTATCCTTATCTTTTCGTAATGCTTGAAAAAGTAAAAGAAATAATTACATGCTGACAAAATTAAAAAGATAAAGCAATGTAAGATATGTCTGCATCGTCCTCAAGTCTTTTTCGTTGGTTTCTTCTTGCCGGTTTGCTGATGTCACCCGGTTTTGTCTGAATGGCCAGGATTGGATTTACCATGCGACGGCTGTTGATCTAATTCTGAGAAGATACATCCAGGGACTTACTTCGGCTACCTCCGCCATTTGCTGCCCAAGCACCTTCTCGTCTTTGGATCGGTTGGTCGCGGTAAATATCTCCTATCCGGAGTCAATCTACTGCTGCGATGATTCTATTACTGGTCAACGCAGTGGCTTGCCGAGGAATTTTGTTCCTCTACCGAGGAGTATTGTTCCATTGTGGTTGGTCAGTCACAGTGGTCGAATACTCTTCTTCAGACTTCCCTTCTACACCATCCCCCCTTTAATCGGAAATTACAATATTGACGATTACTGAATGCAGACTGGATATACTGGACAAATATGTACAGACACAAAATATATAATAAAAAATATATTATTATTATTATTATTATTATTATTATTATTATTTTTTGTTTTTTTTTTTTTTTGGATTAATCCGTAAATTTCATCCTGGTTGGGAATCAAGATACGGATCTAATATATCGTAACCTTCATACGGATTGTAATCTAGTTCGATATCATTGATTGAGGAATTGGAAGAGATTCCTTCATCTTCTTCCCCTTTCTCTTTGCTTTGGTTGTCATCCGATATTGTATGGATGACTGTTTCGAGGACCGCTGCTAGATCAGCATCAGATTTAGCTGTTGCTAACGAGGTCATAATTGAGTTCTTTGAAAGAAGAAACTGTTCTTCTTCTTCTCTCGAAAGATGTGGATTTTGCTTGAACCAATTTTCCAATTGATCCTTATTGAGATGGGAGTAGTTGTATCGTTCCCACCATTTGACCTTTAAGATTTTTCCAAGAATCTTAAATTTTGCTCTGGTTGAAAGCTGGTGGCTCCAGCAGAAAATCCAGGGCACTTGGAAATATAGAGCGAACCTAAATGTCGGCGAGATTGCAGACGAATAGACGCTAATTGAAAATTGATGATAAACTTCCTGGACTTGAACCGGAAAAATTTCAGGAGAAAGTCCGAAGTAGCTCCACCATTTTTGAAACCAATTTGGGAAATTATTTTTGTAAGATTTCTTACAAAAAGTAATAAACCAAGAGTGGTTAGTTGATTCGTGCCAGAAAACTTTATACCATGCTTCAAGGTAGTCATAGTACGTATAAGTTTGAGGCAGGAAAGGTTTTGAGAATCTTCTAGGAACTAACATTCCCTGAGGCCAGTGGGAAGGTGTTAGAACTCTAAAGATTTTTAATTTGGAATAGACAATATGTTCCGTTTTATTTCTGTCCGGAACATGAGTTATTTCAGCAGAAGTTGTATCTACTAAGATAAACTCATAAAATTGCCTAGTCTTTTTGATATCTTCCGGCAAGTAGTTGAACCCTTTGGGATAAACTTGGGAACAAATATCTTGGACGGAAGGTCCTTCGAATTCTGGTTCGACGATAATGTCTTCCAGATTCGTCTTTGTCAAATAACCGGTGATAGGAGGTCTTGGCACAAAAATGGCCGGTTTAACCGTCCTAGCATAGGTTTTTGGTTTTTGAATCTTTGCTGATGCCGTCGTGGGGCGTAGCAAAGTATTTGAGGGATCAGATGGTGATCCAATTGAGAGGTTCCTTGAAGAGGATCCTTGTCGTCGCCTTGAGACCGTTTGAAAGTCAAGGTCCATGGCGTATTGATCTGCTCTCATCGGAGATGGGGCAGATGTTTGAGAGATAGGGCGTTTGCCCTTTGAAGAGCTTGCTCTAGAAGAGCTTGCTGATTGAGAGTGAAGAGCCTGATTAGGCTGATTGACGGGAGGTGGAGGCCTCCCTGGTGGCCTTTGGCCGGTGTTCGGCCGCATTGGGAATGCTTGCAGAGTTGAGAGAGAGAGAAGGTTTTGAGAGATGCTCTCTCGAAAGATGTGGATTTTTCTTTAGTCTGTCATAAAGTGGCAGACAAATTGTTCGGACGTCTTTAATAAAGTCGCCGATATAATTGACGCATCCAAGAAAACGCTGTAGTTGCGTCTTATCTTGAATTTCATTTGGAAACTTATCCACAAAATCTAATGATCTTTGGATAGGTTTGATTATTCCTTGATTAATATCAAACCCTAAGAATCTGATATTAGTTTGGAATAATTTAATCTTTGGTTCGGACACCACAAGACCATTGCATTTGATAATATTGATAAACATATTAATATGCTTAAAGTGTGTATCAATATCTTTTGAGAATATCAGAACATCATCGATGTAAACAATCGTGAAATCCTGGTATTTATTGAAGATGTCATTCATGATCTTTTGAAACTCTGAAGGAGCGTTCTTGAGACCAAATGGCATTACATTCCATTCGTATTGTCCAAATGGAACATTGAAGGCAGTTTTATATCTGTCTTTTGGGTCGATTTGAACCTGCCAAAATCCAGATTTCAAATCGAATTTTGAAAAGATTTTTGCGTTAGCTATTCGCTTAAGCAAGTCTTGTCGATTAGGGATTGGATACCTAATCCATTTGAGAACCTTATTCAAAGGTTTATAGTTGATAACCAGCCGTGGAATGCCACGTTCCTTTTCGGCTTGATTATTAACATAAAATGCCGCACAAGACCATGGGCTTTTTGATGGGCTTATCAAACCTTTCTTTTGGAGATCAGATATCTCTTTAAAGCAGGTGTTTGTTAAGTCCTTTGACATTTGTATAGGCCTTGCCTTAGTAGGTATTTGGGCCTCATTGAAACCATCAACATATGGTAGCTTTACCATATGTTTCTTTCTGGCCCAAAATGCATTGGGCAAATTGGAACAGATCTCAGTACTTATTCTTTTTAGAATAACCTGGATCTTGATTTGGACCGAGGGTCGATTGATCTCAGCATTAACTTTTCTTCCGACTATATCGTCTTTGAGAAAGCTAATCTGTTTTTCTTTCTTTGAGATGAGGTTGAGACTTTGCAGGATCCCTTCCTCTATTGAAGAAAGATACCTTTGAATCACTGGTTTGCAAAATTCAAAAGTAATTTCTTTGCCAAATTTCTGAGATGATAATCCTTTCTCAGAAACAGTGAAGGGGTAGATTTGGGTAAGGAAAGGGGTTCCCAAAATTACCGCTTCAGTTAATCCTTTTACAAGGAGAAAAGAATTCACAAGGCATATGTTGTCTTTACAAACATGAACCTTGGATAATTTGAACCTGATAAACAGAGAATTGTTCCCAGCTCCTCTGAGAGATTCTCTAGTTATCTCAAAATATTTGGAAGGTATTATCCCCTCTTGGATAACATTTTGGTCTGCTCCAGAATCAATTAGAGCAGTTACTTCCACTTTGAAATCTTTAATCTTCAGAATGACTTTGGTCAGCCATTTCTGATTAGAGATTTTTGAAATAACGTTTATTCCGCTGGTAGAGGTCTCAGCAGGAGTAACGTCATTATTTGAAATCATCTGCTCTTGAATTGCTATGACAGCATTTTCAAGATGAGATATTGCTTGCTTGTTTTCCCGAACTTCCTTCTTCAGAGAAGAGATTTCTTTTTGGAGATCAGGAATCTTTGCGGGAGCAGCTTGATCGCTTGCCAATTGGTTGAGGACTTTCTGAAAACTAAAGTTTACAGGGTCTATTGTCTTTTGAACAGGGGTTTCAAGTTCTTCCCTAAGCTTCAAAAGTAATTTCTTTCTTAGATCATCATCGTTGACTTCTTCGATGATGTCTAGAATAGAACTTTGAGAGCTTGTTAGGACATTGATGCATCCTGAACAAGGGATTGGTTCTTCAGTGTCTGATTCATTGTCAGTAGCTGAAGAGGAATCCTCAAGCAATGCATTGAGAATGTCTTCTTGATCAGAGGCAGAAGATTCTGAAGTGGAATGGTCCCTTTCAGAGGATAGTTCTTCAGCCTTAATTGTATTCAAGAGAGATTGTTTATCCTTTTCATCAATCTCCATTTGATTTATTTTCTTGAAGAGAGGACACCTGTTTGCAAAATGCCCTTTCTTATTGCATTTGAAGCAAGTAGGCTTTTCTTTCGAAAATCGCCTCTTGTTTTTGCCTTTGTCGTGGTACCGTCTTTTTCTTCCACGACTGTTTGACTCATCCTGAAATCTCTTTTTGTTTTTCTTTTGAGATTTCTTTCGGGATGGGGGAGTACTGTCAATACCGTACTGTTTGCAAAAAGATCCTAATTCCTTTCGGTAATCAGAATCCTTTATCACTTTGGTAGTATGTCTTTGCTGTTGACAAATTTCAAGACATACCTTTTGTATCATAGAATTGATATCCCCGTAGGTTATCTCTTCCCAATTGATTTCTAGCCCTCCATGGTTTATTATCATGGAAGTGTAGAATTTTTCACGGACATATTTGGGTAGTCCTTCAACATATTTATGCTTCCAGACTGTATCCCTGCATGTCGTTAAGTTATAAAGACGTGCCATAAAGGTGTCTTTATACCATTTGAAGTCACTCATTTTAGGACATTTTAGACCTAAAAGAGCTTCCATTGATTGGTCACTATAGAAGGCAGTTCTGCCTACAAAGTGCTTGATGGCGGTAAATATAAGGGTATTTACGGCGTTTGGTTGAACATTGACAACGTCTTCTCCATTGGTTCCTTGTATCGTTTCTTCAACGACGGCGTCCAAGATGGAGTTTCTGTTATCTTCTGTTAGGTGGTTGTGCCACCAACTTCTGAGGTTTCCAGTGAAGCCATAGGTCAGGGCTTTCACTATCTCCTTTTGATCCATCCTTTGGGCAAAGGCGGTTGCAGCAACGAACATTTCTTGAAAAATGATCATCATTTGTCCTTCGGAACACCCATCTATGTTCCAAGTTGTGATGTCTTTCCCATCAAATGTACGGGTTGCTGGACGAGAGTCATCCCATCCAAGGTCTGGAGGAGATGGTTTTCGGTAATGATTCCTCATGTCGCTGGAATGGAGAGGAAGAATCTTTTGGGATTCGGACTGAATCATGTTGATATTTCCAGTTACAGTTTTTCCGAATTCTCTTTTGGAGGATTCAGGTTGTTCTTTTGTAACGGAAGTATTTGACAGCTGTTGTCTGATTTCTCTTATCAGCTCTTCTGTCGTGGGTTCCCTTATCTTTAGTTTGAGGGAATTTGGTTGAGTAATAGGCCGATTAGGATCTACTCTAGGTAATCCTGGCCTATCAGGAGGAGAAATAGCCTTTCCATGGAGGATTGGCCTTTTGTCTTCAATAGATCTTGATAAGGTAGTCAGGATCTTATTGGAGTAATTGAGCTGCTGTTGGATGTTTTTGATTTCTCTAACACCAACAGTTTTGGTTTTCTCTTCATCTAACGACTTGTAGGGCGAAGAGATGATTGCTGCGCTTGGCAACTTTGGATGAGGAAAAGAAGCTTCTTCTTCTGGAGGATATTCAGAAACTATTTCTTTTCCCTTTGAAGTTTTCCAAGTAATTGGCTTGCTGAGAACTTGGATGTTTGAAATAGCTAATGACTTCTCGTATGATTTAGCCTTTTCATTCACACGATCAATAAAAGCTTTTTTGTTTAAGAATCTGGGTCTGTTAGCCACATCCTTATAATTGATATATTGATCAATGTACTTATCGTAATAATGATCATATATTGCCATTTCTTCCTTAGATATGGTATTTATCTGGTCGTAGATGTACTCAGATGGGTTTTCCATATCTGTTTGGGTAGGAGATTGAGATCCTTCTGACTTCTCAAAGCGAGTTTCTGGGATAGTCGGATCAAAGTCTACTGCCATCTTCATGGAACAGGATCTCGGGATCGTTGATTCTCGTTTAATGGAACGAGTTTCCGAAACGCTAGTTCTTCCATGGTAGATTTCTCTTTTTGAAGAATGATGGTCATGTTCATCCTGGAATTGGATTTCTACATGCCCGTCATCAAATTCGGCGATCTGAGCAGTATTGCTTTGCTTTGTTCTTGGAACAGTAGCTTGCTCAATTGACCATACCGGATTTTTTGTTAAGTCACTCCATCTTAGGAGTTTTGGAACTGTGAGAGAAGAGCGTTCCAAATTTACTTCCATAAGCATGGTTTGACCTTTTGGAGATACACCCAATGCTCTGGGAGAGACATTAGTGTGCATTAGTTTGTAATACAAGACATACATAATTGAAAAAGGATAAGATCCATTTTTCAATTGTAGTCCTTTTGAGCGAATATCGAGACAGAGTATGTCAAAGATATTCTTGTCTTCTAGGGCGACGGTGAAGCCTGGTTTACAAGTAAAGTAAACTGGTCCACTGTCTAAGTTTGATTGAACAATCCCTAACAGAGAATCAGAGAAGTTCAGATGCCTTTTGTCTCTTAGGGCCATATAGATTGGGATGTCCAATCCAGTCCTAAAGAGCGGTTTTATGGCTATTTGCACACATCCTATATGCAGATATCTGTATTCATGTCTGCGATATAGATTGATGCTTTCTTTGATGAGAAGACGACATTCCGTAAAGTCTTGCTTAACCGGAATATTTTCTTCTGAGATTCTAATGACATCCTTTTCTGCTTTGAGTTTCCAAAGAGAAGAAGGAGCATAGATATTTGTTGGCTCAATCTTGGGAATAGACCAATTTTGAAGTCTGTTCTCAATTTGAGATAATTGATTCTCTATCTTGCTGTATTTTGATTTTGTTCTTCCCCTTTCCATCTCCTTCAAGTCTATCCGGTTAGTTCAAAAAATATTTCCTTCATGTTTCTTTATCATATCTATTTATTTATATTTTCGTATAATGAGTTACCGTAAATCTACCTCATAATCATTACGTTCTGTGAGTTCTGCCTTCCGGTCATGTTCTTAATTTTTTTTGTTTATCTTATCTTCCGATTCGTTAGATATACACACCAACGCTAGTTGTATTTGGTTTCATTACGACATATTCCAGTAATCTTATTCATTTTTTTGTTTAGTAAATGTTCCATGAACAATATATACATTTATATACCACACTAACGTTAATAGTATTTTGTTTCATTATGGCATATTTCGTTCATCTTATTCATTTTTTTGTTTAGTAAAGGTTCCATGATGAATATATACATTTATAACCACTGTTTAATCTACTTCTATTATGTGATTTATCAAATATATACATCTCCATTTTTTTTCTTAAATGTGCCGTCAGTGGTATATACTATTATATACCACTAAATAATACAATTATGTTATGTGATTTAACATATATACAATTGCATATTTTCAATAATACATAAATTGAAGTTGAAGTTTCATTATTTATCACTGCATACACAGATGATGTTATCAGTATATACATCTGTAAATATACAATACCACATATTTAGTAACACATATAGTTCGATTGTTTCTTGTTAGGTATGACCAAAATTGTTGTATATTTTGATGGTTTTCAATGATTCCAACAACTATATTAATTATAGTGTTTCTGAAATATTAGACAATGAACTTATGTCTTTTAAAGACTTATACAATATGCTTATATCCAAGTTAGGCAGTTATATTGATATGAATAATATTGATATATATCTTTGCCTAGGTTCTATAGAATGTCTTAAGAATGACTTGGCTATAACCAATGATAATGGTGTTAAATGGGTTTATCATATAATAACATCTAATGTTGAGCAACACATTGCACTTATTGTTAATTCGGTTGGCCTTTTAGCTATTACTTTGGATTCTTCATCTTCTAGTTCATTTCAAATAGACATCCATTCAGATGGGGGGCATTTTTTTTTAAAATATAGATATATCTAAGATATATTCCACCTTTGAACTTAAAATACATGACATGTTTTCAACAAAAGCTTTGTTGAAATAGTCATTGCAAGCCATTGCTATTAGAGACAACTTTCAATACGTTACAGTTAAATCAACACAAAGAAGTTTTGATTTTGCAGTGCATAATTGAAGATTATTTATGGTCAGTACATGCTTCTTGTTGTTTCCATGGAGATAGGATATTATGGATTCTTACTAGGTTCGATTTTGAACAAGCATGTTCTGTAGATGTTCCTTTAACAGATCACAGACATGTTACTTTTTCTGTTATCAAGGACTTAATAAAAAACAAAATAAGTTTAGCTAGTTCACAGTTGTCCACCCCTAAAGATATAGTCCACTACATTCGTTATGAGCATGGTCTAAGTATTAGTTACCAAAAAGCATGGCATGCAGATGAGGCTGCATTGGATGAAGTTAGAAGATCTCCTACAAGATGTTACCAAAGTTTACTTACATGCTGGAACTCAACAACCCAAGTATATCTTTAATATACATCCTTATATAAGAAATAATATTTTGCTTATATGTTTTGTTTTATTAATATACATATTTTTCATGTTCATAGGATCTGTTATTGAATACAAAGTTGATGTCGAAGGTAGATTTCTATATTTTTTATGACATTATCTGCTTCTATTTTCGATTGGCAACATTGTCATTTAGTCATTTCTATTAATGGAACAAGTCTCAAGAATAAGTATGAGGTACTCTTTTATCTGCCTCAACACTTGATGCCAATGATCAAATATTGCACTAACTTTTTGTATGGTCGATTCTGAAAACAATTCCTCTTGGACGTGGTTTTGCAACCAATTGAAGAGAATAATAGGTGGAAGGAATGACGCTGTCATAGTATCTAACAGGCATAAAAGTATATGCAAAGTTATAAATGTAGTATTTTTCAACGTTCTACATTGCATGTGTCTGTTTCATTTACCAATTAAGGAACTTGAAGTTGAAGTATATTGAAGTTTAACAAATATTTACACCGTTTTTCATGCATGTGGCAAGACTTAAAATATTGTAGACTTTGAACACGAAATGCGTTTGTTGAAATCTGGTGCCCAGATATACATAAGAAGTTACAATCAATTGATTTTTCTTGGTAGTCTTGTGCGTACTCACGATGTAGTAGATATAATGTCATGACCACTAATATATCTGAGAGTTTGAATTCTGCCATGATCAATGATAAGGAGTTACCAATATGTTCCATGCTTTCTCATACGATTTCCTGAATCTTCAATTCTTTCATCAAAGTCCCTACATCACAAATATATTCAATTTTCCTCAATATTACATGTACCAAAGAATAATTGATGTTTTAATGACATATATTACATATATTGATCATAATTTTTTTCTCCTTCAAGTTCTTGTAAACATAAACAACATTCCTCTAACATGATACTTTTCAAACATGACCCACATTTTATATATACCAATCAAAACAATTAATCCTATAATATCATATATTATAGCATATAAAAAATATACACTTGTAAAAGTTTAATATACCAAATTTATAGCAACAGAAAATATTAATTAACCAAAACAAATTCCAATAATCCACAAACAAGTTTCTACAAATAATGCTCACCAATTACACTATTCTATGCAAATTCAATATACTAAAGTCCTTGTGAAAATAGTTTAAAACTTGGTCCTTCAAATGGTTCCCTATTGAACTCTACTTTTTCCTTCTTCGGCCCGACATATCCAAATAGCATTGTGAACGAAGACCTTATTATCTTTGAAGGTAGTGTTCCTCTCCTCATCCTCCTCCTCACAGCCTACTTATAAGCAAATATTTCTCTTCCTCTACTGTTTATTCATATAGATGTTTGCATGATATATATAATATATTTTGTCATATATAAAAATCATTTATACAATACGTACATTAATTATAGTAGTTTTCCCAATTACTCTTTGTTGATTAAGTAATTTTTCCACTTTCTTTGTCTACATCAAACATATCAAACATAAAGTAATTACTATTACACTATATTTAAATTCATAACTAACAAATATATATAAAATTTCACTGACGTACTTACCTTCATTTTGATTCCTTTCTTTTCAATTTTATCTACTTCTTTAAGTAAAGCTATGTATCAATGCAATCATTTTGTTCATCTTGTTCAACATGAATAGTTAGTATGAAATAATAAAGTACGTATACTATGAATATTAATAATATAAGGCCTTTTCTCTTTCTTTTTCATTATCTTTGTTTTCATTTTTTTCCTCTTCTCCACCCTCATGATGATTTCCTATATTATCATCTACTCCATCATCCTCACCATTATTTGTTTGACCATTCCTTCCATTACGTTCTTCATTGTTATCCCTATTTGTGCCATTTTTTTCTTGAACTGTTGCATTGCTCTTATTTTTCAAAAGTTTTTTTAAGCCTTCAACCTTAACAAACAATTTATCCATCGTCATGTTCAATGCTGCATTGTTGGCCAAAATCATTTCATGAAATCTTAAGAATGACTTAAGAATCTGAACGTTAATATCCTTAACTTCTCTTGAGCATTCTCCTTTTTCAAAATTTTTATCAGCTTCTTTTGTAGTTTCACTTTCATGTGGAACGTGCTTCGTTCCTCGAATTCTTCTTCAGGAAACATGGCCTTGAGTTCAAATTGTTGCAGGAAATAAATACATATATGAATACAGTATACTGTGGTATATTATTTATATTCACAGTAATTTTTGAAAATTAAGATTCAACCTTGAAATACAATACCTGTTCATTGTCAAAGACCCTCCGCAAGGTCCTTCCACTCCGGGTGGCTGTCAACAACCCAATTAAGCATGTACACAATCCTCTCACATGCACTCTTTTTGCATAGAATATTGAAGGTCCCGTCAATAGGGGTATAAATTCATACGCTCAAACCAGAAGAGAAAAGGCAAATCCAGCAATTCCAATGAATAGGGCAGAAGGTTTTTTTTTTATGGATTTCTTTATAGAATCTATTAGAATGTAATACCCAATTCTGCCCCATGGATATGCATCAAATTGGCTTTCATCATCTATCAATTTTATGTGATCCATATCTACCCCGTTGTAAATTATTTTCATAATAGAAAATTTTCAAGGAAGCTAATCTTTGCCATTTTGACCTTGTCCTCATCTTCAGTTTTCTTGATTCATTAAAAATGTGTGAAACCCATGACCTTGGGATACTGTCTTCACTCTTGAATTATTTTGATAAGAATTTACCCTTAAGTTTTTTTTCATATCTACAGGTGGTAATGGTCCATAATTCAAGCATGTGATTGCTTAATATTCCTATATCCCAAAATTTGCTATATGTCTTTCAAAATTGAACCACAGTTCATCTTCCTTAGTCAATATATATTTTCTTCTTATTATGTGATATAATAGTTGATTTTGGAATTTGTTATTTTTAAATCCAGGAAACATCCAAAAGGTGAGTTCTTAAACATATCTATTTGGTCCCATTTAATTTTCTTTTGATGTTTCGAAGGACATCTATACACACTACAAAGAATATGCCTTTTTATAACATCCAACCATAACATTTTTAACAACAAGCTATAAAAAATAGAAAGAAAAAAAAAAGCAGGAAAGGAAAATAATAAAAGGGGAAAATTTTAATTTCTTTTTTAGGGTTTTCCCCCAAATGGCCCTTTTCATTTTTATCAAATTTTGTTTTCGTTCCTTCATGCCCCACCCTCATTCGATCCTCTCTTCAAATCGATCTCTCCCTACATTCACTCTTCGATTTCATTCGTTCACTTCCATTTACTCTTCGATTTTGTTCACGCACAAGGTCAGAAAAATTCATCGCTTGGTTTTCATTCAAACTAAAGTCTCCAGCCTCTGTTGTTTTCATTCTCATCTCGCTTGTAGGTTTTCGTTCGTGTCGAAGTCGGTTGTCCATGAATGAAGCGTAATGGTATGTTTCAAGGGTAATGGCGTATCTTTGAAATTCCAGCACTTATAATATCTTCCTCTTTGTTGAAGCTACAACCGAATAACACCGTTAGGGTATAGATAGTATCGGAGGCCACTACTTGCATTCCTTAGGGACTGACATCTTCATTAAAGAAGACCTCGACAGGTCTTTTCTATTTCTCTTTTTCTCTTTTTCTCTTTTGAAAATGTCGATGATGTGTGTTATTTAATGAGGGATTTAGGGATTTTTTTTCTTTTTTTCTTTAACTGGAATTTGACTCCGGTGTGTTTTTGCTGAAGACAGTTGGGGATTCGAAGAGTTGCATTCTAGTTATTAAGATTCGAGTTCACCGAATGGATCAAAGGCTTCAAAGAACATATAGTATAAGAAAGGAATGGAAGGATGGAAAGCTTAACAAGAGGCTTTTTGCACTCCGATCGGTTATTCCAAATATAAGTAAGGTTAAGTTTAATTGATCAATTCATTGTTGGTTTTTGACTTTCCATAACTAGGCTAATAGCTCTCTTGTTGGATTTTTTCTCAATTAATCAATTGAGAAATTTTGGATTGAGTAGATGGAAAATCCAAGTGAGGAATAGAAGGAGGAAGTTTCTTTTTATCCCATTTCAGTTATGTGAGTATGTTTTTCTTTGTAACTTCGTTGTGACGAGTCATTATTTTCTTATGTTTTCTACTATATATACTTAGTATCTCCATAATACACTTGTCTATTTGACAATAATGGTGGGAGAAGGCTCTCCTATTCGATAATTTTTGTTCCTAATTTGATTTCACTCGATTCTTGGCTAAAGCTTGTGGAACAATTTGCTGAACTACTTAAAAAGGGTGATGAGGCAGTAGTAAGCTTTCACTTTTCACTTTTCTGAGAATTTTTGTTTTGTTTTTTCTAGATTTAGTTTTGTTGGGGTTATGTTTCGAATTGAATCATTATTAGTTAATTTGGTTGCCTTGTTTTTCTTTATTTCTAGGTTTGTTGATTTAAATGTTGTTTATTGTTTTTGGATCAGGGTTTTTATTGAATTGTATATTATATATATTTTTCCTTTTGGGTGTGGTTCTATTCATACGCTCTTATGATTGAAAGTTTACGACCTCCATTGATTCAAATAAGAAGACATTGTATTAATCTTTACTTAACCACTTGTTATGTCTTTGGAGAGTTACTATAATTGTCTATTTTTTGTCCTGCTCTAGTGTTTGAAATCTTGTGATTTCTTACTTTCAGTGGTGAGTGGATTTGGATGAAAAAATCTGACTGTGATATTGTCTAAGTTTTGAAGTAGATCTTATTGTCTTGAGTTTTTCATGGGTGATGGATGGTTGTTGCTTTTTATCGATTCTTAACTCTAGGTTGCTTTAGCTTGTCTTGGATTGGATTCTCTGATTACTGTTTCCCTCTTAACTTTTCTTTTTCTTTTTACTTTTTCAATATGTTCTTTCTTTAATCTATTGCTGTTAAGGTCAAATGTTGAATTCATTGTTTCAACTTTGGACATTTGTGTAAAACTCTGGTCATGTGATTCTAGTTTGGTATTTGATTGAGTGGAAAAATTGTGATTGATTTAGTTGATTTTGTTAGTTAGATAGTTTAGTTTTGATCTAATATGCAAAAGAAGTACAATTTTCTTTCCTCAAAACTTAAACATATTGATTTTGTGGCATTGTGCTTTCTTTATTTTTGTTTGGGAATATGGCTAAAGAGGATTTGGAGAGTTTTTTTAGGGGCTTAAGGGATCTCAAAAGGAGGTGCGGTCTCTTGTTTGATTTAAATTATCTCTTTTAGGCATCTGTTATTTATGCTTATTGTAATTATCCTTTTGGAAATTGGTGGGATATTTTGAATCTTTTTTTGGACGGTTCTAGTTTGATGTTGAACGTGGCTAAAATCTCACTTATTGGTTTCAAGTAAAAGAGGGAGTTGAAGAATGGGCAAAGAAGTGTAATGTTTTTTATGCTCAATAATATAAGTTAATTAAGTTGTTTTAGAATTTATGAGGGGTAAATGATGTAGCCAAAGCCATCTACTATGACACCCAAAAACATTATGTTCAATTTTGGGTGTTATTTGTGAAATTGTTTAAAATTGTGGAAATTAAGTGTTTTGGAATGATATGTGATTAATTTTTGAAATTGGAATTCTATTGTTAAAATTTTGATTTTTGGATTGATTGGTTGGTGAATTAAATTTGTAAAGTTTGAAGTATTATGAGTAATTATTGATATGTGTATATATAAAGTTATGGTGGAATAAGAATAATTATATTATGGGATAATATAATTATTAAGGAAAATATATTATATTTTTGGAAGAAGAGAAAATTTAAAGGTGATGGAATGGGTTGTTAATGAAGAGAGAGAGGAAATTAATTGGAATAGGAAGAGAAAAGAAGGAAAAGATGAGTTATTTTGGAGAAATTAAATAATAATAATGAGGGGCATTTTTTAAAATAGCAAAATAAATTAAAATATTTATAAGATATATCAAAATGTTGGATTCTATTACTGATAGTCTTCTATCACCATAGCATATCAATATCAGTGATCGAATTTGGTATAGGTTGTAAATATTTTGTAAAATCTACTATTTTTAAAAATTCCCTTAATAATAATAATAATAATAATATTATTATTATTATTATTATTATTATTGTATATATTTAATACCCACTCGTGGTGCGTGCAATTCATCTTCTTTCTTCCTTCAGCACGCAAACCCTAGTCGCACGCCGCCACCCTCCTCTGGTCATCTTCTTCATCTGTTTTCTTCGTTCGTCGATTGCTCAGACGGAGACGAGGACTACCGCCCAGCCGAGAACACAGTCGTCCCGCCGCAGTCGTTCATTCGCATCCCTTAGTGCTCCATTCTCCGTCACAGCCTCGTCGTTGAAGGGTGCCACTAATGCTGATTGTCGTTCGTTGGCCACACCTCTCCGTCAAGCGTTAGACGAAGCCCCGTCGTCCACTGCAAGCCCACCGCAGTCGAACCCTATCCAGTCGTACGCGTCCCTCTTCATCGAGCGGCACTGGAGCCGATCCTTAGTCAAGCCACAATTCCCAGCCGAAGATCCTCCACCGAGCCGCATCTGAACCGTGTCTGAGCCGAAGACTCTTCTAGCGGAGCCACCTTCAAGTTTAGCCTCTTGTAACCTTTTGAGTCATTTGGGTGAGTTTGGGTGGGTTTGGTACACCCAATTAAAATATTTTTTCTTTTATCTTAAATGAAATTGTATTTGGAATAAGTTGATTTATGGTTGTTTGAACGTTCAAGTGTAATTAGAGGAATTGAGACTGTGAATTTTTCCATTTAAGGTGGTGTTGGATTCAACCTTAATCTTGGGGTAAGGTTGGATAAGTTTGGTTGCTTTAGTTAAACAGTAGGGTGATAACAAAATTATTGATTTTAATTTTGTTCATATTTAGGACTGAGTCTTGGAAGGAGTTGATTGACAACCAGTGAATTATTATCTTTAACAAATCTCCAGGTAAGAGATTTGTCTATTAGACCCTACTTTGGATGTATGTTCTCTATTACAGTAGTAGTTAGTAGTGAGTAAAGGGAGATATATTATGACCATTTGAGATGACCTTATAAATGGTTACTTCAGTGAGCCACAGTATGATTGAGGCATGCTATGATTGAGTTATGTTTGACTAAGTATGATATCAAGGTTATGGTATGTATGTATAGGCTATAGTGTTCTGTTAAGTCTACCTGTTAGAGTCGTACCATATGGGTGTCCCTTGGGATAACCACCTATGTATGCCTGTGTGGCTAGTTTGATGTGTGATTCGACGGTATGTAACGACCCAGACTTTTCGACCTTGTCTAAGTCGTTACGTTTACTCAAAACCATTTGTTGACAAAAGACATAGCAAGATTCAGTTGAAACCGTAAGAAAACGAAGGGAAATTTTAATCGGGCCCTATTTCCAAAATACAAAATTTCAAATGCTGTTTACAAAAAATTTAACTATTTGTAGACTTAGTTAAATCAAAATATTTTCAAACCGTCAGCAGAAGCAATTAGAAAACAGTCCCATAAGGCAAATCACGATTCCTTCTTGTCCCTCGTCGGTCTGCCCCTCGTGTTACCTTTGCCTGAAAAGTTAAACATAAAAAGGGTGAGTATTAATATACTTAGTAAGAGACCCACTACTGGTCCCGTTAGGGGAAAATAAATTAATAGCTTCTATGGGGTACCTTGCACAATCACAGTCTAGCGATCCCGTAGGATGCACATATCAGTCTAGTGCTCCCGAAGGATGCACATATCAGTCTAGTGCTCCAGAAGGATGCACATAAAGGGGATGATCCCGAAGGACACCCGCACGGTAACTATCCACTAGGAAACTAATAATTTATCCCTTCAGTCCATTCTAAACATCTTAAAAATCATTCTCAATACAGTCAAATTTCCTTATCACATAAGCTCCCCTTTTAACCTCAAACAACCATATTATCCAAATTTCACTCAAGAACAGTCGAAACATATCACTACATCAGTCAGCCACATAAATAGCCCAGCAGTCACAACATACGCTAGACAACAAGTCCACGTCAATCCATACATACATATATAAATTTCATTCAGTCAAGCACAATATACATTAAACTTTCAGTCCACACCCAAACACACAGCATAACCGTCATCCCGACTGAGTCCAGACATAACATTTCAGTTCATATAATCAATACGCCTTAATTCTTGTTATTGAGTCCAGTAGAAAGTCCCTTACCTCGCTTTTATGCAAGTTCTTCAATCGAGCAATTTCCACAATTACAACCTAGACATAAACAAACAGAAATCGACATATTTTCCAAGTAGCTCCAAGCATCTAAATCACCCATGTGAATTTAGCACTTACCCAGTTAGTGGAGGAACGAACCCACTCCAACTATAGAGAATTTCAAAGGATTTCGCTCGTCGACTTCAATCGGTACCTTCAATAATCAAACATTTCTACAATTGTTTAAACCCAATAGTAGTATTCATCATTATCCATGAAAACAACAAAATCCAAAATTTCATTCTTACCACACACAAACCCAATACTTCACAGTAAGGCAGAAGCGTCTTCGAATAGGTGAAATCGATGTGGGCAAAAACAGATTCAAACGATAACTGAAGTGGACGACAACTTGCAACCCACGGCTGGAAGAGGAAGAACCGCGTGGCGGCTGGCCTTTATGGATGGAATCCGGCGCGAACGGGTGCTGATGGTTGGCGGATGGAGATGCGACGGCTTGGGGTGGTCTCACGGCGCTCGACAGACGCTGCCCGGTTCCACGGAGGCGGCGGACGGAGACACCAGGAGACAGATCTGAGGAGGAGGAGGGGGTTCGACTGGTTTGGCTGGTTTTCGGCTCAGACGGATGGTGGCGTCGCGAGACAGAGGTCGGCTCGGACGGTAGCAGGCGGCGGCTGGCTTGAGGTTGAGCGGAGGAGAAGAGAGGAAGAGTGGGCGGCGGCTAGGGCTTGGAGAAGGAGAAGAAGAAGGAAAGAAAAAGAAGAAGAAAGGAAAGAAAGGAAAGAAAAAGAAAAATAAATGGAGGGGGGGTTCTTCGCACGCGGGAGGAAGAGAAGAGGGGGGGAAGGAAATTTTAATTTCCCCCCCCCCCTTTTTTTTTGTTTTAGTTAATAATAATAATAATATAATAATAATAATAATAATAATAATAATAATAAATAATAATAATATTATTATTATTATCTTTTCCTCCTTTACTTTGTTTCTTTCCCATTAGTTTAATCCAACCAAAAGAAAATAAATAAAATAAATAGAGCCCGATTAAATAAATTTCCTAGAGTTCTGGGTGTTACACGGTATCACTTAGAGCCCGACTTTCCTTTAGGGTGATTCCTTCGGGTTGATCAAGAGCCTAGATGTGTCTCTACGAAACCACTGGATAATGTGCGTTCGGGAGCACAATAGTATGCGGTACTTTATTACGAGACTCTAACGGGAGGTTAATAGACACATAGAGGGACTAATAGCGGGTCCCTTACTGGGTATAAATTTATACTAATTCTTTTACATGTTTAATTTCACAGGTAAAGGCAAGGGCAAGCTGGTGAATGACAAGAAGTGACCGTAGTTAGCCATAGGGGATAGTTCAGTTTTCTTTCGCATTTTTTTTTTCTGTTTTCAACATTTAATTTTTCAGAAATTGATTTTGGAACCATGATTATATTTTAGTATTTTATTTTATGGGCCCAAACTAGTATTTTAATTATTTATTTACTTTTATTATTTAAAACATTTCCTTTAATTTTTATTATTTTCTTGTATATTTAAAATAAAAAAATCTATATTTGCTAAATAGAACTCCATGTCTTTAGGTTGTCTTTTGTGATTTTTTTTCAGTTCAAAATGTGTATTTGATATTTGTTACATTGCATTTTTCACAGTCTCATGGACCATATATTGCTTTTATAGTGAGGCGTGCTAACTTCCCTTGATTGATCAGATAACTATGGAGTAACACATATAGAGTCTTGAACAATAGGTTATGTTGATACACCAACTTCAAGAAAAATTGTTTTAGAAATGTGAAACTATTTTAATGTAAATACTAAGAAACTTACCATGAAATGCAAAGAAATGACACTTAGGAATTCTTAGGTTGGTTGGAAGAAAATGTGTTTTATTTGTGTTGTTCTATATATTGTATGCTGTGAAGTTCTATTTCAATTTTCTTTGATGTTTCAACGATGGTGCCAGTTTTAACGATTTTTAGTTTTTGTTTTTGGTATGAAACAAAATAACATGCTTTACTTTAAATATTGGAACACATTAAACAAACAATCTACAATGTACTGATAGGAATTTAGCTTTACCACCTCTTTACTATATCATTAAACAAACAAAATTCCTATTTCACTTAAGTTTTTATCATGTACTGACAGGAATTCAATATTTCTACTATCCACAATCTACAATGCGATCGAGGATGAGATTCTTTTATTAGTTTTGCTTATATGCATCTGTAAAAAGGTACATAATTATTTATTGTGTTCAAATATAAGAGATGTAAAATAATAACTGAAGAGTAAGATGATATTAAAGTGGTTAAGGAAGTTCAATCTTTCAACATGGAAAGCTTTTTTGCTTGGTTAGTTGATTTTCACTTCAAACTACCTCTCTTTTTTACCTTCTGGTGAGAGGCCTATGATCTTATTTCTCTTCATATATATCATTAATTCATTCACATTGTGATTGTAGAACCATTAATAAAAACGGACATGGAGATATGTGTGCCTTTTGCCTTGTGGATCTCAGATTTTGTAACTGATTTGTTTTCTTGCATATTATAAGCATCCTTACTATATAAATATTTGAGATTGTCACAAAAAAGTTGTCGTTTCACATGGACTTCCAGAGCTCTAAAGAGTGGAAATTTAAGGACTAAAATGGTTTTTAGGTGAAGTTTAAAAGACTATGTTTATTGAGAACATCATTCAAATTTTTTGATATTGACAGGTTTTCACTACTACAAAACTGGGTTTACTTGACACCTAAAAACTATCAAGTATCTATTTTAATGCTTTTCAATGCGTCAAGTAATCCAGTGTCAAGAATAAAGGAGGTTTACTTGACAGTTTTTAAGCGTCAAGTAAAGCCAGTTTACTTGACAGGTAAATAGCTCATATACCGTATACTTTTAATTAACGAATAAATATGTATACACTTTACCTTCACTGTTTTACATATTGTTTGTTTTCGATTTGTTTGAATATTTTTCTGAGAGCGAAAGAAAGTAATATCCCTATTTCCAAGAAACAACTACATTTAGCCATGAAGTGAACTTTAAGACGGAAAACATCATATATTAAAAAAGCTTACTTACGTGTCAGTTACGTATCTAATAGCTAATTTTGATGTTGTTTGAAGTGAGTCAATATAATACACTGTCTCATCATATGTTTTAATAGCCAGAAGTGCCCAATGACTAGTACATAGAAAGAATATAAATAAATTGACATAATCCAAAACAAGTTTCTCTACGCTAAATCAACAGTAGACTACAACAATAAAAGTTGAACCCCCCCCCCCCCCCCCCCCCCCAATATTGCCTTAACATAATCTAAAATCCTAATATTCAATTCAAAGAAACAAATCACCTATAGCTTATGTTATTTTCTAAAGAAACATAATATGAACAATGCTAAATGGAGAGCACATTAAAGTATGAATTATGTGTTTCAATATCAACACGGAAGAAGAAGCAATACAATTTAATTCAAAGAAACATAATATGATCTAAAATCCTAAGATTCAATACAAATAAACAAATTGCCTTAACATAATCTAAAATCCTAAGATTCAATTCAAAGAAACAAATCACCTATAGCTTATTTTATTTCCTAAAGAAACATAATATTATCAAAGCTAAACGGAGAGCACTTTAAAGTATGAGCTATGTGTTTCAATACCAACAAAAGAAGAAGCAATACAATTTAAATCAAAGAAACACAATATATTTTATTACTTACTCGAGATTAAAAGGAGCCAAAACGAGTTGGTTTTGTTTTGAAGCCATTAATCTACAACATAAATTGCGAGCTCTAACTTCTTGGGTGTTGTGACCAACATATATAAGGGATGGGTCAATGAAGATATAATTTGAAACATCTTGTGCATGTAAATACCTAAGAAAGATGGAAAATTCAATAAAGGAACACTTATATAAAAAGTCTAGAGTTGTTGAATGAGTATTTACGCCATATATGCCACCAATGTGAAAGTCTTGACTTCTCGCATGTTACAGAAATCAATAATATCTTCACGGAGAACACAAGTCTTCCTATCGATACCAAACAATGAGGTTGGTAGTTGGTAACGAATGCCTGAATCTTTGTCCATTACCTTTTCGCAAATCTAAGTATTGTCTTCAAAGGTAGTGGCATGTTGATATTAGACTCACAAGTATCTTCTTTTTCATTAGGAACCTAAGAAAGTCATAAATCCATCAATAATGCTAAACTACGTAAGACTTATACAGAAACTCATGCATCAAAGTTTGCCAATACTTAACTAAGTACCTTGATAGCATCCTTATGTTCATCATCCACATTCACCCCCGTTTTAACTACCTTCGTTGTGACATTCATTTTCTCATTTTCCAGTTTTTTTTTACATTGAATATCATATTCCAATCTTGGTCTATAGCAAGATCCATGTGCAGACTTTGGTGTAGATTGTGTTGATATGTGACTACTCTCTAATTCTTGAACTCGCAAACGAAGTTTCTCTTTCTTTTGGCTAAGCCTCTCAATTTCTTCACTTCGTTTCTTGGAGTGTTTTGATGTATGGAAGTAAGCAGTTGGGGTGATAAACCCTCCAACTCCACGTACACGTCCACTACGCTCTTGTGTACCCAAAGCTTGTGCCAAAACATCGTTTGGAGATGGCTCTTTGTCAACACAAGTCTTTGAGATCTCATCCTAAAAATGTCGAAAAAAATATAGCTTAATTTCATAAAACTTAAAAGCTTCAAAGAATGTAAAATTGTAATATGTGTCTTACTATTCGATTCACAACTTCTTGAACGTGTTCATTATCATATTGTCCCTTCTTATCTACACGAGTCTTCTTCCACATGCTAGCTCGATCAAGATCACTTTTTTCTGAAGGTATATTTTTCTACATTTTAATATATACAATGCATTAGATTGATTAAGAAGCTTTTAAGACTAATTCAAACATAAACTACTTGTAACACCCCAAATTATTAGGATTTTTTTTAATTATTTTATGGAAGTGAATTTGTGATTGGTGAATTAAATTATGTTGGAGGTTTTATGGGAAAAATATAAAAGAGGTGATATAAGGGTTATTAATGAAGAGAGAGGGAAAATTAAATGGGAATAGGAAGAGATAAAGAAAAAGAGGAGTTATTTGGGGGAAATTTAATAATAATAATATTAATGGTATTATTGTTATTATTATTATTAGAATTTTATTTATTTAAATACACCCTCGGGATGCGTGCCATAGTTACTATTCATCATCTTCTTCCTCACAAAGAACCCTAGCCGTTGCAAGGAATCTCTACCGTTCTCATCTCCGTCCGTCCTTTCCGCCGGCAGCCACACGTCGAACATCACCGCCGTCGCCGTCTGACCTTCATCGCGTCGTCTGAATCGGAGTCGAGACCGGCAGCCGCTCGTCTGAACGTTGCAACCTTTTGAGCCATTTGGGGTGAGTTTGTATGGGTTTGGTACACCCAATTAAATATTTTTTTTATCTTAAATGGAATTGTATTTGGAATAAGTTGGTCTATGGTTGCTTGAAGGTCCAAGCGAAATTGGTGGAAATAGGACTGTGAATTTCCATTTAAGGTGGTGTTGGATTCAATCCTAATCTTGAGGTAAGCTTGGATAAGCTTGGTTACTAATTAAAACAGTAGGGTGATAATTAACAGAATGATTGATTTTAAATTTTACTGGTGGTTAGGTTTGAGTATTGGGAGAACCTGATTATCGACCAGTGAATTATTTTAGCAAATCTCCAGGTAAGAGATTTTTCCCCTTTTGTTTGAGATGCAGTACGATTGGTGCATGATGTATTTCTGAGATTATGTGTGTTGAGCTGAGATGTTGATTTTATGATGAGCATGTATAGCCTATAGTGTTCTGTTGGTCTGCTGGTTAGAGTCGTACCACGAGGGGTCCATCAAGGTCCTCCCCTATATATGTTTGAGTAATATTGAGGTGTGATTCGACGGGATCACTTACAGCCCGACTCTCCTTTAGGGTGATTCCTTCGGGATCACCGAGAGCCCAGTTCAGTCCCGGTGGGACTACTGGATAGTGTGCGTTCGGGAGCACCATAGAGCGTGGTACTTTATTACAGGACTCTAACAAAGAGACTAACAACACATAGAGAGACTAAGTAGGGGTCTCTTACTGAGTATAATTATACACTCATTCTTTTAAATGTTTAATTTTCAGGTAAGGGTAAAGGCAAGGTCAAGCTGGCGAATGACAAGAAGTGATCGTGGTTCGCCATAGGGAATAGCTTAGTTTTTCCGCATTTATGTTTCAGTAATTATAATTTTTGGATTTCAGAACTTTGGCATAATTATTTTAATGTGTTTCTTTTATTTTATGGGCCCAAAATTAGTATTTTATTTTACCACTTTAGTTACTTATTTATTTTCTTATTATTTAAATTTTTCTCAACTTATAAATTAATTTTCTTTTTTTAAAAAAAAAAAAAAAAAACTATACTTATTTAAATAGTAATAACCTCAACCTTCTAGTAAAGTTGGGTTTTTACACTACTTCTTACCAATTCCTCTCGAAGATTAGCATAACCTTTTCTTGAAAGTCAATGGTTATACTTATTCTTCTTCTGTCTCTCTTGTTGAAGTTGTCTTTTGTCCTACACAAATATAACATTGTATTGGAGTTTTATAAAGTTTCTTAACAAATATTTAAAACCTAAAAATCTAAATAAATTCATTGATACCTCAAAATGTGGACATAGTCTAGATCTAACAAATTCTTCCCACTGTTCTTGGTTAATGTAAGAATACATGTTTGTGTGTCGTCTCAAAAGTTCAGATTCATTCTTGAATGGTAAGATATGCTTCATCGTCAACCAATGCTTAAATTGACGGAATGTTATCCTTGCAGTCTGAAGAACGTATTTTCTAGATCTACTGTCAATTGTAAATGCAGCCTAAGATTGAATATCAGTTAGTGTCACATTGTCAATTGAAATAAACTTGTACAAAAATTATAAGCAAATTTACCTTAACTATGGTATAGATCTTGTCCTTCAATTCAATAGGTACATTTGTCCATGATGGATAGTTAATGGGGATGTGGTAGTGTACACATGATCCAATAATAAAGTTTAGCTTCACCGCATTTTCCCTAATGGGTTCGCCATCTGCATTATATTCCACTAATTTCCTCTCACCTTCACTTCGAACACGAGTCACATTGAATATAATTGTAGGTCCCCGCTTCCTTTGTTTTTTGGGCTTCTCTACAATTTGTTCATTAGCTCCTCCAGCAACTAATACATCAACCTCCTTGTCTTGATCATCACTTACTATCTTTGGCTCCATGTGTAAGGAGAATATCCTGTCAAAGCAATATTAAAAAGAAATTTTTTAGTGTAGATTATATTAGGGTCTAGGGTTTAGGCATATTCAAAATAAAAACATAGCATATATGTACATATCTAACAAGTAGAAACCCACCCACAATGTGTTATTTAGGAACCCATGTGCCTTCACAGTCTGATCGTACATATGTTGAGATATTCTCATCTAAATCATTACTTTCATCGATATTTGGCATATCACTAGGTATTCCTTGACAATGTAACATGATATCTTCAAGTTCAACTTCATTTGATTGATCTTCACAATTTCTCTGTGGTGGAGTAATCACTTGATCATCTAACATCACTTGGATCTTCAACGTAAAAAACTTGCCTTACTTGGGTTGCCATTATAAATGGATCAGACTTGTGACCTATTCTTTTTAAATCAACTAACAGAAAACCAAGGTCATCGATCTTCATACCACTATTGTTCTCAACCCAATCGCATCTAAACACTGCAACATTGGACGTATTACAATTAAGGTCCCATATGTCTTAAATCACTCCATAAAAGCAATATCTCCAACGATGGGGTTTTTATCTTTTGACAATTGCATTGTTTCTGCCACTAAACTAACTCCACTATTTTGTACATTTCGATTATGATCATACGACTTCATGTGATAGTGACATCCATTAATGGCATAACTATTGTACTTAATGACAAAAGGATGAGGGCCATGAGCAACCCACCTCAAGTTATCTGAAACTTCAACATTTCCCATCCCAATCTCATATGCAACCTACCATGATAAGTACCTTAACGTAATTACAATGTTCACCATAAAAAAATATCAATAATTTTAAAATTTTACCTCTTGTCTTAACCAAGATATGAAAGTTTGATTGTGTTCTTCTTGAATCCATTTTTTATGAAGAACCTTATTTGGGTATTTCAATTGCAATACCCTCATGTGTTTAGTTGAACATTGAAACATTGTAACATAAAGTTAAGTTTATGTCGTAAAATTAAATAAAAAATAGAAGACAAGATAATTGAAACTTTAACTTACTCTCAAGATAATTGAAACTTTAACTTACTTTATATATGGTTGCACATCAATTGTATTTGCCAAAACATACTGATGATCTTGGTATAGAAGATCTTATTCAAGTCTAAAGGAAACTCCTGAAGACAATGGTCTACCAAAGCTTGAATTGTCTAAAGATGCATCTAATTTGTTAATGCCTAGCCCAACGGGATCAACCCCAGATAAGAGGTCTGAACAAAACTCAATAACTTTTTCTACTATGTAGCTTTTTGCAATACAACCCTCTGAACGATGTCTATTTCTCACATAGTTTTTTAGAATTTTCATGTATCTTTCAGAGGGATACATCCATCTTAGATATACAAGCCCATAAAATTTGACTTCTCTAACAATGTGCACACACTACAAGAAAATGGAGCTTTCGCAACTCCAGAAATGACGTCGCTGAAAGCAACGTTGGCATTGCTAGACTTTCCGCGACGTTCTTGCTAACGCGTTGCTAAATACCACTTTCTGTGACGTCTCAAAAACAAATTTATTGTTTCACTTTTTCGTGACGTCCGTCCCAAACACGTCGCAGAAAGCCGAACGATTCGTTTTGGTCAAGAGTTTCCACGATGCACATCGCCTCCATGTCGTGGAAAGTGTACTCATTAATTTATTGTTTCACTTTTTTGCAACGTCCGTCCCGGACACGTCGCGGAAAGCTGAACGAATCATTTTGGTCAAGAGTTTCCACTACGCACGTTGCCTCCACGTCGCTGAAAAGTGGACTCATTAATTTATTGTTTCACTTTTCCGTGACATCCTTCCAGGACACGTCGCGGTAAGTCGAACAATTCATTTTGGTAAGAGTTTTCGCAACGCACGTCGCCTCCACGTTGCAGAAAGTGTACTCATTAATTTATTGTTTCACTTTTCCGCGATGTTCATTCCGGACACGTCGCGGAAAGCCGAACGATTCATTTTAGTCAAGATTTTCCGTGACGCACGTCGCTTCCAAGTCGCGGTACCTTCCGCGACACAGTGTCCTCCGACGTCGTCGTAGGGCAAAACGTCATTGAAACGATTCAACTTTAATTTCATAATAAATTTTTTTAACACTTTCGACGACGTGGTTGTCCTTGAAGGTCGCAGAAAGGTAACAAAGAAACATAATGTTTCATGTTTCCACGACGTGCCACGTCACGAAAAGTGAAAAGTAAAAAATTTGTTTTCCACTTTTCGCGACGTGGTTGTCCTTGAACGTCGCGGAAAGTAAACATAACTTTCAATTTTCCACGACGTGTGTCTGTGGCACGTCGCGAAAAATGAAACAAAATTTATTACGTTTCCACTTTCCGCGACGCGCCTCTGACACACGTCGCAAAAAGTGGAAACGTAATAAATTCGTTTTTTCAATTTTTGCGACGTCAACAACTTCCACGTCACGGAAACGTGCTTTCTGCGACTTTTTCGAAGACGTTGCCAAAAGTTCCGACTATTTCAACCCAGATTTCATTCGGAAGAGAAGGTAAGTGAGAAAGAAAGGGAGAAATCGAGAGATAAAGTGAGAGAGTCGTTGTCGTTGTCACCCATTGTCGCCGTTGTAGATGCCGCCCGTCATCGCAGCACCGCCTCTGTCACCGTTGTCCTTGCCGGCCGCCGTCTTGAGGTCATTTTTTTGTATTTTTTTTGCATTTATGTTTAGGGTTTAGGGTTTATGTATATGTTTATTATTTATGTGTTAGTATAATTTTATGTGTGTGTATGTGTTATGTGTATATTTAATGTGTATGTATATTTAATGTGCATGTATATTTATTGTTTATGTGTTAGTATAATTTTATGTGTGTGTATGTGTTATGTGTATATTTAATGTGTATGTCTATTTATATTTAGGTATATGTTTATTTTGTATGTGTTATGTGTATATGTTTAGGGTGTATGTATATGTATATATAGGTTTAATTTTATGTGTTATATGTATATTTAAAGTGTAATGTGTAATATATATGTATGTATAGTTTAGTGCATATGTATATGTATGTATATATTTTTTTATTGCAATTAGAAAATTAATAAAACTTTAAATAATGTATGAATTTAGATGAAATTTGAATATCTTTAGGGTTGTAAATATAAATTGCAATATTGAATTTGATATTCAATATTTGAAATTGCATTTGAATTTTTAAAATTTTTAATTAACGTAACTAAAATGGAGCATGTATAAAACTAATATAACATATTTATTTGTTAGGCTCTTTAACGAGATGGACAAGAGTTGGATGAAAATTAGGGATAAGTTCTCTGTTGAGTACAGAGAAGGAGTTTTTCAGTTTTTAGAGGTCGCAAAACATCACACAAATAATTATAGAAAATTAAGGTGTCCATGCAAGAAATGTATGAATTCAAACTGGGACTCCTTAGAGGGTCTGAGGCGACATCTATTAATCACTTGAATAGCCTCCTTCTATATCAACTGGATGTATCATGGAGAGCCTTTGACATTGAACATAGGTATACAAACATTTAATGAAGGAACGAGTAGTAGTTAGCTAATAATTGATGAAGGGACTAGCAGTAACCCAATAGTTGATGAAGGAACCAGCAGTAACCCGGTTACTGAAGAAAATGAAATGTTGAATATGTTGCATGACTTACAAGCTGGTATTGAAAATGTAGAAGAGAGGGAGGAAGGTTTAGAGTTAGAAGAAGACAAAACAAATAACGTATTTCAGGAGTTACTAAATCAAGCAAGTTGTGAGCTATACCCCGGGTGTTCTGAATTTTCGTCACTAAATTTTTTGGTTAAAATGATGCACGTCAAGATTCTCAATGGTTGGAGCAAAAAGTCCTTCGATATGATGTTGGATTTAATAAAACGTGCATTTCCAATGTGTGGTACTAACATCCCTAGTTCATTCTATGAAGCCAAACGAAAATTACATGATTTGGGCTTAGGGTACGAGACTATCCATGCTTGTAAGTATGACTGTGTATTGTTTTGGAAGGAGTTCGAGGACTTGCAACATTGTCCGACTTGTGGTGAGTCTAGATATAAGATTAATTCCTACAGTCATTACTTGAAGAGTTAAAAAATCTATGGACGTTTGGTGTGCGTATGATTGTCTAACGGATTAAGAAGAAGAGTTAAAAAAAACTTGTCTAACAACGCTTGAGGGAGGAGGAGCGAGATCAACAAATTGCGGACCAGGCACGACAAATGGAAGAGATGAAGAAGATGCTTGAGGAGATGAGTTGTGCACAGAGAGGCCCGTGATCACTTGGGTACGCACTTTTCAATATTTAATTTGTTTAACTTTCCATATGTGATATTCTAACATTACTTTCATGTTATTTGTAGGTTTGGCGTCCACTGCACGAGATCATTAGATCTTAAGTTTTTATTTTATGTAATGTTTTGAATTATGTAATTAATTTCTTGTATCGAACATATTTAATTTATCATTTGACTTCGTAATGAATAATACTTTTATTTCTATAAGTTTACTACAAATTTTATTAATTCGCACCAATGAATATATAATAATAATAATAAAATAATAATAAAAAAAAAAAAACCTTTTGTGACGCAGACGTCGCAGAAGGCTTATGCGACGCCGGCGTCGTAAAAGCTTTCCACAACGTCTGTGCTGCTGAAGCCTTCCGCAACGTCTGCTCCGTCGAAGCCTTCCACGACGTATTGGGACCATGCGTCGGGAAATATTTTGCCGCTTGGCAGCGAGCGGCTTCGCGAAAAGTATCCCCGATGAACTTTTAGCTACTTTGCTGCCGACGTCGTGTGCGGCGTTGCGGTAGCTTTTTGCGATGTTGTTTGTGTTTTCGGTGACGTTTCTGTGCGTCGGGGAAGAGCTGGTTTATTGTAGTGATAGTGAGATGCATCACAATGGTGAAAAATGAAGTAGGGAAAATTTCTCTAGCAGACACATAGTCAACACAATATCTTCTTTCAACTTTTTCAATTGTTGCACATCACTGAATTTATTACATACTAGATTGAAAAATATACACAACCGAATGATGGCATACCGAATATGTTTTGGGAGCACAGATCCTATAGCAATAGGAAACAATTGTTGTAAGAGCATGTGATAGTCATGAGATTTTAAATCATTAAGGTTTAAATCAGTCATCGACACAAGGTTTTTAACGTTGGAAGAATAGCCTTTAGGTACCTTTACTTCTAACAATGTCTTCATAACACAACATTTTTCTTCCTTTGTAAGAGTATAACAAGCAGGAGGAATAAATTTTTTTTTCCACCGTTGACAGGTGTAAACTCTGGTCAAATTTTCAAATGAACTAAATCTCATCCAACATTCAAACCATCGTTATTTTTTCCGGGAATATCAAGTGTACAAAATATATTCATACAAAAAAAAATTTTCAATGTGCATCACATATAGACAATGTCTAACATGAAGATCTTTCCAATATGGTAGCTCCAAAAACGAAAACAGTGTGTTCCAACAACTCCTTGCACTTCCTTTCATGGGCTGTTTTTTTGTAGTCTTCTTTCCTCTTGGAAATTCATGGTCTTTTATTCTTGAATATATGGCCTCTCAAGACAAAGGTTCTGAAACTGTTTTAAGCTCCTTTTCACCATTAAATGACTTCTTTTGGCAATGATATGGATGGTTGTGTGCTAGAAATCGTCGATGTCTAAGGTATGCCATTTTCTTTCCATATTTTAATCTAATAGAGAACGTATTATCTCCACAAATTGGACATGCCTTATACCCTTTGACACTACATCCACTAAGATTTCCATATGCAGGGAAATAATTTATTGTCCATAATAAACAACTCTTAAATTGAATAATTCATCTTGATTAGCATCATAACATTCAACACCACTTTCACATAACAATTTTAAATCCTCAATTAGTTGTGCTAAGTACGTGCTAATGTCATCCCCTGGTTGTCTTGAACCCGATATCAACATTGATAACATCATGAACTTTTTTTTCATGCATAACAATGGTGGAAGATTTTAAATAACTATCACTACATGCCAATAACTATATTTGGAACTCATTTCGCAGTATGGATTGATTCCATCAACTGACAATGCTAAACGAATATTCCTAGGCTCAGAACCAAAGTTTGGCCACTTCAAATGTTCTAATTTTCAGGCTAGAGAGTCTACAGGATGTCGTAATTTTCCATCAACTACTTGCTCATTGGAATGCCAAAACAAATTTTTAGCATTGTCAATACTTTGAAATAATCTTTTAAAACGTAGAATCAATGGAAAGTACCATACAAATTTTCTAGGAATTTGTTTTTTCCCTTTGTTTGCATTATTAGCATACTTCCACCTTGTTTCACCACATTCATGACATTCAATTGCATCTGCATATTCTTTTCTATACAAACAACAATCATTAATAGGGCATGTATGAATCTTTTCGTAATTCATTCCTAGTGCACCTAAAGTTTTCTTCGCTTCATACATTGATGTTGGGATAACATTGGTAGCAGGCAAAATTTCCTTTAAAGTTTTTAGTAGTTCTGGAAAGCTAATATCACTCCATCCATACCTAACCTTCAAATTATAAAACTTGAATAATGTGAACAATTTGGTGAATTTTTTGCATCATACATATAATGGGTTTTCAGCATCATTAAGCAATTTCTCAAATTCATTTGGATTTTTTGAATACTCCTCATAAGCCACTTCAATCATTTCATTTATACTTCCAACATCATTATCTTTATACATGGCATCAAACTTAGAAGATTTTCCATATGAGGATGAGTTAGGTAGTTCTTCACCATGCCAAAACCAAATTTTATAACTTTCATCAATTCCATTGACATATAAGTGATCTTTAATAGTAGTTTGACTTTCTTTTTCACAATTCTCTCATTTCAAACAAGGACAAAGCATAGACCCATCATTTGTATTAGAAAATTCAAATTTCACGAAACTTTCTACACCCAATTCATAATCTTTGGATAACCTACTCTTGTGCATCCATGATTTATCCATAGGTGTAAATCCTAAGAGAAGTTATTGAGTAATGGTTATCAATTTTAAGTACAATATAAAAGAATACAATGATACATAAAAATAAATGATGATGATGAGAAGTTTTCTACACCCATTATTGCAAAGAAATTCTCATGATCAATGATGATGCAATTAACTATTTGACAAACAAAAGACAAATAGAAAATAGAAATTGGTAACATTCAATATCATCAGTTATTCTATAACTATTACACCACAAATAATAAAAAATATTGTTATAGGGTCTCATTTTATATATTTAATGTACTAAAATAAAAAAAATATAGTTCATAATATAGAAGATGTATTTTAGTTAGGACTCAAACTATTAATATAGTACCACTGAGTAAAAGAAAAGGAAAGTTTTAAGTCTTCAATTTGAATTTGTGTTATCTGAGGAACGAAAAATAAAATTCATTAATTATATAATGTGGATTCATTAATTCGTGCTTTAAACTTAATGTGAATTCATAAAAAAAAAAAAAAGGGAAGAAGAAAAAAGACAATGGAATAACATTTCTATAACTTTAAGGTTGTTTGTTTTACTTGAATGCTATGTTTTGTTTCTTAGAAGAATAAAAGAAACATTGAAAGGATATATGTATACATTTACCTCTAACAGTAAAGGATTTTTACACTCGCACTCTTCTAATGTCCATTTTATACCTTTGGAAGAGCACCCCCCCCCCCCCCCCCCCCCCCCCCTCCCCCCGTTTATTTTACCATGGTAACTTAACTTTCTTTTTCATTATGAATAAAATTAAACCCACTTTTATAAGCTCTAGTCAAAAGGCTAACCACAAATGTCTAAGAAAGTCCAGAAATGATGGCTTAATGAACCTTTAAAGGCGTCAAAATAAAGACATTCCCTCTCTTCTCTTTTCTTGATTTTCTTTTAAACAAAGACAGTAACAAATAGATAAATAAACAAAAAGCAAGTAATACACAAAAATAAGAACTCAACTGAGCAAGGAACTTGCTGGATCTCTGCACGACAACATATTATTTGGTCTATATTGAGCAATATTTGACAGCCCCTCCCCACCTTCACAAGCAAGGAAAAAAATCCCATTAATTACATATATATATTAAAACACGAGAGTAGGACGCAAGATGAATGAATATTTCTAATGGGCAAATCATCAATTGCTTTATGTGCATTTTCCATAGAATTACATTTTGAATACATGTCAATAAGACAGTTTGCAAGGAACAGGTCAAACAAAAGTGTCATTTTTGATAAAGTGAAAAAGCAAGGACATGCCAACCCTTAAGTGTTTGTGTTAAATGCATTTTGAAAAGAGATGAACACAGTGATCAAAGCCATTATTAGGACAAATAAATCACTTTATGGAAGCATAGTTGCCTGTAATTTATTTAGGTCAAGAGGTTAAACCTGAGGCTAGGGGCTTCTATTGGTCAAAGGAAGACCAAACTAGTGATTCGGTACTTATATCCATCTTTATTCAGAAGTCAACTTGGAGGATTAGTCATGAATATATCTGGTATCTCACTTATCTTTCATCAAAGCTCCTTTGTAATCTCATGATCCAATAAGTTGAAATCTCAACTTTAATAAATCACGATTAACAAATGTATAACAATCAAAGAATTTGATTACCTCCACTAAAAATTCCTTTATGGGTTAGAGACATAATGAATTGCAATGAGTGGAACAACAATGAAGGATAATTATATTGTTTACCTAATGTTTAGTGCATTAAGAATCCTAATGAAGAAACAACATTATAAGTATTCGAAACATCCAAGGGGAGAGGATAAGAAACTAAGAAGGCAACCTAACGAAATCGGTAAAGAATTGAAATCGGGGAAGAAGTCAACGTCTGCTGGAATTCGGAAGCGATGGGATGCACATCTGACAAAAGAATGAATTATCCGTTACGAGTAATCAGGGAATCGGGGAAGAACGAGTTGCCTGTACATCTGGATTAGTCAGACGCTGAAGTTTAGATGATTGGAATCACTGCTGAGTGGCGCACGAATTGACGAGTGATCCTTTGGAATCAAGTCGATTAACGAGTGGCACACGAATAGAAGCTGAAGAGCGAATGAACGACCGTCGAAGCTTGAGGTGGTGGGCGGATCGTCGGAGCTTGGGCGTGGTGCATGGGTCGTTGGATGTTAGGCGTGGTGGGCGGCCGTGGCTTTTGTGGATGGGAATTTTGGGGGAGAAAGTTTGAAGTTAAGGGAAGAATTCGTGGATGGAGAAAGGAAAAGTAAAAATTTGGAAAAAAAATAATTAGAGCTTTTTAGAAATTGGGGGAAAAGGAAATTTTGGGAGAAAAAAAGAGGGAAACGTTTTTTTTTTTCCAAAATTGGAAAAAAGGGGAAAATTTGAGAAAAGTGGAAAAAAATTTGTTTTTAGAAAATGGAGAAAAAATGTATTAAAAGGCAGTCGGAATATGAGGAGCCGAGTAGAGTGTGCGCTCAATAATATTTCGTACCTTGAATTACAACTTGGAAGTCTATTTATAGACTCCCGATTTCAAACATAATTGAAAAGGAAAATATTAGAAGATAAGCACGAATCAAACAGGACAGAACCTTTATCTGATATGATTCTCATTGAAAAAGATAAAAATCTAAACCTATTTATAATTAGTAAAGAGATTTAAAGAAAAGATATTAAAGTAGACAAACAATAATGGTGGTGGAAAATACCATCAATGTCTAATCCTATAAATTCATTATACTTTATAATGGATTTTCACTATTAATAATGTTACATATATTTATAATTATAATTATTACAAAATAAAACCTAAAAATGAAATTTACATGTCCAACGGAGAAAATAGAAGAAACTTCTTTCATTCTTTAATAAAGTAGGTTTATTAAAGCTTTGTTGATGTCCTTTCTTGCATGTAGTAATTATGCATACCATTAATCGTGTTCCCTACGACGGATTACTAACTAACCAAAGGGCTCATCACGCTTCATCATGACCACTTACGGCTGGGACCATCAAACGTAGCCGATCACTCCATGAAATATACACAATATAATTTTAGCTTTTGGACTTTATCTTGAGTTGGGCTCATTATCTTCAAATGTTCTTCTGGATATCTGGATGGCAGAACAATATTTACCGAGAACTAGAATAATTACAGAGTAAACTAGAATACTTACAGAGTTTACTTGACAATTACACTAGGGACAAGAATACACATTACATTTTTTTTTTTTGAAATAAAGCACGTAAAACTAATGAAGTAATTTGAATAGAATTCTTCTTTTAGAAGATCCTACTTTGAACCTATTTTTCTTTTGAAATAGGTACATGCCTTCGGAGCTCACATAGACTGTGAGTTGAGAAACGAATCGTCAAGGTCGTACTCTGGTTCCACTTGGTCTTCATCTTTTTGTATGGAGGAAGATGCCGACTTTGAAGACGAAGATGCATTTACTGCTGTTGATAGTAACCTTTGGAAATCTGCATCATGTGTAGCCTGAGCCAGTGCTGCAAGAAACTTGGATTTGCCGTTTAAAAACACTACGTTCTTTCTTTGATCAATGTCTTGGAGATAACCGTTTTCTGTGAACCATTCCTTCATGTGCTTGATTGTGGCATGTTGAAAATTGTATTTTTCCCACCATTTGATCTTGAGGTTTTTAATCAACATCTTGTATTGAGGATATGAAGTTGTATTGAAACTCCAACAAAATATCCATGGAATTTGAAGATAAAAGCAGAATCGCATCGAATTGTGGAATAAATTCTTTTAAATTGTTCTTGAAAAATAAAAATACAATTCTTGAATAGGTGTTGGTAGGATGTCGTTTGTGAGACCAAAATTATTCCACCATTGAATGAACCATAAAGGAAAGTTGATTTTATAGGCGTTTTGACGAAAAGAAATGAACCAAGAATGGTTCCTATTGGAAAACCAAAATATCTTATACCAAACTTTGTTGTAATCTTGATAAAAGTAAGATTGAGGAACAAAAAGTTTTGAAAAAGATTTTTCTGTAAAAATTCCTTGATCCCAGTGGGTTGGATTGATTGCTTTGAAATTTTTTAATTTTGAGTAAGCAATCTTTGGAGAATCGTTTTTGTCTGGAACATGCATTATTTCAATGGACTTGGTGTCTACTAGAAAGAAGTCATAAAATTTTCTTGTTTTTCTGAGGTCACCAGGAAGGAAATTGAAGTCGTCAGGGAAGATTTTTGACACTGTCTCTTCTAGAGTGAGACTTTGATATTCGGGGTCTATAATGGGATCATAGACAATAGCTGGTTTTTGAAAATAAGATTTGATGTCTAGGCACAAACCTTTTATCGAAAGTGACAACTTGAGAATAAGCAGTAGGAGGAAGAGTAGAAAACTCCCTATTGAGGCAGGAAGCCTCATTTAAATGATTTTGCCAGAAGGGCTGATGAGATTAGTCGAAGGCCTTGGTGGAGTAGATGACTCCGTGGGAGATCCAATCCGTATGTCGGACAATTTGGATCTGGATCGAGTAACCGTGGTAAACCCTAAATCCATAGCATATTGATTTGCACTCATAGGTGAGAGCGCAAAATTAGAAGAAGAAAATGGGTGATTTCCCCTTGAAGAGGTAGAATTAGCTCTTCCTCTCGCGCTTACTCTTTCTGAACTCATTTTTTCTTGGAAAAGTTTTTAGAAAGGAGAGAGAGTTTTGGAGGTAGAAACTCCCTTGAGAAGTAAACAGCTAAAGGGTTTTGTTCTTCTGTTATAGGCAAAATTTCAAAATCAAAACAAGACAAGATGGCTTGTAACTTGGCAAAAATTTGTTTTGAAACTAGATTTTTTACATCCTTTCCTAAAACAAAATTTGAGGCTCTTGAGTCAGTCTTAATAATAATTTTTTTATTAATTAACTCTCCTTGAAATTTTTGGACACACAAAACTGTTGCAAGTATTTCCTTTTTTACAGTTGAGTAGTTTTTTTGGTTATCGTTCCAAATTCCCGAATGGAATCGGATTATTGATTCAGTCTTATCTAGAGACTGTTTGAGGATTCCTCCATATCCTAGATTAGAGGCATCAGTTTCGACGATAAGGTTTGCTTTTGGGTTTATGAGATTGAGAGAAGAGATTGATTTGATTAAAGACTTAATTTTTTGAACAGTTTGAGTATGTGCGTCTGACCATGGTTTCGAGTTTTTCTTTAACCTTTGGTACAGTGGTTTACAAATGGGCCTAAGACCATTGGTCAGCAGTAATTCGTCTTAGCACATACAGGTATAGACTCTTGGTCCAAGAAATTTTATTTCTATAATTAATAGAAATTTTTTAAAAATAAACATTTATAGTATGAGAAATTAAAGTTTTCAAATGTCTAATTTCCTAAACAAATTTTTATCTTCTAAATCATCTTCAAAAAAACTTTCTCATAAAGAAATTGAGCAGAATACTGCTTCTTCAGATGCAAAATGATATTACTAATGAATCCATGTGAATAGCAAAAATTGAAAATTATTTTCTTAACTGAGGATTTCTTGAACTTGATTCAAAAACAATTTATTTTCAAAATACCTTCGATTTCAAAGAAAATCTCTATGTAAAAATTGTTGAAAGAAGAATTTCAGTCTGAAAAAATCGATTCTATACAACTATTTCCAAGAAATGATATTGAAAAATATTAAAAGGAATTTTCTTTTGTTCATATAGGTGTTGTACAAGTAGCCTTAAATCCAATGTTTAGATCTGGGTTGGATACATCAGTTTTGGCAGTTTTATGTGATAAACGTCATAAAGATTTCTCAAATTCATTATTAGGAATTATTGAATCAAATTTGGCCAATGGCCCCTGTCTATTTTAATTGTTTTCCAAATTTTATGGTTTCTCTTGATGATCCACACATTCTTAAAATCTTAAGCCTAGATATCAATGGAGAAGGTTTGAACTTTGAGGAAGGGGTTAAAATTTGAACGTTGAGGAAGGGGTTAAAATTTGAACGTTGAGGAAGGGGTTAAAATTTGAACTTTGAGGAAGGGGTTAAAAAATTAACACTTGTTTACAAAATCACCTACAAAATTTTAACTACTACCCTGCATCCAAAAGCTTTAATGTCTTCTGCAAAAGGAAAAACCATGTTGACAGAGACCAACCTAAATAAATCTTCAGTCAGTGATCCAAAACTCCTCTCTTGGTAAGAGGTTACAAAGAGTCCCCATTGGAATCCTACAATGATTTCGCCCCTCAAAAGAAAGAAAACGAGGTTTTCCACGAGACCGAGATGGGAGCTGGAAACATAATTATCACACAAGATGAAATTCACTCCTTCCCAACTTTAAGGTAAGTAGATGAGTGTTCCCTTAAATGGTGTCTCCGAGACTTGAACAAATGGCTCTACTCTCTCTAGGCATGAGAGAGATTTATGTTTAATGGTTGAACCATAAACAAGTTGATCTTAGAGGAGCATTGGTATTTAAGGACTAGAAGTAACCCAGGGGTAAAACAATAATTTGACCGAGCTAGTGTTACTAATCCTTGTGAAGGATAAATTTGTTGTTATTGATCTATATCCGTGGACACAGAAATATATCTACAGTGAGAAAAGTTCAGCTGTGAGTCATTAGTGGAATGTACACACAGTTTAACGAATATCGATTAATATGGTTAATGAGTTTAACCAATTAATTATATATCATTGTAGCTTCTGATTTGTAGGACCATTAGGTCTCCTTTCTAGCTCGTAAAGGGATAGTGCGATTTATTTATATTACTTGTAATTTGAAATGTTCAAATTTATTTTAGGAGTTAATATAATGTATGGTCAAACATTATAATATTAAGTTTTTATTTTAATTAAAATTTATTATATAAATTTAATTTTGGATATGATTCAGAATTAATTTGTGAGAGAATAAAATATTTGAATGAGTTCAAATATTAATTTAATGTGAACTAGATTCATATTAAAGCCATAGGTTAAAATTTAATGTGTATATGATACACATTAAAACTATATGTTATGAGAGAAATTTATGTTTGAATATGATTCAAATTTGGATTAAATTAAGGTTAATTTTCATAAACATAACAAACAGTAAAAATATTAACGAGCGGTGTAACAAAATAAAAAAGCCCATTAAATTGGCCATTCTTTTAAAATATTCAAGATTTGTCCTTCCTTTGCATCATCTTTCTTTCCTTCTTCTGCCATTTTTGTCTTTTTTTTATTCCAAATTGTTATTGTGACGACCCGGACTTTTCGGACTGACCGTCTAAGTCGTCAATTTGACCCAAAACCGTTTGTTGACAAAAGACATAAGAATATTCAGTTGAAACCGTAAGAAAACGAAGGAAAATTTAATCGGGCCCTATTTCCAAAATACAAAATTTACAATGTGCTGTTTACAAAAAAATTTAACTATTGTAGACTTAGTTAAATCAAAATATTTTTCAAACCGTCAGCGGAAGCAGTTTAAAGACAGACCCCTATGGCAAAATTCACTAGTCCTTCTTGTCCCTCGTCGGTCTGCCTCTCATGTTACCTTTGCCTGAAAAGTTAAACATAAAAAGGGTGAGTATTAATATACTTAGTAAGAGACCCGCTACTAGTCCCGTCAGGGGAACAATAAATTATTAGCATCCTATGGTGTACCTTGCACAGTCACAGTCTAGTGCTCCCGAAGGATGCACATATCAGTCTAGTGCTCCCGAAGGATGCACATATCAGTCTAGTGCTCCCGAAGGATGCACATAAAGGGATGATCCCGAAGGACACCCGCAGGGTAACTATCCACAAGGAAACTAATAATTTATCCCCTCAGTCCATTCTAAACATCTTAAAAATCATTCCCAATACAATCAAATTTCCTTATCACCTAAGCTTCCAATTTAACCTCAACAACCATATCATCCTAATTTTACCCAGAGACAATCAAAACATATCCATACCTCAGTCATCAACATATCCATACGTCAGTCATCAACATATCCATACATCAGTCATCAACATAAATAACCATAACATTCACCTTAGTCTACAACGGCGCAACCATGATATCCCTTCCATTCATAACAACACTACCATAGTTGTATATCTTTCATTTGGTTTACACAACATTTTATCCATTTCAGCCACACTTTATCTAAGTAAAGTCTACGAGATTCCGACATGCCCACATCCTTATATTTGTACATATACATAACCAGACAGTCATAGCATGCATTCAACCACAAGTCCACATTCAAACATACACATCATAATTGTTATCCCTACTCAGTACAACGGTACGATTTATGCAGCCAATACCTCCAAATAATATTTATTGAGTCCAGTAGAGGGTCCCTTACCTTTGCGTTATTCTAACCCCTTGACTGAATCCCACGTTTGCCAACAACCTAAACATTAAGACAATCACTCAATACCTTTCTTTAACGTATCATTCATTAAAAATCCACCCAAAAGTGACGCCTCACAACTTACTAAATTTCACAAAACGAGCCCCAATTAACAATTGTTCGTTGTGAACCCAACGACTTCAAGCGTTACCCCCAACCTAAAATTGAACATCCAAGCAGTCAATTTAACAACATCCACAAATCAAATTTTCAATGGAAATCCTCAAATTCATCAATTTCATCCTTACCAATGAAGCTACAACATGGACGTCGGATCCGCGGCTGGATGGAGAAGGACGCACGGACAGATCTGAGACGGAGGCAGGCGGCGGCGGCTGGGCTTCGCGTATGGAGTCAGGCTGCGGCTGGGACGGCAGCGGGCGGCAGAACGTGCAGATCCGGGCATCGGCGTGCGGCTGGGGAACGGCGCGACCGCGGGACGTGCAGGTCTGGGCGTCGGCGTGCGGCTGGGCTGGACGGCAGCTTCGTCTGTCGGACGAAAGAAGAGGAGCGACTGGGCGGCTGGGTTTCGCGGCTGCATGCGGTGGGGCTTCGCGAACAGAGGCACGGCATGGCTGCTGCGGCTACCTGGGCTTCACCGGAACGGAAAGGAGGAGGGGAGAGGATGGCGGCCGGCGTGAAGCTAGGGCACACGGAAGGAAGAAGAAAAGAGAAAAGAAAAAAAAGAAGGAGATGGAGGGGGGGGGCTGTCGCGAGAGAGAGAGAGAGAGAGAGAGAGAGAGAAATTTCTCTTTTTTTTTTTTTTTTTTTTTTTTAATAAAAAAATAAAAAAAATAATAATAATAATATTTAATAAAAATAAAAATTTATTATTATTTTTATTATTACCCTTTTTTTTTTTTTGGCGTTACAGTTATTTGGTTCAAGATCATGTACCAAATATAAAATATCTATTCTTTTTCAAACCGTTGGTTTTCCAGATCTTGAAAAAAACGTCCTTTATGTTTGGGAGCCAAATCTAAATGATCTTTTACCAAGTAATCTTAAAAAAATTGTTTAGATTTGGGTAGCCAAATTTAAACGATACCAAATATAAACGATCGTGTACTAAAAAATCTTTAAAAAAATTGTTGAGATTTGGCTACCTAAATTTAAACGATTAGATCTAAACAATTGTGTATTATAAACGATCATGTACCAAATATAAACAATCGAGTACCAAAAAATTAAAAAAAATCTTATAGATTTGGCTACCCAAATTTAAACAATCAAATCTAAATGATCGTGAACAAAGTACAAAACATAAACTATCGTGTACCAAAAAATACTAAAGAAATCGTTTAGATTTGGCTACTCAAATTTAAACTATTAAATTTAAACGATCGTCTACCAAAGAATCTTGAAAAAAAATGTTTAGATTTGGGTAGCCAAATCTAAACGATAAAATCTAAACGATCATGTAGGAACCAATAGTTAAATCTAAACGATCTTTTTCTAAATATATTACACGCGCTAGATGCCAATTAATCAGGGACATTTTTGGTATTTTTCATTGTGGGCTTGTGGGCTTTTTCTATTTTTGAATGGGACCTCGTTGCTTTGTTTGTTTTGGAAAAAACTTTAACATTCCACAAATTTGTTCATTATTTAACTACGAGTGAATTCTTAGGGGTTTTCTAAACTAGCCAAATTTTGGTTATTTTTTGGAGGCTATAGCATTGGCAAATTTTCATACGTTTTTGGTGTTTTCTTGGTCCACTTTAAATGAGCTCCATGTTGGTTTTTATGTCCAAAAACTTGTGGTTTATGAATGTTAAGCTATCTATTATTCAATAAAGTAGTTATTGAGGTATTATTCAATAAATTGTTATTGAACAAGAGATTTGCTCTTCATAAATTCATAATCTAAGATTCCTTAACTATAAAATGAGTCCTTGAACTTTATATAAAGATATAAATGTGGATATAGTTCGAGTAATAGTTTAACTAGTCTATAGTATAAAAATATAATAAGGTTAGGCACCTTATTCTGAGACCACTATGGAAATGACCCTCTTTGTATTTAGTACAGACCATGTGGTCTTGAATTGTTCAGTGGAGATATGCGAGTGAAAGCGCCATATGTAAAGAGTTTGCATAAGATCACACATAAGACCTGGGTGATTAGCTCATCAGCACTGGCCAAATAGACCTTCCATTTTAAGGGTAAGATCGAGTGGATAGTTGAGGAAGTATGGTGTAAGACGAAATTCACCCCTACCCGCTTTTAGGATTAATAGATATGTTGTTCTCATAAGTACTGTTGCATCTAGATCTTGAATAAAGGGGCCACACCCTCTCATTGGTCCGACAAATATTCGATTTAATATGGAAATATTTAACATTTGGTTTTCGACCTTTCCATAGCTGATAGTTAGTGAACATTGTTCCAAGACGAAGAGCAATTTGATTATATAGGTGACAAGTCGTATTTAAGGCTTCTGCCAAAAAATATAAAACAAGAGATTTAGCATGCAGCATAACCCGAGCCATTTCTTGAAGAGTATGATTCTTTCTTTCAACAACTCCATTTTGCTGAGGAGTCAAAGGAGCAGAGAATTCATGGAAGATTACTTCATTTTGATAGAACTCATAAAAAATAGAATTTTCAAATTCTCTATCATGATCACTTCTGATTTAACCAACACTCTTATCTTGTTCTTTTTGAAGTTGAAGACATAGAGACTAGAAAACCTAAACGTATCAGATTTTTCTCTAATGAATGTCACACAAGTATATCTAGAAAAGTCGTTAACAATAACAAAAGCATATCTTTTTCCTTCAAGACTCTCAACTTGCATAGGACCCATCAGATCTAAATGAAGAAGATCCAACACTTGATTTGTATAACAATGATCACCAAATTTAAGAGAGTCCTTAGCAGGACATTTAGAACATAAGATATTAGTAGACTGTTTTAACAAGGGTGCCCCTTAAACAACTTCTACTTTTAGAGTTTTGCAGATCTTGGAAAGGCTAACATGCCTAAGGTTTCTATGCCACAAAACAGCTTAATCAGATTTAGATAAGTTACACATAAGATTCTTAAGATCATTATCCCAATGTAGCAATTATTTGCTGACGAGTGAGAGTCATTATCATACATTTCTTCTAATCCAGGACTTCACACTTGTCTTTTGAAAAATTTACAATAAACCCTTTATCACACAACTGGCTTATACTTATCAAGTTAGCAAATAGCCCTTCTACAAGTCTGACATCACTAAGAACTGAAGCCTTATATCGGTTGGTGTTACCTTGTCCAACAACTTTACTTTTAACCCCATCTCCAAAGATAACCTGCCCAGCATTGCATTTTTTTAAATCAGCAAAAAACAGAGAATTATCGGTCATATGTCTAGAGCAACCACTATCAAAATATCAGTCTTTAGTATTAGAAACATGAACAAATGTAAACACAAAATTTTATTTACTATGATCTTTTTTTTCTTTGACTCGCCATTCAGTCTTTGTAGAAAGAGATCTGTTAGGAATATTTTTTTCCATTGTGAATATTGTTCACTTTTGTCTGTCAAAGCCTGTTAAACCTATACAATTTATAACAAAAAGGCCTGATGTGACCTGTTTTCCCACAGAAGTGACATACTCACTTTTTTTAAGGCCTTGAGTTTGCTTTAGAATACAAGTTTATATTCTCCTTAACTTCAGTAACATTATTTTGATTCTTGTTATTTGAAGCTCGAACAAATACTGTAGGCACTTTACCAGTAGATGGATTATTTCCTAAGTAATCGAGATCCTTTTTATCATTCTTTATCTTTTCCCTACTCAGAATATCATTTAGGCTATGAGTTCCTAGAGAAGAAGTATGATTGATTTAGATAGGGAGTCAAAGTCATTTCATACATTGTTAAGCTCGAGTTTTAAAGTTGCAATTGTTGTCATCAGGCGATAATTGTCCTATACAAGTGTTTAAATTCTCTCCTTTTGAAGCTTAAGAACTTTTTGATCCTCTTCCCATTTAGACAACAGTTCATCAACTTTGGGTAGAGAGGTTTTAATCTCTTTCCTTTTAGATAAAAGTGATGATTCATCCTCAGGTACTGCTAAATTTTCCTTAGAAATACAATTGATCAAGGCTCTACTCAAATATTCACAATCACTGTCTGAGTCTGATTCTTCATCAGACAAAGTAACAACAAATCCTTTTTTCTTTCTTTTTAAATAGGTAGCACATTCAACTTGATAATGACCAAAACCCTTGTATTCATGGCATCTTATGCTTTTATCACTTCGAAGGGATTGAGAATTATTTTTATCACCATCCGTTCATTTTGAAGCTGAGTAAGAACTAGATGAACTTGTTCCAAAAGAGCTGGTATTGTTAAATTCTTTATTTAACTGTGATCCATATCCTCCTGACTTCTTATAAAACTTGCTTTTAAACTTCGAAAATTGCTATGATAATAAAACAACAGTTTTTGCTAAATTCTCATCTTAAGGATGATTTTGATTTGATTTTGTCATATCATCACTCACTCATTGAAAAACAATTCCAATTTTCTTTTTGGATATATTATCATCAAGAGACAATTCAAACGTTCTTAAGGAGCCAAATAATTCATCAAGCTTCATGGTGGTAATATCTTCCTCAATGGCTATGACATTCATATTAAAACGAGATGCAAGAGATCTCAAAACTTTTCTCACTGGTTTAGTATTAGAAAGTTTTTCCCCAAGAGCAAAAGATTCATTTGCCAAATCCAGCACACACATATTAAACTCAACATTGTTTCATCTTCAGACATCCTGAGGGCTTCAAATTTTGAAGATAAGATTTGAAGACAAGATACTTTAACCTTAGAAGTCCCTTCATAAGAAAATTCTAGAATACTCCACGCCTCTTTAGTAGATGTGCATGTATTAATCAACTTAAATACATTCTAGTCAACACTATTAAAAATAACGTTTAACACTCGAGAGTTTCCAAGAGAAGCTTCATCCTCTTCTTTAGACCAAGAGATCTCTGATTTTAGGGTGACTTTTCCATCAGCATCTTTAGTCGAGGGATGTTCCCATCCAAAAATAACTGCTTTCCAACACTTAATATCGATTGATTTTAAAAACACTATCATCCTTGCTCTCCAGTACACATAATTTGCCTCATCCAGAATAGGAGGTTGTGTTGTTAACGTTACTTCATGCACAAAATTTATTGATTACAGAAACCCCATTCTAATACAAAATGATAAAACAATGAATATGTCAACAATTGTACTTTGAGTAGATACTTCCACTACAAGAAAAGGAGATGTGTGTGGATCTCCCGACGCTTAATCTTGTGCATCAGGAGATCCTATATTTTTTTATAAAAAAAATACCTTCTATTGTTATGTATCAATAAAGAGCCTTTTAAAAAAAAAAAGAAAAGAAAGTATTTCAGAATTAGTATTACTTTCAAATTCATTCAAACTTAAAAATGCAAAAAATGAACTCCATCCTTACAAACATTTCCTCTCAAAGTATAGGTCTACCATTTTTATCCTGTAAGCTGAAGCATAACAGAACAAATCAAATATGAACATTTAACATCCTGATTAACAGGAACCAAAATACAGATTCACCATAAAATCATAAAATAACGAACAAAGTCTACAAAGCTAAATGGAAAATAAACAAACAAATAAATTTACCCACCCGGTTAGCCATCGCACGCGGTGGGCCATGATCGGTGACCACTACGACATCTTCTTCTTTCTTTCTTTCAGCTTTATTCTCCATATGTTGGACCATATGATGTCAAACCCTAAACCCTAATGACAGCATGCGGTGTCCTCTTTCCTTTCTTCTCAGGTTTGTGAAGAAACACAGATCAAAAGAAGAAAAACAAGGACAAGAAGGTGAAGGAGATGGAAGAAGAGAAGAAAAGAAAAGAGAAGGGAGAGAGACGTCGAAAAGAGAAGAAAAGAAAGAAGGGAGAGAGAATTGACGGTCTTGAGATTTTAAAGGATAAATCTCAACGCCGCTCAAAATTGCATCAGGTGTTATCCAACCACTGCCAACGCTTTAAATAAAGTGTCGACAGTTCCCCTTTATCTCCCTATGCATTAAGTAATGCGTCAAGAGTTCTCTCACATCTCTCGATGCGATCTCTCCCAACTTTGTAAATCGGCGTCGGGAGATCTAGAATTTCTTGTAGTGTCTAGTTAATAACTGAAGATACATCAAAAGGAACAGTAAGTAAAAGTAGTAGGAACACAAGACATTGTTAACACAGCTCAATGATGTAGCATCTACGTCTGGGGGGTCCTTGACTCAAGATAAAAAAAATTTATTATTTTGAGATATGAATCATAATTACAACCTTATGATCATAAGTACATAATCTACAACATAAATTCATCATTTGTACTTGAGTGATTCTATCTTACTAAACAGTAAATCAATCACTAATATTTTTCAAACATAATATAAAAAATCTCCCACTTAATCATGTATCTCACAAATCAGCAGATTAAGGTGATTTTAAATAATGATCTCCCCCTTAATCATGTATCTCATCAATCAGCAAATTAAGGTTCTATCCATCTTCATCATCGTGAAACTTAATCTTCTTCTTTAAGCCAAAAGGCTTTTCTTCATCCAAGAAACTTACAAAGATTAATTCCAAGCAATTGGCATAACAACTTACTTGCTTCGCTTCACAAAATACAAACAATATTTCGATCCAATATAATGCACACACGCATGGAAAGAGGAGAATCAGAATCTTGAAAAACAAATCTTTCCTTGAAAATAATATCTTGAGATAAAGTCTTCAAATAAAAGAATATTTTCTAATAAAATAATAGTTTCAAATCTTCAAGAACAATATCGGCCCATACCCATCCTAATAGATCAGGATAGTAAAGAAGTTCCTTGTGGTGGTCTCCAACTTGATTGTGATCAATTTCATTATCCATAGTTTGAGCTACAAAGTAAGTGTTTTGAAATTCTATTTTTCCCCAAATGTTTTGATTCTTAAAAGTCATGTAAAATAGAGTGTTTTAATATGATCCACTTTCACTAACATATTAATCTATCATTCAATTGGTATCAGAGCATGCCTAGAACACTCAATTCATTTGATGAGTGTTAATTTTTTAGTTGAATGTTCATTGATGCTAAAGTCTGTAACTCACTTTGGGAATTTTTCAACCTTAACTTGTTGCTTAAATTTGTTACTTCCAAATTTCAAATTGTAAATTGATAGTTAAAAAATTTTAAATGGGGATTGTTGAATGAAAAATGTGAGAAAGAAATATTTATTATGATTTTATTCAAATCTTGCATTCCTAAGCAACGTGGAAGTCTCCTCATATACCCATTGATTCATTCATGAGTTTAGGCCCTTAGGGTACCCAAATTTTGGAAGGACGGAAGAGATAGGCAAATGTAGATATGCTCATATCTCCAAGCGCGTCACCTCGATCGGGCGAGAGAGGAGGAATATAATAATATATTTTTTTTTTTTGCTAAAACAATTTCTTTATTGACGGTTTTCTTTGTGATATAATTCGTTTTTATTTTATAAATTAATGTAATTATTTTGATTTTCTAAATTAATTGGTTATTAACATTGTGACCGTTCGGATGTGACCATTGGTTGCCTCTACCTCCCCACTTCTATATATACATCCCTTTCTTCACCAAAACATACATAGAAAAACAGATTTGACCCAACTTCATACTCTTTCAAAATCTCTTTCTGTATTCTGTATACCGAGCAATATAGTATTTTCTTGAGTATTTATGAATTTCAATTAGTTTCGGTGCAAAACTAATTGAAGACTGTGGTTGTTATCTTAGGATACAGGACTATCAAACTGTTTGCTCAAAGAGAGCACAGTTGCGAAATATCTTAAATAGAGCGTGATTTGTGACTCAGCCGTCTACTAACCTGTTTTCTATTTTGTAGTATCCATTCGACCAGACGAAAGCTTGAAAGTTGATACCTATGGCTGCGAAAATAGAGGGAAAAAGTTAGGTCACAGTTTTTCAGTTTTTGCTTGAAGAAGATGAAGGAGACTGGTTGAATTGAACCGGTCTGATTTGCTTCACTTCTCTTATGGGTTGATTCAGTATTATTTTTGGGCATTTTAGGTTTGGTTTGAGTTATTTTAAAGCTGGTTCGGGTTGGTTTGAAGCTCTTCAAATCTGGTTTAAGACCAATTATTAATTATTATTATAATAATAATTTAGTTTTTGTTTGATTAAATTGTCGACAACCTGTCCAATTTTAGCTTATTTAATTAATTATACATCATAAATGTATGTTTTAACTAAATTGATTTTTTTGTGTGTATATAGTATGTCTTATAGATTTAAACACCCACTATAGGACTAATGTTACACGCATTGGATTATATTATAATTGTTATAACAAAGGTAGTATGCAACTATGTGTTCTAAGTTTTTCATGAAATGTTGATATAATTAGTTATATTATTTTGTGAATTACGTAAGATTGTATTTTTTTATTATTTTATTAAAACTAGTTTAATAAAGTTAAATGTTGTTGTTCAATAATAAACTAAATAATTTTAAAAAGAGAATAAGAGGAGAAAAGGGTCCCTTGTAAGTGTTTATTTAAATTATAAATTTCCTATACTAACTTAGGATATGGAAATGTGGTCGGATGAGCACCAAGTTAGATCGAGTGAGTTCACCTGGGTTAGCTTTTGGACAACAAAGTAGAACCAAATCAAGAGCAGACTAGTAAAGAGCCACAAATGTCTAGAACCGATGGTAATCATATTTTATGATGACATATACAAATATAGCAATTAAATTTAAAATAATTAAGTATATAATGATATTTCAAAAAACACTGCAAATATAGCAAAATCAGTCAAAGTCTCTATCATTGATAGACTATGTTGCAAATATTGGTCAATCACTGATAAACCATAAGAGTCTAATCAGTTATAGAAGTCTATCACTAATAGAGATTTTGTTATTTTTACAATTTTTTTAAAATATTGTCGTGTACTTAATTATTATTTTTAAAATTGTTATCCATTATAATTACTAATATTATATTATCTAAAATGGCTTTCTCAAAAAATACCATAGACTCTCTCTACCTCAGTCAAAAAAACAATAAATATACACTAATTATAATTAAATATAATATTAAAAGTTAGTAACATTTGCTTTCTTTCTGAAAAAAACAATAAAACATAAAACATAAATTCAAACTTATGAAATGAAGCAATTGAAAACATATTGGAGGTACTAGTAATTTTGAAGGTGGTCATAAGTTAGATCCCCACTTTCTTCACTTTAAATTTAAAATAAAGAAAGAAAAGAAAAGAAAAGAGAAGAGGATAAGGACAGTTCCTTGTTCAACCTAAAAATTATATGCAACCAAGTAATGTAACCTAGCTATGTGGACCATCTTCATCAATGAAAAGCTACCCCAAAACAAAACTCATCTGCTTATCTGTACAAAATTCCACCCAAAAAGGAAATAGTAGTTAAAACATTATTCAAAGAAAAACATCACAAATTAATATGATTGACAAATTTTACCAAAATTAAAATAAAATTCAAGAAAAAATACACTTAATTTAATACAAGTGTTATAAAAATCGCAGCAATTTTAAAGCCTACATTCAACCGCTTTAACTACCAATATTCTTCTTCTTCTTCTTCTTCTTCTTCTTCTTCTTCTTCTTCTTCTTCTTCTTCTTCTTCTTCTTCTTCTTCATAATTTGATACATTGTCCTAATAATTTAATCAAAATGTCATTCTACATTGCTTTTTAAAATAAGGGTTCTAATAACATTTTCAAACTCTTTTAATATATATTTCCTTTTTTTTTCTTTCCCTCTCAACTCTGCTTCTATTTTTCTCAACAAACTCTCCAATGTTTTCTTTCTCTGGATCCTTTCTAGGTTTCATTTGTGGCAACTAAAATCCCCAACACATTCTTCCTTATATTTTACCTACAACAACAGCAAACACAACAATGAGCAGAGTTGTTTCTTCTTCCTTAATAACACACAACAATTAATTATGGTAATAATATAAAAAAAAGTGTGTTAAAACTAGAACAATTATTGTGGATAATGGACAACAAATCTGAAAAAAAAAGGACTTAATTATAAGGGAAAATACTATAAAAATAAGAAAGATATCTCATAAAACAGCAGATTAAATTTGATTGTTTAAAAAAAATTAGGTCATCCGTACAAAATGCCATCAATCATTATATATGTTAACAAAGACGTGTGATCTCATTGTGTGCAACAACGAGTGGTCCAATAACAATTATTATAACTTTATGGCCCATCAATGCCATAAACCTCCACTCACTTTCACACCACGTTCATACAAACCCACTCGGAAATTACCCTCCCTGGAAGCTCATGAACCCCCCCCCCAAATAATACAACTAATTATAAGAACAGCACCCACCCACAAAATTAGAAAAGAATCAAGCTCCTCATCAATGGAAATGGCAGTACAGTACAAAACAAGCCAAAAGGAAGAAAGAACAAAGGAGCCATCTTGGAGTTCACCAAAACTATGGCCTCTAGTTCTACTACTCTTGGGATGTACTTTTGGTGCCGTTCTATTTGGTTTAGTGCACCAAAATAGTAGTACTAGTGTAGTTGTGGTTGGTGGCTTGTTGGTTTTGGCTGCAGTCGGGGTGGCGGTGGCTGTTATTGGTGCGGCGGGTTTGGTGACGTGGATCACAGTTGTGGTTTTTTTATGGTTAATTGGGAGGTCGAGACGGAGGTTGGTGGCGGAGGGGAGGAAGATTAGTAAAGAGATAATGGTGGGGTTTGTGGTGAGGGTTTTGTTGAAAGAAGGCAATGTTTTGGGTGCCATTTCAGCTGCTGTTTTTGGTTACCTTGGTCTTTGCATGGGGTCCATTATTATTTCTTCCTACTCCAAATTATTTTGGTTGAAATAATGGAACAATATATTTAGGATAATATGAGGACATCGGTTATTGGTTAAGGATCAAGTTTGTTGGCGTTTGGTGGAAGATAAGCTTTCTTCTTCTCTCTGTCCTATCTCCAAATTATTAGGGTTTGTTGGATAACATTTTCATTATTTATACTGTGTCTTTGTTTTTGGTTTTTTTTTTCAAGAAACAAGCTTGTTTGGTATATAACTGTTTAATATATAATTGTTGATGTTTCTTGTTTCCTAAACTTATTTGATACCAACAATCTAAATTTTGTTTGAAAATATAGGATGTAACTATAAATTATATGATCATTAAATGTAGAATGGTTAGGATTTGTGCTTTAAAGCTTCGAAATTAATTTGTTGTTTATTATAATTTATTTTACTTAGTGACGCTATGGATTCAACTCTCTTTCACCACAAAAAAAAGTGTACAATAGCTTATGAAAAACTTTTTATGGTCTTTCTAAATGTAGATTTTTTTTATCACATTTTATAAAAACTATAAAAAGTTTGGGTTTTTATAACCCTTTTGAAAGGTTGTAAAACACCATTTTAAAAGCATGTTTTTCTCCTTAAAAACCGTAAGTAAAAGCTATGAAATGTTTTGTGTTGCAAAAATAAAAAGTTGTTGATTCTCTATAATAGCATATTTACTACCAATCTATATATTTACTTAGATCTTTAAATAAAGTTATAGTAAACTTTATTAACCCTATAATGGTAATATTTTCATAGCATTCATAAATGATATTCAAAATGATGTTCATGTTTCATACATTGTTATTGTTAGATAATATAAGTCAAATAAACAAATAATAATCCATAAAAATATCATTAAAAGTATTTACAAAAGGATTCGTATAGCCCCATGAAAGGAGATATAGTATCATCAACTTAACACAAGGTTGATCCAACTTATCATCCATTAGTTACAAAATTTGTTTTAAAAATCTAAATAACTCAAACTTGTTACGTCATGGCGATGAAATTTCTTGGTAGGAAAGTCATTCTTTTATCAACCTACAAAAAGTTATGGAAATGAATACAAAAATATATACATAAAGAACTTAATTGTCAAACAAAGTCATCAAACTCAACAAAATACGAACAAATAACATTAAAACTAACCGTAACAAAAAAAAAAAAAAGAAGAAGAAGACGATCGCACCACGGTTGCCAATGGTAGAGATAATCTCATATATACAAGTCTCTTGCTTCCCTATTTTCCATTAGAGCTGTGTTGTAAAATAATTTAGTTTATGGACTTGCCATTAAATAACAATATAGGCTCAAAAGTTTAAATTAGTTTTTCTTTGCAAGGAAGATACATTTTTTCCCTAAACAGTTTTGTCGTCCTATGCCCAAAACATAAGACCATATCAACACCATTTTCCATTTCAAATACTTCCTGGCCTCCAAAACTCACCTACTCTTTTAACTCCATATTTTAGGTGACTTAAGATCCAACCCGGACAAGGAACTACTCTAAAGACATTGGGAATGAAAAAGGATTGTGAAATTCAAGCTTAGAGCAAGATTATTCAAGTGAAGGAATAAAAAATCAACAACTAAAGCATGAATAACAGAAACAAAATTGTCTCTTAGCAGATTTGTTTTAAACTAGCTTCGTTATCATTTTTCAAAAGCTTGAGCAAATTACAGCCTACCTGAGCTCTATTCCTCCAATTTAAAAGTGTGGAATCAAAGTTCAACTCGCCAAGAATGTTTTCCAAGCTTAAACTCCTCCAACAATACAATAGAAGCTAGATGTCACGTGGTTAGAGTTTTCAACTAACCAACCGTGCGGCACTTGACTACACGGGTGACATAATTGGTTAGTTGAAAACTCTAACCACGTGAAATAGAGCTCTAATAACCCAAACCTTGCTTCTGTAAAGGATATAAAAACCATTTCCCCTAAAAGTACATAATCACTCAAATACTTGGCAAAAACGAGAGAATAGATAAGCTTGTCTAATGAAAATCAATACCGGTGAAAAATAAATAAGTGTAACCAAAATCCTCGTTTTCTAAAATTTCACTAATTAATAAACACAATAAAAGGTAGCATATCCCTTCTTTTGCTTATGTTACAAAGAACAATTAAAAGATGAGTCCAAGCAAACAAGCAAACTCTCTCCCCCATCTCTAAAAAGGAATCAACAAAGTGTCAAAGATGAAGAAGACAGGAGGGGTGAAGATGTCAAAGAACGCAGGAAGATTGATAAACTAATAGATTGCAACACAAGTGGCACAAAAATTGCAATGAAAGAAAATGACAATCACCATCAACAAAAGTTTGGGAGCCCAAAACTTAAAGCAAAGAGAAAAACTATTAATGAAGCTTTGAATAATTAGTACAAACTCTAACATTATTGTAAAAAATTCCAACATTACTGATAAAAATGTAGTGTGAGATGTCAACAAACCTAACAACTTAAGATGTGTGGTTTTCAATAATTAGTTACTCCCTAAGGAATTGCAAAACAGAACATCAAAACTTTTCCTCTAAGGTGAGTCTTCAACAACTTAAGAACTCACATTGGCTTAATTTCAATGGTGCAGCAGATGTAGCAAGATCCATTGTCTCCATTTTTTGAAAGGTTCAAGTCTCTGTAAAGCACAAATCATTTTAGAAAATATATATGTTACAAAAATTAAAAGATAGAAGTGAAACTTCACAATAACAAAGAGGACCCAACCACTATTCATAAATACGAAATGGACACACGGTTCCATCACACACAATTTGTTTAAGTAGCATAGAAATATGGTTAATAGAAGTTCTTAGTCATTAAGTGAGTTAACTTTACAATGTGAACAAGAAAAAAGAGGATTCAATCACTTGATGCATACATAAAAACAAATATCATAATAACGGTGCTTTTCATCAATTTTTTAATCTCACGACAACATTGTCCCAACAAACATGGGTATATTATCCCATAAATAGTATAAGATTTATATACAAAGTGCATTAAATTTGAACATATTGCAAACAAAAAGCATGTCAAACATGCAAAATAAAAATGTAGCTACATCCAACCTTTAACTCAACCCATTTACTCTTACACTTTATAATCAAATTTAACAAACTTAAATTCCAACCCAATATATAAGAACAGCTAAAATGAGGTTATGGTTAAGAAAATAGCCAAAGAAGTGTCCAATTCCAAGAATTTTTCATAGTAAAGGCCTCAGTTGGGAAAGGTAGAATCATAGTTGAACTTCGTGCAAGATTCAGGATATCTCAATTGAAAGAATAGAATGACGAACTATCAGCAATGAGAAAAAGAACTGTTGTGCAAGATATACAAGAAATGCAAATAGCACAGAGACAACCCTCATTAACCAAATGTTCTTTGGCAAGATCGTACATTAAGCGCTATAAATTGTCCGAGTAATGCAAGAGTGTAATCATAGTCAAAACCATACACCTGAATGTTATCTAAGCTCACATTTTTCTTCACATGGATGCCTAGAGAATATTGATAATGGAAAAAAAAAATAATCAAGTATCATGAGAATACACAATCTAAAAGTCAGAAGCATCAGGAAAAGATTAAGAAAAAACCTTCAGGTTCAACTTCAGAATTGCCCTGAGCACCTCAGAAATCTTGAGTAAGCTAAGTTTAGCAGAGTCAAATTCCTGACAAATCTTTTGGACTTCCTCACAACCGCATTCCCCCTAGCTCCAGTGGTGAAATCCTCCAATTCTCAAACGAAATGGTAATAGGTCTATCTCTTACACTACATTTGACAAAAACAACCGATTATAGGACAAATGGATGCAAATCGAAACGAAGAAAAGATATACGTTGTGGACCTCCAAAGCCAAAGTAAAGCAGCTACCAAAAGCAACTTATAATCAATCCATGAACAAAATTATAGAATCACAAAGCAAAAACAAACCGTCTTTTTGATTCAGTCTCACAACCAGTTTGATTCTTGAAGTGTGGTTCAAAGTTCTACATATTCTCACTCAAAAACAAGGAAGAGAAATGCATGTCGAGACGATTTTTCCATCTTACCTAAAAAGAATTGACCCAAACTCTGACAAGCACCAATATTCAAGCAAGTAAAAACGATTTCATTACTCAGTATTGCATAAATGACAAAAGGAACAAGAAAATAAGAGACTTTAAACAATTATATGAACATTAAATTTAATGAGAGAAAACCCCATTGAAGCACAAACCCATCACCAACAAATCTTTGATATTTTAAAAAAGTTAATCTAATTAAATATGAAAGCTACTTGGGGGGGGCTACAAGGATAAATGCAAGAAATTGGAAAAGCTAAATCACAAAAAATTAAAGTAAAAATTAAGCCAAATCTAACTAATCTAAATGCTAAAAGAACATTAAGCTTAGAAAATTAATGTATCTGGGGCTAGAAGGATAAACACAACCAGATTTGAAACAGTCGACCACCTCCACGCCCCTTTACCTTCAGATGGAAATAGGATGATAGCCCCAACAGCACCAAACGCAAGAACCCTAAAAAGTTGCAAAAAAGAAATGAAAGGATAAATTGAAATAAGTGAATGAAAAAAAAAAAGTGTGAAGAAGAAATCGGGACAAGAGAAAACCCGCTTACTACTAAATCTAAATGGTATTGCTACGGGTCTTGGAGAATAGAGGAAAAGAGATGGAGAAATCGGATACAAGACGAGGTTCCAGACAATGGAGAGAGGCATGACCGGTCGTGGGTCTGGCAGCGTTGAGGTTCCAGACGAGGGAGAGAGACGTGGCGAGTCGTCGGTCTTGCTACGGTGGAGGTTCTAGAAGATGGAGAAAGACGTCGTCCGGATTTCCGGCGAAATGTGTTTGCTTCAAAAATTGAAGAGATTTAACTGAATTTTGCGTTTGCATTTCAAAATTTCAAGAGGTTGTCCTCAAGATCTATAAAGGTGATTTACAACTATTTTCATAGTTTTGAGTTGATTTTAAGTTTTGTTATAGTGTTTTTTTTTTGTTAAATCTGAGTCGGGTGGAAAAATATGTAGTCAATTTTATGTTGTAATTGAATTTATAACTATATTTTAAGTTAATGCACATGGTTTCGTTTGATGAATCTCGGTTCATCAACGTAGACTTGTGTAGATGATGAAATTGCCCCAATATTTGTGAAGTGAGTCCCAAGATTTGTTGCGATTTACATGCATTTTGTGGAGTAATCTCGGGAACGATTTCACTTGAGATTGGGTCGAGATACATCATAGAATTCATATAAAACACTTATCTTGGTGCATCCATGTGCTCTTAAACCACGTACCATGATGAATTCATGTAGTTCTCAATCGAGATTGACTCAAGATGGCACCAAGATTTAAAACATAAGATTTTTCTCTGTTATGTGTGTTATTATCTGTTTTGCAAATGCTACTTGTCACGAAAATCAATACTAAAGATTTTTTTTTAGCTAATTTGACATGTTCTTTGCACTTAGTGAAGACTGTCTCAAATATTTAAAATAATTTAACACCTAGGTCGTTTTATATGTTTAGGAAAACTGTCTTTGAACTTAAAATCCAATCATAAAACTATGAAATCGTTCAAAGTAAATCTCCTTCATAGATTTAACCTTGAAGATGACTTCTTTACATTTTGGCACTCAAAAATTGGTCAAATCTCTTCAATTTTGGAAGAAAACACATTTCGTTTCGCCCGGAATGAGCGCAGGGTTATAGGTTTACAAATATCAAACATTTGAACCTTTTAAGGGTATTTTGGTCAATTGAGAATATCTTTTATTTTGAAGTTTAAAAAAAAATCCAAAATCTCAGTGACGAGTTCAGCCGAGATGGACCGAGAAATCATGTTGAAACATTTTTTAAGATTTGAGAAGAATCTCGATGTCGAGGTCGGCTGAAATTGACTGAGAAAAATAAATTTATGAGTTTTATAAAAGTATGCTACTTTTTGAAATGTAAAACCAAAAATGTGTTACTTTTGCCAATTTTTCAGAATTTTTGTTGGTCGTGCGTCGCATACATTTAGATCAGAGTGAAAGAGGAAGGAGAGACGCATTTTGGAGATTAATTTTAGAGAAATTATTTTTATTTTCATTAAAAAAAAAGAAGGTGCAGAATTTCCTTATCAATAATTCATGGTTTTTAATAACCTTTTGTAATGAAAAGTCTTATTTGTTGTTGTAGTGTTTGTAGTTGTTACAAATGATTTAGAAATGCAAAGCAAGAGTTCTCTATAGGATTTGATCTAAATTCATAGAGTAAGGTTCTCTAAGAAGTTCTCCATTCGTTTTCCCCTTCTCAAAGCTCCCATGAGCCTTGGTCTCTTAGTTTAGTCATAGTAAGTAAAACCTCAATGAGATGAAGTACAAAAAAAAAAAAATCCACCATCAAGAATTACATTAGAAAAGATAAAAACGTTAATAAATATTGTATTATTTCATGTTGTAAACTCAATTCATTTTTTTAAAACAAAAATATGTATTATGTATAGTGTAATATAAATTACATGAGCACAAAAATAATTACATATATTTTTAACATAAAATATGTTCATTATTGATGTCAAATTTTAGGTAGAGGTAAGTGCTCTTGACCTTCACATGACACCAACAATGAATTTGTTTGAAGAAGACAATATCATGGCCTAAAAAGGGGAAAACCTGTACACCAATGTGGTGCTTGCCATACACATTGCAATGTTAAGCCAGATAGTGAAAGAGTGTTAGAAGCTAGAAAGAGTTTGCGAGTTAGTCTTCAGTTACCTTGTACGAAGTTATAATGATGTATTTATAAAGAATGTTAGACTTAGGGTGTTCTCTAGGATTTATGGGTTGCCTGAAGATAATTAGATGATAAGGGCATGCTCATTTTCCTATTTGGCTCATGAAGACCTCGACCTTGACCTTGGCCAAAAGCTCTCCTTAGTCTATATTTTGGACTTAAATAGGTAAAACATGTCTCATTGGACATTTGGCATGGGTTAACCTTAGGCTTGACCTAGGTTGTTAGTTTGGGCCTAGTCTAAACCAGCCCCCTTTTGTAGGTGTTAGATTTTATGTCCTAAAACTTATGTCTTTGTAAACAATAAACATATTTTATTATTCAATAAAGATGTTATTGAAGTATTTTCCAATATAGTTATTTTTCATTTAATGATTTGCTTGTTATAATCTTGAATCCAATAAACTAAGGTCCTTTGATTGTAATATGTGTCCTTTAACTTTATGCAGTGACATCCGTAAGGCCCACACCTAAATGAAGAGCTAAGAGGATAAAATTTTAGCTAAGTGTTCTTAAATAGGCAATTTGGACGAAAGAAGGTGTTTTGAAGTAAGAAAGTTGGTAATCAAGTTAATTTGCGAGAAGGGTTGGGTAACAAGATTTGTGAACATTTTGTTACCTTGTGATTAAGATACTAGGCGAGATGAAAGACTTGGTGAGAAGAAGTAAGGAAACTTCCCAGAAATTTCTTAAGTGTACTTAATGGGCCACGTGTAGAGATTAAGTTAAGCATGCTTTAAGTCAAAACCTTAAGACACGTGCACCTTCAAGAGTAGAAGCTGACGAGCTAACAAGGTTTTAAGGGTGACTAAACTGTTTTGAGAATAGTATAAATAGGGGTCCTCAACCAGATTATCAAGCATTGTTAGTCTGCAAAATTTAAGAGGAAGATTAAGGGTTGAAGTGCTGTTAAATTGTCTATGCGAGAAGAAGCAGAAGAAGAGCATTTCGGGTCTAAGTAACCAAGTGGTGTGAGTATTTTCTTTGAAGTATTTATATAATTTCAAGCTTTATTTATAAAGTATTTACTGATTTGAAATGGTAATTTCAATTCAAACGTTTTTATAAGAGATTTATATGAAAAGCTTATATGTTTTAAAGTATGTTTTACGTGTTTTAAAGCATGACTTGTTATGAAATGGTGTTTAAACCATTAGTTACTTCCTATAATTGAGCTAACTATAATGTGCACATAATGAGTCAAGGCAACCATGAGGTGAAAGAGGCCACATGGTGATGTGAAGCTAGTTAATACGTTGAAAGGGAGAGTATTAAACTTAGCAGCCTAAGCAATAAGGACGAATATGTATATTCTCAAATGTTGTTGTTATAGTGGTCGAAACGCTAAGTAATGAGACCTAGCGTAGAGAATGATTCGGGATCCTTGGTGAAAGGAATGAATGTTAACTAATGTGTTTAGACGAAATGATATGTTATTGCAAATGAAAGATTAAGCGATTATATATTTGATGATGTTGACAAAAGGCCGTATTTCATGAAAAGGATTTCTTAAAATCTCACAAAGTTTTTTTATTTATGTTTTTAAGTTTTATCTTCCAGAGATTAGGCATTTAGTCCAAATAAGGAAGAAGTGAATGGCTTGTTGGGCAAGAAGGTTGCCAAGGCATTTACTTTCTAGTTTAAGAGTTGTTTTATGTGAAACCCAGATTTTCTAAGACCATTGGAAGTTGTTGAGAATTGGAGAAAATGTGATCAAGTGAAGAAAAATGAGAAAAATGACTAAGTGTTTAAAAGAAATAAGCTTTAGGCGTTTAGAGGTTATGATGATGATGCATTGGACGACCAAGGAAAGGAAAAGAACCTCAAAAGAGGTTAATTGGCGTTTTAGGCATGTCTAGGTGTTTGGATGGCTAGGCGAGAAGGTTTGAGAGATTAGATGGGTGAGAGGGGTTGCCATTTTAGAGGTTTTGTGAACATTGATAGGTTATGCTAGAAGGCTTGTGGGCGAGAAGCATGGTTTGGTGAAAAGACTTAAAAGGTTGGTAAACTCATTTTGAGTGACAAGGCTTGTAGTTATAGAGGTTATTAGGCGTTTAAGGATGTAATGCCAAATGGTCGTGGAGGTTAACTTGGCGTTTTGGGCAAGTACTTGGCATGCTTAGGGCATTCGGTTTAAGAATAATCCAAGTGTCCTAATTAAGTTGACATGCATTTTAGGTCAAGAGGGATGTGAAGGAGAAATATTAGGTGTAATTAGGTGCTTAAGAGGTGAGTCTAATCAAGAATGAGGTGTCATCGCATTTTCATGCAAGAATTCTGTTGGGACAAATATTGACCTGTTTAAAGATAGCCTATTCTCAGTCCTTATCATGCATATTTTTACTATTTTTATATTTTTATGTAGAATATGAAGTAGATTCCGATACGAACCCAACGACACGAAAATCACTTAAATCGGAGTTCAAACGAAGGAGAACGGGCAAATTAAACATAAGGGGCATTTTGTAAATATTGAAGTGAGTTGACACGTGTCAACCCCTCAGCCGCGCACGCCTATCCTCGAAGATCACGGGTTCGAATCTCACTTCACGCATAATATTTACTACATATTTCCCTCAATCCGTGTCTTCAACAATCCGACGATTCTCCTTGCGCCACGTGGCGCGATCTCAGCCCGCGCGCCCCTTAGCCACCCGAGTTCGAATCCCAACCAACGCAATTTTATTTTTTTTCCATTTTTTCCGTGGCATTTTTGTAATTAATATCCAATCTTCCGAAATTACTCCAATTTTCATTTTTTCTTCTTGTATATGGGCTTAGAAATACACTTTGGCCCATTTCCTCTATCTCTCCCTATAAATACCCCCAATTAACCCCTAATTTCATAATTTCAATTCAATACAATTCACAATACCCTCCAAAATTACTCCCAATTCCCTCCAAATTCCAATTTCTCTACCCTCTCTCTATAATTTTTGATCTTCAACCATTTTTCCAGAAATATTGAAGATGGAAGACTAATCTTTTGAGGTAAATTGGGCTTAGGCATTTCCAATCTTTGAGAATTTGATTAATTAGATTTTTCTTTATAATTAGGGTTTGATTAGTCTTTGATTTCCATGTAATTTTTGTTAAAATCAATAATAAATTGCATCAAGAGTTGGATGTTTAATTCAATTTTATTGAATTTTGTAATCTTGATTCTTGATTTTATGAATTTTTGGTTCAATATTGTAAGCAATTTACCCCTAGTATTTCAATTAATGCAAGATTAGTTGATTTGCTTGCTTATATACAAAATTTCCATGATTCTTCATTTTATCTCTCCCAATTTTAGAGTTGTGTAATGCCTCTTTTGGATTTCAATTGATTTTGATAATTCTTGGAATTAAATTGAATACCTTTTTTTGTGCACAAATTAATTTCTCTTTGATTCCTTGAATATAAAGTTGTCGTTGATCCATCTTGTGTTTTCTTTTAAAGAAAAGAATAATGGGTTTAGTTAGAATTGCAATGATCAAACTAAACCCCTTGAAATTCTTTACTTGTTTTTTTTTTTAATTTTGATTCAAGAATTCCTTCCAAGATCAAGCAATTTGATCTTGCAAGGAAACCTTGAATCAAAATCTCTTAAAGCTATGCATAATTCAATTTCTTTACCTTCTTTGATTCAATGATAAGATTTGATGTAAGCCTAAGCCCATTCCTCACTTACCATGTTGGAATTCAATATCTAGTATCTCCTTTTTTTGTGAATTGTTTTGCATACCAAACTCCCCTTCTCTTTCCCTCCTACAATTTTCCCCAATTTGTTTTCAATACTTTTATCTTCCTTTTGTTACTAATCTCTATATTTCCAAGCATTTCATTCAAGGAAAAATCAATCACTCCCTTGAGTTCGACACCCTTGCTTGCTTCTATCTACGGTAAAATCAAGGGTAACTATAAATAATTTTTTGTCAAGGCATTTAGGTGAGTACCCTTCATTGATAACGACCTTACCTACTCTTTGCATAATCTTTTTGAATGTCAATTCTCGCCTTGTCAAATTCCTATAAATAGGCAACTTTGACAAAAGATTTCTCACAACTCACTCGTGAAAATTCACTCGAATTAGTCGTAAAAGTTCTGAAAGTGTGTCTAGTATGTGGAGGAAGGCTGCTATTCAATTTGGATGTGAGAAGGTTTACGTTTGGGTCAAGATTAGGCGAGAAGGTCATTTTAGAAGAGAAACTGAGCAAGGTGCATTCCAAGAAGGCTACATAACTCTTCTTTTGGAGTTTGGCTCTGAAATTTTGAGGTGAGATAGTTAAGACATTTAAGAGAAAATTTGTAGAAAAAAGTTTTGTTAAAATAGTTTTGAATATTTTAACTTATGATTTTTCAAAGTCGGTCATATATTTTGGACGAAAATTGAAATTCTGGACAGTAGGTCAGTGTAATGCATGCTAGGCGAGATGGGAGTGGTGTTTTGGTTATAGAAGTTATTCTGATTTATTTTCATGCACATGAGAAAACCATGGCACAGTTGAGCGGCAAGGGATGTGCTCAAGCTGCGTGCATGACCTCGCGTTAAGAGTTTAGCGTGCAGGGTGTGCGGGGAGCACAACATGCGCAAGACACACGATGGATGCGCTGGGTAGGGGGCAAGGATGCACGCGGCATCTCTCACTATGAGGTTAGCACACAGGAGTCGGCCCACCTCACCGAGATTAGCATGCGACAAGAACCCAAGCCATGCGCACACAAAGCCCCATCCCTTATGTCAGTGATCACCGTTGGGCTGTTTTTTAACTGTTTTGAGTTATCAAGATATTTTAGAAAATTTAAGGGAAGTTTTGGATATTTTCATGATTAAAGAATTAATTATAGAATAAATATGAATTTTCAGATTAAGGAGGCTTAAGTGGAATCACATGACCAAGACTTTATCCAAGTACATTGAGTAACACCATGATTTCTAAAGTATTTATTAAACTCGTTTTCAAGCTACACAAGCAATAGCTTGTGAAATGATTTACAAAGCATGATTTTCAAGTTATTATTTTAAGTTATGATTTGTGATAAATATTTATAAATTGATGTTCAAGTTACACCATGTTTGAATGATTTCATGATCAAGGCCAAAGAAATTATTTCAATGTTTTCAAATGTTTTCTCCATGCCCGAATATATCATGAGACCTATTGTATACATGTGGTTAACTCCGTATTGATGGTAGGATTGACGAGCCTATAGTTTATGGACCATCAGGAAGAGTATATATATCTATGCCTTAAAGGAGGGGGATAACTTTCGAACGACTATTCTGCCTTCGGACAAAAGGGTAAATATTGCTCGTGGCTATGGAACATTGTCTTCAAAAAGTTATAAATGTTTCAAGTATCATGTTATGAAATGATTGTTTAATGATAAATGTATTTAAGCTTCGGTTTTATAACAAAACTCTTTATGAAAACCTATTTTCTAAAATCGTTGCTCACTATGTCTTTCATCTTACTCTTTCAAAATGTTTTCCCTCTTTTCAGGTACAAATTGTGACTCTCCGCTTGCTGAACTTACTGCTGCCAGGCCAACTTAGTTTTAAATTATAAAAAGGAATTGTTTTACTTAAAGTATTACTATATTTACTCAAGAGTTATACCTTCATGTCTAATATATTTTACTTAGTATTTATAAAAGGAATTTCAAATGGATTACACTACTGTTTTAAAGTATTTCAAGTTTAAAGACCTTCGTTGTTGAATGTTTCACGTTTTCAAGTCATAGGTGAGTTGGAGTTGTTCCGGAGGTGAATGGCTTCAACTGACATCGCACCACATCTCGGGCCAAGCAAGCGGATGCTTAGGGTGGGGAGTGAGATTTTATATTTTAAAGTGTGTTGTAAAATGCTTAGCCAATGCTTAGTAAAGTTTGTTTTGATAACTTTCTGTGTTAAGTATTTATATCACCTAAAGAATTGTTTAGTATAATTCCTAGTTAAAACAAAAGAAAGTCATTGCAAGAATAAGCAAAGTTTAAGGACCCTAAGACTGAGTGACTTTGGTGTTTAATGCGTCAAGGATACTCAAAGTCATGCCACGTCTCACATACCTAGCAAGGACGTACGTGAGATAGGGTTTGACGACATAAAAGTGGATCAACTTTGAGTTAACAGCATAAAAGGTCTATAGTATATGAATAAGGCTGGACTACTTATTTATGAGTTTAGAAGTCAAAGTCAAATTGTTGAATCCATAAGTCGATTTATCCAAGTTTCAATCAAAGTGGAATTGTCCCATTTTTATGCAACTTTGAGTAAGCTACTTTCTTAATTTAGTGTCTTCACCAAATCAAACCACTAATCCCCTTATAATTAAAGTTAAATTGAGTGTTAATTTCAGAGTTAAGCATGTTTGCATGGTTTTGTATTATCGATGTGGAGGAGGTAATGAGGTTATCTTCTTCTTGGGTTGCCTTGTGAAATTTTGGAAAATCCCTCTCAAAACTTCTCTAACTCTACCAAAACTATCACTTACTGAATCCTTCACTGTCCCATTCCAAAACCCTAGGATATAGTTGAGAAGATACTTGTGGTAGTCTACAACTTGTTAGTGATCAAAATTATCAAGAAGCTAGTGAGAATTTCGAGCACAAAAAATTATTGTTCTTTACACTATGTTTTTCCAAAATTTGAGCATGTTTTAATCCATTGAATTTATGGATACTTAAGTGTTTCGATCCAAATCGCTTCCACCACCATGTCTATCTATCTTTTAGTACAACCACTTTGGTCTTTAGTTGTCACTTGTCGCTCTTCCTACATCATGCTTTTTCTTGATTTTGTCATCTCTAAATGTCAATTACACTCTTTGATCCAAAATCACCCATAACATAGCCCCAACCTCATGTTGGATCTCGAGCTTTAGCTGCTTACAACTTTTAACTAAACATTCTACATTCAACTTGAGAGTATACTTTCTTCTAACTTTTGCTGCTTCGTGATCCTATCGGCCTATTCTTAACAAGGTTGAGCTTCTCACCACTGACCATGTCACACCGTAATCCGCAAGACAACTAAAACGTGGGAAGTAGTTCAAACAGGATGCAAATTAGCTTAAACTTTGCAACTGGTCTTATCACTAAGCTTACCCTCATCTCCTTATAAAAACTATCAGCAAAAACTCAAAACGCAACGGTAGTCAACCTTAAACATCAAAATGATAAATAACTAAACAAAAACGTACACTTTATTAATAACAGGTGTTTGATGAGATTATATAATTATAACACTTTGACTAAACATAAATAACAACCCTTAAACGCCTGGTGGCTTTCTCAATTCGCCGCAAGCCCTTCAACTATCTTCTCTACTTGGCCTAAACGCTTGATCCTGAAAGATGAAATTTTTAAAACGTAAGTCTAAAAGACTTAGTGAGGTTTTATGAAATCCTTTTTGCAATGCTCTTTGCTAAATCCTTTTCACCAAAGCATAAATTCCAACACAAATCAATTTATCAATTAACACATCATTTTGCAATACATGTCAAAACGCATGTAATCATTTTTACAAAAAGGTTAAATCATCTCGCGAATCACATTAATATTCGTTTCGCATAAACACCCATTAGTCAATTATTCTTTTTACCATGAAAATTATTAGTATAACATTTCCTTCCCACACAAAAGGCACCAACTATTTATGTCAAATTTTGGACAGAGGTAAGCACACCGAACCTTCACATGACATCATTAATAAATTTGGGTGAAGAGGAGAAGATTGTGGCCTAAAAAAGAGAAAATCCGCATATTGCAAAAGAGAGTGAAAGAGTGTGAAAGCTAAGGAGAGCATGAAAGTCAAACTCTAGTTACATCATATGAAATTATAATGATGTATTTGTAAATAAAGTTGACCTATGGTACTCTCTAGTTTTCGAGTTGTCTTTGGATAATTAGATGACCAACAAGGCCAAAGCATATGCCCAATTTCCTATTTAGCTAGATTCAGCCTTGTTCTTGATGAAGCGTTCTCCTTAGGTCTATATTTTGGAATTAAAGTATTACTTTGGATCGGGGTATGTGTAAAACATGCTTTCAAACACCATTTGGTCCAAAATCACGTGTAACATTCATAAATCAATTAATAACATGCTTAAAATGTAGATTAAAAATATTTTATATTCAACCTAATATTTAATGGATAACATAGTTAGTTTTTATGGTTTATAAATATATTGTTCTCACACATATTTCGAGAAATTGGAATACATGTTTTAGATCGGCTACCAATTCTAATTTCAAAATTTTTATTTTTGAGAATGTCTACGCAACATACCCTAATTATGACCAACTATATACTTCTGGTTTACATTTAACCATCTAAAACAACTCGTGATATTGTTGAAAAGTTATTTAGGAAGATTATTACAATATGGGCCTGATAATTTTTTTGTCTTTTGATATATGAGATAAAGAAGTGTGTCTTAGTTTATAACTATTTTGGGGAATTTTGTTTTTCTTTTTTTTTTCCTCGCACTTTTAGGAGTGTTTTCCTTTGTTCGTTTCTTGTGGGGAGAGAAATCAAGTAATGGTTTTTAGGATTCCAATGCTTAGGTGGTCGATCTTTGTCTGTCCGCAATGCATTTGAATGGTTTGGAAACATTGAGTTCCATTTTAGTGCTTTTTGGTGTTTATAATTAAATATAGGAGGTTTCAACCTACTACTTTTGTTACATTTGAGTCAACTATATAAAAAGTATCTCTTATATTTAACATTTTGAAACTACTATAGTTTGCTTTTAATTACTAATTTTCGGGGTTGATTTTTTTATAAAAAATTGTCTATATTTGCATTTAGTAAATAAGCAAAAATATGAAATATCTTATATATATATTTTTTCTTAAAAACTAATCTCAGCAACCATTTTGTCTTTTAAAATTAAATTTATTTTTCTAGAAAGTGATTGTTTGCATTTTTCTTAAATTTTAGCGTTGAATTCAAAAGCTAACTTTAGTTGGAGAAGATTATAGCTTATTTCATCCTTGATCATCTCCTTAATTTATGCCTTTTAATTGTAAATCTAACTCTCCCCTTAATTGTAATATTCATTCACATGTACTTTCTTTTTTATATAACTAATTGTAAAATTTACTATCCAACCACCTCTAATTTTGTTGTTTACTATATATATATATATATATATATATATAATTTTTAAAAATAATAGATTTAACAAAATATTTACAATTTATAGCAAATTCTATCACAGATAGTTATTGATATATGCTATAATGATAGAAGACTATCAGTGATAGAATTTAAAATTTTACTATAATTTGTAAATATGTTAATTTATTTTGCTATTTTTAAAAATGCCCCTATATATATATACACGTTTTATCAATATGTTCAAACATATTAAGTCAAATTTTAAAAGATAATTTGAAAAAAAAAGTTTTAGAAACTTGTTTTTCTTCTAAACTTACCTAAAGAATCTAACTTTTTTTTTACTTAATAAAGATTTAAAAAAAAAACATAATAAAAAATTGAGAAGAAATATGTCTAATTTTGAAATAAGAAATAAAACAAAACAGAAATTTCATTACCTCATCACAAAATTGAATATAACTGGTTAAAGTTCATGAAATCATCATATATTTGATGGAGGATAGACATTAATGAATTCCACCTAAGCATTGAAAAGAAAAGAGAAAACCTAAATGTAACCTTAAAAAAAGTGACACTTAATATAGAGCTTTTATATCTTAATTCATTAATAATGTAGTTAAACCAACCATATTAGATAGGCAGAGGTAAGAGAATAGGTCCACTCATTTTATCATTGATTTAATTCTGTTACCTAATTTTGGAAGTAGCTAGGGATTATGATAATTTTAGCCAATAATGCATATGTGATTATGTATAATATTAAGATTAAGATCAGGCAACCAAATCTAATAATTGTTTGGTTTAGCATTTTAATATATACATATGAAAGGATTCCACAAAGTGTTATATTTAGAATAAAGTTTGGTACAACTTCTATCTAAATTGTAAGTACTACTCTTTGTTATTAGATGTTGTCGGTAGCCTTTTGCCAAAACAACTATCACTCACTTCATTCTTATTCAAACATACAAAGGCTTCTATTGATTATTTAGTACTTTAATTTTTACAGCATATGACGACACTAAGCTCATTTTTTAATTTTCTCATATATATATATTAATTGGGAGGTTCAAATCTAACTCTCCCACATCTAAGGTACTAAGAAGAGGATTTATATAGAGTGTTTTTCTTTTTCTTTTTTTCTTTTCTTTTCTACTGTTTGACAATATTTGGAGCTAAAATTACTAATTGGTTTCTGCATTTGCAAAGAAGTAGAGCAAAAATAAATATGTTAGAAAGATTAGTTAATGTGAAGAGATAAAAGAAACAAAAAATATTAATTAATTTTATGTTCATTCTCCTCTATTAATGAGACAATTTTGTTGACTTCAAGATTGTTTTTACCCTTTCAAAGAAAAAAACATTTTCAAAAAATATATTATTTTTTTTCTTTATTTTGAAAAACACAAAACATTCTCGTGAATACCAAGCCAAAAAACTTATCAAGAAAAAGCCGACTTGACCTAAATTTTAAGTGTTAGATCAACTAAAGAGTTTGATGTGTATTTATAAATGACTTTTTTTTCCAAAAAACCCCATTCGTTTTAAGCACTTCCAAAGTAAATACAGAAAACAGTCATTTAAAAAGTCTTTTTAATTGATAATTAAGACTTTATTTGATATCAAATGAGCTTAATTAATATGACATTCGTCCTCTCCATGATTGTGTTGAGAAAAACCGCTCACTTTTACTGCAGAAAATAATAACAAAAAAATAATATAGAAAAATTAAAGAAAGCAATAAAAAAATTAAAACTCACAACTTGAAAAAGAAATCACGGTTAAGAAAGAAATTCACTATGTGAAAAATTGCTGCAATCATAAACAATAATTTTTTCTCTTCCAACCCCAATTAGAAGAACACTCTCTCAAAGTTTTTGGACACACATCTTTTTTTTTTCACGCGAGAGGATTCAGTACTGGTAGCTAGCAAGTGGAAGAATAAGGAATAGTTCATGCAAGAAAAGGGTTTGTTTATGGAATGTATGCACAATTTGACATATGAAAAAGGATTGTTCTAACATAGCAAGTTCATCAAAAAACTCTAAGTCAGATGCTAACGTTGTCTCCTTCGTCACGGAAGATGACTTCCACTAGAAAACAAGACAATATTCATGTTCGTGGTATATGTTCATTTTGCCATGATATAGGATGTTATGTTAGCGGTTCTACAAGTCTGCACATGGACATTGCTTTGATTGCTATGCAAGGTGTGTGGTGGAAGTTATGTCCATGGTTGAAGAACTTCTAAGTGAGCCAAGTAGGTAGAAGTTGCACCAAAATATCAATAAAGTTTATCAGCATGTAAAGAAAAAAGAATATTGGGGTTTGTATTCTAAGTGGTCTACTTTTATGGTGGAGTAGGTTATAGTTATGAGTTGGCAACTATGATTGTCAATGAAGACAATGGAAGTTGTACAAGTGGGTTCTTCAAAAATATTGCCAAGGTGAAATTTGTTAGATTTTTTGGTAAAATATTAGAAGTGTGTCTGTCAAACATTAAAAAAAAATTGGGAAAATCATGAGTTTATCCTATATTGAAAGAGTTTAGAAAAGTCGTAAATTTTTTCTACATAAAAAATGCTTAGGAAAGTCATGGTGCTATAAAGAACACTACAAGAATTTTTAGCTCTGCCGATAGTTTTTTCTAGCAACAAAAAAAATATGTGGGCAAAGATAGTTTTTTTTGCGTTGGCAAAGACAAAAATTCTTGTAGTGGAAGCCCATGTCTTTGATTTTCAATTGTCTCGATTAGAAACACTTAGGGGCTGTTTGGGCCCTAGTTTATCACGGTTAGGGTTAAATAACTCTAACCCTTGTTTGGGCTCAATTTATGAAAATCCTAGTTTATCACTGTTGGGTTAGGGTTTTCATAATCCTCTCAAATCCTTTTCACACTACTTTTCACTGTGCACCCAGGAAACCGTGTAATCCTTCATCCTTCCCTTTTCCGTCCAACTTCGTCTTCTTCCTCCCTTACCGTTTTCTCCTCCAAATCTTTCGTTTTCTCTTCATCCTTCCTTTCTCTGTCCAACCTCGTCTTCTTCCTCCCTTACCTTTTTCTCCACCAAATCTTTCGTTTTCTCCTCCAAATCTTCCTTTTTCTCTTCCAAATCTTCCCATTTTACTCACCCCATTTTTTCTTTGTAGCTGTGAAGATATACAGAGAGATGAAGGTAAAGATAGAATCCCACTCACTCTCTATCTGTTGAAATTAATCTTCGAAACCCAACATCCTTCATTTTTAATCCTCTCTTCTTCTTTTTTGCGTTCATCGTTTCTCCTTCTTTCTCATTCTAAATCTCCCTTTTTTTTCCTTCTCTCATCCCTCTCTCTCTAAATCTACCTTTTTTTCTTCTCTCATCCCTCTCTCTAAATCTACCTTTTTTTCTTCTCTCATCCCTCTCTCTAAATCTACCTTTTTTTCTTCTCTCATCGCTCTCTGTTCTGCTCAACATTTTGATTGCATCTATGGAGTTATGTAGGAAGAACGATGATAAGGTGGTGGCAGTGGCATCTATGGAGTTATGTAGGCAGAACGATGATAAGGTGGTGGCAGTGGCCTTCGTGGAAGCAGATTTGTTACCCCTCGCTCCATTTTCTTCCTCTCTCCATTTTGGATTGCCCAAAGTGGGATTTAGATTTGGGGTTAAATGAGATTTTCTTGGCAAATTTGTTTGTGAATTAGAAGTCATTTTTAAAAAAAAAAACGGAGAGTGAGAGAGATGGTAGATGCTGTGTGTTTGGAGCTCTATTTTGGGATGAGATTTTGTTGAGATTATGAAAATTTGAAGATTCATGATGTGTTAAGTTTTTTTTTTTTTTTTTTTTTTTTTTTTTGGTATTTTTTGTATAATGGATGAATGTGTAACTAATTTTCTTTATGGGTATATAGGATATATAGGAGTAGGAAAGTTACAACTTATAATTAATAATTATGATTGTTATTGATCTTTAATTTGAAAGAATGGTGAGAAATAGAAAGATTTGAGAAATCCAAACCCAATTTGTATGAACACTCCACATTCTATTTATCTCTTAGATTAATTAAATATATAAAAATTATTTTGTCAATTTAGTTGATTGAATAAACTTTGCCTACAAAAAATTAAATACATAAATAAGTTTGGAGAATTAACCATTAAAGTTGGGTTTGAAATAAATTAAAAATTTTAATTGATATGAGAGTTTGATTGTGAATGTATTTATTAAAATTACTTCCTAATTAAAGGTTCAAGTGAAATTGGTGGAAATAGGACTGTGAATTTTCCAGCTTAATTAAACAGTAGGGTGATGGTTGACAAGATTATTAATGTTAATTTTGTTTATATTTAAGACTGAGTATTGTGAGGAATTGACTGCCAACCTGTGAATTATTTAGCAGATCTCCTGGTAAGAGATTTTTTCCCCTTTTGATTGAGATGCAGTATCATTGGTGCATGATGTGATTATATGTATTTTTGAGATTATGTGTGTTGAGCTGAGATGTTGATTTTATGATGAGCATGTATAGCCTATAGTGTTCTGTTGGTCTACTGGTTAGAGTCGTACCACGAGGGGTCCATCAAGGTCCTCCCCTATATATGTTTAAGTAGTTATTGAGACGTGATTCGACGGGATCACTTACAGCCCGACTCTCCTTTAGGGTGATTCCTTCGGGTTCACCGAGAGCCCAGTTCAGTCCCCGTGGGACTACTGGATAGTGTGCGTTCGGGAGCACCATAGAGCGTGGTGCTTTATTTCAGGACTCTAACAAAGAGACTAACAACACATAGGGAGACTAAGTATGGGTCTCTTACTGAGTATAATTTTATACTCATTCTTTTAAATGTTTAATTTTCAGGTAAGGGTAAAGGCAAGGGCAAGCTGGCGAATGATAAGAAGTGACCGTGGTTCGCCATAGGGAATAGTTCAGCTTTTCCGCATTTATGTTTCAGTAATTATATTTTTTTTTGGATTTCAGAACTTTGGTAAAATTATTTTAATGTATTTCTTTTATTTTATGGGCCCAAACTAGTATTTTGTTTACCACTTTAATTACTTATTTATTTTCTTATTATTTAATTTTTCTCAACTTATAAATTAATTTTCCTTTAAAAAAAAAAAACTATACTTATTTAAATAGTAATGACCTCAACCTTCTAGTAAAGTTGGGTTATTACAATATTCTTTTAGTAGTAGATCGATTATATAATCTTTTAATGTACTTACTATAGAGAGATTTGAACCTCATGCCTCTCATGGTTACTAATATACTATCATGTTAGTTGAGTTAAAGCCAATTATACAATTAGTATACCTAATTTATCATTTATTATTCCTATGATGCACATATACTTCTCATGAGACAGAATTCGTATCAAATATTGATACTTTCAAATACTTCTCAGCTATATATCTTATATGTAATTTGACGTATTTATTTTTACGTTGAACAATGTAAAACTCAGTATTATATGATATATTACTAAGTTTTATATATATTTTTTACTCATTACAAAATTTCAAACTTTTTGTTCTTATTTGTTTGGTAAAAAACAGAAAAAGAAGACAAAAAAAAAAAAAAGAAAAACAATCGAATGTTAATTAATTAATTAATATGTAGTTTCGTTTAGAGATGGGATTGTGGACATCTTTCTTTTTTGATAAAAAAAAAAGAGTAAAAAATCAAATAAAAGATTTATTTTTAGTTCCAGTGTTTAATAATTACGCACTCACCCAATTATATCATTTTTGTCGGTTCCTACTTCTCAAAATCGAATCTCTTTAGTAATTTTAAAAAACAACCAATCATATCAAATCCATCACAAAATATGAAAAAAATGGTCCAAAATAACCTATTTTCGTTTTCACTTTTCACAAATAGTGTCCTTTTTTATCGTTTTATTTGCTTTTTCTTGGACAATCTCGAACGAGATCAAGCACGAGATTTTAATTTAGACGTTGGAAATTCAAACGACAAATAATGTGAAGTGATAAGATTATCCATGTTCGAAAGAAATCTTTTATCTCACATTCTTCAATTTGGGGCCTCTCACTCCATTCGAGTTCTCCGTGATATTCTTTCGAAAATCAAATTTGTCTAATGTGATTTGCGACCTTTAAACGTTTATCCCTATATTAAGCTTCTTTTTGCAAAGGTATTTCACTCCTTATTGTATTTAGTTTGAAATATTAGTTTTGATATGGAATGATAGAGTTTGTACAAGTTATTTGTGATATCTACAAAATCTGGACTGTCAAGCTTGGTTTAGGGTATTTTTTTAGTTTTCTTCATGATTTTCTCAATATTTATGCACTTCACGCTTGAATCTATGTAGAATCTTGGGCAAGATTGTATGAATTTGCACTGAGATTTAGTGTAGGTGTCATGTGATTTGGTTGACGCATGAGTATGAAGCTCCATTATGTTTAATTTTTGGGGTATATGTGGATCGATCGAATGTTCAGAGATTTTTTAGAGAATGAAGCTGAAAACTCCAATCTTGTGGTACCCGATGCTAAGGTCTCAATTGTTCATGTAAAACACTCTTTCAGCCTAAGGATTAGGTAGATATTATTGTTGTTCTACTACTTATAGTTTACTCTTAACAAATTAAGTTTATTTATTTGTTGTTTTCAACCTATCGAGTTCCACAACAAGGTAATTATATCGTTGTCCTGAGAGTCGATTGTGGTACCTAGGGAAAGGACCACGCAAAAAAGAGGGTTCCACAAAAGATACTGATACAGAAATCAGAATTGAATCAAACGAAGAAATTGAAGAGATGCAATACTTGGAAGTTGAAAAGTTATTTGGACAACCCAAAAGTCATAAAATTAAATGTTTAAGGACTTATATGTTTATTTCATATAATGTGTTTTCATTTATTATAGTAGTTTTAAGGACATAAAATTAAATGTTGTGACCATTCATATGATAATTTAATTAGTATGAATAGGATTGTAACTCCAACATTTAAAGAAGAATTTAGATGACTGAAATCTGAAAATTTTAAAATGTAGAATTTTGTTCATAGAATGAATGAGTATTTGGAGAATTTAAGTGAAAATTGATCTACAGTACTTGTAGAGTGCTTTGAAGATCAAGGGTTGATGAGAGTTTTAAAACTTTGTTTGATCCATGGTTTGTTAGTTCATCTAAGTAATCTAAATCTAACCTATATTAGAGGTTGAATTCAAATTGGTTTTTGGGTTATTGAGGTTGTGTTCTTTGAGTCTTGTTGTTTAACATGCTTCATAGATCCAATGTTCAGGGCTTTCATATCAGATACAGAATTTAATTATTGAATAGGCATCTTTGAGGAAAAAAAAGAGATAGTAAAAGCAATACAATCCAATGAGTAAGATTTTTGTGAAGTTTGATAAATAGTTCTCATCATATCTGGCGAATCCTAAGAAGGTGATTGAGCAAAGAAGGACTATTCGCAACCTATGGACACTCAAGTAGTTCATGGACCTATTGATACCCACCACATTTACTGATGATGATATAAGTTAAATTGATTGTACTGTAGTTTCACTGTCTTTGTCTCCGTAAATAAACGTTTGATTTTATGTGTTGTGACAACAGACATTCTATTTCTATTCACTCAGGAAAAAAAATCGTTGGACAATTATTGTTGATCTATTGCATCTGAAGAAAAAATCATTACGGCGGACAATACGATCACGGTTAACATAATTGCTTTCTTTTTTTTATATATACTTATTTTGGATTTTTTTTTTCAAATGATCGTCTTCTTTAACATCTAGTACTTCATTTGCAGAATTTTATTAAGTGTTGCCCATATATGTATGAGGAGATAAAGAGGGGCACTAAGCCAATAGATGTGAAATACACTTGAGTGAAGGATGCAACTGTATTAAAGTGCATTCTAGGGGAGTTGCCAGATCACAACATGACCTGGATGGTTGTTGATTATGTCTACTTGTCGTACAACGTTGGATGTTGTCATTGAATTCTTGTGGTGCTGGATTTTGTTGAAGGACATATCGTGATATGAGATTCCTCCAACAAGCTGACATCTGATACTAAAATGTCGAATGAGTTGGATAATATGAGGATTGTAATCTCAACTCTACTGAATAGGTGTGGCGTACTAGCTATGAAGTCGACTTTACCCGTGACACCATGCCTAATTTAATGTACTTCAAAGTTACATTGATAGAGGATGGTTGTAGTGTATCTTGTACTAAAATTTTTAAATATGATGTCACCCTTTTCCCATTGGATACAATTAAGTCGGATAACATCCCCTTGTTCCGTCGTCTACTTACAATTCAATTATGAGCCAATAGAGCCTTTTTGTAGTTGTACTGGATTGCATATTAAATTAATCGGTAGATTTATATCCCGATGCAAATTATATTACTTTCGAATTTTACTTACCTACAATTAATTTAATGTACTTCAAAGTTACATTTCCATGTGTATTACAACCCATAATTGTAATTGAAGTTCTAACTTAATGCTACTTAGTATGCTTCGAGATTTTCATGTGTATGGCCCTATATTGCTCTAGAACACATAATCTAGTCATTCTATATTAAATCTCAAGCCAATTGTAACATGAGATTGACCGAGATCACTTAACTGAGCATCTTATATTTAACCTTGGACCAGTTGTTGTCTAAGATTGATCAAGATCGAACTTGATCATTTTGTATTAAATCTCCACATCATATATATATATATATATATATATATATATATGTTAATATCATTATTATTAACATCAGAATCCAATATGTCTACGGGTTCTTTGTTAACCAATCCATCTTTGTTGTTTTCCAATTCTAACAGGGACACATTAATCTATGGACTCAATGGTTGAACATCTTTCAAACCCACATTGTATTCAAGGATAAACTAAAGCTCATATGTGAATTGATGAACATTTTTGGTAATTTGAATAGGAAATGACAACAATGTACTCATAGATTGATGGACTACTATTTGTGAATTACCTTAGCAAAATGACATATTAATAAAGGGAATAACGCTTTAAGGATGCAAATCAAAGGAAGCTTGAATTTTACCATAGTTTCAGGTACAACTCAGGTGAAGTGAGGACCTAAATTGGCTTCAATAAGGTAAAAAAAAATTAAGACAAGGGTATTTTGTCATTTCAAGTATTGAGTCGTTTTAAATTCTAACATTTGAATTAAAATCTCGTGGTCGATCTCGATCACACGACTTTTAAAAAAGAGTGAGCTAGTTAAGGGAAAAAAAAAGGTAAAACCTAAATTAGTTTATTTTGGACTAGATTTTCCACAAAATGCCTCCAATTTCAATTAACCTATGAAAATGAAACATGGAAAACTGGAAAGTATCATTAATCAAATATTACTTTTGTACTAATAAAAAAACGCCAGCTTTTACTAATCCACTTTTTAACCAACAATTACAACATTAATCACGAGGATTTGTAATCAACATGAAAATCAATCTCTCTTCCTCAATTAATGGTTGCCCCTTTCATTAGTTTCACCATAATTATTAATTAACAATGCTTAAGAATTTAGTAAATAAAGTCCATTGTTTCATTGATGGATTAATTAATTCTTGCAATATTCACCCATTGACTACCAATTTGGAAATGTACTAATCTTTATTGTTTTCGTTTATTTTCTGATGCATAAGGACTTAGATTCTTTGATGACATAGCTTTAAGAAAATGGAAATGAAGATGGGAGACAAGGGAAAACTCTAACATGTGAGTGATTCAGAAGAAGTTTATTTAAATCCAGTGTAGAAGTAAGATGATCTTTGTCTGTTTATTAAAAGAAAATTATGGGGGTTTGAAAGATTTTAACGAGAAAATGGCAAAAAAAACATAATTTAAAAGAAAAAAAAGATGAATATATTTAATCTCTGCTGGTTTTTGTTGAAAATTTGAAAATAACCCATTTACGTGTGTTGAACAAGACTGTTGCTTTTTGGGGTCGTGAGAGAAAAGATGGAAAGAAAATAAGAGGGTCTGTAGATCTAATTAAACCACCAAAAGATACCAACATTCTACCATACTCTCTCAACCTCTTTTTTCTTTTTTGCTTAATCTCTCATTAATTTTTGGGCGACCAGTTTTGGTGTGATTTCTTCAATCTTATAAATTCATCAAAACCAATGATTGATTGCAATTACCTTCAACTGCGAGTATTATTAGTATTCAATCCTTCACGAACAATCGTTGGCGTACATTTGTGGTTGAAATAGGGATCTGGGTATACCATAACATCGTCTGATTTTGCCGACATTCTTGTTCTTTGTGGTTTATTGTTTTAAAATCGCATCTGGGTATGAGTGGTTCTTTGATTTTCTGTGATAGATTGCTATAAACATTGAGTTTTTTTTACAATCGTTTCGATTTGCGTTTTGGGTTTTCAATCGCCCTGTTTGTAGTGATGGCGGGGAATGGGTTGTTTTACCCGATTCTTGGATTCGCATCCTGTTTGGCTTTCATTTACTTGTCGTTTGGAGATTTGAGGATTGGGGACACTAAAGTAATCCCCATAGTAGATTTTGTAGAGAGGAACGGAACGCAGTTCATGTTGAATGGGAAGGCGTTTTATATTAATGGATGGAATTCTTATTGGTTTATGGACCATTCCGTTGAGGAATATAGAAAGCCTAGAATCAGAGCCATGCTGCAGGCGGCGAGAAAGATGGGGCTTACAGTTTGCCGGACTTGGGCTTTCAATGATGGTGGTTACAATGCCCTTCAGGTTTCTCCCGGCAGGTTTAACGAGCGAGTCTTTAAGGTATTGATTGAGCTGCATTTTCTGAGATTCCTGCTGTTTCTATGATTGGATTCTTCATTTATTTGATTCTACTCTTAATGCTTTGGTTTTGTGTTCGTAATTTGTTTCTTTTTCTGAAATTTTATGGCAATGTCTGTTTTAGAGAGAGATGAGTGATTCTGCAGGGTTTGAAACGTTCCATTGGCCAAAGAATGCAAAGCTTGGGTGCTTCCACCGACAGAAAAACTGTGTCGGTAGTCATAAAACAATATGGAATTAGTTTGTGAATCGCATGATTTTCTTGGAAAAGGAACGGTAGTTCTTGCCATTATGGTTAAGATGAATGAATTAGACTGAAGACAATAAATTATCTGTCAGTTCCTTTTGACATTTAAAGGTGGATTAATTGAGTATGATTTGAATTCTCATGTTCTGTAACCCCAATAAGAAGCATTGTAACTTGTATTTCTGTGGAAGATCAATCTGGTTTTGTTTGTTATCTTGTCAATATAGTTTCAAGTTCAAAAAATGAAGACTGGAATTCATGGAAGAACCAGAAAACTTTCTATTTCTATCTCTCTCGCTTTCTCTTTTTGAGAAAAATTAAGGAAAAATGACACATTATCCAAAAAATACACAAGAAAACATATGTTTGTATATATTTTTTCCATAGCAATTGTTTAGTTTGATGGCGTTTTTTATTTGCGCAAACGCACATGTGAAGTTGTGCTGCTATCAGCTTAAGTTTCAATTGGTTCGTCCTGGTGGCAGGCTTTGGATCATGTCATTGCAGAATCAAGGCAGCATGGGATAAGACTTCTTCTTAGCTTAGTTAACAACTTGCAAGCATACGGTGGGAAGACTCAGTATGTTAAGTGGGCATGGCAAGATGGTGTTGGTTTAAGCTCTTCCAATGATTCCTTCTTCTATGATCCATCAGTACGCATTTATTTTAAAAATTATATCAAGGTACATTCCATATTTATCAATGAGTTTGTCCAATATGTTTCATAACATTGACGATTTGGTATGCAACCTGAGCTATGCCATGGATTTCAAGTTTATTGATCCAATTGCTATTTATCATTGTATAAGCCTAAGTTCTCGGGTTCAAACAAAAATTCTTACCTTCGTCTTTGCAGATCTTACATTGCTAAATCCTATCTTATGGTGTTTTAGTGGTTCTAATGTGCACTATATTTTTCACTTTGTCAGACTGTCCTGACAAGAAAGAATTCTATCACTGGAATTGAATATAGAAATGATCCCACCATCTTTGGATGGGAATTGATTAATGAGCCCCGTTGCATGACCGATGCTTCAGGCGATACACTTCAAGTAAGTTTTAAGATTTTGGTGGTTCTGATTTCTGAATGCTGAACCAAATGAGAATTGAAATAAATGGATTCTGGTATACTCCTCAATTAAGTTGTAAGATTTTGATTCATCTTGCTTCGAAACGTTAAACCAAAGGAAAACTAAACCTCATTGAACTTACTGTACTCCCGTTTGAGTCTTTTGATAGCTCACTTTTGTAATTTGGGATTGTTACGCAACTTTCTTTCTTCCGAACTTTTTCTTGTGAAAGTTATGAGCTCTCTACTTGGTATTTCTCAACCTCAACTTTGCTTCAAGTTGATTTCTCTAAAGGAAAATTACGTTTATTTTTCACCATGTTTTAAGTATACTTTACCAGAATTAACTCAACGTTTAAAACGAACCTACCAGTCCCAATGTGGAATATATCTTTATCAGTTGATGGCAGAAGCAATATTCAGAAATGGACTCATTTTGACCTTGTGTTTGATACTAATATATGTTTCTCAAGATTTTTGTACGTATGACCCAATCCTATAGACACTAATGTAGAATGACCCAATCCTAAATAATCAATGAAAACTAACCTTCTGTTGACGTCACATAGCACACCATCGCATTAGAGACATCCCTCCATTCGCAAAATAGTCAGTGCCCTAATGCAATTGATTTCAATAGCAGTGTTTTTTTAATCAACAGTTGTCCAATCAGCATTGATCTAAAGAAACATCATATTGAAATGAATATCGGTGACTATTTTGCGATAAGACGTCTTATTGCAAAAAGAAGTTTCGAGCAGTAGAGTGCTTTGTGATGTTAGTTGAAGGTTCGTTTTCATTGGTTTTTAGGATGGAGTCATTTCACATCAATGCCGCCTCCAGGATCGGGTCATCAAATCTCTTGTTTCTCTTCCCACCCCCCCACCCCCAAGGGAAGAAAAGAAAAAAGCATTGTTTCTATATCTATGCATAAGCTTATTTTGAGGAATAAAATTTGTAGGAATGGATTGAAGAAATGACAGCTTACATTAAATCGATTGACAAGAAACATCTACTGACTGTTGGGTTGGAAGGATTTTATGGTCCGAATAGCCCGAAGAAGTCTACTGTGAACCCGGAAGAGTGGGCATCAAGACTTGGATCGGATTTCATCCGCAATTCTGAGATCCCACACGTGGATTTTGCCTCTGTTCATATCTACCCTGACCATTGGTAAGCATTGATGAATCTCAGTTTAAAACTTGGATGCCAATCGTCAATGATTCTACTCATGTCCATGCTCTTAAACCTGTTATTTACGTAACCACATTAACATTCTGTGTTGATTAGGTTCCACGATCAAGATTTCGAAGATGAACTGAAATTCGTCTCCAAGTGGATGCTCTCCCATATTGAAGATGGTGACAAAGAATTGAAGAAGCCAGTCATGTTTACTGAGTTTGGACTGTCAGATCTGAACAAGGGCTTCACCCCAGCTCAACGGGATAGTTTTTACAAAACCGTTTACGACGTCATTTACAAATCTGCCAAGAGGAAGAGATCAGGAGCTGGCTCCTTAGCATGGCAGTTCCTTGTGGAAGGAATGGGTGAGAGTAATGATGATTTTGGGATCGTCCCGTGGGAAAGATCGTCGATATATCAGCTTATTATAGAGCAATCATGCAGGTTGGCAAGAATTGGTGGAGATACCCAACAGCTAAAAGCATTGAAGTATGTGTGTGCTCAGAGATGGTGATCTGACCATATCTTATTTGAGAGAATTCAATTTGTTCACTTGCTGCTATATTTTGCCTCTCTGCCCATCGTTTCTTCTGTTGATACATATTCAGAATAGATTAGGTAGTTTAACATATAGTATTGAGTTTCACATGAACTGCTACAAGCTGTAATGTTTTTTGAGCAAATATATAAGTCATAAATCTATTTTATTTTACTTTTCAAGTCCTCTCCAAAGCTGCAATTGTTTTACGATTTTTTTTGTCAAAATGCTTCTGAGCAGCACTCTCTAGCTACAGAGGCTTGGAAGCTTAAAGTCGTGTCTGCTATCGAATTCTTCAATCCATGAGAGGTGAAAAACTTAACGACATCATAGCTGATTGCCTAAGAAATTTATTAAGAATTCTTATGTTATCTGGGGATGGTAGAACCATTGAACTAACGTGAACATGAAAATCAGTAAAAGAAAAATTGTTAGCCAATTTTCATGACTAAAAAAGAGACTGCTGTAAAGTTACTCAAAACAAAAATTTGATTAGAAAAAACGTTCTCAATCTCAAATTGCTAATGTTGTTCTCATGGTAAAAGATGGACCTTTTTTTTTCTTCTTTTTAAGCCAATTGATAATGACGTTGGACCTCGTGAATATGCACAAGTTTTAAATAATTCTCCAACATAATTAATATTTACAAGTTGGCCAACTAAAGGGAGTTTGCAAAAATAGTAAATATATATATATATATATTTATATGATGAAAAAATATATGTTACTACATTTTCTAAATTGCAAAAGTTGTAAATTTAAAAGTTTAAGCTTGAAAGGTAAAGATAAAATTACCCTCGTTTTAAATTTATTGCGCTCTAATTTATCCTTCTTCGTCTTCGTTTAGATAACTATATCTAATTAGTTTGTGATAGCTCATTCATATGTGTTGTTTTAAATTTAGGTAACATAGTTTTTTATATCTGTCCGATAGACTTTTGATAGTCATATGGTATATCAAATTAATTTGTGATAGCACTCTAGTTTTCTCAATCCTCTGTCATCTCGATCAGTCTAGAGGTGAAATCATTGAGATTTTCTAAAATAAAATTTTTCAAACATCTAGGTAGACAATTAGACAGATTCTACCATTTTTTTTTAATATTTTCGAAACTTATTAAATTTATTTTTATTTTTTCAAAAAAATTATTCAAACCTTCCTTACAGCTCTCTAACGTCTCAAAGCCATCCGCAGCGGTGGCCATCAGTAGTAGTTTCCAAGTGAAGTTGGGAATTCGCAAACGGAAAGGATTTAATAATGGTAAGAGTAGTTTTGCCATTTTTAAAATATTTAATAAAATTAAATAAATTAATTTTAAAAATTGCAATATTTTCAATTTACAAAATTGAGGTGACAAACTTGTTGCAATTTTCCAAATAGAATTGGTTGGATTGGGTGCAAAAACATATGTATAATCTCAATAATATATGTTCATTTTTACATCAACAAATCACTGCATTTGCGAAAGAAAGAATGTCGATAACTAGAGCAATAATCCAGATCAGACGATTCTATTACAAAGTATTCTTCTTTGGGAGGATATAATACATAAAACTTCCCCCAAAATTACCAACAAATTTACCGATTAGAAGCTGATCCGGACACAAATTTGAAACATGAATCGAATATGATCACAAGTAGAAGAGTTCACATCTGCTTCATACTATGCAAAGTAATTCTAGTGTTCGAAGAACATCAACGTATTAGAGCACGATTTCAAAGAAACTAAATTGTATGATTTTTCTACATCTGCTGATGACGTTCGAACCCTGAAGTGAATGACAAATTTTATATTATCAGTTACCGTCGCAAAGATACTAACCGAGTAGAGATGGTATTCAAACATTGGAGATGAACCAATTACCTCAATCCTGATCAACCTTGGATTTCTTTCCAGTAACAATCTGGAATATTCGAAGCCCTCTACTGAAAGCTTCGTTGAATAAGATCCTCGTCTGCATTGACTGGAACCCAGGTAACCAAGATAGCACTGCAACGGGAATCATGACAATTACTCCGAACAATATATCATAGAATCGCGCCACAGCAATAACAATGTCCCAAAGTATGGTCGAATGGAGGAAAGGGCGGAGTACTTGGGCAATCAGCAGTAATCCCCATCCCGTAGGAAGAAATGCCAACAAACTAGTGAAGATATCTCTGAATTTGAATGCCGTGAATTCAAGCAACGCAACTATAACGACTATTGCAAGTATAATAATGAGGAATTGGACAAGCCGATAGTAGATGTGCTCTTTTGCAGCATATCTGTCACGAGCATATGCTACAACAACATAAGTTGCCAAGGCCACGAACACACATATCCAAGACAAAAGGTAAACAGCAATACTCGTACTGCCAGCAGAAATTCCAAGCTGATATACAACACCATACTGGAAAAAGAAGAATCTGAGGTCTAAGATCACCTCCAGCACTTTTCCCCAAAACCCAGTTGTCTTGAGATGATCCTGCTCTTCATACCACCATCTTTCCCAACTCTGTTCAGCTTTTGCAAATATGCTGCCACGATACCATATCCAGTTCATGAACTCATCAAAGTCATATACAGTCTTCAACCAATCAAAACCCGAAGGATTGAAAACAAATGGGGCCATCAACCATGAAATTACGAGGAACCAACTCGTGAAGGTCATGGCAATATAAACAAATGTGTTTGTAGATACTGCACTATGTGATGCATAAACAGTCAGGATCAAACCAAGCTCAATTGCTTTAATGAAATGGCTACGAGCATAAAGCCTATAGTTTTCTGCAAAACTCTTGTGCTGCACAACAAAACCACGGCCTGTAGCTCGATATTTCGCACCACCATGAAGAATTGTTCTTCCAAAATAATGAGCACGAGTTCCCATTGAAAATGTGTAGAATATAGATGAAAGCTGGAGTTGCATGGTCAAGAAATCCCAGATTGATTGAAGGAAGCCTTGTTCAAGCGAATTCTCTACTATCATTGGCAGCGCAGTGAAAAGACCGAGTTGGATTATGAACTGCTGGTTCAAGATTGTAGCAAGTGCCCCATTATTAGATTCGCTTGCAATAGTATTTTCAATGCCACTCAGAGCAAGATAAAGTCGCCCCCATAAGAATGCATATACAGTTAATGTTACCATCATAGTGTTGAAAAAGAATCCGACGGTAGTGTAGAAGAATGATAGCATACGGAAAAAGTCAAGCCTGTGACCCAATCTGTATACATCTCTACTAAGAACTTGCTCCCCATTTCCACTAGCAACCTTGGCTTCAAACATGGAAACCTGATTCAGTCCAACATCCCTCCCCTTGCCTACTTGGATGTATTCATGGTGTGTAACATTTCCTCCACGCAGCGTACAATTAAAGCCAGCAAATATGTCCTCACTGATGTTAATTACTCTGGATGCTTTACTAATTCCACCTCTAGTCAAGAACCAAAAACGGTCGAACACATCAGGATGGCCATAATGCATACGAATCTTTAATGGGTTAGCTAGAACCCGCTGGCCCAAAGTGACAAAACTAGTTTCCTGAGCTGACATAAACCAAGCAAGTGATGAAACAGAACCAGTAAAAATATGCTCTCTGACTCCCAAAATTGTGGGCTTCCTAATTCCATAATTACGCCTATATTCTTCCAAGAGATTTCTCATTTTGAGTGCCTCCTCAAAATAATTGTCTTGGTTCATATCAATTGTTTGTACTGCATCACCACGTGTAAAGATAATAGCATGGTTTTGATTCTCTGGCTTACCCTCTCCAAGCTTCAAGGGACCAGGCAACTTTATCCTGTAAATCTCCACTTCCTTCTCTAGCACATGATCATATTTTACCAGAACGGAATAGTACTCTTTCTCTTCTCTCCCAGTCGAAACCTCATCAACATAGGCAACTCTTAAGGCCTCGTTGGTTTTCATCAAATATAAAATTTCCTCAGCATGAGGATCTTTTTTGGCCTTTTGGGTCCCGTAGATCTGGCAGGCAACCACATAAGTATATTTCATCAAAGCAGTCCCATACTCATGGCCTTTAAAAAGCAAACTAATTGAACTGCCCATTCTACTTAAGCTCCTAGATGGAGTTGACCTATCTGAGGCAATACCGTCAATACTACCTTCTCGTCTCATAGAATCAAGTTCTTGTGATCCCTCCCTAATGTCCATCTCAGAAGCAGAATCCAAATATGCCAGCATTTTGAGAGCTCGATAATAATACATCATTCCTCTCACAGTTCGGGTTAGTGTCTGACCCCTGAATGAAGCCCAAAGCCTAAGATCTCTGAGCTTGGTTGTCCAAATTTCACCGTCTATCACCATTCCTTCTCGGTGCATACGTTCCAGGAAATTTTTCCATTCATCAACATAAATTGTCTGCAGATAATAGAGAATTGAAATTCCATCTTCATTTTCAGTACGAAGCTGTTCTTTGCTGTATAATACTTCCTCGCTATAATAGGGGGTCAAAACACTGAAAGCCATCATTTTCTCAACTTGAGGAGCATGAGGAATGTTCATGAATAAGGAGTTGCTGAAAAAAGCAAGTCGGCGCCTTGCCTCAAGATTTATTGGTATGTTATGCATAGAATCCCGAGAAGTAAGAATAGTATGCAAACGACGAACCTGGCGGTAAAAGCTCTCGTTACTAATATCAGGAAACTGAACAGCATTTTCAAAAAGAAGCCCAGTTGTTGAAGTTGAGTTACGGAGAGCCAATCCATCATTTATTAGTTGATCACCTGTTCGCTTCTCCTTGAAGAAGTCTCGAGTGGCAATTTCATAAAGGGCCTGTAGAGTGTTCACAACTTGGTTAGTGTCTTTCTTAGGTTTGTTCAATACTTCAGCAAGTATGATCAACTTCGCATGGAGGTCTGGTAATGCATTCATATTGAATGTTTTTGTGAACTTCTCAATCTCGATAGAGTGATCAATCTCTTGGAACAAAACTGTCATAATTGATTTCTCTTCACTATTATGCTTAAGAATCTGAAGTAGCAAATGTTTGATGGATTCATAGGCTTCAATGACTGCACATCGTCTATACTCATTCTTGCATATCTTATGCCAGAGCCATTTGTCAGGAGCATCTATCAATTCCTTGGCCTGACTGAGTGCAAGCAATAGCTCATTGCAGAGAAGGAAACATGGCCAGCGAATAACTTTAATACTCCAAGAATTTTGGGGCAACTCCAATAGCTCAACCTCACGATCAGAGATAATATCTTCTTCCCTGAAAATAGTTATTATCTCATTCCATATTATAGCAAACTTAGTTGCCTCAACCTGGTTAGATTCAAGCTTCTTGTAAGAGTGGCCAAGACCATATCTAAGCTTCAACCGATGAATAGCATCTTTAAACTTGCTTCTCAGTGTCCCCCTGGCATTCAGAAGTTGCTCTTCAGGCATTAGATTAAATTGAATGGCACTGGCAAAGAACTGGAACCTTAGCCTCAACTGTGGCATATTCCGTATTTCACCCAAGTGGTCTAACAACCCAACAGCTGCCCCAACGAAAGAGGAGTAGATTGAATACCAAATCTGCAAATCCATGAGGTAGATCAAGACAACAGGAAGCCAAAGTAATACGACAGCAAATCTGTTACTCCCCCTAAAGAACTGATGCCACTCATAGGGCACATCCCCCAAATTCAACAGTGCTCTCGTCGGACCCATCATGGGCTTGATCTGAAGAAAATAACTGAAGGAGAATTTTGTAGCAAGCACCAGAATCCAGAACAAGCTGTACTTAATATTGTCCACTAGGCCTTCCCTCAACCCACGGCCAACAAAAGTCCTGCTCTGAAACCACCAGGACAACATATAAAAGACCTTCCAGTTGGTCTCTTCCATAAAATTCCTGATCCATGGAAGGATAAAAAGAGCCAAAGCTAAAACCTCTGGAGCAATAAAAACGCCGGCTGCAATAAGAAAATTGCCAACATCCTTGTTAGCCTGTGCAGACCAAACTCTGTCTCGACTCCTCTGCGACCAAATCCTCACATAAAAGACTACAAACAAAATAGTCCATGCTGCAGCAACAATGGACTTCATTATCATCCTCACTCCAAGTCCCAAAGTTTCCCTTGAAACCAAACTATACTGCATTGCTGCATCAAGCAATGAATTCAGAAATCTCAAGCCACTCCAAGTGAAAAACACAGACAGAAGCTTAATTTGGACATCTCGCTCCCTCAACGAAAACCATGGCTGCCTCCCGTCCCAAGCAACAATAATTGCAGCCTGTAGAAATAAAATTAACATAACCCATAGACGATCAAAACTTCGAAACAAGTTCCAAAAAGATCTCTGCTCTACAAACCCAGTCTTGCCTACATGCCTACTCCTGCTAGATGTCACAAAGAAGTTACTACCCACATCAATTGGCCATTTGAGTTTCTGAAAACACCTCTTACTCCAAAAGTATTCGTTAATATCGTCATAGTTCCTCCAAACACGATGTGGGGCAGTACCATTTTTGCTACTCTCAACCTCAGCTTTTATGGTCTCGTAAATGGGTTTCACAACACAATTTAGGTAAGCGTTTTCGCCAGATATAGAGGGCAATATAGGCTGTCCAGTATTCTCATCGATATAATCCTCCAAAATCTTATTCAATTCCATAGCCATGTTATGGAAGATATAACAAATACATTCAGGAATGAAGCGTAAATTTGCGGACTCACCCCATATCAGCAGGTACAATGAAACGTAAAGCAATTCCCGGCGCTGATCCGCCTGACGACGGTCCGAGATCCAAATGTTAGACTTCTTCCCCAAGTAGGAACACCAATTAGTGTAATTCTTCAACAGCTTCTTCCTGAAACGCCGCAAAACGGTAGCATCGAGAGTGTCGATATTATCAGGGGGAGGGGTTAAACGCATCTGAGCATTAGCCAAATGAAGCACAATATGCTCCCGTTGATTCCGAACGTTATCCTTCTGAAACCCAAAAAAGAGAGCAAGCCAATCGAGAATATCCATGTGAGGGAGCCATTGAACATAAGGCGGCTTCCTGAGGTCACCAACTGCTCGCAGGGCAGCAGTGGCAGCACGCACCTCCGGAAAACGAAGGGAAGGGTGGTCAGCAAGGAGATTATGGATGGGTATTATATTGTAGGGTTCGTTCTCGTCCGGCGGGGGAGGACGATGGCGAGAACTCATGACATGAAAATGAAGGTGAGATCGAATGAAGGAAGTGGTAGTGATTCTAAAATAAAGTTAAGATTTAGGGGAACCAGAGAGAGTTGGGGGTTGGGAAATGGAGATGAAAGGGTGGAGGAGAGACAGAAGGAGTGAAGAAAAAGAAGTGGAAGAAGAAGAAGAAGAAGAAGAAGAGGTCTGGTTTTTCCGCGTTGCCGTTTTGTTCATCTCATGTAGTCGTTTCGTGTGATTTTCCTCCAATATGAAACTTGGAAATATTTTAAATATCTATTATTAGCGTTCTCTTTCCTATTTTGAAAAAAATACTATTGATGAGCTGGATTAAAAGAAAATATATTTGTAATTATCCTAATTATTTAATAAATTTTTTATTTTCATTAGTCTCTTTTTATTTATTTTTATTTCTATTTTTTTTGAAAAAATGTACAGTAGGTAAGTGTATTAGGGGACAAAGCAAAGTCTCTCTTAAAATTGGTATTCATAAAATACAATCATATGGTAAACTCATTTTATTCTCACAACAAAACCAAACTTCCAATGATTAAATTATAATAATGAATGTTGGAGCCTTGGAGGTAAGTGTGTTTTAAATAAGTGTCCGTAGCAGCAAAATCAAATCTACTCCGCAGTATTTCTTTTTACTCCTGTTTTGGTGGTTCTATTCTATTCAATATTTTTCAAACTACAATTAAGAGTTAAGAATTTAAAACCTCATGGGGCTTATTTGATAAATTGGGTTAAACTCTGCTTCTTTTTTATCTTCTTATGAAACATTTGTGCATATTTCCCCCCTATTTTAAACTATTTTCAGAACACTATATTTCTAAGTTTTGAAGATGGTGCATTTGGTCTATGAATGAGTTTTTAAAAATTTATATTTTGTTATCCTTACATTGTTAAGAATATAACCCTCTCATCTTTTAATTTTTTCAAATGTATTTTAGATATCAAAGTTAATAATAGATTTTAGACATTATTTTAAGAAGTATTTTCAAATATAGCATAATAAATCTAAATATTTACAAAATATTACAAAGTTTTCTATTATATATAAATGTTTTTAGCATTTTTTTCTTTTACAATAATCTCCCTTATTTTAGTTATTCTTGTGTATAATTAATAGACAATTATAAATATTTTTAATACTTTTGATTTAAAACAACTATCTCAAGTAACATTGTATAGAAAAAAAAAAGTAGTTTATTTTTTTAAAAATAAAATTTTAAGTTAAATGTCACACAATAATTCAAAAGAATAGAATTAAATTGACATTGTAAACATTATTAAAAGTTGAAGTTGAAAAGACAAAATGTAGCCCAAGAACTTGAAAGAATCAAAGATTGCAATTCATAAAAAAATTAGAACTAAAAAATGTATATTATAAAAATTTAACTAGAGATCGAAACAAAAACAGACTAATTTATCATTTCTGGAAATTGGAGGTTTAAAAAAATGATTTTTTCTAGGTCTATTAATTACAAAAAGAATAGTGATAAATTCTTTTGGGGTAATCTTGAATCCATACTTTGATTGGAAATGAGTTAAATGAAACTAAAAGCAAAGCAAGATTTAGGAATAAAATTAAAATAGGGAGGGAATGAAAAAGAAGAGAATGAGAGAATCCCAGAAATAGAAAAGAAAAAAAGAAAGTTGGAGGGGAAGAAGAATTCAAAGGTTAGGAATTGAAAATAATATGGATTTTGAAGGTTAAGAAAAGGTGGATATGCGTATAATAAAATATTATATTTAAGAAAAAGAGATGTGGAGGTGTCAAAGAATGGTTGGGCAAATTGGTTTTGGAGTTCGGGAAGAAGAGAAGGTATTCATTTGTTTTTTGAAGGAAAGTTGACTAAAGGAGCCCGCTTGGTTTGAAGTTGAAAGTTGCAAGTTGCGACCCATTTGGCCACACCCTCAATCAATAATAATCGCATACTTTTCCCTTTTCTATTTTCAAACTTTTTTATAGTTCCCTAAATTTTAGCTTTGTGATTAAGGAATATGTTATTGGGAGATGGAGAGGGGAGGGGCCCCCACACATGCTTCCTTTCCTAAGTGGAGATTTTATTATAATATAAATTAGGTTAAACCGGTGGAGAATGGAGATTGGAGATGGGGACTCCTTTAAACATGGTTGTCACGAGCTTGGCACCTGATCCACGTAATCGCAATTGGCATCCATTGTGTTTAATAATCAATCTTTTGTTTTTTACTTTATTACAAAATACAACTTTTTAAGCTTTATTCATTTGCGTTTTTTTTTTTTTCTTGTAGAGAAAACAATGCGAGGCAATCTTATATTCTCCTTTTCTTACATACTTTTAAACTACAATTGGGGTTGTAATCTAAGTTCAAAATGAAAACAAGAACAGTAAGAAACAAGTCAATGAGTTGACAAAGGAAGAAAGTATGGATAGTGTAAACCCTAGACTTTCTATCCTTATGTTTTCTTAGAATAGCGAAGCTTGCTTTAGTTATGTTTTTGTTGTTTAATTTGTTGGGCAAGCATGTTCTCTTTTAAGGAAAGCTAAGGATGTGAGATTGTTGAAATGCATAGAGAAATTTCACTAAGTGTTGTGTAGTTTGAAGCTAAGTAGGCGGCCAAGTAAGTGTAACAATGTGTTTTTGATGAGTTGTAATTAGGTAGCCAAAGAGGAAAGAAGTTAAAATTTAGCTAACTATAGCCTAAGCGACAGCAAGAGAATGATATGCAGCCAAACATTGTCAAAGGAACTTCCCATGCAGCTAAGTGAGTGTTGGTGAGGCAGCAAGAAATGCTCACATGTGTGTCCTAGACACTGATAACTAATTGTAGAAACACAAGTCATTATGGGCTTTTAGATAATAAAAAATGGAACCAAAACGCACAATAATATCTCAAAATATCTCTAGGCGAGAAACAACATCAGCAAGTGAGGAAGATTCACTAGCAGACAAGAATAGTAAATGGAGTCGATGTCACTTGACAAGGCTACCAGCAGCACTGACAATCAACATCGACTAAATTAGACTAATGATGACAAAACTACATTCGGCTCTGACATGAACAGAAAGAATGGACGTTTCAGCAGTAAGTAGCCTATATAAACCCTCCATCTACATCAAGAAAAGAGAGAGGCGTAAGAGCCTGACATCTGAATGGACCAGCCCACACCTGGCCTGAATAGGTCAAAACCTAAAAAGCTCCATTGGAGCCGGTAGCTTTTCCACCTTCTATAAAAGTCTCTATCTTCTTCTCCGATCAATCCTATAGGTGAGAACTTAGGGAGAGATTAGAGGAGAAGTCCACCACTTTCTTCCCCCTAACTTGTAATGTGTCCCACTTCCTTACTTTTCAGTTTTTTAGTTCTTTGTAATGTATTATGTTCATATTGTACAATGGTCAAAGGTCCATTTTCTTTAATACATTGCATATTTATCCATTATTCAATCCTCTATTAAGTCATTATTCATCTGTCAAAGTATTATAAGTAGCTTAGACTTATGATAAGCTCTTGATAAGAAGATTTGTTCATAAGGTTTATCATATTAGTTGAGCTATATTCCATTGCTTGGCCAGCATCTGTCTCCAACTACTCAATAGAGCAAGTAGCAAGGACATAGTTAACACGCGCAGGAGGAAATTGGGAGACGAACTCCACTTTGGCGATTAAACCTTCATCATTTGTATCCCAAAAGGAGAACAAGTGTGGGTTACATGGCACTGAGAGGTTACCACCCTTAAAAGAGGTAATATAAATCTTATAAGCAAACATTTCTAGATAGAATTCTGGAACAACCTTCAAAGAAAGAAGTCCAACTGATTCAATACTTGGAGATTTGCTCTGAAATTTTGAGGTAAGAGACTTAAGAAGATTTCAAGAAAGTTTGAAGAACGAAGTTTCTTATTTTATTTTTGGAGTTAAAGATAAATTTTAGAATTACTCAGGAGGTCTAGGCATCTGGAATACTGCAATTAGGAGCACTGGCCAAGCATCAGAAGATTCTGTGTGTAAAGGGTGTGCAAGGGTAAGTGGTGAGACATTAAGCAGTGCAAGGCAAGCCCAACGCATAGAGCTTGTTGCCCATGGTTGCATGCTTGCTCCCATCTCATTTTTTTTAATATTGCTTTCATCGTATTTTAGTTTCTTTATATTTTATTGGAAGCGACACCTCATACATTAGCATATGCAAGCTTGTCACATCTCTTTTTGTTCAAAATGTACTATATGAGGGTAAGGCTTATCTATCATACCTTCATACCCTTGAGTTATAAAATATAAAGTTGTTGTCCCTTATTGCTTATAACCTTATAACGACTTCTTATTTTTTCAAGAATGGGGTTTAGAGGTTGTGAAATACATCATTGCACCATTGGTTATTTGGATTTGGATTAGTTGACTTGTTTTCGAATGAGAACAAGTGTCAAATGATGGCCTTGAGGCACTTACAAAAATGTGACTGTGACACGCGACATGTGTCTTGCAAGGTTAGCACACAGTAAAATGAAACAATTCCATTATGAATAGTTGTACAAAATAAAAACTATTAAGTGTTCAGCATGCTTTAAAACCCTACTCTCATGCAATTGTAGGGGAGTTGGTTTTATTAAATTTATTTAAGAACAAATCTAGTTAATTTATATATTAAATATCTTATATTTAACCGACATTTATCTCACCTACATTTCTCTCCAAAACCCATAGTTTTAATATGTTCTCATTCATTATTAATTTTAACCTATAAATTTAATACAAATTCTATTTGTTCGCACAAGATTTCTGGAGAAATTTGATTCGTGGAGTTGAACTTGAGTTGATGTTGTATTTTTGTTGATTTTGATGCGATGCGGTTCGATCTCTAGAATTTGATCATCTGCTTCTCTCTCGATTGAATGCTTACGCTTGATTTGAAGAAGTTGAGCACGTGATGTTCTTGAAGTTGAAGTCTTGGAAAAAAGTTTGTATCTTCAAAGAAGCTTCAATCTTTAAGGGAAGTTGGAGTCTTAGAAGAAATTTTTGTATTTTCAAAGATGCTTCAGTCTTCGAGAGAAATTGGAGTCTTGGAAGAAAGTTTGTACCTTCAAAGGAGTTTCAATTTTCGATGATGGTCGACTTCAGAAGTTAGGGAGTCTTCTAGCTCTTGGGAAAATTCTCTCTAGACCTTATGGAGTAAAAAATTTCCAACCCTTACCAAGGAGGAGAACTCCTCTATTTATAGAGTTCTCTAGTAGGCTTTATGGACTTAAGCCTAGTTGGTCCATAGACCAGACCCATGAGCTCAACCACATGAATTTGGGTCATATTTACCCTTTAGACTCAATTAAGTTTATTTTTGGACTCAATTGAACTTAGTCCAAGTAAATAATATTTAATTGAACCAAAATAATTAATTTGATCCAACGGTTATAATGAAAACATGTGGCATTATCAGATTGACCAATTTATGTTTTCAATTTGAATTTGGGATACATATCAATTTTTAATTAGTTTCAAGTTCAATTATTTGCACATTTCACCACTAATTTAATAAATGATATGGCAATTTATGATTGGTTTCAAAATTTTCTATCGAACACTATTCATATTAATGCTCTTTTATTATAAAATGTAAGTATGAATCTAATTGAAATTAACTTCATATTATAGTGTACTTATACATTACATGTATCATATACAATGAATTCCTTAAAAGGATTTGAACACTTCAAATTTTTTCATCACTTAATCCTTATGTAAACTATAATTATGATCTAACATAGGAATTTTATGGTCCTACAATTATAAGCTTTAATGAAGTGAAATTAATTAACTATACCCTTTATCAAATGTATCAACATTCATTAACTATAGATAATTTCACTAAAAATTTGTAGTTACACTCTTACAAACGGTAGAATAATTATATGTCCACTGATTTAACTATTTTTTGTAAGTCAATCCTTCACAAGTTGTTCTCTTAACTAAAGTTGGGTCAAATTGTCATTTTACCCTTGTAGTTACTCTTGATCCTTAAGTACCATCGATCCTCTAATGAACAATTTGGTTACAATCCTACCATAAACAAAATCTCTCTCAGGTCAATTCGAGGGTGATGTCTCATTGTTCAAGTCCCGGAATCAACACTTAAAGGAACAATCTATCTACTTTTCTTCTTATAATGCTATGTTTCCAGCTTCTCACTTGGCATTTTTTCCAAGAGGGTAGGCAAATGGAATTGGAAATTAGGGCCACTCTTATCCAACAAGTCAAAGAAAAATCTTCAAAGGCAGGAATTCATAACTCATTCAGGATCTAGATTGTGTTACAAGGTTATCGAATGAAATATTTATCTCTACAGTTAACAACGTTATAACTAGAGATTTCATATTTTCGTGGTCCAATCTCATTGCACAGGATACTCTCATTCACATGTCTCCAGTACATTAATGATTTGGATCAAATTGTTTATAATGTTTACAACTTTTGTAACATTTACAAAGTGCATTGTATCTATAATGTTCAAGGATAAAACACCCAACCTTATTTATATACTATATACTATTTAGATTATTACTTGAACATGATCTACTAGTGTGTCGACCACATACTATTTAAGTATCATAGATTAACTTTGGATCTTAGTTTATTAGTTTATGTGTTATGAAAAATAAATAACATTTATTTATGAATTAAGTAAGACTTTATTGATATGTGAAATTTGTTTACATCATTACATACTACAAGATATAGAACCTAAATTCCAACAAACCATTTTATTACTACTACTACTATTATTATACTTTTTTTTTTTTACATTTAAGTTTAAAAACACTACTTCAAACATGAGTTTAGCTCAACTGATACTTGTATGTACTTGTAGTATAAGGTTTTGGGTTCAAATCTTCCCACATACATTTATTACAATACCTTTACAAAAAAAAAAAAATCAATATCGAAAATAAAGTTTGGAAAAAAAAGCTTCTAAAACTTGTTTTTGTTCTTGTATGTGAATTATATCTTTGATATCAACATGGAACATACAAAAATTATATTTAAATTTTCTTTTTAGAAAATCTAATTTATTACCAAATTTAACCTCATATGTGTTTCTAACTCTATTAATTACTTTTTTAAAAGACTGTCCCTACTTTTCAAAACACTTTCAAAATGTAAATTAGATTGTAAAAAATAAAATTTCCTTTGATATTTGTTATGTGTGTTGATATTAAAAATCAAAATGTATTTACAAAAAGAAAGGCAAACATGAAAAAAAACATTATAATCTCAAATAATTGTTGGAGGAAAGGATAGAGAAGTAAATGAAATACGAAAAGAAAGAAGGTAAATAAAAAAAAATTTAAAAAAAAGAAAGAAATTAAATTGGAGGGGGAGGCGTGTGTATGAGGTGGGGGCCGCAGGGGCGTGTGTTTCAAAACTGAAAAGGAAAGACTCCGTAGCTTTTGGGGTATGCAAATCAGGAGATCCAAATTATCCCAACGTCATCTTCAACCTAAACCACTTTGACGTACACAATCTACAACCTCCCTTTTACTTACTTCTCTCTCCCACCTTCCCATAATTATATCTAAATAAATACAAAATTATTTACACAAAATCTATTCATTCTTTAAAATAATATCAACTCAACTCAACTCAATCCCCCCCCCCCCTCACCCCTTTTTAATTTTATTTTCATCATTTATAATTTCCTATTTTATTGTTTTCTCATCTTTATATATATCCTTTTATATTCTACAAATACTTTGTTTCACATCATTTTTTTACTTTATCTTCTGTCACCTGAATTTCTTTTTCTATTATTTTTAAATATATTTCAAAATCTAATACACAAACTCAGTATCTGTTATTGATGATATATTTTGAAACTTTAATATATAAATATTTCTAGTATTTTTGTTATTTCAAATAATTTTCTTTTTTCTTTTTTATTTGCAAGTTTTAAAATTTATTATTGTCATTGCATAAGATTCAAGTGGTATTATTTTTGGGTTATTTGGATAATTAAGATATTTTTAAAATAAATTAGTAAAAAAAGATTAATTTAAAATTAATTAGATAAATAGAGTTGTTTTTTTTTTTCTGTTTTTATTGGAATGTGTCCCTTCAAGAGACCCCTCCACCCACTTTTTCTTTCTTTTCTTTTCTTTTAATTTCATACATCTTTCATCTTAATTTTTTTCTCTCTTCCGCATTTTACTTTTTTTCTTTTAATTTTTCTCTATCTTCTCTCTCTTGCGTTATTTCCTAATTAACCACTTTTTTTTTTTAATTTTACACGTCTTTTATGGTAATTTTTTTCCCACTTCTGTTTTCTTCTTTTTTTTTTTTTTTTTAATTTTTTTCTCATGCATTCTTCTCTAATTAACCAAATCTCTCCAAATTTAGTATCTATATTTCAAATCAAAGCATTATCATTTTTTTCTATCTCCATTCTTTTTTTTTTAAATTTCTTCCTCCTACTTTTTTAGGGTAGGAGTTCTTTTATGAATTTTATTTTGAGAAAATAAAAAAAATATCATTTTTGATATTTTATTATAAAATATTTCAATAAGGTTTCAAAATCAGTGTAATCAAACCCTAATCCTAACTTCAAACTTTGTTGGTGGAGATAAAAATTTCATTTTTACAATTGAAAGATTTATTATACTCTATTAATAAATTTAATGCTCAAATCAAGTTTATTTTACAAAACAAATGTATTAAATCAAAATGTTTGGTGTTTGATCACGTAATGCATAAACCAAACGACTTGTTTCATAAAGACAAAATTGAGAAAGAAACAAAGAAAACTTTCTTTTAGGTTTTTAAATGGTCACTTCTTTTTGTGTATATGGTTAAATGCATAAATATTTATTTTTGGCTTTCTTTAATTTATTGTTATTTTATTATTTCATAATGTTTAGGTCAACAAGGTGCTTTTGTCTATGATGAATTTTCATCACGTTTTATTTTTCTTTAAAACACAATTAATTTCCTAAGTTCTTAAAAATGATTAAGTATATAATCATTAAAAAGTAAATATGAATTTGTGAAAAATTTGAAAAGTATTAAGTATATAACAATTAAAAAATCATTAAAACAATAATAGTGAAAAAATTGAAAAAAAATTGATGAATGCCTTATTTTGGAGATTTGGATACTAAATTTAGGGAGATTTAGTTAATTAGGGAAGAATGCGGGAGAAAAAAAAATTTGATGAATACATTATTTTGAGATATGGATACTAAATTGAGATTTGGTTAATTAGAGAAAAATGCAAGAGAAAAAAAAATGCATGAGAGGAAAAACATTACATGAAAGACGTGTGATTTTTTTTTTTAAAATGGTTAATTAGGGAAGAATGAATGAGAGAGAAGAGAAAAAAATTTAAGAAAAAAAGAATAAAATGCAAGAGAGAAAAAAAATTAAGTTGAATGACGTGTGAAATTAAAAAAAAAAAGAAAAAGTGGGTGGAGTGTGTCTCTCAAACGGACATACTCCAATAAAAAAAAAAACTTTATTTTTTAATTAGTTTTAAATTCACTCATTTTCACCGATTTATTTAAAAAAATACTCTAATTATTCAAATAACCCTATTATTTTTTTATTCTATTACTACCCTAATTTTACAAATATTTTTCAAAATAGCCTCAAAATAACACTCTCCCATTTAGGTTTCACAATTAGGGGTTTGGTGTCAGAAATATACTAAAAACAGCCTTTGTTGTTTTCTACTAAAATGCTTTTAACACCATGTTTAATTTTTCAATGTGATCAATTATTGATATTCAAATATTTGGAGCAAATCTTTGCCTAAGTTATCCTCTTATGTGAATTTTAATAAAACAAATCTCACCTTTTTTAGTTTTGTTTTAGAGAAAAAAAAATCCCATATACTCATCTTCTACCGCCTTTTCTTAATCTTTTTTTTCTTCCTATATTTTGATATTTGATAGAACTATACTTTTTTCTGGCATTTTGAAAACTTCTAGCTTGTTCCAAAATTTTATTTATTTTTTTAAAACTTTATCTTTTTTTTTTCTTTTCGTATTTTGTCTATTGAATTAACTATATATCTATATTTTGGCATTTTAACTTTGATTTTATTATAATTAAAAAAATTAAACAATAAGCATCTAACTAATAACAACGATTCACTCTTGTATGTCATAGGATTGCAGAACTGACAATCCATATCAACTCTCAATAAGCAGCAAACATTTGTTTCCTTCTTAATTTTTGTTTGCTAAATTCTCGTTTTTCTATGACTTTTGATGTTAGTTATTGTTTATTTGTTTATATGATACTCTCATTCTTGAATACACTAAAATGCTTTTTCTTAGATGATAAAGAAAGGCTACATGCGACATTTTGTCATCTCCAACTAAAACAAGTTGAAACGAAAAAAGAAAAAAGAAAAAAGAAAGGGTTTTATACATATCCGGATTCATAGGGGAGTTTACTCCATAGAGAGAGAAAGAAGAGAGAGAAGTAAAATGAGCAACTAAGGCTCTGATACCATTGAGGGTCGGATGCACTGCTATTTATAATGAAAATCAATAATTGCACCGTGGGGTCCAATTATTAATTCCATTATTGTCTACACAGTGTAACCAACAATAATTACATTGCAACTATTCAGAATGGCAGACAGGACAGGACCCCTGTTTGGCGTGTTCTGAAAGTCCTTGGAGAAATAATTAAAAGATAAGATTTGTGGGACAGGACCCCCACTTGCTCTTATCAGAAAAAAAAAAACAAAAAAATTAAATAATTACAGCGGAAAATAGTAAAGGAAAGCGGTAAAATAGATTGGATATGTCTGCTGATCTTGGATTCTTTCTTCTGAAAACTTGTTGGAGAAGATAATGGCGTCACCCGGCTGTCTTCTGATTGGCTTGGACTGTTGATTCCCTCATATCGATCGTCTAGGCATCCATCATATTCTACGGAATACACGGCTCCACAGGTGGTCTTACTTCGGCTACCCCGCCTTGCTGCCACGGAGCACCTCATCCGCACAACATAATTTTTGCCTTGTGAGATATAGGAATCTTCTCTTGCGCAGAGTCAGTCCATTCTCGCTAGTCGCGCCGCCTGAGGTTGGTGATTCCTCATCAGAAGTATGCCATCTCCGGCATGGATTCTTCTCTTTCAAATGTTCTTCAGTGAAATCCATGAATTTAGCAGACTATTAAAGCAACGATAAGATTGGAATACAATGATCTTATCTAAATAAATGCAAGAAATTTAAACAAATTAATTTACATAAATTTACAATAATTAAAACTAAAAACTAAAAACACTTAGATAAAATTAAAAAAAAGACACATGAAAAATTTGGACTAATATGGCTGCGAGTCCAAATTTGGGTCGTTGATGTCGTAACCTTCGTAAAGATCGAAGGTATCGATATCATCGTTGACCGAAGATTGAGAAGCTGCTTCATCTTGGTCGTCTTCTGTTTCCAGAAGATGTTCAACAACTGTATTGACAACGGAGTTGAAATCGGCTTGGGATCCGGCTCCGGCAAGGGAAGACATAATCGCGTTTTTGGCAAGGAGGAAACTCTCGTATTCTTGCCTCGTCATGTCTTGGAGATGAACATTGGCCTTGAACCAATCCTTCATCTTGTTGACTTCCAGGTGTGAAAAATTGAACTTTTCCCACCATTTGATCCTAAGGGATTTGCTTAGGGACTTGAAATTGCCTGAGGGTCCTAGCTGGAAATTCCAGCAAAAGATCCACGGAATTTGGAAATACAAAGCAAATCTAAACGTCTTGGAAAGGGGAGACGAATAGATACTTTGTTGGAAGAGGTGGTATGAACGTTGAACTTCAACGGGGAAGATCTCCTCGGAAAGTCCAAAATACATCCACCAGTTTTGAAACCAGTTAGGGAAGTGCATCTTGTAAGCTTGCTTACAAAATGTCACAAACCAAGAATGGTTGAAAGGTTGAAGCCAAAATACAAAATACCATGCCTTGGTATAGTCACGGTAATTGTAAGATGTTGGTTTGAAGGGACGAGAGAATTTCTTACCGACAAACATTCCCTGTTTCCAGGAGGAAGGAGTGAGGACTCGGAAAATTCTCAGCTTGGAATAAATGATCTTAGAAGGATCATTTCTATCTGGAATGTGAGTAATTTCAGCGGATTTGGAATCGACTAAAATGTACTCATAGAAGATCCGTGATTTGGACAGATCCTCTGGCAGAAAATGGAAGCCATGAGGAAATATTTGGTTACAGACTTCTTGGACAGAAGGTCCATCGAATTCTGTTTCAATGGTTAAATCCACCATTGTAGTCTTGGTGAAATAACATTGAATTGGAGGTCTAGGCTGGAAAACCTTGGGCCTAACTACTTGAGAAAACGAGGAAGGATTCCTCGGAATTGGAGATCTTGAGGAAGAAGCGGCTGGGGAAGCAGCACGCTTGTTTGGAGTTGAAACACCAGTAGAACAAAGTAGTTGAAGGAAAAGAGGGTAGACCAGAAGGGTCTGTTTGAATGGTCAAAGTCCTTGGAGAGGAACCTTGACGTCGCCTGGATATTTGCTCGAACTGCAAGTTCATGGCGTAATTGTCTGCACTCATCGGAGCTGGTGCAGATGATTGACCTAAGGGTTGATTTCCCTTAGAAGGAGGAGTAGTTCCTGAGGAGGAAGCTACTGATTGAAGGGAATAGTTTAGAGAACTATTCTGCTGCTGCTGCTGCGGTGGTCGCGAAGGTGGCCGTTGCCGGTCGGAAGGAGGTTGCATGAGAGGTAGATTGGGAGTTTCTCAAGAGGTGCTCTCGAGAGAGATAATCTGCTAATGAGTTTTCGCTACCTTTTATAGGCACGATCTTGAAATCGAAACAGGACAAGATCGCTTGCCACCTGGCAAAGATCTGCTTGGAGATAAGATTCTTGACGTCATTCTCAAAGATAAACTTGGACGCCTTTGAATCAGTCCTGATGACGAACTCCTTATTGATAAGATCGCCTTGGAACTTTTGGACGTTAAGTACTATTGCTAGTACTTCCTTCTTGACGGTGGAATAGTTCTTCTGTGCACTATTCCAGACTCCGGAATGGTAACGGACAACAGAGATTTTGCCGTTAAGTTCCTGCTTGAGAATGCCGCCGTAACCGATATCGGAGGCATCAGTGTCAATAATGAGTTTGGCCTGTTCATCCACCAAGGATAAGCATTGGATGTTTTTGGCCAATGACTTGATTGATTGGACCGCCCGAGTATGCTCGTCCGTCCACGGCTTTGGAGATTTCTTCAGTCTGTCGTAGAGTGGCAGACAAATTGAACGGAGATCCCGAATGAAATCACCAATGTAATTGACGCAACCCAAGAAACGTTGTAGCTGCGTTTTGTCTTGTAGCACATCTGGGAATTTGTCCACGAATTCCAGAGACCGTTGAATGGGCTTGATGATTCCTTGATTGATGTCGTAGCCAAGAAATCTGATCCTTGTTTGAAACAACTTGATCTTTGGTTGGGATACCACAAGACCATTGGACTTGATGACATTCAGGAATACCTGTAGATGCTTGAAATGTTGATCCACTGAACTTGAAAATACCAAGACATCGTCAATGTAGACGATCGTGAACTCTTGATATTGGTTGAAGATTTCGTTCATAATCCTTTGAAATTCGGACGGTGCATTCTTCAGTCCGAAAGGCATGACATTCCATTCGTACTGACCAAATGGAACATTGAAGGCCGTCTTGTAGCGGTCGGATGGATGAATCTGGATTTGCCAAAATCCTGACTTCATATCAAACTTTGAGAAGACCTTTGCTAAAGTGATCCGCTTCAGCAAGTCTTGGCGATTAGGAATTGGGTACCTAATCCACTTGAGGGCTTTGTTGAGAGGCTTGTAGTTGATAACAAGCCTTGGAACTCCACGTTCTTATTCGGCCTGCTTGTTGACGTAAAAGGCCGCGCAAGACCACGGGCTTTTGGAAGGGCTTATGAGACCTTTGTTGAGGAGATCTGCTATTTCTTCGGAGCAGACTTTGACTAAATCCCTGTTCATCTGAATGGGCCGAGCCTTGGTAGGGATTTGGGCTTCCTTGAATTCGTCAACATATGGTAGGGTCACCATATGCTTCTTCCTGTTCCAAAACGCATTTGGAAGGCTTGAACAAACATCCCTTTCAAGCTTCTGTTGGAAGCTTCGGATTTTGAGTTGAACGAATGGCTTGTTGATCTGGGAAGCCACCTTGCTGGACTTGACCTCGTCTTGAAGGAACTCGATCTGTTTTTCTTTCCTGGCGATGCGGTTGATGTATTGATGAATTTGTTCTTCAACGGTGTTGATGTACTTAGGAGTTATTGGACTAACAAACTCGAAAGTAATTTCCTTGTCGAACTTGGTTGAGACTATACCCTTGCTGGAGACATGGAAAGGGTATATCTGGGTTAGGAATGGTGTTTCCAAAATGATCCCTTCATTAAGGTTCTTAACCAAAATGAATGTGTTGATGAGGCACACGTTTCCCTTGCAAATGTGCACCTTGGACAGCTTGAACTGGATGTTAAGCGGACCGCCGTTGGCTCCACTCAGAGACTCCTTTGTTTTTTCAAAATACTTAGAAGGAACGAGGCCTTCTTGAATGACATTTTGATCCGCTCCTGAGTCAACGAGGGCGACAGCTTCGAGAAGAAAGTCTTTTACCTTGAAGACTATCCTCGTTATCCACTTTTGACTTTGAGATTTGCTGATGTAGTTGATGACTCCGGCTTCAACTGGTTCTTCAATCATCAGCGCCTCTCCTGATATCTGTCTTTCAGGATTGGAAGAGGAGGTTCCCAGAACTTCCTTTAGGCTTGAGGCTTCTCGGAATGCTTGGAAGGCTTCTTCGAGAAGGGTGAGGCGTTGCCTGTTGTCTGCAACTTCCAATTTGATAACCTTTACTTCGTGGTTAAGGTCTTCAATTTGAATTGGCTTCTTCGTCTCGCCTTTGATTCGGTTCAGGATGTCTTGAAACGAATAGATGATCGGGCTTTGAATCGTCTTCTGAGGGTTGTGTTCCTCGATACTCTGCCTTAGCTTGGAGAGGCATGATTGCTTGGAAGACGCGTCTGGTAATTCCTCGATAAGATCAAAAAGACGTTCTTGATCTTTTGTGATGACATTGATATGACCGGAACATTTGCTAGCACACCTTCCTGTGCAGGGAATCGCTCTGTTTTCGTCGCTTGAGTCGCTTTGAGAATAGAAGGCATCTTCGCTCGAAGATCCTTCGTCGATGAGAACGTTGATACCTTCTTCGTTTGAAGAGGACTCGGTTTGAGAAGAGGTATCGTCATCTGATCTGATGGCGTAGAGAAGAGACTGTCTGATTTCTTCGTCCATAGTCAGGGAGTTGATTTTATCCTTTAGAGGACAACTGTTGGCAAAATGACCTCTCTGGTTGCACTTGAAGCAGACGTTGGACTTTGCAGCAAAACGTCGTTTGCTCTTGAACCTGTTGTAGTATTTCCTCTTCCTTTGAGGAAATTCTGGATCTTTAGCTTTGCTTTTGCTAAAGAGTCGCTTGGAGGAAGATCGCTTCTTTTTCTTTCGTTCTTCCTTCGGTCCTTTGTCGAGGTCGTACTGCTTGCAGAAGGTGCCGAGCTCTTTCCTGTAGTCGGAGTCCTTGATCACCTTGGTGGTATGCTTATTCTCCGTGCAGAGCTTAATGCATATCGATTGAACTGTGGCTGAGATATCTCCATAGGTTAATTCAGACTAGTCGATTTGCTTGGTTACTGAATTAGTCGCCACTGTTTGATAGAACTTTTGAGAAATGTAGTGCGACAGTCCTTCGACGAACTTCTGCTTCCAGATGTCGGCTCCGCAGGTTGTAAGAGTATAAAGACGCGCTAAGAAAGTATCTTTATACCACTTGTATTGACTCATCTTATGACAACGTAATCCAAGAAGAGACTCCGTTGCAAGATTGAAATGGATTTGGGTGCTGCCAATGAACTGCTTCGTCATTGCGTAGACCAATTGATTGACCATATCCTGCTCTTCGACCTGGATAGGGGCAGAGGCGTTCTCCGTCTTGACAACTGTTCGTGTAGCAGCTAGGATGCTGAACCTTTCCTGCTCTGTCAGTTGGTTGTGCCACCAGCTCCTTAGGTTTCCTGTGAAACCTGAGATTAGAATCTGGGCTGTTTCAAGAGTTGTCTTCCTGGCGCTGAGGCTGAGGCTGCTAACAACATCTCTTGAAAGGTGTTCATCATTTGAGCTTCAGAATATCCGTCGATATTCCAAGTAACCAGAGCATACCATCGTAGGTATGTTTCTCATGATGAAGGTCATCCCATCCCAGATCTGGGGGTGACGGTTGAGGGTAATGGTTCTTCATATCTACCCATTGAGCTACCGGGAGTACCTTTGAACTAGAAGCCTGAGAGGAATCCTTGGTAATCACGTTGATTCCTTTCTGATTCTCAACTTTGCTTGTCGAGGTCTTTGCTTCTTTGTTGATGGTGATAGCTGCTAGGCGCTTGTTGATTTCAACCAAGAAGTCTGAATTGTCGTCTTTGAGCTTACCGATGTTGAAGCTGTTGGGCTGGAAGATCAGTTGATTAGGATCAGCTTGAGGAATCTCTGGGTTCTTGATCTTGATCTGGGGAACCGGATTCTCAATCCTTTCTACCGCTTTGGATACCGTAGAAAGCACCTTGTTGGTGTAGTTGAGCTGATGTTGGATGTTCTTGATCTCGCGAACTCCAACCTTTTGAACCTTGTCTTCGTCGATGGTCTTGTAGGGGGATGAGATCATCTTGATGGCAGGGACGACTGGATGACAGAAATAAGCTTCTTCTTCTGGAGGATAGTTAGAAGCTATTTCCTTACCTCTGGGGGTAACATAGACATCAGGCCCGGAGATAACCGCAATGTATCCTTGTGCCTTGTATTGTTTGACGAGCTCTTCATTTCTGGTCCGCTTGTCTTGCTTTCGTCTTTCGATGAAAGCTGGCATTGGAAGAACAGGCTTCCTTGTATTTTCATCAGCAGCAAGCCATAAGTCAATATACCTGTTGTACTGTTCTTGATAACGAGCAACGTCATCTGGATCTGCAGTGATGACGTTGATCTGGTTGTAGACCGGCTCGGTTCTCCTTTCCATATCAGACTGGGTAAGAGAAAGTGATCCTTCTTCTTTTCCGTAGTGAACATCGGGGATTGTACGGGAGAAAACTACCGATGCACGAATTGACTCTGATCTCGTCAGGTAATCAGGGAGAGAGGTTTCTGTCCTTGCAACAGAAGATGTGCTAGGACGACTGCTCAAGATCTCACTGATCTTCGGATATGAGGTTCCGGAGTTGAATTGAACTTCGACGTTTCCATCGGGAAACTCGGTAATTGACGTCTCGGTGCTGGTTCTGCTGATTGGGGCTGTTTCTCCTTGTAGCTTCCAGATGGGATCCTTCGTCAGATCTGCCCACTGAAGGGTCTTTGGGATGGTTATGAAAGACTTTTCCAGATTTACTTCCATAAACATGGTGTAGCCTTTGGGGGAAATACCTAAGGCTTTAGGAGAAAGGTTGGTATGCATCAGCTTGAAGTAGATGCGATATGAGACGGCGAAAGGAAGCGAACCATCCTTCAGTTCAAGTCCTTGCGAGTGAACATCAAGGCTTAGGGAGTCCATGATGTTTCGATCTTGAAGGGAGATTGTTAGACCAGGTTTGCAGTTGAAGTAGACTGGTCCTTGCTCCTTGCTCCAAATTTGACTGAACAATCCCTAGAAGAGAGGGAGTGAACCGAAGATGCCTCTTGTCTCTTAGGGCAAGGTAGACTGGCACGTCTAGACCTTCTCTGAAGAGGGGCTTCAAGGCGACTTGAACGCATCTGATGTGGAGGTACTTGAACTTATCTTTGACTTTGAAGAGGGTTCTTCAGGTAGGAGCTTGATTGCAGTGAATTCATCTTTCATTGCTACGTTCTCTTCAGTGACGACGATGACATCTTGCTGAGAGAAATTGAAGGTATTGATCTTGTATACCTGGCTTGGATCGATCTTTGGGATAGACCAATTTTTGAGACGATTTTCAACCTGAGCCAGATGGGCTTCGGCTGAGCTATGAGTAGATAAAACCTTTGATAGATCATCGCGTGATCTGGGGTTTTTTGATGCAATTGAAGAAGAAAAAGAAGAGTGAGCAGTGGTGTTTATGATCGCGGGAGAGTGAGGGGAGAGTTTGGAGAGAAGTTTGTTTATCATGGTAGGGGAGAGAGAGAGAATCCATCAGTTTCCAGATGATGAACTTCGAACCTTTAAGGCAATAGTTTCTTCTTATAACAACAGATTTTAACTAATTCATATTAAGTTTTTCGATCAATCAACCCTCTAAACCTTGAATATCCGTATGGTTCTAGTATGAATATTAGAAGAGTTTGTCCAGATCTTGAAGGTTCACCACTCCTTTATCAAGATCAGAAGACTAACACTTATAATTTTCATGTTTCAAACCACTGAATAAACTAAGACGATGAGAGATACCTAAACTTAATATTCATTAGTTTCGAAATGAAATCATAAGATGAACTACTTACCAGAAAAGAACTCAGAACATCATCCTTCCACCTCCGGATTCAGAGGGGAGTTTACTCCATAGAGAGAGAAAGAAGAGAAAGAAGTAAAATGAGCAACTAAGGCTCTGATACCATTGAGGGTCGGATGCACTGCTATTTATAATGAAAATTAATAATTGGACCCTAATTACATAGACCCATTTACACAAAAACCCTAATTGTTGCTATATATTTCATAAATACCCTAATGGGCCTATGATATTTCATTAAAATTGGGAACAAATTTCCAATTGATCCCTCACATATTTTGTTTTTTTTAAAAAAAAAAAACGGAAAGTTGAACAGTTTTTAAAGGAAAAGACACAAAAGTGTTAGATAAGAATGGAGAGAACTAGTAAAAGAGAGAAAGTGAATTTCATTCAATTAGGCCTTATCTAGGCCCGAATACACCATGCATAATCAACAATCGAACCACCCAAAACAAATAGCACAAGACTTGCCCAAAGAATAGCAACCCTAAAGACTAACAACAAGAAACTAAATATCATCAATTCTATTTTTAACACCCTTCCTTAAACTAAAACTATGCAATTTAGTATTTAGTTTAAAGTAGTAGAGGAAACCACTCCAAGTAAGCTTTGAAGCTTCACAAGTGTTGCTAATTTGAGAGGTTTGGTTAAAATATCTGCCACTTGATCTTCACTCTTACAGTAGCTTATATTGATAATTTCATCATTTGTAAGATCCACCAAGTAATGATATCTTACATCAATGTGTTTGCTTCGTCCATGCAAGACAGGATTCCTTGAGAGCTTGATTGTTGATGCGTTATTACAATGAATGATAGATGCTTCTTCTTCCTTATAATGCAAATTCTTAAGAATGTTCCTCAACCAAATGGCTTGACATGCAAATAATGTTGCTACTACAAGTTTAACTTTAGTGGTAGATAATGTGACAATTGGCTGTTGCTTCTTGAAAGACAATGAGTAACTTCTGAACCAAGCATGAAAACATACCTTGAAGTACTATTTCTATCATTTAAATCTGTTGCATAATCACTATCGTTAAAACCAACAAAGTTTAGTTTTTCTCTTCTTTGATAAAGTATGCCAAGATCAGGAGTCCCTTTTAAGTAATCCATAAGATTCTTTTGGCATCAAGTAGATGAAGCTCATTTGGAGATTCCATATAAACTTGGTACTTAAACTTACAACATGCATAATATTAGGCCTTGTAGCGGTTAAGTACATCAAGCTTCCAACCATTTGCTTATAGTTGGAGATTCCATGACCTTCTTTCCTTCATGGTCCTTCGTGGGCTTCAAATTAGGTTCAACTGGAGTTGTGGCTGAGTTGCAATTCTCTATTTGAAACCTGTCCAAGATCTCTAGTGCATATTTCTTCTAATCGATGAAAATTCCTACTACTGATTGTATTAACTCAATGCTGAGAAAATGATGCATCATCCCTAGATATGTCATTTCAAACTATGTCATCATGGATTGCTTGAATTTCTTCAAACACAATTGAGTAATTTCATATGGAAATAAATCATCTACATACAAACATACTATCAAAATCTTGTTCAAATCCAACTTTAGTAAAGTAGGCCTCAATTTGACAGTATCAAGTCTTAGGAGCTTGCTTCAATCCGTACAAAGCCTTCTTCAAGCAATATACCTTTCTTGCATTACTCTGTTGAACATATCCAAGGGAATAAACTTCTTCATTCAGGTTGTCATACAGAAAGTTTGATTTCACATCCATTTAAAAAAAAAATTCAATTGCTTTGTGTTGTCAATGCTAACACCATTTGATCGTATCATGTCCTACAACCAAAGCGAAAGCTATTGGGTCGTATGTTCTAAAACTTGTAGATAGTAAATGTAATTCGTTGACCGTTATTAATAAAATGTTACTTTTGTAATTTCAATAAAGTGTTATTGATTATTTGTTTTGTTTTGTTTTAAAAAAGTGTAATTTCAATAAAGGGTTTCGGTTTGGGGTGTGGTTCGCTCTGGTTTAGCTTCGACACACAGTTCGTTGCTGGTTCAGCTTTAGCACGTGGTTCGACTTCGGTTCAGCTTTAATGGGTCGGTTCAGCTTGATTTTCGGTTGGTTCTTCCTTTTTTGGCCCAATTCAAGCTTTTTATTGGGTCGGTTCAATGCATATTTTGACTCGTTCAAGGTTTTTTGGCTTGATTTGATGCTTTTCGAAGTTTTGAGACCAATTTTGGAGCTTTGGATGCTGTTGTAGGATAATTTGAGGCTTAATTAATGTAATTTTTGCTTTGTTTTATCATAGAGACCAATTTTGTAGGTTCAATTGCTATTTAAATGTTTTATGGATGTCATTTAGATAAATCTCACTATAGGTTAAGCATGTTCATGCATTTTTATATATTATAATTATTATAATGTATGGTTTTAATGCATGATTATTAATTTCATATGTTATTTAATATATGTTGATATGTCAAATATATGAAATTGGGTAAACATGATACATGACATTACTTAAATAAATATAATTTGTTATATTTAATTAATGTCTTGCGTATGCTTGAATGATTTTCGTGATTATTTTTAATATAAGTGTTATATTAGTTAAAATGGAATCAATTTGCATTGAGCATATTACATCCATAGTTTAGTATACTTGTTATGTTAATGTAATGTTTTGTATGTAACATGGTTTATTATTTAGTTATAATTTGATTTTAATTTATTAAGCCATGTGTTTGAATGCTAAGTTTTTGCAAATATTTGAGCAAATAGATTATTTAAAGCAAAGCGAGATTTGAGACTTGCTTAATGCAAGAGTTTTTCATAAGTATTCTAACTTAAGTAAGTTGGAGTTTTAGCATGAGATTTTTTAATATGCTTAAGTCTATACTGAGATGTCTAGATCTGATAGCAACCCTACGGGGGAGATTATCCTATACATAGAGATCGTGTGATGAGGGTATCAGGTAGATGCCTAGAGTTTCCATCACATAGACTAGGTAAGAGATGAGGGCCTCTATGGACGTCTAGATTTTTTTCATCTCATGATAGCTATAGTGAGATAGGGTGCTACTGGCGCCTAGAGTTTCATCTTACAGGTACTGTATCGAGGGATAGGGCTTTCACGCCTAAAGTTTATTCCCGTAGATACAAAGAGTTCAAGGTATAGCAAGAAAGAAGAGAGAAAGTTGAAAGCTAAGTTTGAAAAGAAAGTTGCTTTGCTAAGTTTTACATATATTTTGCTCATAATGTAAAGAAGTGAAAAAGAAGTAAAATTTTTGTTGCTTACTAAAACCTTCTATAGAAATATATACTTTTTTTTGCTCTATAATGCAACTTTCGAAAAAAAAAAAAACAATGAAAGAACTACTTTTCGACCGACTTACAATATAAAGACAAAACTTATATTCCAACATACTAATATCTGGTAGAACTTTCAAAAAGGAAAAAAATTTGTTCCTCTAGACTTGAGACACTCTAAAAACGAATTATACTTTTGAAGTTGAAACCCTCAAGTATAACATTTTCTATGAAAACAAAATGTGAAACTGAAAATTGAAGTTTCTAGCTTAAGATATGTAAGTTGGTTAAGTTAGGTGATGTCATATTTTAGACACACTGCCATTCTATTAGAGGTTGTTTCGTAATTTCACCTTATTTCTTCATTTTAGCTCAAAATGGACTCATTTTCACTCTAATTGCTCCTAATTATATTTTATCCATATTTTGTTGAGAAAAACTAGCAAACACATTAAATTTAATAAAAAATAACTCTAAATAAGAAGTAAAAACGAGCACACTTTATGTGCCTATCTAGTCCATTCAAAAGTCTAAGAGTGAAAAAGAGGTTAGAAAAGGAAAATTTGCAAAAATAACAAAAAAATTTATGATAATAGAATTCATGTCACTTACATTTTCAAAATTGCAAAAATAAAAAATTTAAAAACGGATTACCATTGGATTACCATCATATTTGTCAAATTTACGATATGCAAAAAAGAGATGTTATAAGCTATTTCTTTTTAAACTTTTTTGTCATCTAATGCAATTTTTCGTTAGAAAGGGTATAACTTAGAATGAAGTTAGTTTGAATGGGAAAAACTTTTTTTGGGGGGCTAAAATACGGTAATTTTCTAAAGAAACTCTAACCTTATCTCAAGAAGCAGAGATGCTTTGAACAGAATTGAGAGACAAAATTGTACATTTACATAGTGGGTCCCACATCTTAAAGTCGGACATATTGAAAAAGAAGTTAAAGAAAAGTATATTTTAAATGTGAGGTTAGTTTTAAACCTCTTTTGAGTAAAAAACAACAATTTTCCCTAAAATGAGGTTCTATTACAATGTAATCAATTTTGGACCTGATTTCTAATACCTAACTCATTCTATTCCTACAATTTTCAACGCAACCCTCTTTTCTACATTTTTCACATTTCATGATCTTATTTCCATTCCGCTCTCGATTTCTCATGCATACCACCAACTTTCAAATTTTCGTTGATCCTTGTTACACTTCAGCTCCTAAAAAAAAAACATGGATCATCCACTTCTCCATGATCTAATTTCCTATTCAAAATTTCTAATTATGTAAAAGAGTGCAATAGAATAAATGAAGTCAAATGGCATCTTGATTCCAACCTTTCCTCCCTTTTCGAATATCCATTTTAAAAGATGGCGGATACTTTAATATAATATATGAACATCGATTGAGTAATAAAAAAAAATGTCAATAAAAATGATCAATATGAGTAAAACCAAAAAAACGATTCAAGAAATTCATAAAATGTTATTTCAATATTTTTATTGAATTTGCTTCAGCTGAGGGCTCGACATTTTTGTCAACGTCAATGTAGAACCAAGGCTCAGACTAAATGATAAGAGTACCACATTTTTGTTTTGTTGACAAATATCTGGCTGAAACATTTTCATGCGTAAGAAAAAGTATACACTTGCACAAACACAAAATGCAAGCAGAATGAATGAAAACTCTTATTTAGCAATCAATTTAAATGTTCCAAACCTGCAATTAAAGTCAGTGCCTCCTCTTCCCATATGAAAATTAGGCATCCAAGATACGATGTGAAGTTGTTAAAGTTCATTAGATTGTCCTTTTGCGATTGAAAATTCAACATTTTGTAACCAATTCAGATACTGACCTTGCTCTTTTTTATGCAGGTGAATGAGAAGGAAGTTGGTCAACCTTTCTTCAACACCTCTACTGATTAGGAATTCCTTGAGCGCGTCTTGTAACCGAGGATCTAACGAGCTGCCATGGATACAGAAGTTTTAAGTATCTTAGAGAAGGAAGCTTGAAAAACAGGTAAAGCTTAAGACTAATGCCGAAACCAAGCTGAAAAGATAGGAGAATGACGGACTAATCAGGAATCGTGATGCTTAGCAAACTACAAGAAGAGAAAATAAGCCATTCACAAATAAGTTTTCAGTTAACAACCAGAAAAGTAAAGTCAAATTGGTCACTTAGGCATTAAGGAAGCTGGAATAATTCATACAAGTCTATGTTTTGTCTATTCAGAACTAAATAATATTGATGACAGCGCTATTCAAGTTTGGAAATAATCAACTTTCCCTCGTACGTGGCTTAATGAGTTTTAAGTTTAACCATTAAATATAACTCTAAACGAGGGTGAAATTAATACATTCTCGAAACTGAATTAAAAAACTGCTCGTGAACTAATGAACAAACAAAACATTCAAAATCAGGCAACAGAAACAGCCAAATCCAATCATGAATACAAACTTAAGAACACTCAACAACAATGATAAACTTGTCTAGAAATACATGATCAGAAGAATGGATATCTACTAAATAGTGCAGTCCAGACACAGGAATGCTCATATCTAGCCAGATGTCATCAAAACATAAATTTACTAACCAACTGGAAGTCATCCTATCACCTCTTATTCAAATTCCGGTTTGATTTTATGAAATTATAAGTTTAATGCGTAAAATTGACTCACCTAACAGTTACAAATGTTAAGAATGAAGATAATTTAGCAAAGTGTAGAACCTAGAAAATGAAGAGTTGAAATTAATAAGCAGGAAAAGTCAATGTAGTTGCGGGTTTGGTTTTCATGTACGCCATTGTATTTTTTTCATTTTTTTTCTCATTGAAAGTAGTTTCTAAAAAAACAAAAGAAATATCGATATGAACTCTGTCTACAGAACATAAAAGCAGCTGAATGGAGATGTAGTTTCAAGGTTATACCATTTAGGATAATCAACAAATGGATAAGCTAAATGAGGAAATATAAACGGGGTGCAGATAATCAACTCGTGAGTGTCCGAGCCAACTCATGCCCACCTCGACTAATTCCATGAGATTAACTTCCTCGACTCTAAAACATTTGAGTGTCAAGAAAACTCATGAGATTTTATCTTAGGTAGATGTCCATTGTAAATTGAACTCATTCCCTCCAAATCCTTTATTAATCCCATAACCCTTATTGACCACTAGGCCAACCCATAATGTTTAAGTTTTTAAGCATGTTAGGAACTCAAGTAGATGAATTGCATTCAGCAAAGGAAAAGAATGAAGCAGCTATTTCTTTTATTAATATTGTGAATATCCAAGCCAATTCATGCCTACCATGACTAATTTCACTAGACAAATGTTAGAAAAACATAGGGTTCTCATTTGTCAAGATAGATTAAAGTTTTTGTTTTATACTAGGTAAGTGACTACTATAGGATTTGGATTCATCTTTGATCCTAAATCTTCCAACTTGCAGAAAAGGAAGTAACCAACTTTTTGATGAAGGATACACAATCATCATATGGAGGAAAAATATATACATTTTCCTTCCCATGGGAGCGGGAGGTCGCCAACTCCACTAGACCATGATGCATAGCATAATATATCTTTGGTTAAATTACAAAGGGGCATTTTTAAAAATAGCAAAATAAATTAAAATATTTACAGGCTATAACAAAATTTTGGATTCTATCAATGATAGAATCTGATAAACTTCTGTCACTGTCTATCAATGCCACTGATAGAAACATATCAGTGTCTATTATTGATAGAATTTGAAATTTTGCTATATGTTATAAATATTTGGTCAAATTTGTTATTTTTGACAATTCCCCAATTACAAATTTTAATTCAATAATTTTGAAGTTTCAATCTGGTCCCTATGGTATGTGCTTAATTGTAATTACGCCCCACATTTAGGTTTAAAATTTGGTCTCTATGGTTTGGTTATACCACACAAACCATTCTTACTTTTAAGTTCTACCAATGTGGCGTCATCTATTTATGTGGTAATGAGTTATTTGTTTCTAGATGGCTTATATGTTAGCTTAATACTAGAGTTTAGGCCAATTAAAAAAAAAAAAAGAGAAGAAGGGCGAGTATCATTAGGGCCAATTTTTGACGTTTAACCAAATAATAGAGTATCAAACTGAAATTTATAAAATATACAGACCCAATTGATAATTTAGTGAACACTTTTTTTAGATAAGAAATAGCTTCCAATAAAGGAATGTAAAAGAGGAAGAAGATGAGAAGTTAATAGATCCTTCCATTATGCGGCTACAGGTAATTATAGACTCTTGAAGACAATGAGGAAAAAAAGTTCTTGTAAATCATAAATATTATTTAGTAAATTCCTAAAAAAATTGTCCTAAAGGAACAATGAACGTTAAAAGTCTTCATATATGATTGAATTGGGGGCAAGGGTCCTAAAGCCAACAATCTGGTATTTAGTACAAAAAAGAACACCAATTATCATCATAAATGGCTTGCAACTTGAACTTCGCGAGTTCTCCTCAAAGGAAAACTAAACAGGTAACTGGTAGACACAGTAGTTACTTTGGCAGTAAAATTCCCATAATTTGGGCAGTGGTGTCAAGCTAGCAACTTCTACGAGGAAGGTGGTGCAAAGGATAGACAAATGGAGGATGAATAGGGTCCCAAATAACCATAAATAAGCTTTAAAAAAAAAAAGGTCTGGTTACTACCGAGTCTAAGGTCCCCCACTGATTCTACCATAGAAAGTTTAGAGACCAAAAACCTGTTAAAATTAATCTAGTTCTTGTTTCTTCTAAATTGTGTGAGTAAGAGAAAATTGTTCTTCTCTTTCTCTTTAGTTGTGTTGTGAGGGTCATTTCCAAGCGAATAAACAACTGTTTCTAAA
>CM046893.1:17198269-17283826 GCA_025688845.1 Cucumis hystrix
TCGGGAGCACTAGACTGATATGTGCATCCTTCGGGAGCACTAGACTGTGACTGTGCAGGGTACACCATAGGATACTAATAATTTATTTTTCCCCGAACGGGACCAGTAGTGGGTCCCTTACTGAGTATATTAATACTCACCCTTTTTATGTTTAACTTTTCAGGAAAAGGTAAGATGAGGGGCAGACCGACGAGGGACAAGAAGGACTCGTGAATTTTGCCATAGGGGACTGTCTTTAAACTGCTTCCGCTGACGGTTTGAAAAATATTTTGATTTAACTAAGTCTAAAATAGTTAAATTTTTTTGTAAACAGCACATTGTAAATTTTGTATTTTGGAAATAGGGCCCGATTAAATTTTCCTTCGTTTTCTTACGGTTTAAATTGAAAATTTTTATGTCTTTTGTCGACAAACGGTTTTGGGTCAAATTGACGACTTAGACGGTCAGTCCGAAAAGTCTGGGTCGTCACAGTTTGGTTCCTGTGTGGATCAGATTGTTGAGGAGGTTCAGCAGACTCACTCAAATACGCCCACCCTGTGTTCTGTTTGTCGTTGGGAGGGCGTTTCTTACCTCCTGGGGGACGACCATGTAACTTCCAACATTGTTCTTTGGTATGCCATTGTTTTTTGCAATGTACGCAGACAGGAATTGGTTTTCCATTATGCTTGTCACTGCCACTGTTAGAAGACCTCGCACTAAAAGCAGCGGAGTCAATAGTAGGAGTTGCATAAATATTAATAGCACTTGTGCAATCTTCCTTGAAGCAGATTTTAGAACAAACTTTCATCAGGGAGGGAATCGGTCTTTGGCCTAGTATACGCCCTCAAACTACATCAAACTTAGAATTAAGACCAGCAAGAAAGTCATAAATCCTGTCATTCTCTTCAATTCTCGAGTACTGCACACCATCAGTGGGATCACGCCAAACTAGTTCTTTATAGGTCCATTTCTTGCCAGATAAGAGAAAGCTTATTAAAAAAGGATGTGACATCCATGGTTCCTTGCTTGCATTCATGAACTTGCTTTCTCAGCGTGTATAGGCGAGAGGCATTCTAACGTTTGGAGTAAAGTGTCTGGGTCGTGTCCCAAATATCTTTGGCTGTTGCAGCAAAGAATAACGACTTGCCAATTTGAGGTTCCATACTGTTGATCAATATGGACCTAAGAATAGAGTCATCTGCCTTCCAATATTGTTCATGTGGGTTGCCCGATGGGGGGCGAGGTATTTCCTCTGTTAGAAAGCTAAATTTATGTCGTCCTTCGAGGACCATCTTTACTGACTGAGATCATGAGAAATAATTATTGCCATTCAACTTTTCTCCTGAAAGATGATACACCAAAGATTGAGCCACTGTATTAGTCACATAAGGAGAGGATAAATTAGGGAACGAGTTTACCAGATTCTTAGAATACATCGGTAGAGAAATATTGGATGTCGTCTCTAAGGTAGCCTCAAGTGCTGCTATCTGTTGTCAAAGCCCTTCCAGTCGCTGTTGAACTATTCCCGAGGAAGCTTGCACGTTACGGTTGGAATGTGCCGAAGATTCACCAAACTCAAATGTTGAGTGAATTTGAGAATTCTTAACATCGGGATGGTAGCTAGGATCAGTGGGTGGCTGAACATACAGATTTGATGGTAGAAGCGGTGGTGGTCGGTCTGAATTAGGGGGCAGAACATAAATTGAAGCGTGGAGAGCAATATAGGTCGTGGATGAAGAAAAGGGTTGGACAGATGGGATGGCCGGTGCCGTCTGAGGATGAAGAACCGACTCGTGCAAATTTGATGGCGGTGCGTGGAGGTCCAGCGACGATGCGTGGCGGCGCGTGAGGTTGCTTCGGCTGCTCGGACGACTGCAGAAATGATGGAAAATTATTTTCGGACGTTTTCTATAGTCGGCTTAACCATTCGTCCATGGCAGCACTCATTCGAGCATCGACGGCAGCGGCTACGGCGGCACTAAAATTGGTGGTCGTCTCTTCTGTTTGAATTTCATTAGTGGTTTGGTTTTCTAGGGTTTCTAGGGTGTTTTCATTATCCCGCTCTGATACCATATTGAAAGGAGAGACAAAGAGCGCACACCAATTTACGTGGAAACTCGAGTACTGAAAGAAAAACCACAATTTTTTGTTGTTATTATTTTCTAATTAATAATACAATAGGTACAAGGGAGGATAAATAGAGTATACAATCGAATAAAAAAGGAAAAGATTTAGGAAATAAGGAAAACATTCTCATAATCTTTCCATAAATATTCTAGGATTCTAACCAGGAAAATACTAGAAAAAAGGAAAGGATTCCAACATAATTTATTAAAGATATTTCAATATAATTTATGAATAAATGAGTTTGCAGTTGATTTCTAAATCTGATTATTTATTAAAGATTTTAAGAATATCTTGATGATTAAATGTTGAGGTTACTTTACGAATCTACAAGTATGTTTTAGAAAGTATTGAAGTATGTAATGTATTTATGCTAAAGCTTATTGATTTACAAAGCCATGTTTACAAGTATGTTAAGTTCTGAAATAAAAATGTTATTGCGATAGAAAGTTGTTTAAAAGCATGAGTTTAAATAGAATGGTTTCAAAGAGAAAACCATGGTACTCTATATACCGAGTTCTCGACAGTCAATGTGCACAATCAGGGGTATAGAGCTACGTTGATCACTTAGCCGCTACCATGGAGTCGAGGCAAGATAGTAAGACCAAAGGTGCTCTGGTAGTTTGATCGAGTTTTGGCAAGATAATAAGATCGAAGGTGCTCTACTATCTTGACTGAGTTTTCCTGGGTATAGAGTATACTGAGATAAAAGAGTATTTCGAAACATAGACAATGTTTAGTTTAAAGAAATGTCTAAGATTATATGTTTATGTATGATTTATGAATGGTTTATGAAAAGATTAAATTGTATTTGTTTTACAGTATGATTTACAAAATAATCATCACTCATTGGGCTTTTTAGCTCACCCTTTCCAAATGTTTTCCCCTCTTTCCAGGTACAGATTGTGGTTCTCCGCATGTTGAACATACTGCTGCCAGGCCAACTTAGTTTTCATGCAAAGATATTCTCTTATTTTAAGTTGTTTTATAATTTTTCAAATATGCATATCTTCAAGTTAATTCAATTTCCATGTCAAGTTTTATAAAGATATTCATATAGGCTACACTACGGTTTAAAGTATTTTAAGTTTAAAGGCTTTCACTGTTAAAACGTTTTATGTATTTATGTCAAGGGTCAGTGAGGTTGTTTCGAAGGTAAATGGCTTCGACTGACATCATGCCACGTCTCGAGATGAGTAAGCAGGTGCTCAGAGTGGGGTGTGACATAAACAAAGTGTACAGTTTTAATTTAAAAGTAAACATTAGTAGATAGATAGTGATAAATTACCTCTTCAACCATAACAATGGATTTCAAAGCATCTACTTATTATTCGTTCTTGATACATTGTAACAATTTTCTATGAATGTCGCTTGAAAAAAATCTAAGATCACATATTCACATTAATTATGCACAACAAAATATATAGTTCTAAATGTGATCTAGAAATATTTTATAAAAATTACTTCACAAATTTAATGTAATGGAACATTTCAAATATTAAAATAAAATGTAACAAAGAAAAGAGAAGTAAGAAAATTCACCTTGAACTTGAACCATCCCAAAAAATAAAGAAGAAGAAAAAAAGAAAAACTGTTAGTTTCTTTCCAACTATATAGAAATATTTATTAGAAAGACAAAATTATATTATAATAAATGACATTATATCATTTTTCTACTCTCTTATGTGTATGTCTTCAACTCTTTCTCTAAAATCATCAAGTATTAACATATTGTAACACCAAAAAAATATTTCAACATAAAAGCAAAGCCAAAAATATATACCTTTGCCATAGGGAAAACACATGTAGCTTGTAAAAAAATTCAAATGTTTGTAAAAAAATGGTTGAAGAGACGTCTTTATATATAGATGAACAAAATAGATGGTTACAAAGTCTTTTGAAATCTCATCATTAAATAAAAATTAGAAATTTTTTAAAAATAGTAGATTTTACAAAATATTTACAACCTATAACAAATTCTATCACTGATAATCATTGATATGCTATACTGATAGAAAACTATCAGTGATAGAATCCAAAATTTTGCTATAGCTTGTAAATATTTTAATTTATTTTACTATTTTTTAAAAATGCGTCATAAAAATTCATAATTTTTAGAAATTAAATTATTAAAATAAATAGACAAAAACATTTCATATTCTATAACGAAGTTAAGAATTATTACATCATTAAATATAAATCATAATCTTTGAAAATTAAATTATTAAAATAAATAGATAAAAACCTTTCATATTCATATTCTACAATGATTTTAAGAATTTGAAAATATAATCTTGATTTTATTCTTTATATTAAATAAATAAAAACAAATAATAAATCAATTATAAAATAATATAATCCATAAATTTCTTTTAGAAAACTAAAGGAATATAAATGACTTGTTTTTTTTTTTTAAATTTAAACAATAACTAATATTTATTTTAAAATATTAATGTTGTAATTTTAAAATTTGGCAAGGGGTAGAATTGTCTAAAAATGATTCTCCTCTGAAGCCACTTTTAATATAGTAAAGATAAAGATAAAGTTTATTTTAAAATATTAATGTTGTAATTTTATAATTTGGCAAGGGATAGAATTGTCCAAAAGTGATTCTCCCATGTGTTATTGATTGTAAATATGTGCTTGTTTGATTGTAAGGGAGCTTATTCCCTTTTCTAGATGAGTTTTTCTTATGACCTCTTCTCCCATGTACTATTGATTTTTAACTTGTCCCTCGAAAAAGTATGTTATCCAACTTCCTGCTCATGTCATAGGACCTTTTTCGCATTCAAGGTCTCATTATGTTTGGACTGAAATTCCCAGTCCAATGGTGGATTGTCCCTAAGTCATGAGGTAGAAGTACGATATGTAAACGCTAGCTTTCTATCTCATAGTCTTTTTTAAGCTTTCTCATCGTCTTTTTTAAGCTTGCCTAGTTATGAACGTTGTTGTTTTACTTGTTAGGCAAGTATAATGAGTTTTGAAGAAAAGAAAGAAAGTGAAAGGGTTGAAAGACAAGAAAATTTGTGTAATTGTTGAATGGTTGTGATGCCAAGTAGGTGGCCAAGCAAGTGTTGATGTTGTGTCTTAAAGAGTTGTATGTTAATCGACCAAAGTGAGTTAAGTGTTAGCTAGGCGAGCAAGTGGGTGCTATGCAGCCAAGTGTGTTGTTTGAGTGAAGTGTTAGCGAAGCAGCCACATGAGGGCCTTAGGCGGCCAAGTGCAAGAAGAGCTAGGTGACATGAGTAAGAAGTGAGTTGTCTGAGTGTCGGTGTCCAATGCGACCTAGTTGAGCAAGTATGTGTCCAAGCCAGTCAAAAGAACCTCTAAGTGGTATTAGAAAGAAAAAGTTGAAACTATACAAAAAGAGAAGTCTTATGTTGAAGATGACAACTTGTAGAAATACAAGTTATTATAGTATTTTAGGTAGAATGATGAAGCTTTTGTGAGACCCGTTTTTAATTTTAGTATAGGAAGTAAAATTTTGGCTAAAACTACTATAGAAATTGGCCTTTGAATATATGCGAGGAAAGGATTAAGCGATGAAATCTTGTTGGAATAAGTTTTGCGATTAAGAAGTTAATTCGCGATGTAGTTTAATTTTGAGAAAAAGGGTTTGCAGTAGAATCTATAAGTATAAACGCTCTCAGAAGAAAGTCCGTAAGTTTTAAAACGAATAGGAGTTTGGGTAGTGGGTAGTCTTTGCGATAAGAATCAAGAGTTTCATGATAAAGAAGTCCGCGAGGAAGCTTTAAAGTTTAAATTCTCGATAAGTGTTCTAGGCGAGTAAAATTTGGTTAGTTCACGAGGAGGGTTTCTTGTAAATATATATAACTATACGATAAGGTTATTCGCGAAAATTGTTGTGGTTAAAGTTATTTGCTGTATGGGGTTAGGCGAGAAGTAAGGTATGGATAAGAAAATGTCAAATCTGATTCGACAGGGGTTAACGCGTTAGATTAAGAAAATGTCTCTTCCCTCTCCACGAGTACAGAAGGAAGAGGAGAATTTTTGTTAAAGTGTGGTGAATGGTTTTCTTCTCAAGTGTTTTATGGTTCCACTTTACTATTTTGAGATGATTTCAAATGAGAGTTTCAAAAAGAGATTTCAATGAAAAGTTTATGTGTTCTAGCATTATAAAAATCATGTTGAAGCTTGATTTGATGATTCCTTGAGATGATGCTAACTTTTATGTGCACATAAAGAGTCAAGGTCGTCATGGGGAGTACAGACCACATGGTGATAAGAAGCTGACTTATTCGTTGAAATGAGCGTATTGAGCAACAAGGACGAATCTGTATATTCTCGGATGCTGTTGATACAGTAGTCAAACGCGAACTAATGAGACCAAGCGTAGAGAACGATTCGGGATCCTTGGTGAAAGGAATGAATGTTAACTAATATGTGTTTATGTGAAATTGTTATGTTATGAATATGTTAAGCATAAAGAAAGGTTTATGCGAGATTAAATTATTTGATGTTATTTATGTAAAATGATTTTTATGAAAAGGTATTGTGAAAAGGATTTCATAAAACTTCTGTCTTTTAGACATTCTTTCAAAAATTCATTTTCCAGGATCAAACGTTTGGGCCAAGTAAAGAAGGTTGAAAGATTTGCAGCGAGATGACTCCAGACGTTTTGGAAATAAAGCATTGGTTCTTTGGTCAGCGTGTTGTAATTATGTATCAAATGCATGTTATTAATCAACGTTTTGGAAGATATTTATAATACTTGGCCTTTAGGTTGACCATCGTTGCGATTTAAGTTTTGTTGATAGTATAAAAGGAGTTGAGAATAATATTTTGTGATAAGAAAATTTCAAAGTTGTAACAAACTCACATCCTATTCTTACTACTTTGGCATTTTTGTTGAACGGATTGGAGTGTCATAGCTTTAACGCATGAAAAAGTAAGAAAACGCATAGTGAAATAGATAAATAACTTGGTTGGTTGTTGAGAAATACAAAAGAGCTTTATGTCTGTTTATCATGTTTTTCATGTTATGCATGTTTTACGCAAAAAGAGAAGCGTAGCGAAATGACAAAACGTCAGGCGAGGAAACACACGACCTCTAATCAACCAGAAGATTGAAGCTAGGCAATTCACATTGCTAGAAGATAAAATGGTTGGTGTGAATGTCAAAAAACGACGAAAATGACGTCTACGGTATAGAGCAACTTTATCAAAGAATTAATGAAGTCCAGACGATGATACGTTTTGTCAATCCTTACCTATAAATAAAGGTTGCAAAGAAGAAATGTGCGGTAGGAGAGCAAGCACTTTCAACCTCCATTTCCTTTCTTTGCTTTAGTTAGGAGCTTAAAACAGAGAAGAGAGAGTTCCCCTTCCACTTCCCCTCAGTGTAAAAGGCAAAAATCAAAGCCAATGAGTATGGAAAATCATACTCAACAGCTCGCTTCATTTCCTTGTATCTTTATTTGTAGTTTTTTTGTGTGTATTTGTAATGTAAACTCCATGGCCGACAGTCCTAAAGCTTTAGTTACAAATACAATATATTTCTACTTCCATTCTCCCATTTGCTTATCTTTCAAATTCATTTACGTTTAAGGAGTAGTTAATGCTAGGGAATCTGGATGTCTACGTTATTTGTCTTGTTTAGTTTAATGTAGCCATTAATGTCTTGTCTTATTTGAGAGAAAAGATAAAGTGTTAATTGTTGTCACTTGACGCATAATGACCTGAGTTTAGATAAACAGGCGGCGAAAGGGTTATATCCTTAGCATACATATCAGAACTGCGAGCTAGTGTGTGCAGCGAAGGCACCAAAAGGTGCTCGCCTTAATATAGGATGGGTTGCATATAATTAATTCAGAAAAATTAGATACAAATCATCTTTTAACTTTAACTATTTGGATCCATGAAGGCGGGCAAGTATGTCAAAGGCACCAATAGGTTGTCGCCTTAAATCTGAAGTTAACAAATGCTTTGTATCACCTTAACGTGTTAATTACCCTTGTTTTACACTTAATTAGTTAGACATTCTTGCATCTCATCGCCTAGGCACATGAGTTCATATTTCATTTCATTCCACCGCTACTTCCATCTTGTTGCTCCATTGCACTTAGTGTAAATATATAGGGTAAAATTATACTATGCATATCAATTTATCCTGTATAGATAACGCATGATTTTAGAACGCAAGATTAACATATTAGGATCGCTAATTTCTTGTGTTTGATCCTAGCTTACCTAGGAAACCTCTCTCTTCACTTACACTTGGGCAGGGGCAAAAGAGAGAAAAACTTGTACTAAAAACGATGAATTAATGAAGTTATCAACGTGTAGGTAAGATTGTGTTCCTTTTATCGCATGACTCTAACATAGTCTCTAACTCTAGTCGCATACTTAGAGCCTAACAGAACATATTCACGAATTGATGCTTTAATTACGTAGGAAATCTGAAGGCTTGTGGGAAGGACAAAGCAATAGGGCTAGGCGAGCTAAAGGTAAGGACCATGCGCTCAAGGGTGAGTTGATAAGCATGAGACATTTAGGGATTATAAAATAATTGGCATAAAAGATAAAATAACATATAATGCGCATGAGCCACATTAATAATAACAGGGGTTTTAACTCATATAGCCTAAATATATAGGCCCAACTACATAAGAAGTTTACATAAAAGGCAAATTGAGCTTCAAATTTACACAAAAGTAAGACCTAATGGACCAACACTAACCATCATTATGATTAATATAATAAAAAAAGTAGAAGAAATTCGTAATGACACAGTGATCCAACTATTTATACTAACCTGAGGTCATTACTACTAATTTAAATAAATATTTTCTAAAAGAAAATAAACAAGTAAAAGAAGATACTTACCTTACAATAAAAACCTCAAACACTTAATTATAAATCATAAACAAATAATGTAGAAATAAAAATAAAATATCAAATACTAGTTCATGTCCTATTTAAAATAATAAGAAAATGTTTTAAAATTACTCATGAGTTCTGAAATTTTAAAATAAAATACTGTAAACATAAATGTGAAAGAAATCATAAACTTTCCCCTATGGCGAACCACTGTCACTTCTTGTCATTCGCCAGCTTGCCACTACCTCTACCTTTGCCTAAAAAATTAAACATAGAAAGAGTGAATATAAACATATACTCAGTACGGGACCCACTACTAGTCCCCCTAAGTGTCTGTTAACTTCTTGTTAGGGTTCTGTAAGAAAATATAGCATAACTATCGTGCTTCTAAACGCACACTATCTAGTGATCCCGTAGGGACACATCTGGGCTCTCGATGAACCCGAAGGAAACACCCTAAGAGATTCAGGCTGATAGTGACCTCGTCGAATCACTTATAAAGGTAGCCACACAAACATAAATAGGTGGTGATCCCGAGGGACACCCATATGGTACAACTCTAACAAAAAAAGCTAACAGAATATCATAACCTATACATGTTGAATATCATAAATATCATGTCTCAATCATAACGTATCTCAATCATAGTATATCTCATTCATTACATATCTTATTCATAATATATCATGGTCATCACATATCTCAGTCACATGTACAGTAGTCATACATAACGATTGTCTATATAGCCATTAATATTAGTCATCCCTAACAGTCACATCATGCATCATGCAACATAGCTACGTTAATGCATAATAAGGAAAAGCATATATGCAAGCTCTTTAATCTAATGTCGAGGATCTAATAGTAGAATCTCCCTCAAGATTAGCTAAACCGAAATTATTCCTATCAACGACGGTCAAGCTTTCCAAAGGCAAATCCTAAACATAAATAAGAAGATTAAATTAATACTTTGATAACCACATCAAACCATTAATTACTCAACTTACAAACTTACCAACGAAGGAGGTTGAAACCAATTCAACCTTGGTTGGGAGACATTCACAACTCAAATCCTCCAATAAATTTAACCAAACCTTCAAGTAGAATATTCCAACTTAAATTATTTTGGATAAAATGGATATTTGATGGGAGTACCATACCCAATAAGAAACTTACCAAAATTCTCCTAAAACATGGCTCTAAAAGCAAATGGCTAAAGAACAAATGAAATGAGGCTCGCAACTCGGCTAAGAAGAGTAGTCGGCTCGGGCGACTCACAAATAGAGAGGACAACTTGAGTGTGAACCTGCAGGGCTGGGCGAAAAGGATCAGCTAAGATGAAACCTCATTCAAGGCTTGTGGTGTGGATCACATTTGGCTCCAACTGAAATCGAGAGATGGAGACAGACGATAACGATCAAACGCAGCTAGAGGAGATCAGACGGAGATGAGACAATCTTTATCAAATCCATAATAACACCAAAAATTCAAATTTCAATAATTAATTAAACATTCTTCCAACAAATACTTAATTAATTTTAATTTTCACAAATTCAAACAATTCTCTCCAATTATCTAAAATAACACCTAAATAATTCCAACATAAATTAAACTCAACTAAGATAATTAAATTTAAAATTACCTTAATTTTTGGGTGTTACAGACATAAATATGGATAAAAATGAAAATAGTTTTCTTATTGAGTTAATTTCAATTTGACTTTAGGCATTTATTATTCATTTTAAGTTTGGAACATTTAATGTGATATAATACATATGAAGGGATAAAAGCTCTTGGCAGCGGAAGATTTTACAGAACCATTACTCAATTTATTTTAGGAATCCCAAAATACCAGTACATTAGTAAAAAAATTAAGAAACTAGTTTTCTTATTAAGACTTAAAGGTTAAGCATGCTTTCTAATTATAGATTAGAGAAGAAAAACTTACTTGTTTATGTCTCTTAATCTACAAAGTAAATCTCCAAATTGGGACACCACTAGTCAGAGACCTTTCTATCCTCAGGGATGAGATTGATTTGTGGGAACCAATTGAGATGAGAAAGATGTTTAGAGAGAAACTATTTTCTTTTTGTAGAGAGCAAAATCATTAACTTTTTTTTTCTTTGTTAATTCATCTAAAAAAACAGTTTTCTTCTAGATATTTATAACTATCTTTCCTTCTTGGAGTAGGAGAGAATCATGAGATTCTATTAATTTAAAAAATATGAAATTAATAGAAATTTCAAATCTACTAATTAATTAACCATTAATCAATTAATTAATAATTAATTAAATTATATTTTATTAATATTTTATTTCAATCTTATTTAACGAATATCTCTCCAATATCTTATAGTTTTATATTAACTTAATTAAATAAAATAAAACAAAACTATTAACTAATTCTCCAATTACTTAATAGCTAAGTTAAATATCTTATATCTAACTTAAATTAAATTTGAATCAGATTCAAATATAAGTTTCTCTCATAACCAAAATTTTTAATATGAATCCAATGCACATTAAATTTATATTTCAAGTCATTCAAATATTTTATCTCTCATAAATTAATTTTGAATCATATCCAAAATTAAATTTATATAATAAAGTTCGTATAACTCTCAGAGACACCATTTAAGGGAACACTTATCTACTTACCCTAAAGTCAGAAAGGAGTGAATTCCATTTTGTGTAATTATGTTTTCAGCTCCCCATTCGATCTTGTCTCTAAAATGATAAGCTTATTAAGTAGACAATTTGGCCACTCTCACCCATACAAATCAAATGACAATGCCTCGCGAACAGAAGTTCATAATACACTCAAGATTAAGACCAAAGTTACCTAGGTCATCCTAATGAAATAGAAACCTATCTAATTAACGAAGTTACATCTAGTGGTTACTATTTTGTGGTCCGATCTTATGCAAATCCTTGCATAAGATACCCTCACTCACATGTCACCTACACGAACACGTTGAATCATTGCGTTTGTATCAAATAAAAAGTGAGTCATATCCATAGTGTTATCAAGATAAGGTACCCAATCTTATCCCTATACTCTAGACCCTTTAAGTTGATCTCTAACATTGATCCATATATGTCTCTACATACTGTTCAAGACTCATCAAACAACTTAAGATGTTAGTTTATTGGATTTGGGTTATTAAGACAAAACTAATAATATAACCAATAACATTTATTGAAATTACAATAATAATACTTTATTAATAACGATCAATGAATTATATTTACAATCTACGAATTTTAGGACATAAATCCCAACAAACTCCCATTTGGACTAAAACTCTAGTATCTATGAGATGTACTTAATAAAGTAATCCTCAAACATTGGAAATGGTAAAATGTAAGTATATTACATAAAACGTATGTATATAAATACAATAAACTAGAGCATCTTCATACCCATTACACATCTCCCACTTTTCCTAGATTACCTAATGTACATATCTCACAGACCTAGACTTTCTAGATGACCCTCAAACACTTTAGCCGTGAGAGTCTTCGTAAATGGATCAGCAATATGCCTCACTGCTATCACAATATAAAGTGATGAACATGTTCATGTTTGGAACAACTTCCAAATCATGTAGGAACTTTCTGAGTTAAACTGCTTGTTTTGCTGCTTCACAAGCAGCACGTATTCAGCCTCTATAGTAGAGTCTGTAATACATCCTTGCTTAATATTACGCCATACCACAGCTCTCCCATTTACGGTGAACACTGATCCCGACATGGATTTTCTAGAATACTTATCAGTTTAGAAATCAGAGTCAGTATATCCTGTAAGGATCAAATCCTTAGATTTATACACAAACATGTAATCTCTCGTTCTCCTAAGATACTTGAGAATAATTTTAACCGTCGTTCAATGGTCTAACCTTGGGTTGGATTGATATCTACTGACTATTCCCATTGCATAACAAATACTTGGCCTAGTATAGAGCATAACATACATTAAACTACCCACAGTTGAGGCATAAAGAATACGTCTCATATCCTCAACTTTTTGAGGTGTCTTAGGACATTGTTCCTTAGACAAGTGAACCCCGTGCCTGAAAGGTAATAAATCCTTCTTAGAGTTCTGCATCGAATAACGACCAACATTTTGTCGATATAGGTTGCCTGAGAAGTGCTAGCATTTTGTTCTTATAATTTGGATCCTAAGAACATATTGTGCGTCTCCCAAATCTTTTATGTGGAATTGGACTGTTAGCCAAGTTTTAACGTCAGTTAGGTATCCTATATTATTTCCAATAAGAAGAATATCATCCACATAAAATACTAAGAAAGCTACTTTATCGTTATTAATTTTCTTGTATACACAAGGTTCATCAATGTTTTGGTCAAAAGTGTAAGATTTGATCGCAATATCAAATCTAATATTCCAAGAGCTAGATGCTTGTTTCAACCCCACAAATGAATTGATTCAGCTTGCAAACTTTTTGCTCCTGGCTTTGGGTTATGAACCCTTTAGGCTGAGACATAAAGATACTCTCTTCAAGATTGTCATTTAGAAAAGCAGTCTTGACATCCATTTGTCATATTTTATAATCATAAAAAGTGGCTATGGACAAGAGAATCTTTATAGACTTTAACATAGCAACAGGGAAAAAAGTTTCTTTATAGTCAACCCTTTCGCTTTAGATACTCTTTTGCTACAAGTCTAGCTTTGAAGGTCCGTACCTTCCCAGCTGAATCTCTCTTTCTCTTATAGATCCATTTTCACCTTATAGGTTTCACCCCTTTAGGTAGATCTACAAGCTCGTACACTGAATTGAAGTACATAGACTCCATTTCAAGGTCCATGGCTTTGACCCATTGGTCCTTGTCTACATCATTCGTTGCCAATTTATAGGACAATGGATCTTCAACGCCATCATCTGGTATGACAACCTGAGTTTCAGTTAAATCCAAATGTTAGGTTTTGATACAACTCTCCTACTGCATCGAGACATTCTCAACTATTGAGAAGGATGAGACTGACCTGATGTGTTGGTTTCATCAACTCTTGATGAGAGACCAACTTCATCAACGACCCTTGTTGATTCATGAGTAGCTTCACTTAATACTAATTTGCTTTGTGGTTTATGATGTCTCATGTGGTCTTCTTCCAAGAAAGTAACATTTTTCGATATGAACACTCTATTTTCTTGTGGATCAAAGAATAAACCACCTCTCATTTCTTTAGAGTAACCAACAAATTTTCATAATCTTGAACGGGGTTCCAACTTCTTTGGATTTGTCACTAACACATGTGCTGGACAACCCCAAATTCTGAAGTTTCTTAAACTAGGTTTACGTCCTTTCCATAACTCAAAAGGTGTTTTAGAAACACTCTTCAAGAAAACATTGTTCAAGATATGAACTGCAGTCTCTACTACATATCCCCAAAACGAGCTAGGCAATTGAGCCTAGCTCATCATTGAACGAACCATGTCTAACAAGGTTCTATTTCTCCTTTCTGATACACCATTTTGTTGAGGTGTACCAGGTGCTGAGAGTTGGGATCAGATTTCATGTTCTATCATATAGTCCTAGAATCTCAAATCCATGTACTCTCCACCTCGATCAGATCAAATTATTTTAATCTTTTTACTTTATAGATTTCAACTTCAGCTTTATACTCCTTGAACTTTTCAAGAGCTTTAGAGTTATGCCTCATTAAGTACAAATAACCTTACCTTGAATAATTATCTATAAAAGAGATGAAGTATTCAAAACCTCATATAACTTTTACATTCATCAAACCTCAAAGGTGTGAATGTATAAGTTCTAAGGGCTTTTTGGCTTTATAACCTTTTCCAGTAAAAGATCTTTTGGTCATCTTTCCTTCAAGACAAGATTCACATGGAGGTAATGAATCATCTTCTAACTCATTTAGAAATCCATTATTTACCAATCTCCCGATCCTATCGAGATTAATGTGACCTAATTTTAAATGCCAAAGATAAGTATTGTTATTAGAATAAATTTGTTGCCTTTTATTTTGAGTATTAGCAGTTTTAAACATCTTAAGATTTAAAATTGTTTTTGCTTCGTTAGGTCTTAATACATACAAGTTGTCTTCAAGCTTAGCCGAACAAATATGTACACCATTCTTAGAAATGAACGCTTCATTTAAAGAAAAGGTTACAATATATGATAGTTCAGTATAACAAGAAATAGATATAAGATTCATTTTAATCTTTGGAACTATGTACAAGTTTTCTAAAAACATGAATCTATTTCTGAAAAACTACTTAACATCTCCCATTGCACGAGCTGAAATGATATCTCTCGTTCCAACCTTGAGTGGCATCTCACCCTCCTCGAGCTACTTAAAGGAACTAGTTTCCTGTAAAGGCTAGTGGCTCCTAAATCAAGTATCTAGGCATTTTAGTCATTTTTCACTTAACATGTTTCTAAGACAAGTAAATCATATTTACTTTTTTTTTTATTCTTTTTAAATATCTCTTGGAGGGAGTCCATGCTATGACGTGCAGTGATCATGGTCTCATGTTTCTTGTCTAGTATGTTAGACATATTAGACAAGAGATAGACACGGGCTTTGTCATTGGCCTTTGTCCAACGGTTATATGCATCCCTGACATTATGAGATGCATTTCGAGCAGGGAAAGGAGGACATTCCTCCATTAAGACGAAGAGTAGATCATCATTACTAGGACATTCCTCAATTGCATATTGAGTTGGCAATTTGGACATTCTCACCTGTACAAATCAAATGACAATCCCTCGCAAACATGAATACATAATACACATAGGATTAAGACCGAGTTACCTAGGCCATCATAATAAAATAGAAAACCAACTAGTTAAGAAAGTTACATCTAGTGGTTACTATTCCGTGGTTCGGTCTTATGCAAACTCATTGCATAGGATACCCTCACCCGCATGTCACCTACATGCACACATTGGATCATTGCGTTTGTATTAAATACAAAGTGAGTCGTACCCGTAGTGTTACTAGGATAAGGTACTTAGCCTTATCTCTATATTATAGACCTTTTAAGCTGATCTCGAACATTGATCCATGTATGTCTCTACATACTGTTCAAGACTCATCAAACAACTTAAGATGTTAGTTTATTAAATTTAGGTTATTATGACAAAAATAATAATATAATCAATAACACTTATTGAAATAATAATAATAACACTTTATTAATAATGGTCATTTGATTATATTTACAATTTACGAGTTTTAGGACATAAAAACCAACATATCATAATTTCAATAATGATATCTACTAATGCCCATATGCTCAACATGTTCATTGAATGTCTTTGTGGATATGCTATCTAGTTTAGTGCTAATATGTTCGACCAACACCCTTTGTTTTCTTTAACAGTAAAGTATTTTAATTTCATATGTTAGCACCTTTAGAACACTTGTCACTTTTTTAGAAGAAGACTGTTGTAGAGTTATCACAAATAATTTTTAGTGGCTTGACAATATTGTTGACAATTCCATGTTCTGAGATAAAGTTTTCCTGCCATAAGCCATGAACTATAGCCTCAAAGCATGCTACAAATTCAACCTCCATATAAGTGGATGTACCAATAATAGATTACTCCATACTTTTCCATGAAATTGCTCTTCCAGCTAATAGGAATAAATAGCCAAAAATGGATTTTTATGTATCCACACACCCAGTAAATCTAAATCTCAATATCCAATCACCTCAAGATGATTTGATCTTTTCTAAGTAAGTATATAATTCTTTGTTCCTTGTAGATACTTTAAAACTTTCTTTGTAGCTTTCTAATGATGTATTGTTGGACTACTCTAATTTGGATCCAATGCAATAAATAGTTGTAATCCTATTCTACGAGTTTTAGAGCTAAATAGTTATAATCCAATGAAATTTCAATAAATCTAGACACTAGAAGAGAAAGAAAAGAGGAATATATGATATAGTTGCACAGAGGTTAATTGACAGATTGTCAAGAGAACCTGAGAAAAAGTATGGAATATAATGACTCAAAGCGTTAGGTGCCACAAAATTCACTGGAACGATAGAACCAGAGCAAGCGAAGAAGTGGATTAGGACGATGGAGAAATGTTCTAGGGTTATGCAGTGTCTAAAAGAAAGAAAAGTAGATTTGGTTGTATTCTTACTACAAGAAAAAGAGTGAAAGACTAGTGGGAACTAGAAGAGAATAGGCAAGGAAGAGTATGCTGGGAAGAGTTCAAAGAAATTTCCAATGGTAAGTATTTTTCTGAGACTTATAAAAAAGAAAGGTGAGATGAATTTCTCCATTTGAAGAAAGGCGGGCTCTTAGTCACGAAATATGAGAAAAAGTTTATAGAATTAGCCAAGTACACCATGGTGTTGGTGGCGTCAGAAAGAGAAAGATCCGGGCGATTTGAGACTAGTTTAAGGATTGAGATAAGAACACATGTTACAACTTTAGCTATGAGGTGTGATTATGTGGTGTTGGTGGATGCAACTCTGTGAGTTGAGAAAAGTTAGGGAGGAAAAAGATCAAGTTCAATGATAAGTGAAGAAGAAAAAAGAAAAAGTGTTGAAGGATTTAGCAAGCGATCTAAGTCTATTTTTAGCCAGGGATCGCGTTGGAGTGACGATCAAAGACAAATATGCCAGGAGTGTAGCAAGAGACACTCGAGGGCCTGTAGACAGAGTAAAATTGTTTGTTTTAAATGTGGGCAAGCTGGACATTACCAAAGGGAATGTCAAGAGAAATCTAAGGTAGGCAAAGAACCAACCTAGACAGGAATGGAATCTCACTTTGTCCAGTAGCCTACACGAGGGGACAAATGTAAAAAAGGAAAAAGCTCATTGCCGACTTTAGGGTAAGTAGATGAGTGTTCCCTTAAATGGTGTCTTCGAGACTTTAACAAAGGGTCCTACTCTCTCCATGGCACAAGAGGGGTTTCTGTTTATTGGTTGTACTATAAACAAGTTGTTCATTAGAGGAGCACTAGTATTTAAGGATTAGAAGTAACCCAAGGGTAAAAAGGTAATTTGACCCAGCTGGTGCTACGAACACTTGTGGAAGACTAACTTATTTGTAGCTTCTGATTTGTAGGTCCATTAGGTCCCCTTCCTAGCTCGTAAAAGATAATGAGATTTATTTATATTGGTTGTAATTTGAAATGTTTAAACTTACTTTGGGAATTAGTATAATGTATGATGATACATTATAATATAAAGTTTATATTTTAATTGAAATTTATTATATAAATTTAATTTTGGATATGATTCAAAATTAATTTATGAGAGATGAAATATTTGAATGAGTTCAAATATTAATTTAATGTGAATTGGATTCATATTAAAACTATAGATTAAAATTTAATACGTATATGATGCACATTAAAACTATAGATTGTTAGAGAAATTTATATTTGAATATGATTCAAATTTGAACTAAATTTAAGATATTTAATTTAGCAATTAATTAATTAAAGAATTAATTAGTAGTTTAGTTTAGTTTGATTTTATTAAATTAAATTAAATTAAGTTAAATTAAAACTATAAGATATGTGTGAGATATGTGTGAGATATGTGTGAGATATTCATTAAATATGATTTAAATGAAATATTAATTAAATATGATTTAATTGGTTATTAATTTAATATTTTTTTAAATTAATAGAATCTCATTATTTTCTCCAACTTTTTGAAGAAAAGGGAGTTATAAATGACCAAAAGAAAATAGCTTTTTAAACCTAAGCCTTTGCCTTTCTGCGAATTTTCTCAAAGATTCTCCCAAAAGATTTTTTCATTCCAATTGGTTTTCACAAACCAATCTCATCCTAGAGGATAGGAAAATTTTCGACGGGTGGTGTTCCCAATTTGGAGTTTTAGTAGATTTAGAGGCATCAAACTACATAAGTCTTTTTTCTGCAATTCTTCATAATTTTATTAGCATGCTTAGCCTTTAAAATTATGTTTCTGAATATTTCAATGTAATAGTATTTTTAAACTTCCAATTAAATTGATCTAAAGTCTATGTAAAATCTTCCACTGCATAGGGCTTTCATCTGTTCAAATTTAATATAGCAATAGGCCCATAACTCATTTTATGACGCATAAGCCATAATTGGTCTCTACCAAGACATTATGGCTACCTATATTAAATTAAGTCGGTGATCCAACATATCATAATATAATTATTGCTTTAGTTTTTTTACAGGATATCCATAATTGAATATAAGGCATGGACAAAGTCACCTTATCTAATTCAATTGCTTTCTTAACTAATAAGCATACTGAAATAATAAATGAGATTAATACCATTATTAATTCATTTATAGCATGGCCATGCATTTCCACAGTCACGCTAAATCGAGAGGCCCAAAGATATCTTTCCATAACAATAGAGACAAATTCCATTTTGATTAATCATTGTCAACTACATAATTCATAACGTATTCGAGAGTACAACCTTTATAATTATCCGGTTAAAATTAACGTCTGATTGCATTAGAATAAATTAATTCTTATGTTTGACACTATGTTAATCTCAGGTCTAAGAGTCAAAAGAATCAATTATTTGAGATTATTTATGACACATGTCCATGTAATAATCTCAAAAGGAGGTCAGTCCAATTCGTATTCTCTTATAAGAAAATATGATTATAATTTATTTCTCTACATATATAATCATCATATGATTATCAATTATAACTCATACTAATCTTAATTTATTTTTGTTTCCACAATAATAATCAATTAGGGACATTTAGAATATAATAACATATTCATGAATATTATTATAAAATAACAAGCAATTGAATAATAACGAGAATAATAACTTTGATTAAGCAATAAAAATCAATTATCCATAAAATTATTATAGAGCACAATAAAAAACCAACATGTATTCGTAATATAATTAAATCACATAAATAGTTATTTTAATAATAGAATTCCTCTTTAGTTCAATTTGGTTCATCTTTTGCATCAGCATGGAACCAAGGCGGCTTTTGTCACTATCCTTGCAAACAAACCTTCCTTGATCACCAATTCCAATACATTCAATGACATGGATCAAGTATGGATGGATAGCATGGAAACTATATGCAAAGTGATCTAGATCATGCCTATTTCCAAATGAGCCAAATTCATTAGTGAGATCATTCTTAAACTTTATGCGAAATCACATTTGCAAAACAGCATTCATGATAAATAAGTTCAGATAATAAAACATAAACCATCAACTTTATTCTATATAGAAAACAAACAAACTAAGGTCAAAGAACATCCTTGATAATAAACTCCCACAAAACCATGGAATCAGAAAATTAACTAACACCAATATGAGCAACATGCTTATGGAAAACTTTAGTGGTGTACTTTTAGTCAATGGATTTGTCACCATCAAGTATGTTCTTTATGTGTTCTATAAAAATTTGACCACTATGAACTCTTTCTTTCACAATTTTGCTTTACGTCTACATACTTTGACTTTGTACTGCTTCTGTTATTATTGAAATACATTAGTGTTGAGTTATTGTCACAATATAATTTTAGTGGTTGTTGCCAACTATTATTTGTAGCCTAGTGACAAAATTTTGCAACCATATTTCATGACTAAATGCCTCATAACATGCTATAAACTTCACATGTATGGTAGACGAAGCCACAAGTGTTTGTTTAAGGGGTGTTTGCAAAAATAACAAAAAAAAATTATGATAATAGGGCCCAGGTCACTACATTTTCTAAATTGGAAAAGTAGCAAATTTAAAGCTGATAACCCTCTGATAGCCCTCTGAGATCATTAATTACTTGTCATATTTGCTATATTCGCAATATGCATAAAAGAGGTCATTGGTTGTTTTTTTCTAGATGTTTTTGTCATCTGATGCAATTTCCTTTTGCTTAATACTTTTCCAAAATATGACCACTTCAACCAACATGAAGTTATAGCCTGAAGTAGATCACAAAGTGTATTGGCATCTAATATAATTGGAATCAGAATACCAAATGATATCCAAAATTTCTGATTTCTGATAAGTGAGCATATGATCTTTTGTTCTTTGTAAATACCTTTTAACTCGTTTGGTTGCTCTCTTATGATCCATCCTCGAATTGCTCAAATATTTGTCTAACACTCCAACTATGAATGCAATATTTGGACGCATGCATTAGGCTTCTAATAGTCTATGCATAGAGAATCTTTTGCATCTCCTTAATCTCGAGTGTGGTCTTGGGGCATAGGGTTTTGGGGATTTTGGAACGTCAAATTCAAAATTTGAAAATAAGGAATGACTAGCTATCTCAAAATACCAAATGACGATGTCAGACGTTTCGTCGCAATTAAAACACAACAATCTAAATGCCGTAGTAACGATTCATTATCCATAGTTGAATCCCTCTTTAAAAACCCACTCAAAACCCTAATTTACATTTTTTGCCGCTTGCATACTCTCTAAAGAACTCGAAGATCTCTATCGTCTCCGATCAAGCTTTCTGGCGTACCTCAAGTAAATTTCTGTCTCTCTCTTTCAGTTTGTGCTTTATTCAACTACTTCACTATCCAAATGGCCGACAAGAAAACCATCTCCAAAATCATTAAGAAAGATTTAACCTCAAGGCCCAGTAAATCACAAGAACACCCTGACCAAGTTCGCTCTGATGGTCCTGTGTTGGAGGAAGCCCAACCTATTCACAACCTGACCACTGTCCATTGTCATTATATTTTCCATAATATTCAACACCTCTATCAGACCTTACGATTTTGACCTTTCTACCTAATTGCCTTACAACTTCATTTATAAATACCTTTAAGGCATATGTTGCTTGAGACTTTTCATGCAACAAGTAGATATATTGTCACATTTTCTCCCGAACCACCTACTAGCTTAGCTTGGAAGACAAAGTGAAGACAACTGACATCGTTTTCCTTTAACGATATCTGTCGACTCCACTGAGCTCATAAATTTGTTTAACATGCAAATCTCATACCAATATAACCATCAAACATCATGTATTTGCTACAATGAAAACTAAAGAAAACTCTATCACACTTATATAATGTAAGCCCGACTTGTCTCATAATAAAGGAAATACACACGATAAAAACAACTTGTACAAACAGGACTGATCATTTTACAGAAAGATACTTGTCTTGAAACTATACAAAATTTGACATAGTACAAACACTACATACACCATAAACAACAACACCCATGTATAATATGTAAATCTGGAAGCTATTAGCAGACCACAACAGTGTGTCAGGCATCGGGAGCTTGATCTCTACCTGAAAAAAGAGAAAATATTTGAAAAAGTCAGCTAATAAGTCAGTGAGTGACTAAATAATAACTTGACTTTTAAATAAATCTACGCATGTGATAATTTACTAATCAATAAAACAGAGTGCTAACCATGATAAGTAATAAGAACAACTTTTCAACTATTTAGCTAGTATAACTAGCACAATTTCTCTACATTATTGTATAGGATTTCCATAATACCATCGTCATTCCAAATCATTATTATCCTTTTCGATGTGGTGGGTATTGCCCATCATCTTCATCGTCTTTGTCATTATTGATCTTACAATGCGGTAGGCTCTACCCATCACCCCCATCGTCTTTGTCATGATGGGCTCGCTCATCGCCCCTGACATCATTATTGTCACAGAGCTAAACTTCAACGTCCACAACAAAATTTAACCTGTATGCACAAGTTTTCATACAATCTCAGACTTAATATCTCAGTCATGTAATCAATAGGTAACTTCTAATATCTCACAGAAACGTTTAAGTATGCCTGCTTATTCTTTTCTATGTAACATTCAGTTTGTTCATGAAAATTGGAAATTTATAACAATACTTGCTACCAATAATATGTTTAAAGTAATGTCATTACAAGATTTCCAACAACCCATTAGTTACATGCTCATACATAGTTTCATTAAGAAACCTACTTCTTGAAAGTCATACCAAAAACTATTTGTTACGATCATATAATGTTTGTAGACTAACATTCAAACATAATAAACATTAAATCTCAAATCACACGATAGAAAATCATTTTTGAAAGTTGTTTTGTCATTCATAGTCTTGAACTAATTCCTTGGTTGGTACACTCAAACCACTTTCTCTCGACTTGTCATACAAATCACAATTGAGCATCATAATCCTAAGCATTCTTGTCATTCTATTAATAAGCTTAAGAAGACACATACAAATAATGATGCTCATGAATTCTAGACTTAAGAAACAAAATCTCATTTCACATTTTCTTTGAATTTTCCATATCTAACACCCTAACCTCAAACTCTCATAACTCCCTCAAAATTTAACCAAAACTAACATACTTTATATCAAAGTCTTTATTTTGGAACCCTCTACAACTTACTTGAAGGAGTAAAAACAAGATATAGAAATTGGCTGAAGCACAACTAATCCAATTTTGCTATTAATTCCTACCACCCTTTGTTTTGCTCCTGAAACTAAACCTTCTTTTAATCAATTTTGGCACATTAGTTCTTCATAAAAATTATAGGAAATTGAATAAGATTTCCAACTATTCTAGATAGAGCTCTTAACTCATTTTTCACACTCTGAACTAATGGAAAAACAAGAGTCTTCCTGAATTTGCTCGAAATTCTTGTAACCGGACTTCCCTTCAAAAATCAATTACCTAACATCATAATTTGCTCAAACTTCCTTCATGGAAGTTTTTTAGAAAAGAAATTAACTTTCAAAAAAATTAGGTTTCTTACCTCTTGTTTTTTCTTGCATAGCTCAAGAGGAATTAAAAACAAAAGATATCACAAATGACATTAAGGGCTGCCATGAACGACATTCCTTGAGCTTTCCTTCATCATTTCTAGCTTTTTAAACCTAGAACTTCTTCTTTATTTCTTCTCAGTCTTCTCTCAAAAGAAAATGGTGAAGAATGAGGGTAATGAGGGTCGAATGAGTTTGAAATAAATCTTATATATAAAAAATGCTAATTCTCATTGACAAGAATTTCTGGATTAACCATGCACCATGTGTCCCATAAAGTTCCCAACCTAGATTGGCCCGAGATCCACTGGGATATACTAGTTTCTCAGCAAAAAAGGGTCCAAAGTTCTTAATGAGAACTCTAATTATTTTCCTTACCTCCAGTCTCGACAGAACACAGCCTCGAGATGGTTCGAGAGCTCGTCAATTCTCCTTTCTGTTTCTAATCTCGGTCAAACTCAGCCCCAGATGGCCCAAGTTCCCACTTCTTAACTTCTCTGCCTTTCATCTCGATCGAACAATCAGTGGGATTGGCCTGAGATCTCCCTTTCTAAAGTTTCTTTCCTTCATCTCTGTCTGTCGCAGCTCCGAGAGCACCAAGATTTGCTCTCTGCCTTTTCTCTCGTTCCAGCAAGACCGAGTGTTAACCTCTCTGCCTCGAGATTCTCTTAAGAAACACTTGTTCTACTTGCTAACTTCAATATGACATCTCTGATTCGTTTAACTTAGCCCAAGACTTATAAAAAAAATCTTAATTGCTCCCAGCACTCAACAAAAAATTAGAACAAGAAGTACGAGTATTACATATATCCATAACATGAAAAATCACTAATAAAGGTGATCAAATACTTTTCTCTCCCAAAAGATTGAACATCGTAAGGCTCACAAATATCAGTGTGTATAATTTCAAGGAGCTGTGAGCTTCTTGTGACTTCTTTATTAACTATGTGTTTTGTTTGTTTTCCTTTAATACAACCCACACAAGTTCCAAGGTCAGTAAAATCCAAATCTAGAAGGATTTCATTCTTTACCAATCTCTTAATTCTCTATTTGAATATGTGACCCAAATGTTTATGCCACAAGTAAGCTGATGATTGATTAATTAGACTACGTTTATTAGCAATATTATGATGTAGGGTTAACAAACTTTTAGCAAAAAGGTTATCAAGCTTCAATTTATATAAGTCATCACAAAAATACCATAACCAATAAAAATGGTATGTTTGAATAAACTAAAACATGCATTCCCAAATTTTTAAAAAAAAACATGAAATATAAAGAAATTTTTTTTGAAAAAATAGAAGGGACAAAAAAAGTATTGAAAAGGTCTAAATGATGTCCAATGTCTAAGTTTAAACGAGAGGTTCCCACAGCTTCAATTGGAATTTTGACTCTGTTTCCCATAAAGATGAATTTCTCGTTTGAGTTTATAGTTTGAGTCCTAAGGAATCCTTATATCGTATTGAAAACATGAATGGTACAACCAGAATCAATCCACCATGTATTATAAGGAACTTCAGTCAAGTTTTATTTGAAACTTACTAAAGCAAAGCTTACCTTTATTCTCAAGCCACGTCTTACATTTTAGGTAGTCTTTCTAACAATGTTTTGGTTTGTTGCAGAAATGACACTTATCTTTAATTTGTTCCTTTTTATGGATTGGGGTTGATATCTGATTTACCTTATTCATTATCCTCTTTTTTTTAAGTATCTTTTCAGGACATTTATGACCAATGAGATTTGCAGAGTGAATTATTGGTTTTTTTTAAGCCTCGCTTCCTCTTGAATAAACATACTTTGTAAGTCATGCACATTCCATTTATCTCTCAATGCTATAATTCATGTCGAATGGACTATACTATGAAGGTAAGGAATTAGGAATAAACGTTACAAGAAAATTCTCATCAACCTCCATTCCCATGGTCTTTAGCCTTGCTGCGAAGTTATTCATTTCAAGGATATGCTCATGTATAGCACGAAAACCATCAAACTTGGTGTTGATTAAAGTACTCATAAGTGTTACAACAAGTGACTAAAGACTAATCAACCAACTCTCACTAAGAACATTATTTATCCACATATTTCAAAAATTCCTTAGAATCTTCAATTTTTTCAATTATACACTTGATATTGTTGCTACAGTCATTCGCATAAAATTAGGCTCAATCTATTTGATCTTTGCCAAGCTTTATAGAAAGATTTATCCTCATCACTGCTAGCATTGGTAAGTGCAACAGGTTTCTTACTTAAGAATACGAAATCAAGATCTAAAACTCCAAGATGAAATCATATTTTTTTGCACCAATTAAAGAAATTGAGTCAATCACACTTGATTATAGATGTAGCTTGCAAATGAAGAGAAACGAAAGCAGATTCTGCAATTACAGAATAAATATGTTTATATATTATTGCTTTGAGACATAAACTTAAAGATACAATATATAACATTATATAATTATTAAGTATACATTGAAGTTCTTCTTAGGACAATACAACAATATACAATAGTTATACATAATTGATGCTAAATTTAATTTCACATAATCTTAGTATATATAAAAACTCGGGAGTGGAGGAACTTTTAAAGTCATTAAATTGTATAATGACTAAATATCCATAAGGTGTATGTTAAGTTTTTTTTCATACACAGTCAGTTATTTTAGATACACAGTCAGGTATTATATCCACCATAGAAGAACATGTATCTTATTATAACCAATACTAGTTCTTTATAATATTATTTTGAAATGTGTCTTCGTTTATATAATTCATCCTCATTCTATTTGTTTTTCTTATTACAAGTACATGTATCCCACATGTTTGACATTCTCTAATGTTTAAACTAATGGTTCTCACGATTTGAAAAATAAATTTATTTTGATTGGATTGTTTCTTTTCACATAAGTCAATACTTTCTTGTCATGACATATAACTTTATCCTTATTTACTTTAAGATTTGTATGAGTACTCATATTCAAGATTTCTTCTAGAATTTTTATATTCTTAATTGGGGCATTAATTGACTACTCTTCTTTGAGAATCTTTTTATTTTGAACTCATTTGTCTATCACGCTTCAAACATGTAGTAGTGACAACTTGTTGCACTGGGATATCATATTTTTAGATGGTGTCTTTGTAACCACTATAACTTGGTTCTTTCTTCCAATTGTAAATGTTATGTAAATGCATCTGCATTTTTATTTGTAACATATTACAAATGAGTAATCTTTTGAACTTCTAGTTCAAAGTAATCGGTATGATGATCAAAATGAGACAATACTTATGCATTTCATTCAATTTATCTTTGCAACATTTTCTTAATTTCTTCTCCTATTTTTGAAAAAATTGTCTCATTTATGAAATTAGCAAATTGTATAGTAAATACATCATCTATCATGTATTCTATATTAATTTCAACATAGAGTTTAATTGTTCCATCATTTTAAATATGATCTCAAACAAACTTAGAAACTTTGCTATTCGAACATAAGCTACAGAATGTTCATCACTTATCCCAATCAATTAGAATGTTTTGGATGTAAATTTACTAGCATTTTAAAAACAAAATAATAAGTATATCTATGACCATCAATAGGATGCACCAACAAGAATCAATAAACCATAGATCTTCCAAAAGCATGAGATTGAATTTCAATTTTCGCAAGTGAAAGTTTGATAATTAATCTCTTGAGAACAAGACACCTTGACAATTCATTACGTGAAAAAATCTTCTAGTTCTTCAATTCAATAGATGTCAATGTATATTTTCAAATGTTGGTTTCACTAATGACCCAAAATGACCCTTCATGTCAAATAAAATTATATTTGGATCAATGAACTTCAAATTCATTGTTGCTTATATTACAATTACACGAATTATATGTGTGTAAATATAGAAGGAAAAGTAGACAAATTTTATATATGCACTTCTGGTAAAAGATTAATTATATATAGTATATGAATATCATATACTATTCTTATTATAAATCTCTCTAGATGATATCACATACCTTTCAAATTTAATTACTAAATTGTTCTTACAAGAATATCAATTGTAAATTTTGTTCATCTTGAGCAAAATATTATTTTCTCTTCCAAAATTTTTAATCGGGACTATTAAGTCTTTGGAATTTAATATTATACTTGATTTTTCTCTTCAAACATTTGAATTTTGGACGTATTATCAACTTTTAAGTAAACATAAATATTAATTATTTTTATTCTCTTCAAAAGATTCAAAAGAAATCCAAATATCTCATTCATATACAAGTGCATAAAAAATAATAATCATCTCTTCAAGAGACTGTAACGAACTTGTAACATCCAAATAATATCATATATAGGAGGTTAAAATGAATGCTATGATCTCTTCAAGTGATACAAATAATTTCTCAAAATTTGCTTTCATATATCATTCTCCTTTGCATCATTGTGATTTTAATTTTTCAAATAGACTCTTAATGTATGGCAAGTCAAGATTATTGTATCTTTTCCAAAAAAATATTTAAAAAATAAATTAAAATTCTCATATAAATATATATATGTGGTTCTAATTTAACAAATACTTCTTCTCTATTAACATAATTTCGATTTTAATTACTAAATATTGCAACATTCACTTCAGAAAATGTTATTAAATTATTTGATCGAAATTTACCATCTTTGTTATAGAAATATATTCTCATATGCTCAATATCTAATACAGTGTTTCAAACTCTCTCTCAAATTGTTATTGCAAAAGCGAAGATGTTTTGACATGTGCAACTATGGGTGCATGGTAAAAACAATGAGCATTAACTGATTTATGCAAGTTCAGGTGCATTAAATCAAAATTGGATTTAAAAAGTAATTAACTATCATACATAACTTTCATAAACTTTATCATAAGAGAATTTAATGAAATATATGTAATCACAATATATAAAATTTTAAGACTCACAAAATGTACATGAGAATAATTTAAACATACACCTAAATAAGTTTTAATACAAGCATATGAAAAAAATTAAAATTAAAGAAAATATCGAATGTTTATTCTCATATTTGAAAAATAATATTAACATTATATAATGTTAATATATATAAAAATAAATATTACCATAATATTTATAAAAAATAATACAATCGAATTTAAGAAAACAAATATCCTAATTATATATATTTGCCATAACAATTTATTCGAAAATATGAAATTATAAACTAATTTAGAAAACATCCAAATCAAATCTTTCAAAAATAAATATATGATTTGCGTAAATTTTAATCTAAATGGCATATTTTATGCAACAACTTTAAACATACACATAGACGATATATCCATGTAAATTTAACTTAAAAGTTAAACTCAAGAAATACTTGGTTTTCAATATCTTTTTTATTTTAGATCACTCAAAATACAGTTATTTGAGTTTTTCAAACTTAAATTTTATTATTCAATAATGCAAAAAGATTGTGATGAAGACTAGTGCACATATACAGTATGTAAATAAGTTTGATGCCCTTTAAGAAATAACAAACGAGGTCATTTGGAAAATGAAAAAACTGCTTTTTCTTTTGATTTTTAGCAAATGACAATTTTTGCTCGTGCATGGTATTTTATAAAATACCCACATTTCCGAACTGTAATTAATTCATTGTAAGTAATATGTGTTATGCATTTATGAGCCTTTTGTTGGAGATGTTAAGAGTCCCACATTAGAAAAACCAATGAGACTCACACTCGATATAATATAGATGAGCTACTCCTCTCGTTGCCAAATAGTTTTGTAACGCCCCAAAATTTTGATGTAATTCTAAAGTGTAATTATCTTATTTTAAATTGATAAATTTTTTTTATAAACTATTTTTTTGATGTATTGTATGTTGAAGTTGGTGAGGAAAAGGAAATGAATTGATGAAAAAAAAAAAGAAAAGGATTTAAAAAGGAAAAGAAAATGGAAGTGTATTAATAATTATGATATAATAAGTATTATAATATATTATTATTATTTTATTTATTTATTATTATTCTTATTATTTTTATTTTTATTATTATTATAATTATTAATAATAAAAAAAATCAAATAAAAATTCTCTCCCCTCTCTCCCTCACGCGCGCGCACAACCCCCCCCCCCTCCATTTTCTTTTTCTTCTTCTTCTTCGGCAGCTCTAGCCGCCCCCCCCCCCCCCCTTTTTCTTCACTTTTCCTTTCTTCTTGCCGTCCGACGAAGCCGAACCGCACGCATCCCAGCCGCCACCTGCTACCGTCCGCACGCCGCCGTCCCAGCCAGCAGCGACGCCTCGTTCGCCAGCCGAAAACCCCCCCTCCTCAGATTTGTTCTCGCGCCGTCCGTCCGACGAAGCCCGAGCCACATCTCCCCTTTTTTGTTCACCTGAAGCCGAAGCCCAGCAGTCCGTCCGTGCCGGGGTCCATCCGTGAAGGCCAGCCGCCGCGTGGATCTCCATCTTCCAGCCGTCGCCGCGCAGTCTTCACGCAAGATCCGAGCGGCGCACACCTCCCTTAGCTGACCGTCGACCGACCCACACGTGGGGTTTCCGTGAACCGGCAGCCGTGCGCCGTGGAGTGCCGCTGCCTCTGTTTTACGGTAAAATCGTCGAAGTGGTTTTGTTGGTAACAAATTTAATATGGGTTGGAATTTGTTTCAAAAAAATTTCAAGCGATATGGTTGGAAGAATTTGGCTAAGTTGTTAACTTATTTTTGAAGGTGTTCAAAGTAACGCTCGATTTCCTTGGGTTCACAACGAACATTTGTTTTAATTGGAGCTTGTTTCGTGAATTTGGGTAAGTTATGAAACATCACATTGGGTTTATTTTAAATGAATGATGCGTTAGAGAAAGATATTGAGTATTTACCCTAATGTTTAGGTTCGTCTTCACAGACTTTTGCGCGGTTAAGGAGCTTACCTAACGCCAAGGTAAGGGACTTTCTACTGGACTCAATAACAAGAATTAAGGTGTATTGACTATATGGACTGAAAAGTAGGGATGACGGTTATAATGTGTGTTTGGGTGTGGACTGAAAGTTTAACGTATATTGTGTTTGACTGAATGAAATTTATATATGTATGTATGGATTGACGTGGACTTGTTGTCTAGCGTATGTTATGACTTCTGGGCCATTTATGTTGCTGACTGATGTAGTGATATGTTTTGACTGTCCTTGGGTGAAATTAGGATAATATGGTTGTTTCAGGTTAAATGGGAAGCTTATGTGATAAGGGAATTTGACTGTATTGAGAATGATTGTTAAGATGTTTAGAATGGACTGAGGGGATAAATTATTAGTTTCCTAGTGGGTAGTTACCTTGCGGGTGCCCTACGGGATTATCACCTTTTGTGCATCCTTCGGGAGCACTAGACTGATACGTGCATCCTTCGGGAGCACTAGACTGATATGTGCATCCTTCGGGAGCACTAAACTGATATGTGCATCCTTCGGGAGCACTAGACAGATATGTACATTCTACGGGATCACGAGACTGTGACTGTGCAGGGTACCCCATAGGAAGCTAATAATTTATTTTCCCCTAACGGGACCAGTAGTGAGTCTCTTACTTTGTATATTAATACTCACCCTTTTCATGTTTAACTTTTCAGGCAAAGGTAATACGAGGGACAGACCGACGAGGGACAAGAAGGAATCGTGATTCGCCATAGGGGACTGTCTTCTAACTGCTTCCGCTGACGGTTTGAAAATATTTTGATTGAACTAAGTTTACAAATAGTTAAAAAAAATTGTAAACAGCATTTGAAATTTTGTATTTTGGAAATAGGGCCCGATTAAAATATTCTTTCGTTTTTCTGACGGTTTCAACAGAAATTTTGCTATGTCTTTTGTCAACAAACTGTTTTGTGTTAAAGTAACGACTTAGATTTGATGAGAAAAGTTTGGGTCGTTACAAGTTTTTAGATGGAACCTCATATGAATATCACGAAATCAATTATTATTTTCCAATTGGAAGAATCTCAAGTATTGATTTTATTTTCCAAATTGGAGAATCTCAAAATAACCTAATTATATTTTGAATTTGGGAGTATCTCAGCCTTTGGTTTTATTTCAATATAACCTTAATGGTTTGAATCTCAACCGTTAGAGATTAAAAATTAAAACTAGTTTTTATATTAGATCTTATTTTATTTTTGAAATTTGAAATTTTAAAAAAGTACCCTTCATTCTGTCAACTGAACTAATTGCTTGAATTTTGTTCAATGTAGATGAGATGAAAACAACTGTCACATGTGCATGATATTTTATACAATATCAAAATACCCACATTTGCGAACTGTAATTATTTCAATATTTGCGTTCTTATTAGAAGTTTTCTATTGTAATTAATTTGTGATAGGCATTTACGAGTGTGTAATTAATTTCGACGTGTTAATAACATATACAACCTATATCATAACTTCTTCCTAATATCTCGGGATTTATTAATTTTGTTGAAGACTTTAACAGATTTATTAATTTACTTCAAAATAACCATATTATTAGTTTTTATTGGCTAGATCTCAACCATTGTTTCTATTTCAAAATAACATTAACTAAATCTCAACCCTTAATAATTTGGAAATTAAAATTAGTTTCCATATTACATCTTAATTTATTTTTTAAATTTGAATGTTTAACTTATGGTCAATCTCTTCATTGATTTATTTTTTCTCATTCTCTTCTGTATCATCTCCAGTCTCTTGTTCCTTGTTACTATGATCTTGCATTTGACATAAGTACTTTTTTTTGAGGGAAAACCTCTTTTTTCACTACTTCAAGTTTCACTTGTTCCATATTTTTTTGTCTATTTTCCAGTCACCCATGTAGCTCTCAATCAATCATTGCGCCTTGCATTATCATCATGATCTTGTTCTTCTCTTTCGTCCATTTTAATTATACGAAAAAAAATAGTTTTAAAAGGATTTGCTAACTATTTTTTGTTCCAAAAAAATAAGCTAAGAGATTTGTGTTTTTTTAGATAAGTTTTATTAATTAAATAATATAAATAATTTTGAAAAAAAATTAGCTAAAGTTTTTCCTAAGAGACAAGGAAGTTGCAACTTTTGTACCTTTGTTTTTTCGAGTGAAGGTTTTTGTTCATCAATCCCAAGTGTGAGATTGCATGTGTAGACTTTGAAGATCAAAGAAGAAAAATGAAAAATGAAGATAGTGTTTGCTTGCTTCAAATGGGACCGTATTTTGTTTATATTCTTCTTCTTGAAAATGCATGGTGAAGTTGAAGATGAAACTGAAACTTCAAATTGAACAATAACTTGCAAAAGGAAGGGTGAAGATTAGGTTCAGAAGATGGAATCAAAAAAGAAGAATAGAAAGTGGAGACAAAGGAAGATGGAGAATCGAAAACAATGGAAAATGAAGATCACTACAACTGTTTGAAAAATTGAGATGAATGGTTTTGCTTTTTGATTTGACAAGTAGGTAGGTGTAATTATGTTTCAACATTTATTAAAGTGTAATTATATTTTATTTTAGCTTAAGAGAGTAGCTTACACTCAATGTATATAGGGATATTTTGAATTCTTGTAAATTCTTATTTATTGTATTTTTCTCATTTTGCCATTTTGGAAAAAAAATGATTTTGCTATTTAAAAAAAAAGATTTTGCTATTTTTCAAAATGGCAATTTTAAAATTTCTATTCTTCTAGTTGGTCCTTAATTAAAAAGCCTAAATTTTCAAAGAGTGTGGTTTGGAATTCAACAAGTATATGTCTAAACAAATTCGATTTGATTTGTCTCCGAACGGTTTAATTCAATTAAATACAAAGTAATAGTTGTAAAAGATTTTCTTTTAAAAACTCACAAATCTCTTTTAAGCCACAACTCAAGATTTTAGTTTTAGTGCTCACATAAAACGTTGTATGAGTTTTACATTTGGGGCATTTTCAAAATAAATTAAAATATTTATAAGCTAAAACCAAATTTTGGATTCTATCGATGATAGAAACTGATAGATTTCTATCATTATCTATCACTGCCACTGATAGGAGGATATGAGTATCTATCAATGTTTATTATTGATAGAATTGAAAATTTTGCTATATGTTGTAAATATTTTGTCAAAATTGCTATTTTTTTACAATTTGATTAAATCAAATGTAAAATCTAAAATTAAATATATTTTAACAATCAATTTTCAAACACACAATTAAGTTACATATATGATTAAAATAGAGCACCTACTTTTTTTTTTTACTTTATGTTTAAATTAAAGAAAAATGAATGATGGTGGTGAGAAGATAAATGATGGATACATAAAATACATACATATGGCAAAATAACCAAATTAAAATACTCACCATATTTGAACGAGATTCTAAATACCTCAAAACTATAGAGAAGATCCCAGTGAGTCTTTTACCTAAATCAAGACCAATTTTTACAAAATCTTCAAAATCGTGAGACTCATGCTGATAACGTGTTATAAAATAAAAAATAATAATAACAATGAAGCAAAACAAGAGAATGAAGAGAAGTGAGAAGGGAAAGAATAACAATTGAACTCAAAATGCACCATACACTTATATTTATAGGAGATGGTATAGGTTACAATATAGAATTTAATAGGTTTGAATGTTACAACTTGAAATTGGATGGTAGTTATATAACAATTGGTAACTTACGTAGGTTATGAATATCTACATTCATAATACATAATTATATTTGATAACAAGGGCGGATTTAAGGGGCTAGGAGCATGCCCCCCTCACATTATCGGTTTTTCTATTTAAATATTAATTTTAAAGTTTTAAATTACAATATATATTAAATTTAGCTTCATTTTGCCTAAATTCTGCTTCTGTTATAGAGGATACTAGGTTATGGGTTCAAATCTTGTCTGCTACAATTATTTTTACAAAATAGAAATGTCAATAATTTTCTTTCCTCACATATGAATTTTCTTTCTAAATTGTCACAAAATAGATTTTATTTTAAATATCAATAATTTTTTTTTCTCAAATATCAATAATTTTCAAATTATATTTTATTCAAAACATTAATGATTTTCTTTTCTCAAATATTAATAATTTTCTTTCCCCAAATATCAAATTTCTTTCTAAATTTCAATGATTTTCTAAAAAGAAAGTATCAAATTTCTTCTTAAATTTCAATTATTTCCTAAAATGAAGATAATTTGATTTCCTAAAAAGAATATAATTTTTTAAAAAGAGAAAAAAAAAAACTCATCCATAAAACTCAACTTATTTCCTAGCCCACATTTGTTATCTAACAAAAATTTAAAAAGAAAATGCAACAAAGTTGGTGATCCAAACTTTCAATCTCTCAACAATATTCCACGAAAAAGATATTATTTTTTCTTTTTTCTTTTCTTTTTTTGATGAAAATTTTAAATTGACATATTTACCTTGCAAAAATTCATGTGGAAAGTATCGGTCTTTTTTATTACTTCAAATGTAGTGAATGTTATTGGAGCATCAGTGAAACGTCGAGATATTTTTTTAAACATTTTTAGTGTGTTTATTATATAGTGTCTGATGCCCCTTATATAAAATTTTTAGATCTGCCACTATTTGATAATATAAGCATCATGAGTTGACCTAATGATAAAAAAGCCAATAACGTCTAGAGGTCATGAATTTGATCCATGGTGAACACCTACTTAGAAATTAAGTGTAAACTGACCCGAACACTCACAAATATAAAAAACATACATATATTTGAGAGTATGTTAAAAGTTAATTTAAATTTGGAGATACACATTATTAGGGAATTGAATAAAGGTAGGGTGGGCGTACTTGGAGAGAAAATTAGTTTTATATGGTGCTTCGTTTTTCGCAAAACATATTATAATAATATATGAAATCTGGAATCGTAGAGTTCCAGTTTTGGATCACACACCATTTTAAATATTTAGGTCGTGGAAAACGCTACTTTTAAATTTCTTCAATTCTCATTTTATTTTTCTTATAATATTATGTAATTCATTTTACTTCACATTACAAACTGTTTATTGCATTATCTCATTTTTGTTGATTATTCAATAATCAATACATACCTTCTTCCATTTAATAGTAATAATAATAATTTATATTAAATATTTTACATACCAAAAAAAAAAAAAATTACTGGTAAAGATTTTAATTGAAATCTTTTTAGTCTAAATAATATATTTAGATTTAATAATTAATTTAAATTAATAGTAATAAAAACAATTGATATTAATTTATTAATTATTTAAGCTATATTACACATAAAAATCAAGTATTAAAAAACTTATGTCAAATGAGTTTTAAAGTTCATTGGATAACAATATCATGGATTTTAAAAAATAAAATTACGTGAAGTAAATGAAAATATTAAATGTCTGAAACAAACAAGGACTTAAATTTACCTCTATTTTAAACTTTTTTTAAGAAAAAGAAAAGTATATTCAACTTATGGTATACTAAATTTTTAGACATGGACATATTACTATAATATAGTTAGGGGTGTTCATAAAAAACGTGAAAATCGAACCATTTTGCAAATCAAACCGAAAATGAATTCATATCGTAGAAAGAAAAAGAAGATGAAGTTAGTACAGAGGTGGATGTGTTTAGTCTCTTCTCTTTGACTTTGTTGGAGTTGAAGAACCATCCACTTCCATGCCTTTGCCTCCTCAACAATCAACAATTTATTAATCACTTTCTTCTCTGACCACTCCCACGTTGTATCTACTTCCTTATTTCCTTCATCTTCTTCCTCTTCTTCTCTGCTTTCCTTTTAATTGTTTTTATTATTGGGTTTTTGTTGCTTCAGCTTTAGGGTTTTCAATTCCAATTTCTCACTCTCTACTTGAACTGAAACAGAGTTAGAAAGAAATGTCTACTTTTTCTTGCCTCTCTACTGCTACATCACTCTCCAATATCCCCAGAATGCTTCCTCCAATGGGGAATCTTCATCTCCCATCCTCCCAATTTTTCCCTAACTTCAATTTCAATACCAAGACGTCTCTTTTCACTCTTTTCACTTCCACCCACAAGCCCCAACTGCGTTACAAATCTCGCCCAAGGGCCTCCGTTCAATGTCTTTTCACAGGCATTGTTGAAGAAATTGGCCATGTTAAAAACTTGGGTATTGGTGAAAATGGGGGATTCGATTTGGAAATTAATGCAAAAACTGTTCTTGAAGGTGTTAACCTTGGAGATAGCATTGCTGTCAACGGAACTTGTCTTACTGTCACTGCTTTTGACCACCAACTATCTGAATTCAAGGTGGGGTTGGCGCCTGAGACGCTTAGGAAGACTTCATTGGTGGAACTCTCGCCTGGTTCACCTGTGAACTTGGAGAGGGCGGTTCAACCAATCAGCCGAATGGGTGGCCATTTTGTGCAGGGGCATGTGGATGGGACTGGGGAGATAATATCAATGGATCCTGAAGGGGATTCCTTGTGGATTAAGGTGAAGACATCAGAGGCTTTGCTGAATTACATTGTACCAAAGGGATTTATTGCTGTGGATGGGACTAGCTTGACTGTGGTAGATGTTTTTGATGATGAGAAGGCTTTTAACTTCATGTTGGTTGCTTATACTCAGACAAATGTGGTCATTCCATTGAAGAAAGTTGGACATTTGGTGAATTTGGAGGTAGATATTCTTGGCAAGTATGTGCAAAGACTTCTCAGTAATGGTGCCATCAAACCCATTGAGTCTCCATGATTACAAAGCCTGGAGGGAAAACAAAAGAGGTCTTAGTAGTTGCAATCTCAATGTTCTTCTGCATAAAGTTTTTCTCCTGCCTTGTTATATTTTTAACCATCGTCAAATTTGAGAATGGGAATGAGTTGATGATCTGAAGTTCTACTGTCTTATTGTCTTATTGTCTCTGTTGTATTAAAACACTGTTAGACGAGGTGACTACCTGTATTGTGAAATTCTAACCGTTTTTTCAGTGAAGTGCTTAAACCTTTTTATGGGATTAGGGATGAATACAGGTTTTGATGTTTTCTTGATAGAATCCAAACTATATTAAAATATAAAGGATCAAAGCTTAGGATATGAACCAAGTAATGCCAGGAACTTATGTCATCCCTTTTGTGAGATCACTCAATAACTATGCAATTATGACTATAGAATTTTAATCGGTAAAACTCTCAAGTTTAAGTTAAAAATTTATTTTTAGGAATTTGGGTTCCTAATTAAATTATTTTTTTTCATTTGGTCTCAAGGCTGTATGTTACATTTATAATTGAATTTTTTTTAGTCATTGGTTCTAGAATGTTACCATTTTTACCTCAGGATTTAAATTTAGTTTATAGTATATGTGAGTAATAACAATTTCACATTGATAAGTTAAACAGGTGCTAAGTATAGGCCAATCTTTTCTAATTTAAAATGAGTTCAATATTTGTAGAGTATTTGTGGTTTAGAATACTTTACAACTATCATGTGTTGATCTATTGGTAAAAAGGGAGATAGTCCCAATATCTAACTAAAAGGTTATGTGGATATATCTCCAATAAAAAAGGAAAAAATATTTTTCAAAACAGAACCAAATAAAAAAAATAAAATTTGTGTCCGAACAAAATATTCTTCAAAATTTCCCTTAAACAAACCCTTTTTGCCACGTCAACAAAAAAAAAGACAATACTAGATAAATACAATATCCGCAGAAGGAACCAACCCCAAATATAAGAGACAATTTTTAACCAGTTAGAACGTTGGTATAAACTTTCACAATTTTCAATTTTATTCGTTGAACTTTTAAATTTATTTCATTCTATCTAGTATATATGTGTGGTGAGAGTTGCTAGTTAGTAATTACCTTAGATCTTTTCCTTTATTTTCGTAGTATGGGTACTACTTTTATTGAGTATATGGTCCTAAACTTGAAAACGAAATGTGTATATATTTTACAAGATGGAGAGGCACACTTTCATATACAATTATATATTTAAATTAAATAGTTCGTATTGAATACTTATTATAATAAAATTGGAATTTTGTCTACCTGGCAAATGGAATGGCTATTAAAGAAAAAGAACACATAAGCAGTACACATACTTTGCCAGCACAGCCAAATCATAGCATTCTAGAAGTTTCATTTCGTTGTGAATTGGTTAGATGAACTTTTCCTCAACCAATTATTCTTCATCACTTTATTACTTTCATTGGTTGTGTAATTATTATTATTTTATTATTTTTCCTTCTTTTAGGGTTCCTCACTGTATAAATTTACTACCCTACATTTATGGATATACAAAAAAGAGAGAATGAGTTTCTCACAAATACTCTTATCTTCACTCTTTATTTTGGTATCAGAGCTTGAAAAATGGCCAACGCCTTTCCTGCCTCTTCCTTGTCGGTGATTCCAAACTTTAGGAATCTTACCCTAAATCAGCTACTAAACCAACTACCCTCCATCAAACTTGACAGAACAAATTATCTGCTATGGCAAACCCTTGCTCTTTCAATCCTGAAAAGTTATAAGTTAGATGGCCACTTGACAGATGAAACACCCTATCCTCCAAAGTTTATCTCTACAGTCGGCCAATCGACAACCTCTGAAGCTGCCGTTGATGTTGAAGCAAGAAGAACATCCTCCAGCTCATCTGCAAAAACCATCAACCCAAAATTTGAGCAATGGGTAACGTCTGATCTTCTTCTCCTTGGGTGGACGTATGGTGCGAGAAGTTGCACTCCAATTAATGGGTTTCAACACAGCAAAAGATCTTTGGGAGGCTATTCAAGGTTTGTTCGAAGTCAATAGCAGAAGAAGATTTTCTTCGCCAGACCTTCCAAACCACTAGGAAAGGTAACTCTAAGATGGAAGATTATTTGAGAATAATGAAAACTAATGCAGATAATCTCGACCAAGCCGAGAGCCCCGTTCCTCTCCGATTTTTAATTTCTGAGGTGTTATTTGGACTCGATGTAGTATATAATCGTGTCACTGCGATAATCCAAGGGAAGCCTGATATCTCTTGGCTCAATATGCAATCAGAACTGTTGATTTTTTAGAATCGTCTTGAACATCAAAACTCTCATAGAAACCCATACAATGTTGTTTCTAACGTTGCTATCAATATGATTCAAAATAGAAATAGTGGAAATCGTTCGATTACAAATGCGCAGTGTAATGGAAATAATTTCAACAATATTGGTGGCCGTGGCCGAGGTTGAGAAAGAGGAAATAAACCCACATGTCAGGTATGTGGGAAATATGGACATTCTGCATTAGTATGCTATAATAGAACAAAGAGTATGTTGGAAATATCAATCAGAATAAAGGATAGTCCAAATCCAACTGAAAACATAAACCCAGCGGCTGTTTTTGTTGCAACTCAGACACCTAATTCGTTTGCCACACAAGAAACAGTGGTTGACACAAAGTAGTATGTTGACAGTACGTAACATTTGATTACTCAAACATGTCAAACATTTTTTACTACTCAGGTAATGAACATGTTGTTGGTAATGGAAGTAAAATACAAATTTCATGTGTTGGAAATGCTAGTTTAACTTATGGGAAAAGTAGACCGAAGCTTGAAAATATTTTATGTGTTCTTGACATTATGAAAAATCTAGTTAGTGTAATCATTGTTTTGTTAAGGCCAAGGATACAGGTCGAGTTATGTTGAAAGGAATACTTAGAGATGGTCTTTATCACCTTGATGGTGCTGCTGTGAAGTTTGTTGGTGAGTTAGAGCATAGTGTTAGTAGTAAACGACAGTTACAACATATAAATAACAATGCATCGATACTTGTTTTGTCTGAAAATGTCAATATTAGTACTGGTGCTTCTAAAACTGTCTGGCATAGGCGTTTGGGTCACCCATCTAAGAAAATTTTGAATTCTATAATTAAATATTGTAATCTGCCCGTTAATAGCAATGAAGAACTTACTTTTTGTGAATCTTGTCAACTTGGTAAGGCCCATAATCTGCCGTTTAATCTCTCTCAAAGTCAAGCAGCTAATAATTTTGATCTTGTTCATTGTGATCTACGGGGACCAGCTCCAATTACCTCCTCTGATGGATATAGATACTACATACTGTTTGTTGACGATTTCAGCAAGTACAGTTGGATTTATCCCCTTAAACAGAAGAGTGGAGCTTTTGAAGCTTTCAAACATTTTCTTACATATGTGAAAACACAGTTTTCAAAAACACTCAAAGCATTTCAGTCGGATAGTGGTGGTGAGTTCGTCAAGATTCATAAGTTATGCAATAAAATGGGGATTGTATCTTGATACTCTTGTCCATGTACCTCGGCTCAAAATGGGTGTGTTTAAAGGAAGCATCGTCATGTTGTTGAAAACGAATTAACGTTGTTGGCTCAAGCTGCTTTGCCACTTTTTTTTTTTGATGGGATTCATTCTTAACGGCAACCATGTTGATAAATACTATTCCTACACAAGTTTTAAACGGAAAATCCCCTTATGAAACTCTTTTCAAAATCAAACCTAACCTCACAAATTTAAAGATTTTTGGTTGTGCTTGCTTTCCTTGTTTAAGACCTTACCAAACCCATAAATTTGCTTTCCACACCGAAAAATGCATTTATCTTAGTGCGAGTCCTTTACACAAAGGTTTTAAATGCCTTACCTCTTCTGAAAAAATTATCGTTTCTCGTCATGTTAAATTTAATGAAGATGATTTTCCTTCCACCATTTTCTTTTCTTGTCCTACTAAATTGGCCAGCCCAAACTTATCCTCACCTTTTTGGCCCATAAACCCCAATTATAATTCACCCTAACACAGCTCCCAAGTTTTACCTACAGTCTCTGTTGAGCCCAATCCAATACCTCCATCAACTGTACTAAACTCATTGCCTAATATCTCATTCGAACAAAATTTAAACTCTGGTACACCCTCCACACATCACCCAGCCCAAACATCCAATCCTCTATTGGCCCACTCACCTGGCCCATCAACATTTTCCCCAAATACCCAGTCGGCCACATTATCTTCCCTCCTAAACTTGCCTCATCCTAACGCCGACAACATTACTCATTCTTTCTCATCTTCCCCTATAATCTCCTTTCCACCAAATTCCTCTACCAACAGCCATAACTTCACTTTCTCACACAACCCATTAATCTTACCTTCTCATCCTATGGTAACTCGGGCCAAGGTAGGCATTTTCAAACCTAAAACTCTTATGTCTACTTCCATCATCGATTGGTCTTTAACGGAGCCAATAAGAATTCAGGATGCTTTGGCTACTCCTTGGAAACAAGCTATGGATGATGAGTATGCTGCTCTTGTGAATAATAAAACGTGGCATCTTGTGTCATCCTCTCCAAATCTGAATGTTATTGGCAGCAAATGAGTGTTAAAAATCAAAAGAAACTCGAATGGTACTGTCCAACAATATAAGGCTCGCCTAGTACCCAAGGGGTTTCACCAAAATCCTGGAGTTGATTTCTTCAAAACTTTCAGTCCAGTGATTAAAGCCTCAACTATTCGCATTGTCCTCAGCTTAGCAGTTTCAAAAGGATGGTTCCTACGGCAGTTGGATTTTCACAATGCATTCCTCAATGGCTATTTAGAGGAGGATGTATATATGATGCAACCCCCCGGGTATGATAACTCTACTTTTCCCAACCATGTCTGTAAATTAGATAAAGCCATATATGGCCTAAAACAAGCACCTCGGGCTTGGAATGCTGCTCTTTCAAGTGAACTTCTTCACCTTGACTCTGTTAATTCCAGATTTGACTCTTCTTTGTTTATATTCAAGAACCACAATTCTGTTATATTGTTTCTGGTATATGTAGATGATATTATAGTCACTGGGAATAATTCTGCTATGATTGATAGATTGATCAAATCTCTTGATGCTAAGTTTGCCTTAAAAGATCTTGGTCCTTTACACTATTTTCTTGGATTTCAGATTCACTATATTGTGAATCAAGGATAATATATTGATGATCTATTGCATAAGCTTCAACTTACCAATCTAAAACTAGCCCCTTCTCCAAGTATCTTAGGCAAACATCTATCTCTTACGGATGGCACACCTCTTGCAGACCCTTTTATATATTGCAGTACCCTTGGAGCACTTCAATAACTCAATAATACTAGGCTAGACATATCCTATATAGTGAACCATCTCAGCCAGTTTTTACAAAAACCCACTGATGTTCATTAAACCCACTGATGTTCATTGGCATGCTGTTAAACGAGTACTCCGTTATATAAGTGGTACCATGGACTATGACCTTCTATTTCAACCCAACACTGACCTTTCTGCATTCTCCGATACTGATTGGGCCTTCAATATTGATGATCGAAAGTCAGTAGCTGCCTGTTGTGTGTTTGTTGGCAACATTTTAGTTTCATGGTCATCCAAGAAATAGAGTGCAGTGTGTTTGTTGGCAACATTTTAGTTTCATGGTCATCCAAGAAATAGAGTGCAGTGGCTTGCTCAAGCACATAATCTGAATATCGAGCATTAGCTCATGCTAGTTCAGAAATTATTTGGCTCACACAGTTGCTTTCCAAACTTGGTATCTCTAATACCACTAAACCTATTTTATGGTGTGATAACTTAAGTGCAGGAGCTCTAGCAACCAATCCGGTTTTCCATGTCAGAACCAAGCACATTGAAATTGATGTGCACTTTATTCATGATCAAGTTATTCATGGAGCACTTGAAGTTCGGTATATACCATCTGCAGATCAACTAGCTGACTGCCTTACAAAACCCTTAACTCATTTTCATTGTTTAAGGTCCAAACTCGGTGTAATTGACTTACCCTCTCGTTTGAGGGGAATATATATAATTAGAGAAAAAGAACACATCAACAACACACATACTTTACCAGCACAGCTTAGCACAGCCAAATCATAGCTTTCTAAAAGTTTCATTTTGTTGTGAATTGGTTCGAGCAACTTTTCCTCAACCAATCATTCTTCATCACTTGTATTGCTTTCATTGGTTGTGTAATTATTATTATTTTATTCTTTTCCATTCTTTTAGGGTTCCTCACGGTATAAATTTACTACCCTACATTTATTTTCGATTTCTCACAAATACTCTTATCTTCACTCTTTATTTTTGGCAACTTGGTTAACGGGTTGAAAGAAAGTTATAGCAAGTGGAGTTTCAATGTCCTCATAAACTCATTCGTATCCAAATCTTGAGAGAGTAGTAAGATCTGAGGAATATGGTTGAGTTCTTATGAACTTTTGCTATGCAAGAAATTTTGAAGAAGGTCCTAACTCTTGTGACTGAGCAGATCAGTCTGGCAAGGGAGGAGAAGAACGTGCTACAACAACTGCAAAAAGAGCTAGTTAAGATTGTTGATGCTATCACTATCCAAAGAAAAAATCATTATTCACAAGATGGCTTAGTGACTCAGTGGGTGAATGATCTTTAACTTATTGTTCATGAAGCCGACGACTTGTTGGATTTGTTTGTTTATGAACATCTTCAACAAAAGGTGAACCCATTAGCTCATCTAAAAATAATAAAAAAGGTACTATCTTTTTCTTACTTCATTCATATATGCCTAGTGGGTAACGACTTATACATTCATATATTGAATAGAAATCAACTCATTGATTGCAATCCTAGCATAGCGTCTTATAAATTCGAGGTTATCACTACAAAAAAAATGGGGATCTCTTGATGCACAAAAGCCTCGAAAATATACGAAAATGCTTTGAAAAAGAATCTCTGGAAGCATGAATGCCTGTCGGGACAAAGGTCATACAAAATAGGGATCTCTCGACACATAAAATGTAGAGTACAAAATCACTTTACATGGAAAATATATCAATACTAGACTTTACAATTCTAGTACAAAATCACTTTACACGACTTCACGAGATGTAAAAAGGTAACCATTATCCTCATTCTCATCTTGTAAACTAAAAACACAAAAGGAACTAAAACTCTACCGGAGTAATTTTCCCACCCTAACTCTAGGAGTTAAAACAAAACAAAGAAAGAGCATTAATTCAGCCAACTACTGATAAACATAGAACAAAGAAAGAAAATAATAATCCTTTGCTTACTTAAATTACGTACGTAGCCATAGAATTAATTATCAAATTATAGTTTCTAATTGGAAGAGTTAAAAGGAAAAGATCATTTATAGTTCATGAGTCTTCATCTACACAACACATACCTTTGTAGAGATCTTCTAGATTCAAAATGACGTTTACTAATTCAAAATCAAGTATCAAAAATGAGATTTGAGTGCAACATATGTGTATAAAATAAAATAAAATTCTTTTTAGCAAAAGATACCAGCTTCCACTAAGTAAATTAAAGAATAGAGATCCTTCAGAGTAATATAACACTCACAGTGAAACTGTCCCACAACTTATTACCATAATTTTTTTTGGAGAAAACTTGACTTTTATTGAGCAAGAAAACATGAGCCAAAGAAGCTCAAAAAAGAAGACGACCTATAAGAATGGGCTCCAACAAGACCAAACAAATAGTTACAAAAAGAAGCTTTAAAACAATTGAACGTAAACTATAGCCACATATGGTGGGTATTGCCACATATATATGGTCTATGATGATTTCTTATCTTGCTTGCTATATCCTTCAAATCCTGAGTTATTACATATTCAGCCCTAGAATAATCTTGAGTTTAAGCTCTTTATTATTGTTTTGCCAACAGATACCTCATTTCTTATGCTCTTCGGCAAGTACCAAAAATACGAAGGAAATTATAGGGTGTTAAACAAACATTGCACCAAATTATCTCAGTTACTTCAACTTGAGCCTACACCCTCAAACATTGCAGAGACTGCAGTTGCGCAAATTCGAGAGACAGTCTCAAAGCCTGAAGATTATGTGGTGGGAAGGAACAACGAAGTTGAAAGCATAGTTGATCAAGTGATTGATGCTAGCAAACAAGAACTCAATTCTATTTAATTTACCCGTTTTTGGAATGGGTGGATTAGGAAAAACCACTTTGGCAAAGTCGGTCTTCAATCATGATAGGATCAAAAATCATTTTGGTATCACTATTTGGATATATGTGTCACAACCTTTTGTCATCAACAACATTTTGCAAGCAATCTTACAAAAGATGGAGGTTCATTCTAGTGATTGCACCAACAATAGGGAGGCCTTACTTGAAAAGCTTACAAAAAAACATGGGCGAGAAAACATATTTTCTTGTTCTTGACGATGTTTAGAACGAAAACAAAATGTTATGGGAAAAGTTGAAGGAATATTTGATGAGTATTACTCATATGTCAGGAAACAGTATTCTTGTCACTACAAGGAGCAGTGGAATTGCAGAAATGATGGAAGAAAATATTGGAAGTCATGAATTAAGAAAATTATATGATGACCAATGTTGGTCAATATTTAGGAACTTTGCCAATGCCAAGAATGTACCAATGACTTCCAATTTGGAGTTAGTGCAAAAAGAGTTTGATGAAAGAATTGGTGGTCTTCCATTAGTCGCTAAAGTTTTGGGAGCAGCAGTTCCATTTTCAGGAGACCATGACCAGTGGGTAGCAAATTTAAAATGTGTTACAACAACTCCAATAAAAGAGAAAGAGTTTGTTAAATTCACATTGAAGTTAAGCATTGATCGTCGACCAAATGCTTCAGTAAAGCAGTGTTTTGCTTATTGTTCAAATTTTTCCAAAGGTTGTGAGTTTGACAAAAAGCAAGTGATTCAAATGTGGATGGCACAAGGGTTTACTCAACCAAATGAACGAAACAATAGTGAAACGATGGAAGATACAGGAGAAAGGTACTTAACTTCTTGTTGTCTTTCTGCTTATTTCAAGATGTTAAGAATGAAAGAGGGATAATTGAGAAGGTTGGACAAATGATTAGTTTAAGGCATTTGGAGTTTTCATCAATCGGTGAACAAATGGCTCCATATTTGAGTCAATTGATTCAACTTGAAACATTGCCTATATTTTCAGTAGGTTTTGAGAATGGTTGTAAGATTACAGAACTTGGGGTTCTAAGAAACCTGAAAGGGTTGTTGAAGCTTCAATGTTTAGAACATGTCGAAAGTAAAGAAGCCAAAACTGTAAAATTAATGGCAAAGGAGAATCTAGAAGAACTACGGTTTGTGTGGACTGGACATAGTAGAAAAGTAGACAATAAGAATGATTTGGAAGTGTTGGAAGGAATTCAACCACCCAAAATCTACAATATTTGAAAATTAAATACTTTTTAGGTGGGTGTTTACCAAACCCGACGTTTGTTGAGAGGTTGTGGAAATTGTGAAAAGCTTCCAACGCTGGGGCAATTAGGAAATCTAGAGACACTTGATATTTCATTGTTAAAAGAGTAGAGAGTATAAGAAATGAATTCTATGGAAACAACTCCAACAACCAAAGGAGTTTATTCTCCAAGTTGAAGATATTGAGTGTTGATGAGATGAGGAGGCTAGTAGAATGGGAAGAAGTGGGAAATAATGTTGAAGCTTTCCCACGTCTTGAACGTTTGTATATTGGTTCATGTAGAAATTTAGTGAAAATTCCAAATGTTTTTGGCTATTGTGATGAGTTTGGTGAGAAGCATCTTGAAGTTGTGGAAATTAGTGTTATAAACATTATCAAACTGTTATGAAGATTATTATCACAATAAAGAGAAACTCATACATAAATATAGATATGAGTCCAATGAATTCACGTTGTCTCCTTAAGACAAATTTACTCACCTTAGTGCTTGAGTATATAGAGTAATTGCCTCCTAGGATAGAGCAGGTCACCTTTCTTCTTAGTGTAGCACCCCCGTATAGAAGATCAAAGAATTAAAACTTGTGAATCTACCGAACGTCAGGATTTGTGGATATGGAGAGAAATTTGTTTATAGAAGACAAAGGATTATTGATATATTTCTTCTCTCAATGAAAAGGAATTATTTATAGACTTATTCGTGGCCATTTGAAAAATCATGTCCTTTAGTTATTAACACTTTTCATGAAATGATGCATCCACTCATGATGCATCATTTCCTAAAGAATCACAAATAATAACCATTTATTCCAACAATTCCCCCATAAATGGTAAATTGACAAATGGAAGAAAATAAGCGTTCGGCATTTTTCAATGGAGAACCTGAATGAGGATAAGTAGTATAGACTTTGAACTTTCCATAGTGAACATCAATTGAGTTTACTTGGTTAATCAGTGGACGTGATGCCTTGAACTGTCAACCGTTCTAGAGTAAACTAAAACAATAAATATCACACAACTTTTCATTATAACAAATTTTGTTCTCATGGTTGTGTTCGTTTTAGCCTTGAACACCGTCGGGTCTCCGAGTGTTTTAGAAAATTTTGCCTTAAAATTCTCACAAAAGTGGTCTCTTCACACTCACATAGGTGATTTATGTACAGAACATCGTATATGTTCTTTTTATTAATAAACATCACTTACAGAAAGCATTAAAAGCAAGCATAAAGCTTACCCTAAAACCATACTGGCACTACCTCATCATTGGTAGAATGGGTAAAATCTTTTAATGCAGTGCTCATTGTGTTATTTAGAGATCGATTTTTCCGTTGAACCTAGATCTTGGAATCTCCAGTCAACTAGGTTGGGTTGCCTCTCTAGATAACTTCATATTATAGGCTTTAATCCCATTCATTTTTTTTGAATTTTCAACCAATTAACTCTCTAGTTAGGCCTTTAGTAAGTGGATCCGCTATATTATCTTTTGACCTTACAAAGTCAATTGTGATAATTCCACTAGAGAGTAGTTACATGATTGTATTATGTCTCCATCGTATATGTCGAGACTTACCATTATACATAATATTCCGTGCCCTTCTAATAGCTGCCTGACTATCACTGTGTATACATATTGCAGGCATTGGTTTAGACCAGTTGAGAATATCTTCCAAATTTTTTTGAAGCCATTATAGTTCTTCTTCAACCTTGTCTAAAGCTATAAATTCAGATTCCATTGTGGATCGTGCTATACATGTTTGTTTGGAAGATTTTCAAGATACAACACCACCTCCAAGGGTAAAAATGTAACCACTTGTGGATTTGGAGTTTTTAGTGCTTGATATCCAATTGACATCACTATAACTTTCAAGTACAATAGGATATCGAGTATAGTGTAATCCATAATTTTTAGTATGCTTTAAGTATCCCAAAATTCTCACGATAGCTTTCCAATGATCTTGACCTGGATTCTTGTATAACGACTTAACTTGCTTACAGCATACACTATATCAAGACGTGTACAACTCATGATGTACATCAAACTACCAATGATGCGCGAGTATTTTAATTGTGTTATACTATCTCCATTATTTTTACCTAAAGAGAGACTAGATCAATTGAGGTCTTTGCAATCACAATATCATGTTTTGTATATTTCTTCAATATTTTATCAACATAATGTGATTGAGACAACACTAACCCTTGTGGGGTTCTAGAAATTTTAATACCTAAAAAAACATTTGCAACACTCATGTCTTTCATCTCAAATTTATTGGCCAATATTTGTTTGGTTGCCTTAATAATGGTGATATTGCTACCTATAATTAGCATATCATCAACATATAGACACACAATGACATGGTCATTCTCATTGCTTTTGACATATACACATTTGTCACATTCATCGATTTTAAATCCATTGATCATCATTACACTGTCAAATTTTTCATGCCATTGTTTTAGTGCTTGTTTTAGTCTATAAAGAGACCTAATTAATTTACAAACTTTCTTTTATTGACCGGAAGAAACAAACCCTTCAGGTTGTTACATGTAGATCTCTTCATCTAACTCACCATTTAAAAATGTCGTCTTGACATCCATCTGATGTATCTCATATTCATGCAAAGCTGATATTGCTTTGGACATGCGAATGGAAGCAATTCGAGTAACTGGTGAGCATGTATCAAAATAGTCCAGTCCTTCTTGTTGCTTGTAACCTTTGACGACAAGTCTTGCCTTATATTTATCTATTGACCCATCGGTCTTCATTTTTCGTTTGAAAATCCATTTGCAACCAAGTGGTTTACTTTCTAATGGAAGATCAACTAGCTCCTAAGTATGGTTTTGCATAATGGACTCAATTGAACTATTCACATCCTCTTTCCAATATGGAGCTTCAAGAGAGGGCATGACCTTTTTAAATGTTTGAGGTTCATTTTCTAACAAATATGTTAAAAAACCAGACCCAAATGATTTTGAGATCCTCATCCTTTTACTTCGTCTGATCCCCTTATCCTTGTTGAACTCAATATTTGATCTATTATGAGATTTACTCGTTATAGCATCAAAAGAACGTTTTTGTAACCTTGCTTCACAAGACATTTTATGTGAAAAAACATTCTCAATGAATGTTGCATTCCTTGATTCCATGATTGTATTAACATGTGTATTTGAAATATCTGATTTATGAACTAGAAATTGATATGCACAATTGTTACTAGCATAACCAATGAATATGCAATCAACAGTTTTTGGTCCTATTTTAACCATTTTAGGTTTAAGGACGACAACCTTTGCTAGGCACAGATCCACAATTTTAAGAATTTGTATGAAAGTTTTCTTCCTTTCCATTTTTCATAAGGAATATTTTGTGACTTTTTATGAGGAATTCTGTTTAATAAATAATTTGTTGTCAACAAAGCTTCTCCCCATAAATTTTGGGGTAAACCTGAACTTATAAGCATTGCGTTCATCATCTCCTTAAGTGTTCGGTTTTTTCGTTCAGCAATTCCATTAGATTGAGGTGAGTAAAGAGTAGTAGTTTGGTGAATATGTCATGTTCTGAACAAAATTGTTCAAACGGAGGACTATATTCACCACCTCAATCACTTCTTATTGCCTTAATTTTTGTGCTAAGTTGATTTTCAACCTCTTTTTTATAAAGCTTAAACACTTCAATTGCCTCATCTTTGCTTTTTAGTAGATAAACACAACAATATCTTGTGCTATCATCGATAAAAGTAATAAAATACTTTTTTTCACCTCTAGTTTGCACAAATTTCAAGTCACAAATATAACTGTAAATTAACTCTAAAGGCTTGGTAATTCTCTCAGTTGAATGAAAATGTGCTTTAGTTATTTTTGATTCCACACACACCTCACATCTATGATTTGTTGCAGAAGTGAATTTTAGAATGAAGTTCATATTAATTAGCCTTCGCAAAGAATTAAAATTAACATGTCCTAGTCTGCCATGCCAAACAAATGACTTAACAATATAAGCAAAAGTAGATACTTTATTAATAATACTTTTGGGTGCAACTGTGAGTACATTTAATTTAAAGAGACTACCACTCAAATAACCTTTTCCAATGTACATCTCATTCTTGAAAAGTACAAACTTATTAGATACAAAGACAAACTTAAAGCCATTCTTACTAAGCAATGAACCAGAAACTAAGTTCTTGCGAATGTCATGAACATGAAGCACATTGTTGAGAGTGAGTTTCTTGCCAGAGTCATCTTAAGAATCACTTTGCCTTGTCCCTCAACCTTTGAAGTAGAGGAGTTACCCATAAATAGTTGTTCTCCACAAGAAACTGGCACATATGATGTGAACATATTCTTGTTGGCACACATATGACGAGTAGCCCCAGTGTTTACCCACCATTTCTTGGAATTGTCCACCATGTTGCATTATGAAATGATTGCACAAAGGTCAATATCTGTAACACCATTTGATACTTCATCAACTTCTGTGATATGAGCTTGAGGATGTTTTTTCTAAAGGTTCTTTAGCTTACGACAATCTTTCGATTGATGTCCCATTTTGTTGCAGTTGTAACACTTGCCATTGACCTTTCTGTGAATCACGATTTTTTATTTGAACCTTCACCAGAAAACTTCCTTTTTTGGTTACTTTGGGGTCTATTTTTCACAATGTTGGCCTTGGGATCTATTGTACTATCCACAATACACTTTTTCGACTTTCGATTATTCTCTTCAATCCCAAGTTGGACCACAAGTTCCTCAAATTTTATCTCTTTGCGTTTATGCTTGAGATAATTTTTGAAGTCTTTCCATGGGGTGGAAAATTTTCAATTATTGATGCTACCTGAAAAGATTCACTCAAAGTCATATTCTCAGCATGTATATTATGTAGAATTACCTAGATTTCATGAACCTGACTTATTACAGTTTTGGAGTCCACCATTTAATAATCTAGAAATTTTTCAATGATAAATTTCTTTGCACCAGCAACTTCAGTTTTGTACTTCTTCTCTAATGAAGTCCATAGATTTTTGGTCGAATCAACACTACTATACACATTGTACAGTGTGTTGTCCAACCCATTCAAAATATAATTCTTGCAAAGATATTCTTCATGTTTCCATGCATCAACTGCAAGTTGCTTTTCTTTGTCAGTTTCTTCCTCAGGTAAAATGGGAGCATTCTGTGAGAAACTTTGCCTAATTTAAAGTGGTGAAATAGAACAACATTTTTTGTTGCCAACGTTTGAAATCAACACCACCAAAATTTTCAGGTTTCTCCTTATGGGCAACACCAGTTACAGAAACTATATTAAAGTTTGTTAAAGTCATATCTTCAAAACAAGATAAATTAAACAAGTAATTAAAAAGATTGGAACTAATATGATACTGACAATATGCTAAATTAAAAAATAATAATAAATGTAACAACCAAGTCAATATGCTACTGTGATCTTGAAAAAAAATTGCTACTGAGATCTTGAAAATAATTGCTACTATGATAATCCAAACAAACCAAAATATTACAGAACACGTAAGAAAAATGAATCTGAGAAAAAAAATACAGAAACATACACATTTCCTGAAGGGTTTGGAAAATTAAAACAAAAAAAATTTCAGACAAATAAATGCATAAAGGATTTTTTTATTAAAAAGAATACAGACGCTTAAATATGTTTTATTTTTTCTTGACTTTTCCATTTTTTTAACTGAAGTTAATATATTTGACTTAATGTAGATCCTTATTAAAAAAATAGGAAGCATTATAGAACTAAAACAAAAATTGTTATAAAATTGATCTCAACCGAAAAAGAAAACTTCAGACTGACAAGCCAAAAGACTATGGAAAATAAAAAATTGACAGTAACATAGATTTAAAAAGAAAAAAATCTATATAATATAAAGATTAAAAAAAAAACAGAGACTCACAAATCAATTTTCTATAAATTTGTCTTAAAATTGTTATAATAATTATCAAAATGTTATGAAGATTATTATCACAATAAAGAGAAACTCATACATAAATACAGATCTAAGCCCAACGAATTCATGTTGTCTCTTTAAAACAAATTTACTCACCCTAGTGCTTCAGTATATAGAGTAATTGTCTCCCAGGATAGAACATATTACCTTTCTTCTAAGTGTAGCACCCCGTATAGAAGATCAACAAACTAAACCTTGTGAATTTACCGAACGTCAAGATTGTGGATATGGAGAGAAATTCGTTTATAGAAGACAAAGGATTATTGATATATTTCTTCTCTCAACCAAAAGGAATTATTTATAGACTTATTCATGGCCATTCGAAAAGTCATGTCCTTTAGTTATTAGCACTTTTCATGAAATGATGCATCCATTCATGAAGAATCACAAATAATAACGATTTATTCCAACAATTAGATCATGTGACAAAGTGAACTAACTTCCAAATGGGATACAATCTTGCCATTCCACCAAACATTTGCGTGTAGACCAACCTTCAAATTTTTGGTCTTTCCTTACAACAAACGGAGGACCATTGGCCGATTTGGTATCCAGCTTTGTCTTCAGTTACCTAATGGAAAGAAGAGAACAGATAGTTCACTTATGCAGTCAGTGGTATCACAATTAATCAATGGAGAAGCAAAACCAAAACCTAAAATTTCTGCCTTTTTCACGTTGCTTCTTATAATGTCAACCACTCTCAAGTAATACAATTTTTTCTGTGTAATCACAATTCCTGATCAACACACACAAATCACTCAAAATCATTAAATCATTTCGTTAACAATGATATTAAGAACTTCAAAAGGTTTGGTTTATTGCTTTTCTTTCGTCTCAACTAGTTACTCTAAAATTATGAATGGAAAATGTTTAGAAGAAAACGTAAGGCTACCAGCCCCAAATATCAAATAAAACACACAAATAATGGCAAACAAAGAAGATACTCTAGTGATCTTTATTTATATATAAATGCCAAAATGTTCATAAGCTACGATATCAAGAGAACAAGGAAAGAAAAACATAAAAGAAACATACCAGTCCCCTTTTTACATAAATGGAGACCCTTGCCGCTACAGTAGCCTACCCTCATAAAGATAATAGAAAGAAAACCTAGCTACCCTCTCTCTATCAATCACTATTTAAAGCCTTTACTAAAATTCCTTCTTCTGGGCCCTACTCTGCACGAACTTTTACTCCAATCATTCCTCCTCATTAATATTAGGTGTATTTACCTTTTTACCCTTTCTCACATATGTATGAGTGATTGGAGGCCTTACAATACCTCTCGATTCCAAATTCACCTTGCCCTCAAGGTGAAAGGTGAGAAACTGCTGGTTCATCTCGTAAACGACTTCCCACGTCGGATATAGATGCAAAGCTTGAGAGTAGAAAGAGCTTCAAAGGCTAGTGGTACAAGAAAATGGGGAGGAATTGGAAATTATTGAAGAAGAATATTATGATGCAAAAATTGAAGTTACAACTATTGAAGTTTAGAATGTGGAGAATTTAAATATTAAAGTGTCCATCAATTCCGTAGTTGGGTTGACTAAGCCAGGAACGATGAAGGTGAAAGGAAAAATAAAAGGAGAAGATGTAGTAGTCCTTACTGATTGTGGAGCAACATAATTTCATTGTTGATAAATTGGTCCACTCATTGAACTTGCCAACAAAAGAAACATCTAATTATGGTGTGATCTTGGGATCAGGCACTGTAGTGAAGGGGAAGGGAATCTTTGGGAGATTTGAAGTAATGGTGGGAGAATGGAAGATCATTGACAGCTTTTTACCCATAGAGTTAGGTGGGGTAGATGTGATTCTTGGTATGCAGTGGCTTCATTCCTTAGGAGTCACAGAAGTAAACTGGCACAACTAATAATGTCTTTTCAACATGAAGGAAGGAAAGTAATACTTAAAGGTGACCCCAGCTTAACAAAGAAGAGAGTCGACTTGAAGAACATGATGAAGACATGAGGGGTGGAAGATCAAGGGTTCTTGGTAGAGTGTAGAGCTTTAGAGGGAAGGATGATTGTGGTGGAGTTGTATGACGAAGAAGTAGTGCCAACCATTGAGAACATTATTCCCTCCTTGCTTAACAGATTCGAGGATGTGTTTGAATGGTCCGAAAAAGTGCCACCACAAAGTGATATTTAGCATCAAGTTTATCTAAAAAAGGAACAGGTTCTGTAAACATCAAACCCTACCGGTATGCACACCATCGGAAAGAAGAAATGGAAAAATTAGTGGATGAGATGCTGAAGTCGAGGAGCATAAGGCCCAATACTAGTCCTTATTCCAGTCCCGTATTATTGGTAAAGAAGAAAAATGAGAGTTGTCGTTTCTATGTCGACTATAGATCCTTAAATAATGACTATTCTGGATAAGTTCCCAATTCCAGTGATAGAGGAGTTATTTGATGAACTGAATGGGGCTAACATGTTCTCAAAGATAGATTTGAAGGTCGACTATCATCAAATTAGGATGCATCTGGGAGATATAGAGAAAACTGCCTTCCACACACACGAGAGTCACTATGAATTTTTGGTAATGCCATTCGGGCTAACCAATGCGTTATTAACCTTCCAAGCCTTGATGAATCACATATTCAGACCGTATATGAGGTGTTTCATCTTAATCTTCTTTGACGATATCTTGGTGTATAGTAGAGGGATAGAAGAGCATGTGCAACATTTGGAAGTGGTATTAGAGATCCTCTGGGAAAATGAACTTTATGCTAAAGTTGGAAAGTACAGTTTTGCTAAGGTTCGCATTGGTTATCTAGGGCATTTCATCTCGAAAAAAGGCATAGAATTTGATCTTGAGAAGATAAGAGCCATTAAGGAATGGCCAATTCCCTCTAATGTTGAGAAATTTGAGGATTTTTTGAACTGACAGGTTATTATAGGAAGTTTGTTCACAACTATGGCAGTATGACTGGCACGTTAATGCAATTATTGAGACAGGAGCTTATAAATGGATTGAAGAAGCTAGTTTTATCTTTGAGAAACTAAAGATGGTTATGATGACCTTGCCAGTTCTAGCTATGCCTGATTTCAACTTACCATTTGAAATTGAGACAGATGCTTCCGGTTACGGAGTGGGGGCTGTCTTAATTCAAACAAAAAAAATCGATAGCTTACTTCAGCAGAACCTTATGTGCGAGAGATAGAGCAATACCAATATATGAGAGAGAAATAATTGCGGTGATCTTTTTAGTTCAAAGGTGGATACCGTACTTATGGAAAAAGAAATTCACAGTGAAGACAGACCGAAGATCTTTAAAATTTCTCCTTTACATAGTGTAATTTAGCCCCAGTACCAAAAGTGGATAGTTAAATTGATGGGATACTCATTTGAAGTGGTTTACAAACCAGGTTTGAAGAATAAGGTGGTTGACGCTGTGTCAAGAGTTCCTCCCACAGTGCACCTAAACCACCTTTCATGGCAGCAAAGAGCATTGAAATTCAAGGGAAGGGTAGTTCTTTCGAAAACTTCTTCTTTATTACCTACAATCATGCATACGTATCATGGTTCAGTATTTGGAGGGCATTTAGGTTTCCTAAGAACTTTATTGGGAGGGTATGAAGAAGGATATCAATAAATACTATGATGAATGTTTAATATGTCAAAGGAACAAGACTTTGATTTTATCTCTAGCCAGTTTACTTATCCCACTTGAGATTCCAAATGCAATATGGTCGAATATTTCAATGGATTTCATAAAAGGCTTACTGAAATCGGAAGGATGGAAGATCATTTTTGTGGTGGTGGATCGATTGAGCAAATATGCACATTTCATAGCACTGAAGCACCCTTATATAGTAAGGTCAGTTACTGAAGTATTTGTTAAAAAGGGTTATTAGACTGCACATATATGCTAGATCAATTGTTTCAGATCAGGATAATATCTTCCTCAGTTATTTCTGGAATGAGATGTGTTTAGACTAGCCAGTACTAAGTTACACAGGAGTTCTGCTTACCACCCATAGTATGTGGGCAAACTGAGGTAGTGAATAAGAGTGTAGAAGCATACTTGAGATGCTTCTATGAGGAGAAGCCCAAGGAATGGAGTAATTGGTTGCACTGGACAGAATATTAGTACAATACCACGTACCATAGTTCGATTGGAATTACTCCGTTTCAAGCAGTAAATGGAAGAATGCCTCCCCGCCTAATCCAATATAGAGATATGGACACCCTCAATTCCACACTTGCCCAACAGCTGAAGGAGATAGATATTGCCTTGGGAGCCTTGAAAGAACACCTACGAGTAGCTCAGGAGAGGATGAAAAAATATGCTTATTTGAAATGAAGAGAGGTGGAGTTTCAAAAAGGTGAATTGTTATTCCTTAAAATCAGGTCGTATAGGTAAAGGTTGTTAAGGAGGACAAGGAATGAGAAGCTTGCACCAAAGTATTTCGGACCGTACAAAATTCTAGAAAAAATTGGTGTAGTAGCATATAAGTTGGAGCGTCCAAGCTCAGCAACGATACACCATGTGTTCCATGTGTCTCAATTAAAAAGGGCACTTGGAAATCATCAGCAAGTGCAACAGTTGGTCCCTTTTATAAATGAGAGTATGAATGGCCCACACAGCGAGAAGAGATCTATGGTTACAGAAAGAATTCAACCACGAAAGAATGGGAAGTACTTATCAGTTGGAAAGCGTTACCTCCACATGAAGGCACTTGAGAAGATTGCAAGGATTTTAAGCAGCAGATCCCTGACTTCCACCTTGAGGACAAGGTGGATTTGGAGGAGGGGAGTGATGCTAGGCCACCAATATTGTTTAAATATAGCAAGAGAAATAAAAACAACAATATTGACCCACACGAGAATATATGAGAGATTATAGAAGGAGAAAATATCGGAGGAGATCTTTCCCATCAGTTAGTTAGTAAAGTAGATTAAAAGGTAGGAAAGAGAAAGGAGAAAATGGGAGAAAAATATTCCAGAGAAGCAGAGGGTCCAAGTTAAGTTCCTTTTATTATTTGTTTTGGTCATTTTCATTATTGCGATTTATTCTTATTTTATTGTTCTTTGTTTTGATCCTGATTGGAGTGTCTCTAGGAAGTAGACTTGTATGATTTTCCTATTCTTATATTGTAATTCATTAATCTTTACACGTTGATTGGAGGAAAGATCTTTTGGTTGGAGGAAAGATCTTTTGGTCAAATGCAATGGTTTTCAGCTGTGACTGATTGAACCACTCTTTCATTTCTTATTCTAAACTTTTAAAAATCACTTTTCATCATGAAATGACCTTTTTTCCATTGTGTACTCCTTCTATGTTTTCTATTTGTAACAATGTTGTTTTTTAAGTCAAGACAATTGCAAGATTGACAAAAGTATTCAGAGAAATTAGGGTATTGGTTTAAAATTTTTTTTTTTTTTTTAACAAAAATAGCAAAATTAGGTGGTCATCCTAATTTTAAAAAGGAATTGGAACTAAAAAGTCTAAATAACTCCATTGCAATTAATTCATGGTCATGCGCATGAAATTTGATTGGTATTTTAGATGATGAATTACTTAGATCTAAAGTAAAGGTTCACATCTAAATAGTGCTATATGATTAGAGTTACTTCATAAACAAAAAAAAGTAAACTATATTTTTTTATTCTATCAATTCCAATAAAATGCAACAAGATCTAGTAAGATTTGTCGATCATAACATAAATGGATAGAATTTCTAAGGGGATCTCAAAAAATTAGTAAGTTCTGCTAGGCCTTTATCCTTTGTTTAGGTTCATTAGGGCTTTTATTGATTGGAACTTCCAGTTATCTTGATAGAGTTTTGATATCCAGTAGATAACTTTTTTTTCGCAAGGGATCGTAACGCCTTTCAATGGGTAACCAATCTAGGGGACAATTAAAGTGATGAGGCATCACCTTTTCCAAGAGAAGGATTACAAAAGACCTTCCAATCAATAACTAACGATGGAGCCTACGGAGTAGTTACAAGAAAATCATATGCAGAGTTAAAGGGAGAATGTAAATAAACCCTTTCTTATTTTATTGATGGCAAAAGAGGGCATACAAATATCCACTTAGTAAAATTGTTTAATAATAGGATATAACAAACATCCAAACTAACCAAATTAATAAACTCTAATACCCCCTTCAAGACTTGAAGGATTGGATGTTGTTCCAGCAACTTAACATCAGCAAGCTGTTGGTTGGAACAAATTGACAACAACTTTACATGACCATGAAGGACTTTTTCTCGAACAAAGTGGCAATCAAGTTCAATATGCTTCTTACGTTCGTGAAAAATGGGAATGGAAGCAATGTGGATAGTTGCATCATTGTCACATTATATGACAACAGGTAAAGATGAAGGGATGTGCAAATCTTTCATCAACTATCTTATCTAAACAAGTTCACTTGTTATTCTAGCAAGCGCACAATATCCGCTTCTACTGAAGAACGTAAAACGGTGGTTTGTTTCTTTGCCTTCCAAGATATCAAAGCTTCTCCAATGAATATGCAGACACTGATAGTGGACTTCCAAGAGTCCATACATGATCCCCAAATCTGCATCACTAAAGGCTTTTAACTGAAACAAGGATGCTTTTGCGAGTAAAATGCCCTGGCTAGAACATCCTTTTAGATACCATAAGAGAGCATCAACAACAAGGAGATGAGGTTGTCATGGTTGAGCTACGTATTGGCTCAACTTGTGGACAACAAAGGTGATGTCTAGCTGAGATAGGGTTATGTAAAGTAATCTGCCAATTAAATGTCTGTACACCGATGGATTGGTAAGAGTGTCTCTGACATCATATTGGAGCTTCAAATGTGGATCCATTGCCAAGAGAGCTGGTTTGGAAGCTAAACAAACATGTCTCTTCAAGTAGCTGAACAATGTATTGTCTTTGAGAAAGGAATAAACCAGTGGATGAACATGTAAGTTCTAATCCAAGAAAGTATTTTAAAGTGCCAAGGTCTTTAAATTTCAAGCAAGCATGAAGATGTTTCTTGAGGAGATCAATTTGAGATGTTGAAGGACTGGTAATTATTATGTCATCCACATACACCAACAGGGCTAAGAATGAGTTTCTTGTTCCTTTGACAAATAAGGAATAATCTGACTTAGATTGTGTAAACCCAAGCTATGGTAAAGTAGTAGAAAATTTACAACCCATTGTTTCGAAGCTTGCTTTAAGCCGTATATCGATTTGTTGAGTTTGCACACAAGTTTAGTGTGAGACGAGGAAGAGACAGTGTGTTTGTAACCCAAACCTATATAAACAGCTTCAAATAAATCACCATTGAGGAACACATTATTGACGTCTAATTGTATTAACGGCCAATCAAAAGAGACAGCAAGAGTAAGGAGCACTTTGAGAGTGACAAGTTTGGCAACTGGGAAGAAAGTTTTCACATAATCTAAGCATTCCTGTTGAGTGAATCCCTTAGCAACTGATAAGGCCTTATAGTGTTCAACTGATCCATCAGCTTTGTGCTTGATTTTATAGACCCAGTTACATCTAAAAGAATGTTGGTCTTTTGGTAATGGAACAATTATCTAGGTATTATTTTGTTCTATGGCTTGTAATTCATCATTCATTGCTTGTCTCTAATGCAAACAAGGTATAGCTTGGTGATAATATTGTGGCTCGTGTGTGGAAGAATTGGCTAAGGAAAAATGCTTGCAACTTTGAGACAACTTGTCATATGATAAGTATTTATATAATGGGAACTTGAAGTTAGAAGGCAGAGTGTGATTCAACAAAAGATCATGATGAAACTCTTGTAAATAAGAGGGTGGCTTTGAAACTCGAGAAGATCTTCTAACAGCTACCAAGTCACCAAATGAGGTTCTAGCAGTACTTATATCAAGACTTTCAACTGTGTGAGTATTTGTAGCAAAAAGTTCAACATTTGCACTTGTCTCTTAAACAATATTTGAGTGAATATTGTTGAGAGTATCATCTTCATGGTTGAGTAACACTGGTATCATGACTAACACGGGTGTCTGATCAAATGGTTTAGTACAGATTGAGTGTGGAATACTTTGTTGAGAAAATGCAACATTCCTTAAGAACACTATATCTGAAAAGGGATCAATAACTTGATATGTGTTAGTAATGACATGAAAGGGAAAAATTGATTCATAAAAGATGGCGTCCTTTGAAATTAAAACTTTTTGACGTTGAATATTTTAATTAGTTACAACAACTTATTACAAAAATTAGTTACATTCTGTTTATATTTTCCAGCTGTAAGTTAGTTAGCAAACTGTTAAGTCCTTCCATATAAGGATCTTGGAACATGTAAATACAATAAGTGGAAGTAATAAGAAAGCTTTCCTACATACCTTTTTAACTCCTTTTGATATGGTATCAGAGCATTTTCACAAGAGATAAAATTAGAGCATCACTCGAACGTCACATTACCCTCGTGCAATCTTTACCATAACGACACCAGAGAGTTCGACGTCTAGAAACTCCAACACAACTCTGACTACTTCTTCAAGTACTTCTTTGTAACTCGACGCCCAACTAAATCCCTTCATCCTTCACCATTCAATCATTCCGACCACCAATCTGGTATCTACACCACTCGCAGGATCAAACAATTACTCTTCATAGAGCAGAGCAATGAAACTTGCACTATCATGAAAAAACAAGATTAGCTTTATTACTGGAACGGAGATGTAACAACGATGTGATAGCCTCATGGATCATTAACTCCATTTCAAAAGAAATTGCTGCCATCTTAGTTTACAATGGAAGCGTTAAAGAGATATGGGATGAATTGAAAGAGAGATACCGTCAGTCTAGTGGGACATATATATACCAGCTTCGAAAGGATCTTGTAACAACCACTCAAGGAAATCTTTCCATAGAGTTATATTATGCGAAGATCACCACTATATGGCAAGAGCTTGTTGAATATAGACCCATGAATTAATGCACTTGTCAAGGGTCAAAGAAGATGATTGATTTTTTTAATGCAGAATTTGTAATAACATTCCTCATGGGCCTGAATGAGTCATGTGCTCCAATTAGAGCATATATTCTTCTTATTGACCCTCTACAACTAATAAATAAGGAATTTTCTCTTATCATCCAAGAAGAAAGACAAAGATCCACTGGATTTACCCCTTCCATTGAAATCATCACTCTAATGGCTAATGCAGAGAAAAGTTTTGCACCTGAGAGATTCAAGAAGAAAGATACTTGGCCAGTGTGCACCAATTGCTGTTACAGAGGTCATATTGTTGACAAGTGTTATAAACTACAAGGTTATCCACCGGGGCACAGACTAGCAAATAATAATTCAGTTCATCAACAAAGTCTGAATAATCCTGTGCAAACCAGAAATGTAAAGCTATTAGAAGCTTCTAAAAGTAATCAGTCAGCCTTCTTTGCCACCTTAATAATGATCAATACTCACAGCTCTTGAGCATGCTCCAAACACACATGAATACTTCCCAAACTGATGAGACCTTTAAGAAAAAAACTACCCACATAGCAAATACTTGTCTTTCTAATTTACTCATCAATTCATGTTGGATCATAGATTCTGGTGCCTCTTCTCACGTATGCCTATGATAAATTCATGTTTAAAGAACTTTACAACACTCAAAATATGTCAATTATACTACCGACTAAAACCCGTTTAAAGGTTGAGTATATAGGTGATATCTCAATAGCAAAAAACCTGATATTGAAGGATGTTTTATACATTCCTGACTTCAAATACAACCTGCTATTAATGAGTGCTCTACTTAAGGATAGAAGATATTCTATATCCTTTACTAACACCAATTGTATCATTTAGGACAAGTCAGTTGCAAAAACCATTGGGAAGGCTGAATTAATTAGTGACCTATACTTACTCAAAGTAAATGATGAAAAGACTAAAGACTGCTTTATTGAATCTACTATTTTTTTTTTTGTGTAAAGCTTCTGCAACTACATGGCATAATCGTATGAGACACCCTTCTATTAGTAGAATAAAAGAATTATCAAAGATATAGAGATTTCTGATTTCTTAAATTGTAAAGAAGTCTATCATATTTTTCCCTTAGCTAAACAGAGGTGTCTTTCATTTCCTGCCTTAAATAATGTGTTGCTGAGAATACTTTTGACCTTGTGCATTGTGATATATGGGGTCTTTTTAAAACCCAAACACATGCAGCTCACACTTACTTTGCTACCATTGTTGATGATAGATCAAGGTGCACATGGATACAACTCTTGAAAAATAAAAATGACACTCTACAGGTCATTCCCAGTTTCTTCAAACTTGTTGAGACCTAATTTTCAAAGAAAATTAAAAGCTTTCATTTTGATAATTCCCTTGAGTTAAATTTCAAAGAATTTTTTGCCAAAATAGGAATTACTCACCAATTCTCCTGTGCATACACTCCACAACAAAATTCAGTGGTTGAAAGGAAACATCAACAACTCCTTAACGTTGCAAGAGCCATAATGATTTAATCTAAGGTTCTCCTTACCTTTTGGGGAGAATGTGTCCTAACTGCAGCATACTTAATCAACAGAACACCTATGGTTTTACTCTCTAACAACACTCCCTATGCTACTTTGTTTAACAAAGTTGCAGACTATGACATCATAAAGACATTTGGGTGTCTTGCCTATGCTTCTACACCAACAGTCAACAGCTCCAAATTTGATCCAAGAGCAGGATCTTGTGTCTTCATGGGACATTCATCAGGTATGAAGGGCTACAAGTTGTATGATATGACTAAAATAAAATTATTTATCTCCAGGGATGTCTTATTCTTTGAAGAAAGGTTCCCATTCCAATCTATCAAAGAAGACAAGAAGCCCATTTCACATGACTTTATTGATCAGTTCGTCATACCGTGCCTACTATTTGTTCACCTTGAAAGCAAAGGTATTATCGAAAATCTTGTTGATAATACCTTAGAAAGCATATGTGAAGAAAGCCATGGTGTTAATGATTCACAATCCCACATTGAAACCTCATAAGAAACCAATCATCCCACCAAAATAACCATTCCCATAGCTCCAAGAAGGTCATCAAGACCACATTGCCCACCCTCTTACCTAAAAGACTTTCATTGTAACCTCACATCCCACAAAAAATCACCCTTACCTCTTGACAAATACCTTTCATATAGTACTTACACCCAAAACCGCAAAAAATACCTCCTAAATGTCACTTCCATCTATGAGCGTACCTACTATCATCAAGAAGTGAATCATCAGAATTGGAAGAAGACTATGGTAGAGGAAATAGAAGCCATGGAAAGAACTAATACATGGACTATCGTTTCACTTCTAAAGAATCATCACACCGTAAGCAGTAAATCGGCTTATAAAGTAAAGTATAAAAAAGATGGCATAGTTGACAGATATAAGATGAGACTTGTAGCAAAAGACTACAATCAACAAGAAGGAATAGATTTCTCAGATACCTTCTCACCTGTCGCCAAGATCTTCACTGCTAAAATTTTTCTAACCCTTGTTGCATCCTACAATTGGTCTCTTACTCAAATGGACATCAATAATGCCTTCTTAAATGGAGACTTGTTGGAAGAAGTGCATATGTCTTTGCTATTGGGTTATCAAACCTCACAAGTACCACGAAAATATGAGAAATTAGCTTGCAAGCTTAACAAATCTATATAGGGGCTGAAAAAATCCTCAAGATAATGGTTTCTCAAGTTTGTAGCAGCCCTATCTTCACATGGCTTTCATCAATCCAAATTTGATGATTCTCTTTTTACTCGGGGATGTGGAAGCGACGTTGTAGCATTCTTAGTAAATGTGGATGACATATTGCTAACCAGACCATCCCCTCAAATAATTAGCTCAGTCAAAGAAGTTCTCAAAGGACATTTCAAACTCAAGGACATAGGCCAAGCAAAATACTTTCTGGTACTAGAATTATCCAGATCCCAACAAGGAATCATGATCTCCCAAAGAAAGTATTACACTGGCTATCTTGAGGCTAAACCAGCTACAACTCATATGGACCCCAATTTGAAACTATCAAAGAATGAAGGGGAGTCACTAAAGGAAGATGATATCACTTGTTATAGAAGGTTAATTGGCATACTTATATACCTTCAAATATCTCAGCGTCTATATGCTTTGTTGTCCATCGGCTTAGCCAATTATCCAAAGCCCTACTAAGACTCACTTAGATGTTGCTCATCACTTACAAAGCAATTCTATCACTTTCTTTCACCTAAAAGCCTTTGTGGATGCTGATAGGGGTCATGTCCTGACACTAGAAGATCCATTACTGGTTTTTGATATTCCTAGGGGAATCTGTCATATCATGGAAATCGAAAAAGCAAGTCATCATTTCTAGATCTTCTGCAGAAGCGGAGTACATAGCATTAGCTTTAATTATTAGTGAGTTGATATGGATTTCTCAGCTCTTTAGTGATCTTCATGTTAAGATCCTAATGCCCACTATCATATTTTGCGACAATCAAGCAGCAGTTGCCATTGCTTCTAATCCTATGTTTCATGAGAGAATGAAACATATAGAAATTGATTGTCACTTTGTTCGAGACAAGATAGCCGATGGATTCCTTAAAGTTCTCCCTATCAAATCTAATCTACAACTAGCAGACATGTTCATTAAGGCATTGCCTATATCTACCTTGTCTAAAAATATCCAAGTTGGGAATCATTGGCATTCATCATCCAAATTGAGGGGGAGTATCAATAATAAAACTGTTAATTAGTTACAACAGTTTATTACAAAGATTAGTTACATTATGGGGGTCTTTGGCTCCTTAGCTTAGCATCAGGTGGGTTTGGCATTTGATGCCAAGCCCATGTTTGGCTCATGGTGTAAAATCATGGGCTTAACATGTAGGGTAAATGGAGGATTTTTTTTTTTTTTTTTTTTTTTTTTTTTTTTTTAATTTTAGTTCTCAAATTTAAACTAGTACTTTTATTTCCATTTTAAAATTATTACTATAATTTTTGAATTACAAGTCAAATAAATTAAAGGTTGAAATAATTTAAGTTGGTTTAACTAAAAAAGATTAAAATTTTGTTTATAATTTTATGTATTAAATAAAAAAATTTTAGTCAAAATAGTTAGTGTAATTTCTTATTTGTTTTAAGCGTATAAATATAGAATTTCTTTTTATATATATATATATGTAAATAAAAAGAATTTTTTTATTACTCAAATAAAAAATAGAAAATGGTACATTTTGATTCAAACAATAAAAATAAATGAACAAATTAGAACTTTCCTTTTCATCTATGTTTTATCATTTTTTGTATATGAAAAATATAAATCCTCTTCCCGAGTAAAACTTGAAGAAAATAAATGGAAAAAGCTTACAAATTTGAATATATTTGACACATAATTAAATTTTAAAATTTAAGAGTATGTTATACCTAGTACAAAATTTAGGATTTAAATATACATTTTTTATTTTTTTTCTTTGGTCACTTTAACTAGAAAACTTAGGACTTATTTCGATTTTTGAACTCTTTTGATAAAGGCCGTTTAAGTTTAAATATTACATTGCATGTGCATCATAGGAAGACAATCATAACTATAACTAAATTCTACTTCACTTTCACTTTTGCATGACCCTTTTGTTATGCTTATTTTGAAACCTGGCTATTAGACGTTTTTTAATGTTTTGCTTAACCGAAACTTTTGTAAACTCCATCCGATTACATAACTTGTTATATTTTGTGAATAGTTGTAATATTCCTAATTAGACCATTCATGTTAATGCAATTGTAATCAAAATTATTGTTATTGAATGTTAAACCTTTTTGTTTTTACATTAGTGTCATGAAAATCAATAAGTCAACAAATTGAATTATATGTACAAAATATTAAAAAAATCAATTAAATATTTTGTAATGATAAATTTAGATTGTACAATTGACAAAAAAAAAAAGGATTAGCTAAGCCCAGGAATTCAAAACCAGAACCCCAAACACAAGCATTAGAAATTAAGATTACCAATTCCTGCCCTCAATTCCTGCACCCCAAACACAGACATCTGTAATTCCTAGGTATTAGAACCCTATCAAATAAGCCCACAGCCATTTAGAGCCCGTTTGGTAACATTCTCGTTCCCTGTTTCTTATTCCTTGTTCTCTGTTTTCGGTTTTCTGTTCCTTCTTTTTTTAGAACAAGAAACAGGAATGTGTTTGAGAACTGTTTCTATTTATTGTTTCTTGAAAAAAAGAAACAAAAATAGAAAATGTGTTTGATAACTGTTTTTTTTTCCTGTTTTTCTTTGAAATTTATTTTTTTATTTTATTCACATTTAATTAAATTAAACATCAAACAAAAATATATGTCCTCTATTAAAAATAAAAAATAAAATAAAATTATAAAACCTAAATAGGAAAGTCTTCTTGTAATCTTATATAGAACGAGATGAAGATTGAAATCTGAAGAATAGAGCCGATGAGAGAAAGATGAAAACCCACGACGAAGAGGAGGACCGAAACCCACGGCAAAAAGGAAGACAAAAACTCATGGCTAAAACATAGATCTGAATAAAAACCCACAAATTCGGCAAAACCCACAGCGAAAAAACAATTCATGTAAAGAGGAAGAGGAAAACCCAGATCCAGCGAAGAGGAAGGCGTCGTGTAAAAGAAGATGATGAGAGGCAAAGAGGAAGACTAAGAAGATGATTAGAGGAAGAGGAAGAGGATGGTTATTTGGGAAAGACGAGGGAGAAAAGAGGAACAAAAAGAAAACCACGTGGGGACTGGTTATTTGGGGAAGAAGATAGAAATAAGAGGAAGAAAAAAGAAATCCCAAGAGGAAAATGAAAAAGGAAAATGAAATTGAAAAAGAATTGAAAAGAAGGAAAAGGAAACCAATAAAAAGAATTGAGAAAAAGAAAAGAAAATCAATAAAAAGAATAGAGAAAAAAGAAAAGGAAACTAGTAGAAAAAATTGAGAAAAAAAAAACCAATAGAAACAATTGAAAAAAGAAAAAAGAAACCAATAGAAATAATTGAGAAACGGGAACGAGAGAAACTACTTTTTTTGTTTCCAATAATTCCTTATAAAATGAGAAACGTTTCTACTTTTTTTTAGAACGTGACCAAACACTCCCGTTTCTTAAACAATGAAAACAGAAACAAGAAACAGGAAACGAGAACGTTACCAAACGGGCCCTTAATTCCCAGGCATTTTCCAACTGTTAGTTAGTTAGCAAACTGTCAAGTCTTATATAAGGAGCTTGGAATATGTAAATCCAATAAGTGAAAGTAATAAGAAAACTTTCCTACATACCATTCTCTCTCCTTTTGATAAATATCAAAAAGCTTGTGATGTAGTAGGAATAAGATATTATAATCAAATCCTTAATCTATTAGGATTAGGATTAGGATTATTTTCTTTTATTTATTAGAATTAGAACTAGTTTCTTTTATTAATAAGGATTAGGATTAGTTTCTTTTATTAATAAGGATTAGGATTAGTTTCTTTTATTAATTAGGATTAGGATTAGGATTAGTTTGCTATAAATAGAGTACTTGTCTTCTTGTATTCACAACATTGAAACATTAATGAAACTTTCTCATTTGAGTTATATCAAATTGGTATTCGAGTAACTATTTGAGCCAACTTTGATTGCCATCGGTGGAAGACCAGGAAACTCTTTATGACGCTGATCACAAAAGGGAGCTTTGTGAGTTGTGCTTGTTGTGAAACAACACACATCTAACAAGGGGAACCCTTAAAATTCCAAATAAAAAAAAACACCAAAAAATCATCAAAATTTTGGAAGAATGGACAATTTTCGATCAAGGAAGATGGCGAAAAAAAAATATAATAGTTGGTATAGGCAAGAAAATCAAATTCCCTCCCACAACCAGTATTGGAATTTTGATTCAAGTGATTTAGAAGAAAAATTCGAACATAATAATTTGACCCATGCTCGATTTTCTCAAAGAACCCATTATTATCAACATTTGAAATTTGATTATAATAACTCTAGTGATATCGAAGAAGGTTCTAATGTAGTTTGGAGCTGAATAACAAGGATGGACAAATTAAATACAATGATGCAAAAATATCAAGACATATGATGAACCTTTCTCAACGAGAAGAGGATAACAGAGGAGATGAACGAAGAAGACCTACCCAAATAGTAGTGGGAAGATATTTTAAAGAAAAACTCAATGGAAATTGGTACTCACAGGAGAGGGAACACATAGTTTTTCGAACTCCAAGATTTCAAGAACCTAGAATTTCTTTTCATTCCAAAGAGAAAGCGATAGACCAATTCGAGCAAGAAGGTGATATCTTCATAAATATTATGACTAGGTCCAAGAAGAAATATAAGAAGATAAAATCCACATATCTTCGTCCTGTGGCAATTCAAACTTAGAAACTTTCCTTGGTTGGATAAAGAATGTTGAGAGCTTTTTTGATTATATGAACACACCGAAAAACAAAAAAAGTAAAATTAATTGTCTTCAAGATCAAATCAGTGGTGTTGGTTTGTGGAATCAAATTAAGTTAAATAGAAAGTTGATGGACAAAAGACCAATAAGAAATTGACAACGAATGTTGAAGATGATGACAATTAGATTCTTACCACTAAATTATGAACATTATCAACAAACTCAAAAAAATATGCAAAAGAATCAGACTTTGGTTGACTTTACAGAGGGAATAGAAAAAAATTGCAAAACAAAGGAAAACCACATGGGAAAAACCTTTCAACGATTATCCACAAAGAAATACAAAGGCTAGAAAGCAATCTCAATTTGATAGCGCTTCAAGGAAAAGAAAATGAAGAAGATGAGCTAAGTAAAATCGGTAAAATGTTAGACTTCAGGATACATGTTATATATATCTAGCACAACCAACGCAATCAGTAAAATGTTAGACTTCAGGATACATGTTATATATAAGTAGCACAACCAACACAACAGAGAACAACACCATAACAACACACTACACAGATATGAGAGGAGAAGATATATATATATATATATATATATATTCAATATGGATTCATAAACCACACAAAAGAGTTCTAGAATAGTTTATCAGCCAAATAAGAGGGTTGCTCTCTCCCCAATGACTAACAACGTTCATTCAAAATACCAAAATATTCCCACGATCAACCTAAGACAAAACACCTAGATTTATACCCTCATTCTGTTGCTGCCACGTCTTGCTTAGACCACTGGCCATCCTAACAACCATGTTGTCTAGGTTGAATTTTTCTTCTTACCTCTCCTTTGGTGAACTTGGGTGATTGGAGGCCTAGCAATAATACCCCATGGAGAAGAGACACATTTTCCTCAAGGTAGAAGCCTGGGTATTGATTCATAAGCATCACGTAGGATTCCCATGTTGCTTCATGGCTTGGTTGATTCTTCCATTGAACTAAATACTCCCAATCTCATTTAGAATAATTCGAAAGAATTTGGGTCACGTTTTCGAGTTCCAAAACCAACTCCATTTGATCATTGAGCATTGTCATGTCTAGTTGGACTTGATGTTTATCTCCCACCGCCTTCTTAAGTTGTGTTCGAAAAGTTGTCTTCCTCACATCCTCAACGCGCACCTTGATTTGGTGATACCCTGATTTTAAATCTATCTTAGAGAAAATAGTTGCCCCATTCAGCTCATCCAACAACTCATTAATCATAGGAATTGGACCTGTTCAAAGCTCTGTAATCAACGTAGAATCTCCATCCCTTATCCTTCTTCTTAACTAGGAGCACGAGACTAGAGAAGAGGTTAATTCTTGGCCGTATAATACTCGAGTTGAGCATCTCATTCACTAGCTTTTCAATTTCATTTTTCTAGGCATATGGGTAGTGGTAAGGTCTCACGTTGATGGGGTTCATGCCCTCCTTCAATTGAATTCGGTGGTCAACTTGTCTCATTGGAGTAGCTTTGCCGGCATATTAAACACATCTTCAAATTCTAGTTGGAGTTGCTCAAATTTCGATCGAAGTTCTTCCACAGATTCCTTAACCATTATTTGTTTGTCGTTTTTTTGGATGCCCAAGGCTAAAAACTCAATTAGGAAACCCTGATCTTCTGGCTGCCACGTATTCACCAACATTTCCAAAGATACTTCCATTTTGGTCAGCGAGGGGTCCCTTTTTAAGACTATTTTGGTGTCTCCGACAACGAATGTCATGTCTAATTCTTTCCAATCAACGGTCATCGCCCCCTATTTTTGAAGCCATTGCATAACCAGTACCATGTCCAGATTACCCAGCTCTAGTGGTAGAAAATCCTCCACTATAGTCAGCATCGGTAGCCCCATTGTGACCCCATTCCACATTTCTCTTGACGGGATAAAAGTCCTATGGCAGCGGAAGATTTTACAGAACCATTCCTCAAATTAATTTGGGAATCTTAAAATACCAATACATTGGCAAAAATTTAGAATCAAAATTCTAAATAAAAGATATAGAGAACTTACTTTTCTTAACGTCTCTGAATCTGCAAACCACCAAATTGAGACACCACCCGTCGGAGACCTTCCTATCCTCTGGGATGAGATTGGTTGTGGTAACCAATTGGGAGGGGAAAAAGTTTAAAGGTAGTTGAGAGAAACTATTTTCATTTTGCAGAGCAAAAGCCTTGGCTTTCTTTTCTTGATGAATTCGTTAAAGAAAACTGTTTTCTTTTAGATATTTATAACTCTCTTTCCTTCTTGAAATATTTCACTTTGACAAATGAAAAGTCAAGAAATAATGGATTGAAAATGTATAAGTGTGTAATATATATAAATAATGTAGGCCTTAGACCATTATACAATATGATCAACATATATTACAAAGAAGTGCAAAAATTGGGAAAGAATAGAATGGAAAATTATTACAAGTTAGGAGACAATGGGAGTATGGATTCTTCCCTTCTCAGGAGTCAAGCTTTCGCTTTTACAACTGATCGGAGAAGAAAAAGAAAACATTTACAGACGGTGGAAAGGCTATTCCTTTTCACCCACTCTCTAGGATATTTGACCTATTCGGGCCTCTTGCGCCCATTCAAGCATCTCCTTTGTAGGTTGACAGAGATGACTTTATATAGGCAGCATTTGGGAGAGAAACTTCTATCTTCTGAACTTGTCAGCGACATCAGCTGAAAAGTGTTTGTCACATGTCACATCACCTCCAACTATCGCTCTTGTCTTCTAGTGACCCTTCTTCGCGTGATAACTTTATTCCTCGTCTGGAGACGTTAATCGCCAAATGAGTTCCTGGTTGTAGTCCTTGCGATAAATGTTTCCTGCAGTTCACTAGTTTATTCAATATTCTGTGTTTAGACATTAAGATCGTGTGAAATAGGCATAACACTTATGTAAAGTATATTTCCAAGTACTTATGCGTTTACAACACAAGTTACGCATTCTGGCTATCTTCTTGTGCATTTTAATCTTATTATTCTAATAAAAGGAGCAATAGTAATGGGTATTTATACACGCTATCAGTAAGCAGCTGTTAAAATGCAATCTCCCCAAAATTTTATAGAGACTCATGAATGAAAAATAAAGCCTGAGAGACATTGAGCAAATGCTGGTGTTTTGGCTTAACTATTGAGTTTTGCTCAAGACCGCCAACACAAGAATATTGGCAAATGACCCCTTTGGCACTAAAAGTCTTAGTAAAGGTTAATTCCAAAGCATTATCATATCGAAACTTCTTTATAGTGACCCCAAACTGATTTTCTATGAGTGTGAAGAAGCTTGGAATTATAGAAAGTACATCAGACTTATTTTTAAGCATGTATATCCAAGTGTATCACGAAAAATCATCTAGAAGTGTTAGAAAATATTTTTGTCCACCATAAATAATAGATTGATAAGGGCCTCATATCTCGCATTACAAGAGATCAAACATTTTATTACATATGTGATTGTTTGATTGGAAGGGTAACCTTCTTTGTTTAGCTAAAGGACAAACTCAACAAGTATTATCTTGAAAAGAATCAACAAATAACAGACTCTTATCTTATTGATGGTAAAAGAGACCATATAAATAGCTACTTAGATTTATCTATTTTTGTACACATTTGGATTTAATAGTTTATATTTGACTTTTTTTTTTAAAAAAAATTACCCGATCATTTTAAATTTGCCACATGATCATTTTGATTTGATTGTTAAAATTTGGGTATACAAATTTAAATAATTTTTTTTCAAAAAATTTTTGTACACGATCGTTTAGATTTGGTAGCCAAATCTCAATGATTTTTATAAAAGATTGTTTAGTACAAAATCATTTATATTTGGAACCCGATCGTTTAGATTTGGAACATGTTCATTTAGATTTGACCGTTTAAATTTCGCTACCCAAATCTAAATGATTTGTTTTTAAGAATCGGTCTTTTATATTTGGCCCATGATCTTAAACAACCAGCTTGAAAAAAATTTAAAAAAATGCAGAAGAAGAGAAAAGGATGATGGGAAAGAAAACAAAAATTGTAGAAGAAAGAAGATGGAAAGGAAGGAAAAACGAAAATATTTTTGAAAAAATTGCACAAGAGAAAAAGACGATGGAAAGAAAAAAAAGTTGCATATGAGGAAGAGAAGAAAAAAGATCAAAATAAATGACAAACCAAAAATATTTAAAAAATGATCCGATTTGTTATAGTTATGAAAATTAACTTTCGTAATCGTCCTTAAAAATTTATAGGAAAATTAACAGATTTGTAAGTTTGATTTTAGAAAATGCTAAAAAAAAAAAAAAGAGCAATAATCTCTAATTCACGTTCATACTTATCTCAATTAATACTTGTTTTAGGATTCGTGAATGGGTATCCCCATCATTATCTCAATTGCTCAGTTAGGATTTGTTTTTTTTAAATAAAAAAAACGGAAATCTTGTATCTATCTATTTGTTTTCTATATTTACCTTCAAATCTAAAATCTTGTGTATCCACCCTTTCTCTTCATGCTTTCGTTTAATTTTCTTCATCAATATCTCATTTATATGGAAAAAGATTCCTTAACTGAATTGAAGCTTATTCACTGATTGTTTATACGAGATTTCGAGAAAAATGTAATTCGTGAAATTGAATTTTGTATATTTATTGATGTTGTGGATACAGTCTCTAATATTTACTCATGTGATGTTTTCTCTTGAATACAGATTAAAACTTAGAACTTCTTGATCTTCGATCTTCAAGATTAAGAACTTGCAAGTCAATTTGAGCTTCGATCTTCTGGAATCCAAGAAAAGTTTAATCTTTCAAGTTTTCAATCTTTCAGAAGATGTTGATCTCAAGCTTGATAAAAACTTGCACGTCTGAGAGCTTTTTAGAAGTCTGAATCTTCAATTCTTTGGAGCTTTAATTCTTCCTTCAACCAAAGATTTTTAAAACGAATGGAAAAGTCTCTAATTTATAGAGAATTTCTATGGGCTTTAAGTGGGCTTTGGCTTGGGTCAATTTGTTTGTTGGACTTGAGCTTGGGTTCAATTGCCTATTGGGCTTGAGCTTGGGTTTGGGCACATTTGCTCAATAGGCTTGGGCCCATTATTTCTTCGGCTCAATTTTACATCGGGGGCTTGAATTGGGTTGGATATGAGAAAACTTGACTATCCAAACCCAATTGAATTATGAATATCACAATTTTGTTGTGATTACGTGGAAGAATTTAATTGACCAAATTTTTTTGTTCAACTAATGCCCATTTTCAAGATTCGTGCATGTGTATGGGTGGGTGAATTTCAAAAACAATAAGCTGAAACAAAAAATACAAGTGATTTGTTATTGACTTTGGCTTCATTTAATATATCAAATTAATCACCCTATGCATTTGGACATAAGTTTTATTAAAATAAAGTTTGGAATACAACCCAATGTCAATTTTGTAGTGAATTTTTATTTTAATTCACAATTTTTTTTTTTTTATAAAAATCATTTGGGATATGACCAAGAGTTTGAATGAAATTGATTTTTTTTCTCATGAATTTAAAGGAAAGAATTGAGACTTAAAATTGATAAAATTGGAATATTGTCAATTCATCAAAATATGAATTTAAGTCCAAGCTTTAGTTTTTTTTTTTTTTTTTTTGCATAATCTCCTAATTTGAATTTGTAGCAAAGCTTGTGCTACTTAAGGATGAATTATTCTTAAACTTAAAATTTGAAAAGTTTTCCCTTTTCTTTTTTTGGTTAATTTGAATTTGAAATGACTTTATACTTTGGGATAAAGTTTAAAATTTTTCCAACACAAGAAAAACAAAATGATTTGGTGTTTTTTTTTTAAGTCTCCAAATTTTTCTTCCATTCTGGATTTAATTAAGAGGAATTTTTTTAAAAATATATATTTTTATTACTTAATTAATTAATTAATTTGTTTATTATTAATTTTTTTAATAAAGAAAAAGTTTAGGCATTAATCAAACTCCATCTCTCCAATTTGTTGAGAAGTTTTGCTCCCAACTCAATCCCCCAACTTCTTGAAAATGTAAAATTAGAGACTTTTCCATCTCAACTCCCAACTCAATCTCCCCACCTTAAATTCTTTTTCAAATACTTTTTTCTTTAATTTGTTGCTTCATATTTGGGACAATAGTTGCCGGCGTCGGTAAAATTAATGAAAGAAATCCATTTGGAGTTTGAGTCCGCGTCGTTGTCGACAGTACTGTTTTTTTTTTCTTTGGTGTTGGCGGCAAGAATAGAAAGGAGAAAGAAAAAAAAACACTTTTTTAAAAAAAATTAAAAAGTTCTCTTTTTTTTTTTTTTCATTCTTCTTTTCTTTTTTCTTCAGGTTTTTTTTTCTTTTCTTTTCCTTTTTTTCTTTTTTCGTTTTTCTTTTTTTTTTTCTTTCGTTCTTTTTTTGTCCTTTCTTTTCTTTCTTTTCTTTCTTTTCTTTCTTTTTTTCATTTTTCTTCTTTTTTTCCTTTCTTTTTTTCAATAATTTTTCAATGGTCATGTACGTCAAGAAAAGTCCCTTATTTTGTTTAAGAAATACGAAAAAACGTAAAAAAATATGAATTTTTTATTTTCTTGATGGGCAAAGTTCCTTTAGTTTTGTTGATGGTCCACAAACGTGGAGAAATAATAAACATCAAAGATAATATATTAGTTGACTGACAATGTACATCAAGTTAGATAGGTTTTCTCGATGGATGAGAACCATCCAGGAATAAATTTTCTTGATTTGCAATGGCCATCATCGAAAAAAATTAATATATTTGTTTTGGATTTCTTTATGGGTTTAGAATTTTTTTTATGGGTCTAGGATTTCTTGATAGACAAAGACAAAGACAAAAAAAATATCATGGGCAAGGTCCATCGAGAAAAATGATGTCTTGATGGGCATTATCAAGAAAAAAAATATAATTTTGGATTTAGGATAAGATCATGGGCAAGACCCATAAAAAATGATATCTTGATGGGCATTGTCCATAAAAAAAACCTATTTCCTACAAAGCACAAAATTCGGACCCTCGTTAACAGACTTAGAAAACACGATATTCATCAATAATATTCTTAAATCATTACTATTTTTTTTCAATTATTACTGTCTATACATCAATAATACAATATTACTTTTTTAAAAGTTAACTGTTGTAATTATAATTAAATTAAAATATGTGACTTTATCAAAATTAAATTAGTTATTGTGTTCAACTTTAATGAGTTGAATTGAAAGTTTGTAATTTAGGGTTTTTAAAATTTGTAGAAGTTGAACATGAGCTTAGCTCAATTGGCACTTGTATATATCTGTGGATAAGAGGTCCAACTGTTTATAAATTTGGATATCAATGTTACAATTGTTAGTACAATCATCATTGAGGAGGAAATCAAGATCATGAACATGCCAATTAGCACACAAACCTAAGGTGGGTATAAGAAAATAAAAGGAAATCTATTCTTTTTTAGGAAAAAAGAATAGGTTTTTTATTACACGTTTTGGCCATCAAGAATAGATTTTTTATTACATGTTTAGGCCATCAAGAAATGATTTTCTTAATAGATTTTTCTGTTTCCTTGATGGACAAAAAACTTTACCATCAAGAAAGAGTTTTTGATGACATGTTTTGATCATCAAGAAAACTACTTTTCTTAATGAAAGAGTTTTTGATTACATGTTTTGATCATCAAGAAAACTAGTTTTCTTAATGGTCAGACTTTCTTGATGTCTGCCTACTTGATGAGCAAAGACCATGATTTTTTTATGTGCTTTGTATATCAAAGAAGGCCAAATTTGTAGTAGTGCTTTTTTTTTTATACAGAAGAAGGGTGTTAAAGCTTGGAGATGGAACAATGGAACAAACTTGAAGATGGAGCACATCGACCTTGATTGAAGATAAAAGTGCACCTAACTATATCATTATTTTCACTTGAACTTGATGATGGAACACGTTAAGCTTGATTGAAATGGAGAAGTGAGACTACACCAACATATCGGCTGCAACACTTGCACGTGGAAGATGAAGATGATGATCATCTCAGTTGCAGCACATGGAAGATGAAGATAATAATCCTCTCTGCTGCAACACATGGGAGAAGATGAAGATGATGAATCCTCTCGGTCGCAACACATGGGAGAAGATGAAGATGATGAAGATGATGAATCCTCTCGATTGCAACACATGAGAGAAGATGAAGATGATGAACCGCTCGCTGCAACACATGGGAGAAGATGAAGATGATGAACATTTCAGTGCAAAACATGAAAGAAGATGAAGATGATGATCCTCTGGAAGAAGATGAACAGATGATCCTCTCGGCTGCAACACATGGGAGAAGAAGATGAAGATGATAATCCTCTCGGCTGTAATACATAGGAGCAGAAAATAAAGATGATAATCCTCTTGGCTGCAACACATGGGAGAAGAAGATGAAAATAATGATCCTCTCGGCTGCAACACATGGAAGAAGATGAAGATGATGATCCTCTTCGTTGCAACATATGGAAAAAGATGAAAATGATGATCCTCTCGACTACAACACGTTGGAGAAAAAGATGAAGATGATCCTCTCGGTTGCAACACATGGGAGAAGAAGATGAAGATGATGATCCTCTCAACTGCAACACATGAGATAAGAAAATGAAGATGATGATCCTCTCAACTGCAACATATGAAAGAAGAAGATGAAGATGATGATCCTCTCGACTGTAACACATGGTAGAAGATGATGAAGATGACGATCCTCTCGGCTGTAACACATGGGAGAAGATGAAAATGAATCCTCTTGGCTACAACACATGAAAGAAGATGATGGTTATGATCCTCTCAACTGTAACACACGACAGAAGATAAAGATGCTCTCGATAACTTGCAACACATTGAAAATGAAAATGATGATGATGATCCTTTTGGTTGCAACACATGGTTGAATATGAAGTTCCTCTCGGCAGCACCACATTGAAGAAGAGGCAGAGCTCGCTACTTTGACTTGCCCCCTTTGCCCCTTTTGCCCCATTTCTTTTATTTTTCTTTCATTTGTAAATGCAATATTTTTTTTGAATGATAATGAAAATTTTCTTATTCTAGTGTGGCTGCTCCTGAACTTCATTTTGTGCTGCTTACATATTCTTTACTCTAAGATTACATTATCACAATGAAGCATAATATACATATATATTTTTCTTTTTTGCATGCGACTGAACTTAAAATAAACATTAAGCTGCCTACGTACCCCTTTTATAACATAGGGATCAAGTCATAATGAAGTTCATCTTTTTTTTTTTTTTGTGATTCACCTTTTAAGGTCTTGTGGACTAGGAACACCATGGAGTTTAGGCTCTTGCGATAAGGAGCTTTGCGTATTTAGCAGCTCTTATTTTTATCAAGGATTTGTTCATCTACTTCGTTTGTAAGATTGGTGAATATGATAACTCTTGGTTTCACAGTCAATGAACTTTCTGTATTTATGACAAAAGAAAACTTCCTCTTCATGCGTGATGGGACACGCCTATGAATCTTTTCATCATTGTTTCTTCATGAAGTGATTTTACCTTCAAAGTTTTCATTTCTTTTTCATGTTGATCACTTGTCATCCTTAGTTGATAAAAAACAGATGTTGAAGGTTGATCTTTATTCGATGTAGAGATACTTAGCCTTTTGAAAGTTAAGATTGGAGAGGAAGTAGACGTTGGACATTAGTTTTCTTCTTATTTCGTGGCCATTCTCAATCTTTGAAAGACTGAAGATCGAGTATTTGAAGGCTTGATACGATCAAAGATAGAAGTCATTTGCTTAATTTCATTTGAATTGTCGACTTCTACTATACAGTGATTTCTAATACTTCATTTGGATGATGGTTAAGGAAGCTTCTTGGGATAAATTCTAACAAAGTTTTCGGTCGTTGAGGTTGAAGAAGATCATTGTCCTCCTCTCGCACAGACTTAGGCTTCCATGTCTTCTTGTTTCTTTTTCCCTTCTTTTTAAGAGGGTTGATTCATTTTCCATGCTTTTTATGGAGGTGTGACTCCTTTTGAATGAAATTTGCCTGTCTTCCTTTTTGACGAGTCACAACTATCCATCCTTCACCATCATCTTCAATAGGCTCTTCTTTGTTTTGGGAGTCTATCATCACGATCCTTTGTTGGAATTGGACAACTATAGGTTCAAAAGTCCCAAACTGAATTAAGCTTTTTCTTTGATCATAAAACTGTGTTGATGGTAGAACACTTGAAGTCATCTCGACTGTAATATGATTCGTCTGAGCTACTTCATCAATATCCAACTCGATCTTCTTTTCACGAGCCAACATTAGAATTAACTCCTTCAACACGAAACACTTTTCAATAGGTTGACTAATGATCCGATGGTACTTACAGTATTTAGGATCATGTACTTTTCCTGCTTGTTCTAACCGTTTGCATTCTGGCAGTTGAATAAGTTGATTCTCTAGCAGTTGTTGTTATTTCTCAGAGAGTTGGGTGTCGCTTTTCGTCGCCATCATGCTTTCTTTCAATTTTTGTTTCTTTTCTTTTAGAGAAGGATTTCAAAGGAGTTGCATGAACAACCATATACTCTATTATGACATTATTTGCAACATTTTTAATGTCATCAATTTCATTCTTGTGACTCCTCATTTTTGGAATCAGCAGATCATTGTTCCCTCTATTAGCAATACTTAGTTCCATATCATGAGCTATGGTTGCTAACTCTTCAAAGGTGCGGGGTTTTATCCCCTGCAAAATGTATAGAAGCTCCCAATAAAATCCCTGAGTGCACATTTCTACTGCAGACGATTCTCTGAGCTTGTTTTTGCAATCCAAGCTTAGAGCTCTACATCAATTTATGTAGTCGATGACTGGCTCCCTCTTTCGCTGTTTGGTGTTTGTCAACTCCATCATGCTGACGATACATCGGGTGCTGTAGAAGCGATTGAGAAAATCCGCCTCAAGCTACTTCCAACTATCAATGGACTCAGGCTCAAGGTCGATGTACCAGTTGAAGGCGTTTCCTTTGAGAGTTTGAACGAACTGTTTTACCAACAAATCTCCTCGCGTACCAGTAGTTTCATATGTTTCAATAAAATGAGCAACATGTTGTTTTAGGTTGCCCTTTCCATCAAACTGTTGGAACTTGGATGGCTGGTATCCATTCGGCATTTTGAGATTATCGATTCTCTTCATATATGACTGGAAATACAAAGAGAATGTTTGAGCAGGTCCACCATATTGAGTTTTGATGGAGTTTGTAATCACCTCCTGCAACTGCTGTACAGACAGCGATGCAATTGAAGTCGAATTTTGTGGCTGACTTTCTTGCATAACTATCATCCCTTTGTTAGTATTCTTGACTCCATGTGTGTGACATGATTCAGCAGTGTCACGACTCTTGATGTGATTCTTGAACAATGCAATCTCATCATCCCTTTCTTCAACGACCTTCATGAGTATGTAAACCTTCTTTACAAGCTCAACCATTTTCTCTTCACTTGTATCCATGTTAGTCACCATAAATGACGTTATATTTGGATGAGGCATCTCCTCATTTGAGAGTTCAGAGGACGAGCTGCGTTTGTCAATTACAAGATTTTCCTTGATTACAATTCCACATTTTGGTTGCTTGTCGATATCGCTTAGAGCTTTAGAAGCATTGCCTTGAGATGTCATGATTTTTTTAGATGTTCTTCAAAAGAGAAAAAGATGAAAGGTAGAAACGATCCCACTGAGCATGCCAAAATGTTCACACAAGATTTCAAGAGAAATGTAATTCGTGGAATTGAACTTTGTATATTAATTGATATTGTGGATACAGTCTCTAATATTTACTCATTTGATGCTTTCTCTTGAATACAAATTAAAACTTAGAACTTCTTAATCTTCGGTCTTCAAGATGTTGTAGTTGCAAGTTAATTTGAGCTTCGATCTTCTGGAATCCAAGGAAAGTTTAATTTTCCAAGTCTTCAATCTTTCAGAAGATGTTGATCTCGAGCTTGATAAGAACTTGCACGTCTTGAAAGCTTTTTAGAAGTTTGACAATTCTTCAGAGCTTCAGTACTTCAGAACTTCAATTGTTCCTTCAACCAAAGATCTCTAAAATGAATGGGAATGTCTCTATTTATAGAGAATTTCCATGGACTTTAGGTGGGCTTGGGCCAATTTGCTTGTTGGGCTTAAGCTTGGGCCCATTTGTTTGTTAGACTTGGGACCATTTGATCGGTGGGCTTGGGCCCATTATTTATTTGGCCCAAAATTTTACATCGGGGACTTGAATTGGATTGGATATGAGAAAACTTGACTACCCAAATCCAATTAAATTATGAATATCACAATTTTGCTGTGATGATGTGGAAGAATATAATTGGCCAAAATTTATTGTTCAACACCAATATCTTAATTTCCTTCAAAATTTATTATTTGAGTAGTTTTCCTACTGTTTTTATCTCAATCGTCATGAAGACTCTGGCCATGGAAACCACCACCTTTAGGCAAATTTTACTTTTTCACAATCACAAATCAAATGAAAGGAAGGATCGAGCTATTAATTTAGAGGATAATAAACTATGCATAAACCCATTTGTAAAAGATTATGGAGATTTTGAAACTCTCTTTACTTCACATTGTGACTATGGTTTCAACCAGTAATCAACAAGAAATCGCAAAATCAATCTAGCTTTGACACTCACCATAGCGGTGGTGATGTAGTTTTAATTGAGAGGGCAAGTAGAATGAGAAAGAAATCTCATATAATTAATACAATCATTATGGATCAGGAGCCATAAAGTCCAGGTCATGGACTCCAATTTACCTTAGCATTACGGACTCAAGGATGGAAGCAATTATACAATTTTAGAAGCATATGGGAATGAGACTAAAAGCTCACTAGGAATCTAATAAAGCATAGTGAAGTGGGACTACAACCTCACCTAGGAATCTATTTGTGTTGGTGGTTTTAGAAGAGAACATTTTGGTTACTTTTGTAATGCATACAAATCTTTTGCTTGAGTGCAAATAGAAGGTATGCAGGGTTTTTTTTCCAAATAGTATATGTTAAATCTTGGTTAATTTCTTGGAATATAGTATATTTATTTTTGGGAATTGTCAAAAATGGTAGATTTGACAAGATATTTACAAAATATAGCAAAATTTTAGATTTTATCAATAATAGACATTGATAGATACTAATATACTTTTATCAGTAACATTGATAGACAATAATAGAAGTTTATTCATTTCTATCATTGATACAATTCAAAATTTTGCTACAGTAAATATTTCAGTTTATTTTACTATATTTGAAAATGTCCATTTATTTTTTACTACGATTGTATTCGTGGACCTACAATGACTAATAGTTAGTTATTTTTTAGATATTGACATTAGTTGTCTAATTACTTTAAATATAATATTTGTTATGAAGTATTTTTTTTTTTTTTTTTGTAATTGTAGTTGTGTTTCACTACAATTTTGCATATCAAATTCCTTCCATCTATGCAAAGTAGTTGGTGAATAATATGGTGTGTTTGTTGTGTACTTCATGTTTAAATATATGAAAAGCGAAATTGAAGAAAAACATTTCTAGACAACCTTATTCTTCTATAATTACAATCATACCCTCGTTCTAATTTGAAATAAATGGATTTGGAAAAAAAAAAAAACTTTTTAAGTTCCCTAAGGTAACATAAAATATGTGAATAATTGAGGTAATAATTGACTATATTGTATTTAATTTATCCTACATTGTGGGTCAATCCTAGCTTTTATTTAATTTGAAGAATTTTAAATCCTAGCTTTTATTTAATTTGAAGAATTTTAAGGTTGAAATTTGAAGATAAAGATTGTAATCATTTTAAACACTTTTGTTTGTTAATTTTTATTTTGTAGGTTGAGTATAGTTTCCGATTGTTTTAGAATTTAATAGTTCAAAATGTTTTTTTTTATCCATTTAAGATATATGGCTTTCACTCTCTTAAATTTTTAGTCGTCCACCAAATAAGGTGAGTTATTTTGATATAATAAACTCATTCATTTATAATGACATAAATGATAATTAAAAGTTTAAAGCATTTTTCTAGGTAGATCTTCGAACAAAAGTTACAATGGTTTGCCACGAATTCATGTCACAGCAAACCAAAAACAAAAAGATAGAGAACTGAGTTTGGCATACAAAATTTTATAGTTGTTGTACGAGGTAAATCAAATGGTTTGGGTGTTGTAATTATTATAATGTACTTAAAATTATATTTCAAAAAAAAAATTTAAAAGAGAAATCTATTCAAAATAACATTGTCACAATGTGTTTTTTTTTTTTCTATTCAATGATTTTAATAAAACTGAATTTTGTAAAAAAATAAAATTAACTTTAATATATAAATTCATAATTTATGAAAAATTCAATTCTTTTGTTTGTAAAGATCTTTTTAAATACAACTTGGATGGAAATTTAAACCCGAAACTTTTTATCTCGAAGAACATACCAATGTCAATTAAGTTAGCTCATGATAGCATGAAAAATTAATCTTGATAGAACTTTAACAAATGTTATCATGAAAGTTACTGCTATTTGATTTTTCCGTGATTATTCTAATGAAAAAGTTACAACTTATCTAAATTGCACTTTAATAATATTAAAATAAAGTTTATGGTAAAAGCCGTTGCAATTTAGCATGTTTAAAAGTAAAACTTGATTTTTTTAAGATGTTGGATATAAGATAATTCAATTAAGAAACTTATCCTATCACACCAAACCGTACTGTGACGATGACGTTGAAGTAGTAAGAATAGGATACGAGTTTGTACAACCTTGAAATTTTCTTATCATAAAATCTTATTCTCAAGTTCTTTTAAACTATTGATACTCAAAACACAACAGAGGACAAAGAAACGTCAAGCAAAGTAAATACAAACCAAAACGTAAACTTTATTAATAACAGACATTTTATACATTATTACAATACTTTGACCAAATAATCAAGGCTTAACCATTTTCAAAACGCCTTGAACCACCTCGCCACAAATCCTTCAACCTCTTCTCTACTTGGCCTAAACGTCTGATTCTGGAAAATAGATTTTTAAAACGTAAATCTAAAAGACTTCGTGAAGTTTTATGAAAACCTTTCGCGATACATTTTCATAAACATCATTTCGCATAAACAACTTCAAATCATTTCATTTTGCATAAACTTTTCTTTATGCTTAAAAGAAACACATTTATAACATATCAATTTCACATAAACGCACATTAGTTAACAATCATTCCTTTCACCAAGGATCCTAAATTGTTCTCTACGCTCGGTCTCATTACCTCGCGTTTGACTACTGTATCAACAGCATCCGAGAACATACAAATTCAACCTTGTTGCAACCATCTTCTCGCATGGTTAAACTAGTAGCACTTCAACATTTCAACAAAACTCTCATCATCCCTTTCTTAGTTACCCAAATCACCTTATTTATAGAGCCTTTAAACTAACTTAGTCATACATAAACTCTTCTCAGTTTGTCAGCTCCTGCTTAAAACTTCATAAGTGAAAATTTAATATTCAACTTAGCGATGCCTAAATCATTAATCTTACACGTTAACCCCTTTCAAATCAAATTTGACATTTTCATCATCAGACCTTGCTTTCTGTCTAACCCAAACCGCGAATAACTTCAATTACTTAATCATTTCTCATGAATAACCTTATCATGTGGTTATATTTTTACTATAAAAAACCTTCCACGTGAACTAACCAACTTTTACTTCTTAACTTATGTCGCCACGTGTCCGAGATGACGCGGAGCGGCCGAAGTTCACAAAAGAGTTAGTTTTAAAAGAAAATAGGAGTCACCACCAATCTTTTTTACGGTGTGATTGACACCGAAATGAAGAAAAAATTTTAAAAAATGGTATGCGAAAAATAGAGTTGAGTTCGGGAGTCATTTGAGTGTGGGGAAGGTATTAGCACCCCACAACACCCATTTAGAAAACGGTGGCCAAATTTCAAATCTCGAATTGAAAATATTTTTTAATTTATTTTAAAACTAATGTCTTATTTTATCCCTCATTACTCCAATGTTTGAAGCAATGATCTCATAAAATAAGTGGAATAATATTCCATTAATTAAACTATATATTGAAGAAAACTTCTCACCTTAAGAAAATGAGGAATTATTACAGTTTCTCAAAATCTATCATAGGTTAGTCTTCGAATAAAGGTTTTTTCTTTTTAAAAAACATTGATTAAATTCATTTTTTCTTGGGATCATATCTTGGACTTCCAAAGATGTGATTCTTCACCACAAGAAATCTAGAAAATCGAACTCCCAAATTTTCTAGATTCCATCATAGGATTTTATTTAAAGAAAATTGTTAAGTTATTAAAAAAGATTCATTTAGGAAACTTTATGAAATTATAGATTAAATTTTGAAAGTTTAAAAGCATTAAAAAAAAATTA
>CM046893.1:17283836-17311962 GCA_025688845.1 Cucumis hystrix
AAAAAAAAATTACGTTTTAAGTGCATATAACAATAATTATTATGATACAAAGTAAAAGAAAGGAAAACATAATCAAGTAAATAAAATAAGGAAAGAAACAAACAAAAGTAGTGATACAAAGAAATATATATATATATAAAGTAATAATAATAAGATAATTAATAGAGAATAAATAGTAATATAAAAAGAATATCAACGACGATAACAAGTATAGTAATAATAGAAAGAAAACACTAATAAATATAAATATGAGTACAATAACAATAATATATATATATATATTTTTTAATAACGACATAATTTATTTTTTTCCTAAAATGAGTAGAAATAAGTTTTTTTAATATTTTATTTAAAACTAAATAATTTCTTTGATATTAAAATCAATGGATTTGTTTTTATTTCCTAAAACGAAAAAAATGAGATATTATGTTATTACTAATTTTTTTACCTTTTTTTCAAAAATAAATAAATAAAAGTTTAGCCATTATTACTAATATTATTTCTTTAAAAAAATTTGTAGGATAAAAATAGGTGGCTACAACTTACGCAAAAACGTTTTCTCTTCTTATCGCATAACTTCTTTCGTGAACTACCAATGTAATCACAAAAATGTATATTTTAACCATAAAAGGTTTTATCGCTTAATCCTTTCCGCGGATTTATTCAAACGCCAACTTCTTAATACTTAGCCGGATTTTACTTCCTTACCCAAATTAGAAATGGGTCTCACATGTTTTATAAAAAAATTTATTTTAGAAAACCTAATGAAAACGCAAAAAGAAAAAAAAAAAAAAAAAAAGCAACCACCTATCAAAATTGTTGTCCATCCTACTTATTGAATAAAAAGTTTTTCCTATACTTTAAAGATCATTTTCTTTAATTTAATAATTAAAAAAAAGTTTAATATTTTTTTTAACTCTTAATTTCTATTAGAATAAGAATGTGCTCTTTTTTTTATCACCATTCTTCACGAGCAAGATGTAAATACTCAATATTACTTTTCTGTTATTTCAATACATTGTTATCCATGTCTCTTCAATCTTCAAAGTATTTCAAGGTGTTAGTAGATTGTAGTTGCAAATACTCTTATTCAATTTCAAATATTTGTTTATATGAAAAAACAAAATTGTAGTTTTATTATTTTATTCACAATTTTTTTTTAAAAAATTATTTAATGATAAAAATTAAAATTAAAGATGGTAGAAAATCAAATTATTAACTCAAAACAACCTATAGTACGTTTAATAAACAAAGGGAGTGAGTAGAAAAACAATGTTCGGTAATTCTATTTTTCTTTTCTAAAATGATGATAAGTACAATGTATTTTTTTTAAATTTACGTTAAAAACAACAAGATGAAGCCTAAAATTAGGGATTTTTTAAAAAATATAACAAAACCGCAAAATATTTACAATGTATAGAAGAATTTTGAAAACGGAAAAAACTCACAGACCCATAATAGAAAATTCAAAAAATATTTCAGTCAACACGCGATTAATTGACTACACGTGCGTGTAGTTCTTCTTCTAAACGATCGTGAACCAAGATTGTTTAGATATTGGTACATGGTCATGTATCAAAAGCTAAAGATCGTGTATAAAATCTAAATGATTTTTGTTTAAGATCGTGTACCAATATCTTTTATATTTGGCACACAATCTTGTACGAGTATCGTTTAGATTTTGTACACGATCGTGTACCAAAATCTAAATGATTTTTGTTAAAAATCGTATACCATAAAAGATCTTTTATATTTGGTACACGATCTTGTACCAAGATCGTGTAGCTTTGGTCACGATTGTTTAGATCTGGAAGAGAAAATATTTGAGTGAAAAAAGAAAGATATAAAAAAAAAAGAATAGTAATAATTGTAGAACAATGATCATGATTAATTTTAAAAAAATATAAAAGAAAAATTGCAAAAGAAGATGGAAAGGAAAAAAAAATCGAAGCTGGAATATTAGGGAAAAAAAATTGACAAGGGCAAACCTGAAATATTTTTTAAAAATGGACGACTTTATGGGCTTTTCGATTTTGTTATACGGGCTGTACATATTTTGGTGTTTCGTTATATTTATGAAAATTAACCCTAAAATTAATTAAGAATGTTACTTTAATAAATCTACGACATTAAATGAATGGAATGTGAAAAATCAAAATAAATCAATTATTAATTAATCATATTTAATTATAACATATGAAATCTTTTATCTCAAAGCACATTAAAACTATAACAGAATTTTATATTTGAATATGATTCAAATTTGAATTAAATTAAGGGATACTTTTAAAAATAGCAAAATAAATTAAAATATTTACAAACTATAACAAAATTTTGAATTCTATCACTGATAGTCTTTTATCACTATAATATATCAACGACTATCAGTGATAGAATTTGCTATAGGTTGTAAATAATTTGTAAAATCTACTACTTTTAAAAAATTTCCTTAAATTAAAGATAAGATACAAACCTTTTAAAAAATATAACAAAGCGGCAAAATATTTACAATGTATAGAACGATTTCAAAAACGGAAAAAAGCTCACAAACCCACAATAGGAAATACCAAAAATTTCCATGATTAATTGACACCCAGCGTGAGTAAAATATTTGGTAAACAATGGTTTAAATTTGGGTAACCAAATCTAAACAATTTTTTTTTCAAGATTCTTTGGTTTAAATTTGGATAGTCAAATCTCAACGATATTTTTTTCAAGATTTTTTGGTACACGATCATTTAGATTTATTACACGATCATTTATATTTGATAATTTTTGTTCACGATCATTTAGATTTGCTATCCAATATCCCAACGATTTTTTTCACGATCTTTGCCACGATCTTAAACAACCAAATAATAGTTTGAAAGAAAATTTAAAAAATATTTCTTTTATATTTAGTACACGATCTTGAACCAAATAACAGTTTGAAAAAATTAAAAAAAAAAATTGCAAAAGAATAGAGAAAAAGATGATGGAAAGAAAAAAAAAACCGCAAAAGAGGAAAAGAAGAGAAAGACAATGAAAAAGAATGGCAAACTTGTAATATTTTTAAAAAATTGTCAGCTTAATGAACTTTTTCATTTTGTTACAGCGGTCGTAAACATTTTAACAGTTTGTTATATTTATGTAAATTAACATATAAGATATTTAATGTAGCAATTAATTAATTAGAGAATTAATTAATAGTTTAGTTAAATTTTATTTAATTAAATTTGATTGAATTGAATTAATTAAATTAAAAGTATATGTTATGTGAGAGATATTCATTTAAATATGATTTAAATGAAATATTAATTAAATATAATTTAATTAATTATTAATTATTAATTTAATTAACTAATTAGTTAATTTAATATTATTTATTTTAGGGGCATTTTTAAAAATAGCAAAATAAATTAAAACATTTAAAAGTTATAGCAAAATTTTACATTCTATCAATGATAGTCTTCTACCACTATAGCATATCAATGACTATTAGTGATAGAATTTTCTATAGGTTAATAAATATTTTGTAAAATTTGCTATTTTTGAAAATTTCCATTATTTTAATATTAATTAAATTTAAATTAAATTAATAGGAGGTAAGGGTACAGCATAATACACAGAGGTGTTTTTGGGTACTCTGCATTTTCTCTTAAAAAGAAAAACAAATCTCTCTACAAAATTTTTATTCCATTTTTGGTTCCCACAAACTAAAATCTCATTCTCAAATAATAGGGAGGTTTTCAAGTGGTGTGCTCAAAATTGGTGATTGACAGATATAGAGTTGACAATGCGTAAGTTTCAATTTATCTGTAATTTTTTTTTTTTTTTTTGTAGAAGCATGCTTAGCCTTTAGGTTATGTATTCCTTTTCCATGTACTGGTGTTTTTATGCTCCCAATTAAATTGAGTTAACCTACGTAAGTTCCAATCCCATCATCTTTGCAACTCAAGCCAAACAAGTTGTTTACATCAACGACAATAAACTTGGCAATAATTGAAAAGTGGTGCAAATTGTCCAAAATAAACACCTTTCGGATGTTCTAGAAGTATATGGATTGGTAGATGATGAGTTAGAGTTTCGATGTACCTATCTAAGATATAATATTATGTCGAGACGACGTGATCCTACTATTGTAGAACATCTAGTTCATCCAAAACAATCCAATCAAAGTATACAATATTTAGAGGATGACAATTTTATAAATGATGAGCCCGAAGATGTAAAAGCATCTATAGAGAAGAATTCTAGTTAAATCAATATCTAGAGTCTAATGATCTAGATAGTGAATAACTAACTAGTTTAATTCCTATTTTATAATTTTGTTTGTTATATATGTTCAAATATGTGTGATTGTAGGATTATGGTGGGAATGAAGGGATTAAAGCCCTTGGCAGCGGAAGATTTTACAAAGATCTTTTCAATTTAATTGGGAACTTAAAATACCATACATTGACAAACAATTGCATAAACAAATTTTCTTATAATTTAAACTAAGGTTAAGCATGCTTAAACAAATTATAGATTAGAGAATTACATAATAGAGTAACTTACTCTCATTGATGTTTATGAATCTACAAATCACCAAATTGGAGACACCACCCGTCGGAGACCTTCCTATCCTCTGGGATAAGAGTGATTTGTGGGAATCAATTGGAATGGGAAAAGGTTTTTGAGAGAATCTCTGAGAGGCTTCACAGAGAGGCAAAAGCTTGTGGGTTGAAAAAACCATTTTCTTCTGCGTATTTATAACTCCCTCTTTTTTAGGAAGTTTGAGAAAATTATGAGATTTTATTAATTTAAAAAATATCAAATTAATAGAAATACCAAATTAACTAATTAATTAATTAATAATTAATTAATATTTCATTTAAATCATATTTAATGAATATCTCTCACATGATAACGTGCAAACATTACCGTTATTGTACCCTTTTTTATTAGAATAATGAGGTTAAAACGCATAAAGAGATGATCAGAACGCATGACTTATGATGTAAACGCATAAGTACTTAGAAATACAACTTACATAAATGTATTCCTGTTCTACGTGGTTATCATGTTTAAATGCAGGACAAGTGGGAAAAGAAGAAAGGAGCAGGTCATACATGACACCTCGCGCAAGGGCTATGCGATGGATCTCGCTTAGCGATTAACGACTCCAGGCGAGAAACCAAAACATCAAGCGAGGAAAGTTCACAAGAAGACAAGAATGGTAGTTGGAACGATGTAACCTCACAAGGTCAAAGGACAGCACTGACACACTCAGAGGAATAGAAGTTTTTCGTCGAAAAGTAGCCTATACAAGTACTTCGTCTCCACTAAGAGAAGAAGGCCCGAATAGGACGAAGAAAGTCTGTATAGAAAGAGAGAGAGAGAGAGAGAGTAAGCGACTTGGAGAGTATGCAACCGTGATGAACAAAAAAATTATTTATCGTTGATTCCCTAACTTATAGTAGCAATCCACTTTCTCTTCTTCCCATTTTGTTGTTTTCATTTATATTTTATACTTGATATTGTACATATTTTTTATAAACCCATATTCACATTCTTTGATATTTTTACATAAATAAGTCGTTCAATCCATTATTTCTCTTCTTCTACAAGTCAACGTGTTATCAATTGTTTGAGTAGGTAATAGCTCTTAATAAGAAGAGTTGCTTATACATTTTAACGTGTTAATTGTGCTTTTGTGAATGCTTGGCTAGCATAAGTTGTTAGCTGCTCGAGAGGGAAAGTAGCTAGAACTTAATTAACACGCGTGAAGAGGAACTCAACCTCTCTGCGAAAGTGTTTCTAACATTTGGATCCCAAAAGGAGAGCAAGTGTGGACAGTGATTACTGAGAAGTAACCATCCTTGATCACAAAATACTATAAGATGCATAAGTGGTTTCTTCTAGACATAGCTCGCTTAGCCATATTTGGTCATATAAATCTCTGAAAAGCAGTCATATGTGACATATATGCATTTGAGAGAAGCATGCCTTAATCACAAGTGTGTCTTAGCAAATTATATCATGTCAAGGTTATCTCCCTACTTATCCAATTGATACCATGCAGACATTCCTTCCCTCTACCCCTAGTACAAGTTAGATTAGTTGTTTTATCTTCACGTAGCCTTAGAGACTTTCGTTGTGTAATTAGCTAATTCTTACATTTGTTATTCTTTAATTCTTCCAACTTGTCTAAATGAAGAGTGGAACCTAAAACTAACATCTAAAAATAATTTTCTGTGTTCGACCCTAGATCACCCAAGTAAACCTACGTTTCGCTTGCACTTGAGCAAATAGTAGAAAAACTTGTACTCAACGAGAACTTAGGAATCACGTGATGAAGAGGTACATTGTGAACATCTCACATGCTATGATCATACCCCATGACCCATCGCCTCAAATGAAGCACGCTCTACAGAGAGTTACGGTGAGTGCATTACGCAATGACCTGACGCGGTGATGTATTGCAATTGCATTAAACATAATTGAAACTATTAAGTTCAAGCACTAAAATGAATAAACCACATATCTTATAGTTTTAATTTAATTATTTTAATTAAATTAAATTAAATAAAACTAAACCATTAATTAATTCTCCAATTAATTAATGACTAAATTAAATATCTTATATTTAATTTAATTCAAATTTGAATCATATTCAAATATAAATTTCTCTAGTAACCAATAATTTTAATATGAATCCAATTCACATTAAATTAATATTTGAACTCATTCAGATATTTTATCTCTCATGAATTAATTTTGAATCATATCCAAAATTAAATTTATATAATAAAGTTTAACTAAAATATAAACTTTATATTTTAATGTATCATCATACATTATACTAATTTCCAAAGTAAATTTAAAAATTTCAAATTATGACCAATATAAATAAATCTCATTACCCTTTACGAGAAGCTACAACGATATGAGATTAATTGGCTAAACTCATTAACCACATTAATCAATATTCATTAAGTGTGTGTACACTCCACTAAAGACTCACATCTGAACTCTTCTCACTGTAGATATATTTCTGTGTCCACGGATATAGATCAATAACAGTAAGTTAGTTCTACACGAGTGTTCGTAACACATCTTGGGTAAAATTACCGTTTAACCCCTAGATTACTTCTAATCCTTAAATACCAATGCGCTTCTAATAAACAACTTGTTTATGGTTCAACCAATAAACAGAAACCCCTCTCGTGCCATAGAGAGGATAGGACCCTTTGTTCAAGTTCTAGATACACCATTTAAGGAAACACTCATCTACTTACCCTAAAGTCGGAAATGGGTGAATCCCATCTTGTGTAATTATGTTCCTAGCTCCCCACTCGATCTTGTTCCTAAAATGATAAGCATATTGAGTGTAAAGACCCAACTTTTCGAACTAAGCTGAGGTCATTACTTTAATACAAAATTATTAGTTTGACACAAATTACAGTAAACATCAGTTGAAAGAACAAGAAAATCAATGGAAATATTATTCGGGCACTATTTTAAAGAATAAAATTTTAAAAGTACTGTTTTATAAAATAGTTAACCATGAACTCAGTTCAATCACAAAAGAGGAAGTTTAAAACTATAAGTGGAAGCAATTGGAAGAACATTTTCCCTATGGCGATCACGTCTCCTTCTTGTCCTTCGTCTGTCTGCCTCTTGTGTTACCCTTGCCTGAAAAATTAAACGTAGAAGGGTGAGTATAGACATACCCAGTAAGAGACCCACTATTGGTTTCGTTAGGGGAAAAATAAAACAATCAACTTCCTATTAGGGGTACCCGGTGCATAACAGTCTTGTGATCCCGTAAGATGTACATAATCACTCTAATGTCCCTGAAGGATGCATATATCAGTCTAGTGCTCTGCAAGATGCACATATCAATCTAGTGCTCCCGAAGGATGCACATATCAATCTAGTGCTCCCAAAAGATGCACAACAGGTGGTGATCCCGTGGGACACCTGCAAGGCCACTACCCAATAGGCAAAGCTAATAATTTTCCCTCAGTCCACTCTAACCATTTAAGCAGCCAATTCATAATACTGTCCCAGCTACCATCATCATATAGTCATTTCAGTCCAGCACGATTACAGTAAATACCACCATCATATATAGTCATTTCAGTCCAGCACGATTACAGTAAATTTAACCATACTAACACATAATTAGTCAGTAGCATAATGTTACATCAGAAAATCAAACTATGCATGTGTGTCACCCTCCTCAGTTCAATAGTACACTATCCATTCATTAATATATCAGTCACCCATACTAGACATTAGTCATCATATTTACATCTACACATCTGTCAACCATACTAGACATTAATCAACATGTTTACATACACATATTATTCAGTCCATCTCAGTTCAATAAGTTCAGCATTCTCAATCCAGTTAATATACTTTACAACTTTCGTATAGGGACCAGTGGTAGAAAATCCCTTACCTTAACTATAATTAAGCTCCTTTATCCCACTAAGGTTTAACAAAGCAACCCAAGCAAATGGAGAAATGAAATCCACCCCAAACCTTTTTGGAAAATCAAGGATTCGTTTGCTGATTAATTTGTACCTTCAAGAATTAAGTATTTCTCTAGTAATTAAATCCAATAGTAGCAATTAACAGTAGTCATGAAACCAACAAAACCCACAATTTGTTCTTACCCAAACATGAACCCAATGATTCATGGCAAGGCAGAAGCGGCAGCGGCGTACGAGAGTAAAGCGAAGGAGAGCGTGCAACCAATTTGAACGACAATTTGAGGTGGACGAAGAATGCAGCTTGTAGCCCAAGACGCGCGGCTGTCGGACGCCAGGGAGGAATGGATCTAGGTCGGTTTGATGGGGAAACTCGACGGCGTGGCGTGACCGACTGACGTCGGCTGCAGGTGCGACGGTGGCAGCGGAGCTTCACGAATGTGAAGGGATAAAAGTCCTATGGCAGCAGAAGAATTTAAAGAATCGTTTCTCAAATTAATTTGGGAATCTTAAAATACCAGTACATTGACAAAATTTTAGAATCAAAATTCTAAATAAACACTAAGCATGCTTTTAAATTAAAGAATACAGAGAACTTACTTTCCATGACGTCTTTGAATCTACAAATCACCGAATTGGGGACACCACCTGTCGGAGACCTTTCTATCCTCTTGGATGAGATTGGTTTGTAGGAACCAATTGGGATGGGAAAAAAGGTTTAGAGAAACTTTTTTTCTTTTTGCAGAGAGAAAAGGCCCTTGGCTTTTTTTCTTGATCAATTTGGTTAAAGAAAGCTGTTTTCTTCTACATATTTATATCTCTCTTACCTTCTTGGAATAGGAAAAAGAGTAGGAGAGAATCATGAGATTCTATTATTAAGTCTACTAATTAATTAACAATTAATCAATTAGTTAATAATTAATTAAATCATATTTAATTAATATTTCATTCAAATCTTATTTGAATAAATATCTCTCCCATAGGTTATATATTTATATTAATATAATTAATTAAATCATATTATTTAATTAATATTTCATTCAAATCTTATTTGAATGAATATCTCTGCAATATTATTTTATAAATTTAATTAAATAAAACTAAATTATTAATTAATTCTCCAATTATTTAATAGCTAAATTAAATATCTTATATTTAACTTAAATTAAATTTGAATCATATTCAAATATAAGTTTCTCTCATAACCAATAATTTTATTATGAATCCAATTCACATTAAATTAATATTTGAACTTATTCAAATGTTTTATCTCTCATAAAATCATTTTAAATCATATCCAAAAACTTTATATTGTAATGTATCACTATACATTAAACTAATTTCTAAAATAATTTTGAACATTTCAAATTACAACCAATATACATAAATCTCATTACCCTTTACCAGCTAGGAAGGGGACCTAATGGACCTACAGATCAAAAGCTACAACGATTTGAGATTAATTGGCTAAACTAATTAACCACATTAATCAATATTCGTTAACTGTGTCACTCCACTAAAGACTCACAGCTAAACTCTTCTCACTGTAGATATATTTCTGTGTCCACGGATATAGACCAATAACAGTAAGTTAGTCCTTCACGAGTGTTCATAACACCAGCTGGGTCAATTTAGAGTTTTACCCTTGGGTTATCTTTAATCCTTAAATATCAGTGCTCCTCCAATGAACAACCTGTTTATGGTCCTACCAATAAACAGAAACCCCTCTCGTGCCATAGAGATGGTAGAGCTCTTTGTTCAAGACCTGAAGACACCATTTAATGGAACACTCATCTACTTACCCTAAAGTAGGGAAAGAGTGAATTCCATCTTGTGTAATTATGTTCCCAACTCCCCACTCGATCTTGTCCCCAAAATGATAAGCTTATTGAGTCGGCAATCTTGCCACTCTCACCCGTACAAATCAAAGGACAATCCCTCGCGAACAAGAGTTCATAACACACTCAGGTTTAAGACTAAGTTACCTAGATTATCCTAGTGAAATAGAAACCTAACTAGTTAACGGAGTTATATCTAGTGATTACTATTTTGCGGTCTGATCTTATGCAAACTCATTGCATAGGATACCCTCACTCGCATGTCAACTACACGAACGCATTGGATCATTGCGTTTGTATCAAATACAAAGTGAGCCGTATCAATAATATTACCAGGATAAGGTACCCAGCCTTATCCCTATACTATAGACCCTTTAAGATGATCTTGAACATTGATCCCTATATGTCTCTACATACTGTTCAAGACTCATTAAACAGCTTAGGATGTTAGTTTATTGGATTTGGGTTATTAAGACAAAACTAATAATTTAATCAATAACAATTATTACAATAATAGCACTTTATTAATAACGATCAATGGATTATATTTACAGTCTACGAGTTTTAGGACATAAATTCAAACAGAATGGAGACAGGCACGGACGAACGACGCTCCGGCTTCAGCTTCGATGGAACGACGAAGGATCGAGACACGTTTTGTTTGAGTGGTCGTGAGCTGTAGAAAGATGCGCACGATGATGGCTTCCCAAACGGTGAAACGACGCAGACCCGCGGTGAACGTCTCGGCTTGACTAATGGGCAGCGACGATAAGTGTGGACAGAAACGGTTGGCGACGGGTGGCGTGCTAACTCAAACATCGATGGTGAGGAGACAGTGGGCAGCGACGGGCACTTGGAGAAGAAGAGTGAAGAAGAATTTGGGAAAGAAGATGAAGTGCACACATTCCAATATTCTTTTAAAATAAAATAATAATAATAAATATTATTATTAATTTTATTTCCTTTTCCTTTTTCAAATAACTCAATCAACTTTTTCTCTCTCCTCATTAATTATCTCATCACATCCAATTTTCTCTTTTTCCAAAAATATAATATATTTTCCTTAATAATTATATTATTCTCATAATATAATTATTCTTATCATTCCATAACTTAAATATACACATATATGCAATCAATCATAATTCTCTAAACTCCACCAAAATTAATTAACCAATACCAATCAAATCCAAAAATCAAAACTATAACAACAAAATTTCAATTTCAAAAATTAATTAAATAATTCTCCACAAATATCACACATAATCCCCAATAACTCCAACATAATTAACTTAAACTAAAATAATTAAGCTTAAAAAATTTCCTAAAGTTTTGGGGCATTACATTGAGTCAGCAATCTGGCCACTCTCACCCGTGCAAATTAAAGGATAATCCCTCGCGAACAGGAGTTCATAATACACTCAGGATTAACGAAGTTACATCTAGTGGTTACTATTTCGTGGTCCGATCTTATGCAAACTTATTACATAGGATACCCTTACTCGCATGTCACTTACACGAACGCGTTGGATCATTGTGTTTGTATCAAATACAAAGTGAGTCGTATCCATAGTGTTACCAGGATAAGGTACCCAGCCTTATCCCTATACTATAGACCCTTTAAGTTGATCTCAAACATCGATCCATGTATGTCTCTACATACTATTCAAGACTCATCAAACTCTTAAGATGTTAGTTTATTGGATTTAGTTTATTAAGGCAAAGCTAATAATATAATCAATAACGCTTATTGAAATTATAATAATAACACTTTATAAATAACGGTCAATGAATTCTATCTACTATCTACGAGTTTTAGGACATAAATCCCAATAGGAAAAATGTTAAGATCGTCTGGCTAATGAACTAGTTTGGGAAGCTTACACTTTGGCTATAGGTCCTTCTACAGAAGCAGACCCACCCCTACATTAAGTGATAGAAATGTATCTTTAAGTTGAACAACTAAATATGATAGTAACATCTAATTGAGGTAGTATATTTGTCCTTTTTACATACAAGATCAAGTTCTGAAACAAAAGAGAAGTGTGGCCATGGGCATAGTAGAAAAATTCCAATTACAATTAATGAGATGGTTGGAAAACTAGTTAGCGTTTTTGCTACAAAAGGGACCACGACTCGGGACATTATTTCACTGTGTAGTTCTAAGTGGAAGGATGTACCTAATGATGTCATTGCCAATATAAAAGCTCGTCTACAAGTACATGCCATTGCTAATTTGATACTTACCTAAACTTTTATTGTGCTAATCTCATACTCATACTTGCCTAAACTTTTATTGAATATGTAGACACATTTTGTTGTGGATATGTCCTCGATGGTCATCAATAAGTACATACATCGGTAAATACAAACCTCATTTAGAGAATATAGATCAAAACTACATAAGCACTGTTGTTCATTTGAGAATCATATTAATGCTCGTGAAATCACACTGAACAGGTTATGGAACAAAGAAGATTGGGCTATCAGATAGTAATCATAGAGTTATCAACTTTTAAATTTGCTACTTTTGCAATTTAGAAAATGTAGTGACATAGACCCTATTATCATAATTTCTTTTGCTATTTTTGCAAGGGTCCCTTATATTTTCGGTTGTGCCTTGATTTTACAACAATATTAACTCAAGTAAGAAATTTTAGATTTGTACTTCAATAAAAATTTAAAGTAGTAAAACTACCTAAAATTATATTCAAATTTGAGCATGGTAAAAACACGGACGTGGATTTGAACGTGGTAATGAACTAGGTTATTTCAAATTGAAGGTTTAAATTTAGGGGTGTTTGTACGGATGACCCATCCTTAAAGATGCTCTAGTTTCGTGACCCCTAAGAAGTGAAAACATGATTTTTAACCTTTCGAACCTTTCATTTACGTTATATTGGCTTTTTGAATGAATAACCTGTCGCGTGTGCAACGAACCATTTAGCCCGATTTGGACACCACATCGCGAGGCTAATAATGTGCACGTACCACAATTCACAACTTGAGTGGAATACACTCTTAGGGGGCGTTTGGGGCGTGAAGTGAGTTATTATAATATGTGATTATAGTCTGAGTTATAATAATTTGTGCGTTATTATAATCTGTGTTTGAGGTTGCAGATTATTATAGTTTGAGTTATTATTACCTATGTTTGGGGAAGTAAGAAACAATGAAATGAGAGTGAGGAATAATGACATATAGGAGAGATGGGGGTGAAGAAGAGTGAAATAGGGGAAGTGAGGAATAATGAAAGGGAGGAGTGATGAACAGAAAAATGAGAAAAAAAAAATAGAATAGTTATAATCTTAGGATTGTGATAATCAACATGAAGTATGCTAAAATAAACCACTTTACTCCTTCATAATCTAAGAGTCAAACGGCCCCTTAGTTCTCATGATAGCTAGTACCCAAAGAGTGGAATTAGCGTCTTGCATTCCAAGTCGGATTGTGTTGATCGTAAAATGATTTCGAATTTGAAGGTTTAATATCGCGATCACAAACACCTAAATCGGGCTGGATGGGCTAATTTTGGAGGGTCACAAAAGGGGAGCGCTTTAACGACGGTAGACTCTACTAAATTCTTATACATTCTTCTCCCACGCTGTCCTGTAATTAAAAAAAAAACAAGAAGAAGAAGAGTTAGATCTAATTTTTGTAGGCGTTGGCATCCTGAACGTACGATACAAGTAAGGCACGTGGCGATGGATCCTTCAACAAATTTGTCTCTTTAGCTTATCTCAACTCAGAATGCAATTGCAAACACTAACATTTTTAGGCATCTCCATCTCTTCATATTCGAATCTACTTCCTCTTCCCTACATTCGCTTCTATCTTTAGGCATATCCCTTGCCGTCCATCACTCATCAAAACAACTACAACTTTAATCCAACGCCTCATAATGGTCGACTTTCTATCTTCCCCTGCTCAATCACACCATACATAATAATTAATTAATAGCACATGTTCTACGTTTCTTGCCTTCTTCCTCTGGATTCAACTAATTTTCGGTTGTTTGTATTTTGCTTTTCAAGAATTCGATTCGCCTCTCGATTCTCACTAGCTGATTTCTGGAATTTGTAAGTTTTTCATCTTTTTCCTCTCAATTTCTTTTCCATTTACCCACTATTTTCTTCACAATCATCGATTTCGGGTCTCTTCTTCTTCGTTTTCCCCGTCCTCCTTTCGCCCTCCGATTTGTAACCAATGGAGATGGCTATGGAGTTGGATGATTCGTTTTCAAACGTTTTGCTTCCCTTTTCCCTCGTCTCGTTCACTGAAGATGGAAGGACTCCGCGGTTTTTGATTAATCCATTACGAAGTACGCTGCGAATATCCATACCTACGCCCTTTTAAGTTGCCTTTAGGGTTTCTTTAGTTTCTTCGTTTTTCCATGTGTTCTGTCTGCATTTTCGAGGATTCTATTTCGTTTCCGGGCCTATTTGTTGAATTTTTTCAATTTGAAGATTGATTATAAGTGCTGTAGTGTTTTTCCATATGGCTCTCCTAAGCTGTTGTTTCTCTTCGAAACCCTCCATCCCCTCTTGTTGAACTCAAAAGAAGAACAGCTGTTGTTTCTCTTCCATCTTTCGTTGAAGACTATTACGGAATTCTACTGTCAAGCTCGGTTCTTCTCTCAGAAACTTTTGGATCTTAGAATTTTGATACTTGCTCTTCAGCTTGAATGGCTAGAAGGATGGAATTGGGGTTCCCGAAGTCTGCTTCATACAGTCTTCGAGAACAAGCTGCTAGAACGATTCTACGCAATGTAAGGTCACAAGGGCACACATACGTTGAGCTACGAGAAAATGGGAAAAAGTTTATTTTCTTCTGTACTTTGTGTCTTGCACCGTGCTATAGTGATTCGGTGCTCTTTAGCCACCTGAAGGGCACTCTTCACACTGAAAGATTATCGGCTGCCAAACTGACACTCTTAGGACCAAATCCGTGGCCTTTCGATGATGGTGTTCTTTTCTTCCATAAGCCAGTTGAAGGAGATAACCAGGTTGGGATATCAAATGACAATCATGAAAGGTTGTTGGAGTATAACAACAATGATAACAACCTTGCGATTGTCAAGTATGTTGGAAACTCAAAAGGCAATGGCAATAGACAGGAGGAGTTTAATGGAAATATGAGGAACGTGGAAGATTGTTCCTTCGAGAATTTGAATGATGGTGGAGAAAGCTGTCCTTTGGTGATTCCTGGTGTACTGATTAAGGAAGAAATTTCTGATATAAAAGTGAGGGAGTTGGGTTATGGACAAATTGCTGCTAGATTTACTGAAAAGGATGGGATCTTTTCTGGAGTTAGCAGAATATGGTGTGAATGGCTGGGTAAAGTAAATGACGGGATTGAGAATAAGGTCAAAGTTCCTGAACATAATTATGCTATTATTACTTTCACTTATAATGTTGATTTAGGTAGAAAGGGCTTGCTTGATGATGTCAAACTATTGCTCTCATCAAGTCCCGGAGCTGAATCACAGAATGATGAGAACCGTCAAGTGAAAAGAAAGAGATCTTTCTCTGATCCTGAGGATGGTAGTCTGTCGATGAGCCCTCAATATGATTCGTCTGGTGAAGATTCTTCAGCTTCTAATTGTGTCATGTCATCGCTGTCGTTGGATGGATATGATGATCAAATTTTGAGTACAACAGTCATGTTGAATAAGGCAGTAAGGCGTGAGCTGAGAAGGCAACAGCGTTTAGCTGCAGAGCGGATGTGTGATATCTGTCAACAGAAGATACTTACTCATAAAGATGTAGCAACACTTCTGAACATGAAAACTGGAAAACTTGCCTGCAGTAGTCGAAATGTTAATGGGGTAGTGTCAGTTCTTTCTTTTTTAGGATTTGTGATATGATTGTCAATTATGATGATATTGGTATGGACTTAGATGCTTATTTATTTACAACATTTGCTGATTTAGGTGTTTCATGTATTTCATACCTCTTGCCTTATACACTGGATACTTCTCTGTGAGTATGAGATTAGTGTGAAGGATCTTGGTGGTTCAAAAGTTAGACGAAGATACAGGAGAAAGAAGAAGACTAAGGGCAACAAACACAGCAAAGACGGTGAAACGAGACAAATAAAAACCCAAATTGATTCTGTTTTCTGCCCTGCATGCCAGGGTACCGGTATAACTATTGATGGGGATGACCTGGAGAAGCCAACTGTCCCTCTTTCTGAGGTACGTGCAACATGAAATAGGCTTATATTCAATTACAGTGTTATTCCCGTTGGTTCTTATGGTCATTAATCGTAATAATTTGGTTTAAAATGTTTAGGTTTTGTTAGTAACCTCTCCATTACATGTTTTTCGAGTTTCAACACCAAAATTAATGGCAAACAGCAAAATAGATTTCACGGAAGTTTATAGAGAAGAGAACAAAACATTTGAAATCATGAGTGTTTCAAAACGGAAAACCTGTCAAAGTTCGATAGCCTAAAAAAAATTAAGGCATGAATTGTTTTGCTCATACAATTTTTCATGCAAAATTATACTTCTATTTCAAAATCTAAGAATTGATATAAATGCGACTAAATAATTTAGTTCCCCTATTCAACTCCTAATTTTTTTGTATACCAATGTTAAACTTTGTTTTTGGAATTTGGTTAAGAATTCAATTCATGTCCTTTTAAAAGATTATGGTAAAAAAAACTGAGGAAATAGACTTAATTTTAGAAAAACAAAAAATTGAAATTGAAAGGGTTACCAAATAATAAACTAACTAAATAAATGCTGGAATAATATGTTAAGTTTACTTCGTAAGTTTGTGATTACAAAGTATTTTAATTGATAATTAAATTAAGCAAAGGTTCTTAGTTTAGCTAGTCGAGGCGACTAAGGCGATCAAAAGGCCTATTCGTCAACCTTTTCTATAATGTATAGAGATTATCTTAGTTAGCATTTTATCTTGGCTAATAGTGTGAAATGCATTCACATATTTTATTATTATTTCTAGATAATTTTGGTTAAAAAGAATTGACTGCCACGTCTATGCTTTTTCAAGGAAGTTCATGTAAGAATTTCATGGACATGTTTTTGATAAAATGAACTGTGCCGAAGATTTTGTCTTGGGGATAGATACCTTCATTACCAACTTTGTAACCATTAACAAGCATCTCTTTCTGTTTGGCTATAGATCTTTAAATACAAAATAAAAGTGAGTGATGCCCGAAGAGCATGGATGAAAAGTCCAGAGGTTCTGCAGAATTGTTCGACAGGTTTTCAATTTCCTTACCAACCCGATGAAACTATACAGGTGGGAACCAAACCATTCTATCTAGAAACTGCTCCCGTTTCATGTTTGTATGTAGTCCTGAATTTATTAACTTGATTGCAGGAAAATGTGAAGCCTCTCAAGTTGCTGCATTTTTATGGAGCTTTTGTATAGAAAGTACCTTCAAATTTGTTGGTTGGAACAATAGGTTTCCAGCATGCGCTGAAGCGTACAATAGGTAGGTCTTACTTTCTTAATTAATAGGTACTGAACAAACTTTGAACAATCTCATGGTTATTGTAAATGATATGTCCACAAGTCTCGTAAATATTATGAAGAGTGAAGGGCGTGGAGTATCTTGATATATATAAGATTGGTCCTTCACTAGATCTGTTTTTTTTCTTTTCTTTTGGGTTGCAGTTAGATCAAACTTTGAGACTTCATTGTCCGTCAATATTACGGGATCATATCTCACAATTGCAATCCAACATGATCGTTTTTTCTTTCCTTTAAGCCATTTTTTCCGACTTTTCTACACACTTGATGTGATCAAATCAGATATGCCATTGACCTCGAATTGTCAAGGGGCTGTTGGAATGTTGAGTTATAATAGTTTGGGTCGAATCGTAGACTATTTATTGCCTAAGAATAATGATGGCCTATTTATCCATTGGAGAGAAATGTAGATGGGATGTGAGAAAAGAGATTCTCTTTTTTTTAAAAAAAAAAAAAGTTTTGTTTTATCAGTTATTTCTATTAAAGGTTAATTTTATCTTTAGGTTTTAAAATTAAACGAACAACAGTCCAATTTGAATAAACTATTATTGACAATCAAAATCTATTACCACCAGAGTATTAATACTCTTCTTGTTCAAATTGGAAATTTGATCTTCTTGAATAGTAGTTGACTCAGACACTTTTTATAATTAAGGGCAATAATTTGTGGTAGGATAGAAACCAAGAGACATCCCAATCAACAAATTAGAAAGCCATGAGTCAAATAAAAGGTAGTTTTATGCGTATATGTCCTTTGCGTAGAGTTGTAGGAAAAAGAGTTTGTTTGGTTAAGTTTCAAAAGTGATCCGTAAGGATGTTTCTTTGAGTACGTTCTGAATTTGGTGGGGGGGCGTCTTCAGGGGAGTCTTCCGATTTTCTTGTTGGCTTCTCTTTTATTACCTTAAAAAAATGATGTGCAAGAAAATGGAAGTGAAGGGTTTAGAAGATTGGAAGTATAAAGTGAAATATATGTGGTGTAAGTGTGTTTTTGTTTGTATAGTGGGAATTTGCGGGGCCCAGCTGGAATTTATAGTTGAGACTTGGAGATGTGTCTTTTTCTTAACTTACTTATCACTCTTCTCCAAATTGCTAAATAGGAGAAGGACCGTGGCCTTCATTTTTCCATTAAAAACAAACTTTCTCATGTCTCTTTAAAAGAAATTGTTTTCTGATGAAGACAAACCATTATGATTAATGTTCATTCCCCCTTTCACAATCAAAAACAAAATGGTTGAATCAGATCATTTATTAGCATTTCTAAAATTCATAATATTTTTTAAAATTTGTTCACCAAATAAAAATAAATTTGAGTATTTCTCTTTTCTAAAAACATAAACTCGATCACCTTTTAAGAAAAACATAATTTTTAGAATGAAAGTATTCCAAGCAAAAAATCAGATAGAATGGCAAAGTCTACCTCCAAGAGAGGGTGGAGATATTTGAATGAAGATGTGCAGTTGGGTGATTTTGTTTGTTGGATGGCCCTCCCAAATTCTCAATTTAAACCTCATTATTGTAGATTATCCTCAATTTGACAAAATACTTTCTTCATCCCTAGTTTTTTTAAGTTTTGAATTTCCCTAAATTAGATTTCTCTAAAGTTAAATAAATATTTCAAAAGAAAAAATCTAAAATTATCCTAGATTTTATTTAGGGGAATGAATTCTAATTCCCCGACATAAGGATAAATTGTGAAATATCCAGAATAGTTAGAATTCTAAAGCGATCCTTTTGCTTGGACTCCAAGGATCTCACATCTATAAATAGGAGTCATGTCTTCATCTCTAAAGCAAGTAAGTAAAGAGAGTAGGAAAGAAAGTAAGAGAGTTAGGGATAAACTTAGGGAGTATTTGACACACCAATATGAGATGAATTGGGTTTTTGACCCACCAACTTAACATGTTGGTGGAGTTGAGATGGTATATTATACACACACCCCAACTCTCTCTTCTCCTCAATGTTTTCAATGGGTTCTCCCATCATCCACTATTGACAATTACTATTTTCACACATACAACTTCGATGACTAATTTTCGGCTCTCGCAACCACCTCCAATGAAAACTTCAACAACCACCTCCGACGATCAATTTTGGGCTTCAATAATAAATTTCGATGAAAATCAACTTCGATGACCACCTTTGCGCGATGTATTTTAGGTTTGACAACAAACTCTAGCTACCATTTTCAAGATCAATTTTGTGCAACCAACTTTTGTCTCCGACAACCACCTACGACTACAAACTTGGTGGAAATCACATTTGATAATCAACTTCGACAGTCAGCTTCAACTTCGAACTCCAACAACTACCTCTCTACGATAAACTTAAACTAAAAACACCTTTGATAATCAACTACAATGACAAGAGCTTTTAAGTACTAGAAAAATAACTTGGTTGACAAAAGTGCTTTTAGTACAAAATTGAAATACTAGTTTATAATGCTTAATAGTCATTTTTATAGTAATTTGATATTGAGAAGTCGTCTAAGGATGATCGGATCATTCTTATAGACTTATTTGTCACAAGCGTCCAGAAGACCAATTGTTTCTTAACAACATCACCACAATCAATGATATGAGTATTGTTTTTACTTACTTGGTAGGACTAACCAACTTAACTATTTTAAATAACAATATTTTTTGTATGCATGAAATTGATTTTTATGTTGATTATATATATATAATTCACATATCAAATGAGTGTTAACCATTTGGAAAAGTATGTACATAGTTGGACAGTAGAACAAAAACAAAGCAAAAACAAACCAATTAACAAATAACAAAAAAGTACTCATAAAATGGTTATTTGTTTTTTTAAAACATTTTCTAGAAAGAATTAGTGAAAGTGAAGATATGACGATTTCTCCAAATTTGGAAAAGTTGTATGTGAATATGTTGAAGAAATGTTGTAGCATTTCATTGACTATTCAGATGGCGGGAGAGATTCAAATAAAAGAAATCATGAGAAAGAAAAAATACATAGCAACAATAAGAAAAAAAATAAAAATAATGTAAAATGATTAAATTTATGGAGAGAAATTAAAGCTTTGATTTCTCTTTTGTTTTACCTTTTTATTTATCTACGTTAGTGAAAAAAATATAGTGGGCGTTAACTGTTGTTCATTGACAAAAAGAAAGAAAAAATACTTATAAAAATAGAAGAAAAATGTCATCCATATTTTATTCAAGCAAAGATAGATCGAATTATTGAATAAATTTTTTTTTAAAACAAAAATAGGTATAAGAAATATATTATTTAAAATTAAAAAATTCCACCAAATACACCTAACATATGATCTCAACTCTGCACTCCATACATAAACATATAAACTTGGACAAAACAAGTCTGCACTCTAAACACAAACATATTAACTCTCTAGACATATAAACTCTCCGGACATCCTATTGCAATTCAGAGTCCCAAACAACCCATTAGAGTGAAAGTGGTGCACGTTTGCGACTAAAAAAATGTTCTCTCCAAAAATTTGTAAATTTTCTTAATAAAATTTTTCTTCTTTTGAGTGAATGTAATTATTTTGTGCCAATTTCTTCAACAAGTGGTATTAAAGCCAAGCTAGCTTAGCTTGTGATGTTGGAGCTCTTGTAGACCGAGTACAGTTTGAGACTACTTTGAAGCTTGTTGTCTAGGACACAACTAATCGTGGAGTGCATTAATCATTACATGATGATGTGAAACCTTCAAGTTGTTGGAGGAATCAAGAAGCTTAGCACTAGAATTATAAAACATGGTCCACATGCACAGAGTCATATCTCCAAGGTATACTTGTAGAAGGCACTAAAGTTAATCCACCTGAGGATGCTAATGCTTTGAAGAAATGGAGTATCAAGGCAGGTAAGACAATATTTGCAATTAAAACTACAATGGATGAAGAAATGTTGGAATATATTAGCATTATGGAGATGCCAAAAAAGCATGAGACACATTTGTCTCACTATTTTCAAAGAAGAATGATGCAAGATTGCAACTTTCAGAGAACCAACTCTTGTCAATTGCTCGAAAGAAGATGACTATCAACCAATACATCAGTAAGGTAAAATCTCTATGCCTAAATTATTTCAGAATCAATTATGAGAAGAATTATTAACCACGATCTTAAACGTGAATATAGAAGCTTTATTGCTGTAATTCAAGGTTGAGTAGTCCAACCTTCTTTGATTGATCTGGAAAACATTGACATGTCGGAGGTCACAATAAAGAGCAACAATGAAGAAGCACTCTTTAGTGGCGAAAGAAAATATTCAAATTTTCAAAAGAAAGAAGGATAAAAAGAAGATAAAGAGACTTCAAAACGATCTCAAGTAGGGTGAACTAGTAAAAATGACCGTCAATAAGACCATAGAAAGAAGGGTGTGAATGCTATAATTGTGGAAAGATAAATCACTATGCTAGAGAATTTATGACAGAAAAAGACAACAAAAAGCAACGTAGTCACTAGCCAGATCGAAAGCATTAGTGAAGAAGAATGTGGGATGTATATTGTGCAACGATGGATCCTTAACCCCCAAGTCGACATCCAATATGATGGAGAATGAAGTGTTAGCTCTCCATGCAGAAAAGGTAAATTAGGAAAATGATTGGATTTCAGAATGCTTTAACCAATGATAGGAGATATGAAGAAGCTGCAAAACACACTAAGGTATAAAGAAAATTGATCGAGTTGTTGTATCTTCAAACAACTCGAAGTTGTCAATAGCCTACATTGGCAAAACTCTCATAATGCCTCATTTCAATTCCAATCAAGTGGAACTGGAAAATGTGTTTTATGTGCCTGAAATTCAAAAGAATTTGGTGCTAATATCTCAATTGATATCAACAGGCAACTTTGTCGTGTTTGACTTGATGATGTCAAGGTCTACCAAGATTTGGAAGTCAGTGGCAAGTTATTAATGGAAGGGTGAGAAATGGATTCCATCTATATCATGTTAGCAGAAAATGCCTATGTGGATAAGCAAATGCACTCAAGTACATATTGCATTGATTCTATTGATGAACAATGTCATACATCAAGAAATATTATAATTGATGAACCATTATCATGGAAGGCACTTAAATAAAAAAAAAAGACACCTTAGGATGAGAGGTCTTTTGAAGAAGGATCCAAAGATGAGATAAATCAAGTGCAACATAAACCCATGAAGAAGGAGAAGAAAAGAACGAAGATGTTGAAGTGCTTGAAATACAAAGTCCTTGGCCTGAAATACATGATAAAAAAACCCATGATTACAAAGGTCAAACGGGCATAGAGGATACCAAATACCAAATTTCAGGTATGCAAATGCAATGTTAGCAATATTTGAAGGACTAACAACATACAAAGAAAGATCACAAAATATCCAATGGAGAAAGGCCCTCGAAGAAGAAGTAGATGCATTAAGAAGAAATAGACGTTGGGACAAAGTGCCAGCCAAACATGCAAAGTACCAGAAGATTATTTAAGGCTGAAATAGTTAGCGTTGAGGGGAAGTGTTAAAATAGAAGACTAACTAGTCTAGAAGATTATTTAAGTATCTACAATATGACATAAATATGTAAATTAGATTTCTCTAGAATTATGGTGAATGAGGTAAATAAATATCTCAAACGAAAAAAAATCTAGAAAAATCCTAAATTTTATTTAGGTTAAAAAATTATAATTTCTTTTTATTTGTGAAACTAACAAAGTAAGCAAAGAGAGTAAGAAAAAAAGTTAGAGAGTTAGAGAGACTTGAGTGAAAGTGAGTGTGTATTGAGAGCAAAAGAGTGTTATATCCAAAAGTGTCAATCGTTAATAAATTTTCTTAATAGAAGTTTCCTTCTTTCGACTGAGTGTCTCTCTTTTTTTTGTGCTAATTTCTTCAACATTTGATTTCAATTAGTGTTTATGTTTCAAAATGTTATCATTTTACTATTAAGGTTTGACTTTTTTTTCTTCTTTCAATTTAATCTCTAAATTTTAAGATTTACATTTTTAACTACACTAATTGTTCACTTTCATTTTTTAGCATTGATGTCGATTAATTAATTTAAAATAATTATAATTAATTAAGTCTTCACTATTTTTTTTTATCTCAATTAAAATTTAATTAATAGACAATAATTCAAAGGCTAAAATGAGTATCTAGTGAAAACTTTTTAGGTTAAATGATAAAAGTTTTGAAACCTAGAAACAAAATTGAAAAGAAATTCAATTGTCAAAGGTAAAATGGTAACATTTTGAAACATTATCATTATTAGATTGAATCAAACTCGAAATTTATGAATTTAAAGGACAACCTTTTCTAAAGAACCAAATGGAAATTATACCCACAAGGTTTTATTATCTAGTTATACTTCTGGACAAATTTAAAAAATAATGTTTTTTAAAAGAATGGTAAAAAATAGGGTTCATTTGAAACATATGACAAAAATAAGAGTAAAGGACAAACTATTGTAAAAAAATAAAGTTAATTTTGTGGAGAAGAAAGTTATATATATTGGGTACACGACTTCCAGTCACCAGTCAAAGCCTATGTATCTAAACATTGGTGATTTGGACTAAAGGAAGTTGTGCACAACATTTATTATTATTATTATTATTGTTTAAAAAATGAAAAGTAGATACACTAATTTAACCATTATTAAAAAAAATCAAAACTTTTTAATTTGTTTTAAATATGTATAACTTATTTGATTTTAATCTTGTATTTTTATAAATAGTTCCAAATGCACCCATTAAATAGAAATTCTATAATTTTTTTTTAGTGAAATTCAATATTTTGTGACCTAAAACAATGCTAGATTTCTTTAAAGCATATTATCGCAAAAGAAAAAAAACGAAGTTTATAAATTAGAAATGAAATAAAAATAAAAATAAAAACCGTAAGTTTGTAATTCGATCCTTATCCTACAATTTAATTTGTAATTTAAATTTTAAATTAGACGAAAATATTTTCTTTTGAGAATGAAAATTTAAATTAGTTGAGTTTATATATATATATATATATAACGATTGAAATAATTAATTTTGCTTCTTATTTGGTATGATTAGTATCCAAAATTTAATTTTGGCAAAAGAAAAAGTTATCAAAAATAATTTGCTACAAGTAAATTAGAAAAATCCACATTTTACATTATTATTTATGGAACAAATATAATTATATATGGTAAATTGTTTTATTTATTGGTAAATTATATATGGTAATCATATATATACACATGACAACTTTGAGTGGACAACTCACCCGACTCGTGGATGGGGTCCATGACTTTAATGCCTTGTTGTGTACCTGATCCATGACAACCATTGAAGTCGTGGACCGGGTACACGACTTAACTTAGTCGTGGACCCCATTCACAACTTCACTACATGTTTTCAAGAATTTTCTTCAAACTTTATTTTTGATATTATTTTTTAAAATAACATTATTTAAAAAAATTATGTACTTTCCTTAAGTTTTAAGGATCAATGATCAAAACCATATTCAATGTTGCTTTTTGTTTCCTATTTTACAATGATGTATGGTCACAAGTAGTTTTTTTTTTAAGAAAAGTGTAACTAAACCAAAGTAAACGTTTCTATTGAGCAACAACAAACATGAAACAATTCCTTCACATTTCTCTTTCTAAAAAATTTAAGGACAGTGGGAAGGTGCAACTTAGAGTACACTTACACCTACATCTACACCTAATTCATGAATCCTACTTTCTACCCATAGCAAAAGAACACAATTCAACAATTCAACTGAAAAAAAATTGTCAAGTGACATAATGAAGTTTTATCTGTATTCTTTGGGTTGTATAATAGATAAGTGGAGTCTTAGAATACACTTAAATTATTTTTAAAAGTACAAAAAAAAAAAAAAAAAAAAAACAAGAAAACCGTAAATAAAAACTATATGGAATAGGCTCTACATTTTGTGGCTGAAATTGACTGCCTAATTAATTGTTTGCGCACACAATACTTTGGTATGTGTGTGAGCTTTTTGCAAGTGGTCTTAAACTAGTAATTCCTTAAGACCTTAACTTTCCACTTTTGTGGTGGTCCTAATTGTGCAAATAGCTGAAAAGTTTCCCATCCGCCTCACCTACTGGACCCATGCTTGTAATTGTAATTCCATGTCAATCTCAAATTGATAAAAATTTCGATCTAATATGATACAATAAGCTAATTAACTTAAAAGTCAAATACATTAGAAACAAACAACAAATTCTCTAATCCAAAATTAGAACGGATCATCAATCTCATTTGAATGTTCTTCACATGCAACTCAATAAGCATTAAACTTCTTAAATTCAATTTATCATAAAACTTAACATTGGAAACAGTCTTCCAATAATGATAAAAAAACTCTAATGTAACATGGTACAATAACAAAATCACCCATACTTAGAATGTCATGAGAAATACTAAAATTACATCAAAGTTATTAAATAAAATTTAATTAATAATTTGATGCATGAACAGTTGATATCATGAAATTCATAATATTCCTTGCAAAAAAAAAAAAAACAAAAAAAACAAATAGGCTCACTTGGATTCGAGTCAGTTCGATCTATTCAAGTACTAATGCAAACATTACGGGTTGCTTATTTATTGAAGTCGTGCCATTCACGGAAGAAATTTGTTCCTTTGGAGAAAGACTTGTTTGGGTGCATGAAGATGCCCTCTTCCATTGACCTAATTTTATATTGAAATGAATCAAGTTTGGATAACCACAAAATTGGATTTTAGTAATTTTTTTAATCAACCAGACAAACAAAGAAAAGAAGATTATGCAAACTTTCCCTATCTTCATTCTTTTTCGTGGATTACTTATTAAGAGATTCTTACGATAATGCTCATCTAATTAACTTTTTGTGATAATGGGATTCCCACATAAAATAATTTTCATTATACATCCACCAATTCCATGAAACAGATTGAAGGAAATTTTGTAACCCTTTTTTACACTAAGCTCATAGTTACATGCTATGTGTATATATCTACATCCAATGCCTAGAAATGGTCTAAAGGGAGCTTCTTAGAATAAAAGAAGACATATTACTAAGCAGCAAAAAAAGAAAAAACAGATTCTGCTCAGTGACTCATCAGCCTGCATTATGTGCCTCCTCAGTCTTACACTACTGTTGCTCACATTACCATATGAATTTGGAGTGTACAGGTTCGTTGTTGTGTTTCCGAACGATCTTGCGTAAATCGTGTCACCAAACATTCCGATCACTGGATGGATAATGTTTGTTGTGATACTGCTTGAGCTAAGCATCGACGAAGCGATGTATTCGTTTTGTGTTTGTGAGTAGTACGAGTGTGACTGAGGAGAATAGTTGTGGGAAGGAAGTTGGGGGGTTGGAGATGCTGGTGTCTCTGCCTCACAAGCATGCCGCCCAAGCGGCCTGCGTGGGATGGCTGGGCCAAGATTTGGAGGTGCTTCAGCTTTTGAGGCATTTGTAGTTTGAAATTTTCCGTAGATTGGGACGAGAGTAGCATGGGAGACTTTGGCCTTACAAACAGGACATCGGCATTCCACTTGTTGGCATCGTTGTGCAGATAATTTCTTGCAGTGAAGCCATTTATAAATGCAGGGCCAACAGAAGAGATGACCACAAAGGGTTACAACAGGATCTTGAACCGAGTCTAGGCATATGTTGCAGTCAAAGCCATGGGAAGCTTCATATTCAGCATCTGAAATATATGTTTGGTTGTCTAAACATAATTCGTCTCCTCCTAATGAATTGTCGTTTTGCATCAAAGTCTCTTCAAGGTACTCCTGTTCCATGGCCAGGTTTATGTTTCAGCAGTCTTCTTTTTATAATGCCTCAAGCTGATAAACATATCCAAGAAACAAGGTCAGAACGCAGAACTAAAAGTCTAAGAGAAGATCAATTGAATCACACACAACTTAATCAGAAATTCACAGTAACAGGCTGCTGTTTGTAAATACAAGGATGCAAAAAAGCAGACAAAAGACTCAAAGATTCGGAAAAGAAGCTATGAAGGCACGATTTACTAGGAATTCATTAATAAACCAAAAGCATCCCATTCAGTGCAGTGATAAGATAACTGATGAAACGGCAAAACAAATCATCCTAATCCACTGCTTCGAATATAATATTAATTGGGTCCCAGAACTGACACGAACATGGGTAAGCTTATAGATTATTGTATTCTGAATGGTCGCCTCTTGAAAATCCTATCACGAAACCCCCAAGTGGAGAATGATGTCAAGGATTTCTGAAGTTCCCATAAATATCAAAACATGCTGATCTTGACAGACCCCGATTCAATTTATTTAATCAATAAGAAATTCAAATGATGGAGATTCGTTATGACTCTCACAGA
>CM046893.1:17311972-17528030 GCA_025688845.1 Cucumis hystrix
ACAATCCATCCAAGAACTTCACTAGATTACGTTATCCTAAAACAATTGTTAGAAGTTCCAATTTCTTGCATAACGTGGTAAAGATTAAGAATCTTCTGCATTCATAAGCCATCTTTTGAAGCAGATGAACGCAGTGCAGGTGAAAGTGAAAAGAACTATCAATATTTAGGTACACACATAAATTCGGATCAGTTACTTGAAAAACAGATCCGAGAGGCATAATCATGCGTAGAAGAAACCAGAACGGCATAAATACATAACCAAGAATTTTCCTAAATGAAGAAAAATCACAAACCCAACAAATAATAACAAAAAACAATATACAGGTGAATCAAAACCCAAATTGCAATCGAAATCAGAACTCCACATAACTACTCTTCCATTTTCCAAAGAGGTGGAAAATCCTAGTGAACTTTCTATTCAAACGACCCAACAAGCACACAAGAATTTCGTTACTCACCACTTGACTAAAGTTCTATTGGCGTATTAATCTTTGGCACAAATAAAACAATAAAAAAAATGCACCCCCACCCTCACACCACATAAAACATCTCTAAAAAACAGAGCATGAAAATTTTCCGTCTGCACAACACATAAAAACGTTTCAGAAAACAAAGAAACCCAAAAGTCATCCAGAAAAAAAGGGGATGGAGTTCGAAGCGATATTAAAAAGAAGAAAAAACCCAACAACCAAAAACAAAGAACCCCATCCCCATCAGAGGTCCTGAAAGGAAGAAACCTAAACCAGAAAAATACCCATATACATTGACAAACAGATCTAAAGCTTAATCCACTGAGAAACACAGTCCCATACAAGAGTCATACACAAGGGGGGGAACAGAAACGTACCAAAATTTAATCGGCGGATTAGTATCTGCGTGTGAGTTAAAAAGGTTGGTTGAGAGAGGAGGAGGAAGAAGAAGGAATATGAATTTGAAGAGGGCGATGTGGAGGGTGGAGGGTGGAGGGTTGAGAGGGAGTTTATATAAAAAACGAGAAGAGCGAAGGAATCTGAAATTGAATAGAAATGGGAAAAAGAATGGATATAGAAGAGACGATGGGACGCTGACGATGCGGCGTCTGAGCTTAAAGCAAAGAAGTAAAGGACAAAAACATTGCTCTCTTTTAAAGCTCTGGTTTCTCTTCAATCACCTTTCCTTTTCCTCCCTTTCCTTTTTTTTCTAACTCGTATTTATTAAAAAAAATAAAAACTAATTTCTATTACGAATAGAAAAGGCATTGTTACGAACAAAATTATAATTGTTTTATTAGAAAAATATTTATGAGTTTGGTGAGATTTTATCTTCTTTTACTGAAGATATTTAGGATTTTATCTTCTTTTACTGAAAATACTTACTTGTGTATAAAAAAAATTAATGCATGGGATTTTTAGATGTAAATTACTTTAATGATTAGATAAATCTATTTTCTAGTGGGTATTTTGGGAACATTATGATTAATGTTGGTAACCTCAAAACCTTGGAATTGGTTATATAATATGTTTTTCCTAAAAGAGATTATATGGTAATTAGGGATATGATTTAAAATTTATCTTAAAAAGTAAATGGACATAAATCATTCATGACAATCCCAACAGTAAGATAAAGATAAAATGATAATAAATATTATATTTATATAATTACGGAAAAAAAATCTGATATTGTTTAATATAATCTTTCTTTTTTTCTTTTTTTATAAATATCATTAACATTTATAAATTTTAGATTTTTTTAGAATTATAAAAATAGTAAAAATAACTATAAACATACAAGAAAAAATTATATTCTATCAACCATAGATTACAATTTAGGTCCATTGTCACATAAATAGCATTTGATTGAAAGTAAAATTTATAAATATTTTAAATCATTTTGTTATATTTCAAAACAATCATAAATTTTAGTCACATATTTTTTTTAACAATGGTAGAGTTTTCATTGAAAAATTATTTTAAGTTAGCAAAACTGTTGAAATTATTTACAAATACAACAAAATTTCCTAATTTAGATAAGGTATTGATAAAGCTTATAGATAAGGATATAATCTAAAATTTCGATTCATTTTGGTATATTTGAAAACAACTTTTTTATTAGTAATAGTTATTTTTTTATTTTTAAACTTATAACTATAAGGGACATTTTTAAAAATAGTAAAATAAGTTAAAATATTTACAAACTATAATAAAATTTTGGATTTTATCAATCACAGAAATTGTTAGACTTCTATCATTGTCTATCAATATCACTAATAGAAGCATATCAATGTCTATTATTGATAGAATTTGACAAATTTCCTATATATAGTAAATATTTTGTCAAATTTGCTATTTTTGACAATTCCTCTAACTATAAAGTAGAACTTATGATTTTCCTTTTAAAATAAACAATTGGAGATATCAATTATAAAATGTGGATAAATGAATAAATTTGATAAGACATGAGTATTTGTTGTTTGCAAAACTAACGAAAGCAAACCATAAAACCACGTATAAAATATATGAGATGTAGTATATGTTTGATATAACTGATATACTTGATACACTAAGGATATACACTTGATATAACGAATGATATATTTGATAATGATGCATTTGCATGATATACTTGTTAATCATGTTTTTGTTTATACTGTTGATAAACTTGATACAGTTAATAATGTCGTTCTTAACTAAAAAACTGCTAACAAATTCATTAGCCAATTACTCTTTTATACTCTCGACAAACTTGATACATTTGACCAATATACTTGATAGCGAGATATTTGACTGATATATTGTTGTTAAGCTTGATAATGTAATACACTTAACTAATATATTTTTGATAAACTTTGATCGTGCACTATTTTATAATGTTGATGCACTTGATTGATGTATTCCTAATACAATTGACTGATATATTTTGATAATGATGCGCTTGACTAAGTTGATATACTTTATAATGATACAATGATTAAAAAAAAAACTTCCTTGCAGTAATAGACCCCCTACACACACATCTCTCTATCACCCACTAGCACTCCTCCACACCATCCATCGTCGCTCCACCTCCCAGTCGCTTACCTGCATCAACTAATGGATGTCTGATCATTGGTTGATGTTTTTCTCTATCGTTCTTTCTCCCTCACTATTACGTGATTGTTTATGACAAATATGGAATAAAAATACTTTAAAATTCGTTTTTGAAACTTTTTTCATAGTTGCAAAGTATCAAATTATTGGGGATACACCTACAATATAACATATTTAAATTGTCACGCCCATTGCAATTTTTGAAAATTTTTGGGCTATAGTATGTCTAATGAGTGAGGAACTTACCGTTGCCCTTTAACCTCAACCTCAACAAAATTCTCATGAAATTACAAGGTCTTGCTCCCAAAAATAAAATACAAAGTTACTTCAACATCTCATGGACAAGAGGAAGAGGAGAGCATCTGATTCTTAAGCTACAACCCAAAATAAACGTAAATATTAATCGTAAGATAGTAGAAAAAAGATGATGAAGAAGAAGAAGTTTGAGCTCCACTTCGAGTTTCATCAATCCACCATGATTAAACCCTAAAAGAATGAAGATAATGTTTATTCAGGCGAAGCACAGTTTTTTATGAGCTAGAGCACACCTGCATTTTGGTTATTGTCTTGCAACACAGGTACTGTGCACAACAGTGCTCAATGGTGCACTCTCTATCAAATGGTCATGTGCACGCAGCCTTCTTTGTTCGTCCAATCTTGAGTGCAAGGTAGTACTGTTGCACTCCTACCATTGTTGCCTTTAACCTTTGAGCGTCGAATACATCACATGGCAAGCGTTCACTACAAGAAATTTTGGATTTCTTGACGCATAAAATCGTTGGGAGATATACGAAAATGCGTTGACAAAAGATCTTTCGATGCATAAATGTGCGTCAAGACAGGGGTAGGGCAAAATTCATCAGGAGAGGCCTTCCCGACGCTACATATTAGTGCGTCAGAGTTCTATTATTTTTTTTAAAAAAATACCTTCCAATCGTTTAATTAATACATTACATTATATAATAAAAAAGTGCAATTAAACAATAAAATAACTCTAATCAAATATGTCTAACTCTCCCCATCTTTTAAATTAATATATTACATTATATACAATAATACTTCTCTAAAATCAATTTCTTGCACATGGGAGCATATCCCAATATGAGTGACTATCATTGTCACACCCGTCCTAGATCACCTACTCTCGACCTGAGAGACAACGTGAAGTCAATTGACATCGTTCCTCTTTTGAACAATACCGATTGACCCTTGCTATTAAACTTTTTGTAGATACTATACTAATTTAAAACTTATGTAGCAGACAAGCATCAAAGTATAAAATATACATTAAACAAATTTCATTACATGAGTTCTTTTAACAAAATAAGGCTAAATGCCTTTCATTACAGACGACAAATACACATGCTCTAGCTTGACCTAAGAACTAACCAAAAGTAGCAAAACTACCAACAACTTTGCACAGCAGACTGGAGACAATAGTCAGGCTTTCAAATCATGATCTCTACCTGAAAAGTGAAAAATATTTGGAAATGGTGAGCTAAGTAGCTCAGTGAGTGACAGTTTTATAAAACATGCTTTTAAAACAATTTAACTTTAAACTTTGTCTTTTGCATAAATTAATTATGAAACATTACATAAAATCTTTTAAAACTCTTTCTTGACAAACTATTTCTAACATTCAAAGGCTCTTTTACTTTCTAGAATGAATATCAACTTCAACAGTTTAACTTAAACTTTCTTTTCAATTGCTATACCACATGAATCACAAGGATGGAATCTGAGACACTCTGGTGGACTCTTATTCTGTGGTATGATATTTACGAGACGAAATCTAGACATTAGTAGTGCCCTATCTTGTATTAGCTACAATGAGGTGGTAAACCTACAGATCTTCATCTCACGAGATGAGAAAATTAGATATCATATCTGTAGAACCCTCATCTCATTAATCTATCCCAGTGATAGGAAACTAGGTATCTACTGAATACCTTCATGAAAGGAACCTTTGTGCACAAGCCATATCCCCCACAGGGTTGCTATTTATATCTTGGAACATTGTTGGTATAGTTTAAAACATGCTAAAATCATTTTCTAACTTAACAACTTATCATAAAGATACTTGCTTTGTAAATCTCATAAGTAAATTCATCAAGAAATACATGCTTGTCAAATATTTCTAAATTCATGCTTTGTAAACACCTTCTAAATAAGTATACTCAAATATTCACACATCAAAACATGCTTAAACATTTGATAATAAATCATATTTAGAAATCAACTTTAAACTCATTTTATCACTCACAGATAGTGGCTTAAACTCTTGACTTGTAAACTTGCCCTGTCTCCTCTTGACCTTAAATAATGAAAAATAATTTCATTTAATTCTCTTAAGTCATAAAAATATAAGAACTTCACTTAAAATTCCCAAGAAACACAAAAAACAACCTAAAAACACATATTTGGCATGGCTGGCGCGCAGGGAGTGAGCGACAAGGCTGGCACCTGCACGCAGGGCCTGGGCAAGCCTTGTCGCATGCTAACCTTACAAGAGGAGCATGTTGCGTGTGCCTTGCATCTCGCATGGCTGTTCTTTGCACTCAAGGCTTGTCGTGCACTTGCTTGCCCACACATGCCTTGCGCGTTGCTTGCCTTGCGCGCTGGTTGTGCGTCCAACACAAGCCCAAGTGCACCATGCTAACCTCTTTTAACCCAAAACGCACGTCCATCTCGCCTAACAACCACTCACACTTAGCCAACCACTCGGATAGAATCTTATCTTCACTTTAAAGCTCAATATCTTAAAATACAAAACTCAAATAAAATTATTTCCTTTTACAAAGTTGCTGGAAAATGTCCTATCTTTCTTATCTCAAACGTTTAGCCAAAAACTCTACGAATTATGTTCTATAGCGTCCTTGAAATGAAGATTGCTCAGATTCCTTTCGGAAATGACCTTTCGTTCTTCTTTCAACTCAAACTCAATCTTCCTCTCATCAATTCTAATTCAGCAGCCCTAGCTTAGAAAATTGACTATTTTTTTTCTTTTGAGACTAATTTCAGAAAAAAAAAATGCATGAGTAATTTGAGAGAAATTCCAATATGAAGTGACCTATTTATATTAAGCCTTGCATGAAAAATTCTTCACTCCTACTTGACGAAATTTAACCTATGCATGCACATGGCACCTGTAAAGCACTCCATTAACTCCACCTCTTCATCATCTCGCCAAACTAAAATGCTAAAGTGTCAAACAACAAGACAAACACCTTGTCAAACGCCAAACTAACCTCTCAAGCAAGTTTTCTCGCATGTCTTAAGTGCCCACTAACCTCTAAGGACATCCTTCTCGCCTAGTGCAAACGCCTAACATACTTAGAGGTTTTCTTCATCCTTCTCGGCCACACACAACGAAAACTTTTCTTTGGTCGCCTACCACCATCAGCTTGCCTAAATAACCTCTTTATAATTTATTTCTTCATCCTTTGGTTGCCCACAAAGTCCAAAACGCCTAAGGTGTGGACTTAGCCAATTTTCCCTCTTTTCAACTTAACCTCCTTTAACTTTTAAACCATTCCTTCTTTCTACCTACCATGACACATTTACAATGACGCTTCTCAAGCCTACTTTTCCATCTTAACTTCATTTAGAATCATCCTTTCGAACTCTTTGGAAAATCCAAGTTCCTTAGGGTTCGAGGTTTACAATCATTCTGTTGCAACCCAACTTTCTTACCTTGAATAAGGTTCTCTTTCTCTAAGAGACATAAGGATGATTGGAATAAATTGAAGGATATTTTAAAGATTGATTAATTTACTGGGAAACTCATATCAAAACTTAATAAAAATTCTCGAGCGTTTTAGTAGAAACAAAATCAAGAAAAAATGGATATAATGATTTGAAAGTCGATAATAGCAAACAATTGATTCGGAGACATGCATTCATCTTGTTTTTAGCCCATAATGAAGGAACACTAACCTCTTTTGTATTTTGTCTAATGTGTTGGAGCTACTCATCGTATTGGTTTGTGAGGAGTTTGAGCATGGATATTTTACACACATGGCACCAATGTAAATACTTGAAGTAAATCAATTCCGGTGGCACCTAGGTTTTGAAACAATTTGAATTGAAAGCAGAGAAACACGATAAGACTTCTTCAATTAAAAAGGGGCTGACAAGTTTAAGGAAAGAAGGTGGTAGGGTAGTCAGATTGATAATGAATGAAAACAAAAACAAGGCATTAACTGAACATTTGACACCAACTGGATTTTAAAAGAACTACTAGCATTGTGTGCAAAATGTTGAAGGAAAAAATATTAAGCAAATTGTTGCGTTGGGAGATGCCTTATCTCCCGACGACCTATCTTTCGACGGTGTTAATCAGTGTCAGGAGATCCATAATTTATTGTAGTGTCACATCAAGTGTAGTAAAAATATACAGCAAATAATTAACCAACGATCCTAATAGTAGTTCAAAACAACACAACCTAGGTGCCTTAAAATATATATAGACCCTCAAAAGTAGCTATCTAGTTTTTTAAGATCAATACCACAAACTCACATTACACACACGGATTGTTAAATGCTAATAAAAATCAAAACTATTTATGCTACATTATGCTACTAAAAATAACTTCACAGTTCATATACTATCATTTTAGATCCATAGGTTTCACAAATAGTTTTATGTAATATGTTGCCCTCTCTTTGTCAAACATTTACACTGACATATTTTGCAATTAGTAGTGCAATAAACAAATTGGTTGAGATATAGAGTCCCCTTGCCTTGTTTTGCTATATTAAATGATTAAACAAATTCTAAGTGTGAAATCCCAAATTTTCAAAGACCATTGGAACTTGCTAAGAATTGGAAAAAGTAAAGAAAAATGTGATCAAGGAAGAAAAGGTTGTGAAAATTTTGGCTAAGTGTCAAAGAAGAACATGACATGCGTTTGGAGGTTAGGATGGTGCTGAAAAGTGCATAAATAACATCTAAATGACAGTTATTGGATGACCAAGTGTTGGTTGAGAACCTCCAAGCTAGGCATTTGGATTATGTGTAGGCAGCCAAACCATGGAATAACCTCTAAAGAGCAAGTCTTTGTGTTTAGAGGATGCTTAGTAGACAAGGGATGCTAGACGAGATGTTCTATCAAGAGGTTAAGCTAGGTTTGGTTATGTGAAAGGAGTTGGTCATTTGCTAGGCGAGAAGACACTAAGAGGTTAGTAAGCTTAAAGACTGGCGGCCAAGGCTATGCAAGAAGGCTTGTAGTTATAAAGGTTAGTAGGTGAGAAATAAGGCATTTGACAAGGCTAGGCGTTGAAAGATGGTACGAGAGGAAGTCATGGTGATTAGTTTGACGTTTTGGACTCCTAGGCGTTTTGCTTGCATATTGGGCACTTGGTTTAAAGTGTGAAGAGGTGCATGAGATGTATAGTGACTAAGGAGGCGGTGTCAAGTGCTAGCCATACAAGAATGAGGTGTAAAGGGACCAAGTAGATAGTGTCAAGATTAATTCATGCAAGCATGAGGTGGAAAGTGTGAGCAGGAGGTGTCAATAAAATTTCATGCAAAGATCACTATTAATAGGAAACTTTCAGGAAGGGTTTCTCACAATTCACTAGTGTTATTTACTTCAAACCACTTCCAAAAGATCATAATCGTCTGGTAGCATAAGACATTCCTTCACCCGCTTCACGCAAGTTAGTGCACACCTATCCTACACCTCCTTTAATCTTTCAACCATCTTAAGTCACCTTTACAACATCTCTAGGATAGTTAGGTAGTTTTGATTCTTTTTATATTCTTTTAACTCATTTTTCATAACGCCTAGTTGAGAAGTAAACCCTAGAACTAAGCTTTGATATCAATTCCCTGTGTTCGATCCTAGATCACCCAAGTAAACCTTCTAGATGGGAGTTTATGACAAATGATTTCAGGGAAAACCTTGTGGGTGATCCCTAAACTCCCCAAATTTAGAACAATGCTTGTCCTCAAGCATCACTCTATATCACTGGTTGTCTCCAAGAAAAATTCCACCTTCAAGACCTACCTTCCTCTTCGCATCCCTAAACTTTTCATAATGTGAGCCAGTTTTATTCATCATTCAGGGTTTACTTTCTTCGCATACTCTCCACTATGAAAATATTTTTAGGTTCAGAACGCGGCAAGCTTAATACTCAAAATACCTTTGTTCATTCCCCAAAAAATCTTATTTTTAATTTTTAGAAGTGACTAATTTTTTTTTGATGAGTTTTGAATCCTTTTCTTGGCAAAGAAAACTTTTTATTTACTTATTTGGTTGGAACTTTGCAATGAATGAGAAATCATAGGCACTTTATGAGTCCATTCCTCTCCTCAACTATAACTCTTATCGCCACTTATTAATTAACTCCAGATTTTTGTTTTGAAGCTTTGCTTCTTTATTTTTAGTGATAGGAGGCAACATTGGAGTCGTTATGTCAATTGAATAAACGAATGAAATAATTTTTAAATTTGAAAATTTCACATTTTTACTTTGTTTTAACTTATGTTAAAACACCTTATAGGATTTTCAAAAAGTTTCAAAAGCTTTAGCTCGAACTTTGCACACCCCCAAATTTAGAACACACCAAATTCCTTATTGCTAAAAAAGGTATGATAAGATTTATCGTAGAAAAATCTTACAAACGAGATTTGAGGTAAAGCTTGCTTGCCTAATGATCTTTCGAGAACTATTTCCTAAGTAGGTTTTCTTGACAAGTTAAACGCCTAAATAACAAATGAAAATTTGTTCCGCATAGTTTGTATCGTTAGAGTTATAATTGAGGTGCAAAGAAAACTTAAAGTACTTAAACACGGGAGTCAAGCTTGAGAAGATGGAACTAAACAAATAGAAATTGCGTCAAGATTTTGTACGTATATTGCAAATAGAACAAATATAAAAGATTACAATTCACACAAGCACCTAAATGGTCATTTCAAATGAAGATATTAACACAACATCTATACCCTCGTATTTATGGTTGGCGTGGCTGGGAAGGTTCTCCTATAACACGTACTTTAGAGTCATTCTAAGTGAGGGGTCTTTCAATTTTAGGCGGGATATCAGGCACAATCACATAACCGATGCTGGTAGTATGGAGATAACAGAGTGTGGATCTGTACTAGATATCATTTCCTCGAGCCGCTCGCTTGATCACACTGATTATTGTTTGATTCTTTGCTTTGAGCTTTTGATTTTGTGTTTTGAGCTCTTATATTCCTGCCTTGAGTTCTTCAATTTCAGATTGATGATGGATGTTTTTGGTGTCAACCTCGAGCTCTAAATCTAGCAACTGCCTTTGATTCTGTTGTTCATTTCTTGTAAGTTGGTTTGGCATTGAATTAGTTCTCCAAATCCATCTTGCATTGTTTTACAAACGTTCTCATTGATGAACTTGAAGAAATACTCATCATCCTCATCATCCCCTACCGCATTCTTCTGCTTAGTATTCTGCATTGTGGTCTTAGGAGTTTTTTAGGCGACGAAGGGAAGTGTGTCTCGCCAGCGTCCTCAGGGACTATTTGTTTTCCCTTTTAGAGTGGGTCCTCAACTGCCGTTTACAAGACTTCTCTTTTGGGTGGCATTACATGTGTTAATGTCACTTCCTCTAATCCCTTAAACTCATTGTTAATGAAGGCCAATCAGTCACAAAGGGAATCTTCATACTTTTCTTGGAGTGGATCATCTCCTTGGTTAGTTAGGGAATTGTCAAGGTTGGGAGTTTTAGTGATTTTGGGATCGAGCAGCTCTGCGACAAGCGTATAAAGAGTTTCCTCTTGTCGCGGTGAGGAGATACGAGTGTTTTGGATATTGTGGGGTGGGGTTGGTCTTTCTGCGTGGGAGGTGATGGTCTTCTCAGTTGTCTTGTCAGGCAATGTCAAAGTGATGATTGTTAGTCTTAGTGGTCGGGGTATTTTTATCAATAGATAGGGTGACTTTCGCAAGGGAGAGAGGGTCTCTGAATTCCTTAGCCTTAGGTCTTTTCTCTTGTGTCCTTAACCCAAAGGCCTCATCCTCGCCTTTTTTTTTTTTTTTGAATAAGGGGGATTTGTTCCTTAATTTCTTCTTCTGTTTTATTCTCAACCTCCATTCCTTCACTTTCCCCATTTTGAGTTTTAAGGCACTTTCCTTCCACCTTGTTCTTGTGGAGGTTGAGAATGCGGTTGAGACCTGTCATTGTGAAAATCCCATCGCTCATCATTTTCTTAGGGTTTTTAGTGTGGGAACTGCTTGCAAACACAATTGTTCTATCAGGTAAGGGAATGGTCTGACACCAAGTGGATGGTTTACCCACGCATGGATGTGTTCGGAAATAATGTCACCAACATTGACAAGAATCTCTTACATTAAACAATAGAGCAACATTGGTTTGTTCAAAGAGATTGTACTGTCATGTCGTGTAGGCATTAACTTCTTCTTTATAAAACCTAGCCAAACGATGGCTTCTGTATTGAGATTATGCAGGAAAAGTCGATACTTTCCAATTGGCATCTTGTCCCAATTCGTGGCTTCTCATGAAATAGTATTTAACCCATCTTGCTTGTCCTTCTATAATGGGTTCTTCAAAATAACTTGTCCAACCGTGTTTTTATCCAAGCCAAAGAATACGTTGATGTGTAATGCCCCAAAATATACCCTTCCTTGCTTGACCACTGCGTAGTTTTCTTCGTCATTTATAAAACCTTTATAGAACATATTAACTACGCCTGGCCTGATTTAAATACTCCTTCGAAAAACTTCTCCCACTTGAACGCGTAAATGGAGTCCGTCAGGAAACTCAGCAACTTGCCTTTAAAGGGTAAGAGCCCCTTCTAAACTTTAAAGTTTTTGCTTATACGCTCAGTGAAGAGGGTCACGTTCTTATCACCTAGCTTCAGATCATCATTTTCTTATGCTTATAAGCCTATGTTGTATGCATGGCCTTTCTTGACTCCTTTTCCTGCTCGCCTTTTAGCGAATTGCCCCCTGGGAACCTCTTTCTTTATTGTGACCTTTTTCTTTGAAAGCTTTGCCACATCGTCTTCCACAGTACGTTCCTCCTCCAGTTCTCTTTCCAACTCCCTACATAGTTCATTGGAGCTTTCCTTGCCTTACTCTTATCCACGGAGAGGGCTATTTACTCAACTTTACTCAAGAGCTCTTCTCTCTTCCTCAACTTCATCTCTTTCCTTTTCGTTGCTAAGGCCTTAATGCCTTATGCCTTTAATTTGATCTTCATCAGTCAAGATCTAACTTTCTTTGTCTTTTTTGGGCTTTATTTGCAACCCTTTCAAATTCAGTTTAGGCAATAGGTGAGGAGGGTGTCTCTTGCTCTTTCCCACCTTATTCTTCCATCTCCTCCTGTCATTCCTTTGCTTCCTCTTCTTCTTTTTTCTTTTGTGCTCTCTCAACCTTCTCTTTTTCTTCTCCTTCTCTCTTCTCCTTTATTTCTAGTAGAGCCTCTAATTTATCGTCAAGCACTCTTATTTCAACTTCATTGATGATCATAGGCTTTCAATGCCTCATTTTCGCTCTTTTTCTTCTCAACCATTTTTATTGACACTTAGCTTAGACTACTCATTTCTTCAAAATTTCTTGTCCTACGGTTGTGTTTGGCTTGTTCTAACACATGACCATTTAAATGAACTTTATCAGTTCCTTCTTAAGGTTTGTTGGGTTCATGGGACATATATTTCTAAAGAGTTTGACTCAAAGTGCTCTTTTTAGCCATTTGGATCAGAGAGGAGGTATGTGAATGAGATGTAAAAGATTGAGAAAGGAAAGATGACCTTAAGTTCTCTAGAAGGGATAATGAAAGTACACGTGATAGCTTCAAATGGATTGCGGATGGTGAAAAATTGTGATTGAGGGTTTTGGGGAGCGTTTGTAAGATGGCTCTAGCCCTAGTTAGAGTTTGGTTACCACGGCATGCTTTGATGATGACGTGATGTTTTTACACCGTCTTTTGGATTTTCAACACGACGGATAATCATTACTTTTGATTTAAATTTGAAACGTTTCCATTTCCTCAAAACCCTAATTAACCCATGGGCTTTTGCTTTCCCTGGTAGGCTTCGCTAGATGACCATAATGCCTTGTGTGTTTTGAAATTGATCCTTGTTTTATCGGCTAATTGTTATGCGAAAGAACTTGCAGCCTTCCTAACTTATAAAAAATGTTTATTCTAGAGAAAAACAAAATGAAGGCAGATATGAAAGACAGACAAAAAAGAGCTATACACAAAAATAATATGTACAAAATTACTAATTCATTTTTTAAAGAGGTTAAGAAAAGTGATTGCTTTACGGTGTGGATTTCTCTACTTGGGTTGTAGTTTGTTTGTTTATATGTTTGGCATTAACCACATTAATCAATATTCGTTAATTGTGTGTACACTTCACCAAAGATTCACAGCTAAACTCTTCTCATTGTAGATATATTTCTGTGTCCACGGATATAGACCAATACTAATACGTTAGTTCTTCACTAGTGTTCGTAACACCAACTGGGTCAATTTATCGTTTTACCCCTAGGTTACCTCTAATCCTTAAATACCAGTCCTACCAATAAATAGAAACCCTCTCGAGCCATAGAGAGGGTTTTGTTCAAGTCCTGGAGACACAATTTAAGGGAACACTCATCTACTTAACCTAATGTAGGGAAGGAGTGAATTCCATCTTGTGTAATTATGTTTCTAGCTCTCCACTAGGTCTCGTCCCTAAAAATGATAAGCTTATTGAGTCAATTATTTGACCACTTTCACTGGTACAAATCAAAGGACAATCCCTCGTGAACAATAGTTCATAATACACTTAAGATAAAGACTAAGTTACCTAGGTCATCCTAGTGAGATAGAAACCTAACTAGTTAATGGAGTCACATCTAGTGGTTACTGTTTCGTGGTCCGATCTTATGCATTCTCATTGTATAGGATATCCTCACTCGCATGTCAACTACACAAATTCGTTGGATCATTGTGTTTGTATCAAATACAAAGTGAGTTGTATCCATAGTGTTACCAAGATAAGGTACCCAACCTTATCCCTATACTATAAACCCTTTAAGTTGATCTCGAAGATTGATCCCTGTATGTCTCTATATACTATTCAAGTCTTATTAAACAACTTAGGATGTTAGTTTATTGTATTTGGGTTATTAAGACAAAACAAATAATATAATCAATAATTATTACAATAATAACATTTTATTAAAAACAGTCAATAGATTATCTTTACAATCTACGAGTTTTAGGACATAAATCCCAACAGCTTACGTTGTTATAGTGCTTTTAAGTTTAATCCATATGATGTGTCATTGATTCAGGATCATTGCATGCAAAATGCTCTTCATGAATCTCTTCATTATGCAAGTGGATATGATCATTGCATGCAAAATGCTCCTAACATGCTTCATCACATACATCTAAGTCTTCGTTGTACAAGTTTTCCTATTGCCTGCCCAAGTGTAAGCGAAACAAAAGGTTTTCCTGGGTGATTCAGGGTCAAACATGAGGAATTGATATCAAAGCTTAGTTATAGGGTCTACTTGTCAATCAGGCGGTATAAAATAATAGATTATAAAGTATGAAAGAATGTAGAAAAGTTATGCCTACTTATGTATACCTAGAGAATTTGTCAGATCATTTAATGAGGGTGGTTGAGATGGTTGAAGCGTGGATCAACTAACTTGCATCAAAGAAGGGATGAATGAAGGTATGGCGATTAAGCTATATGAAAGCCTTTATGCAATACAACTTGCTTAATTAGTTTATGATTAAGATGCACTCCTCTCGAAGTCGTTAAACGCCACACTTGGTCTCCTTTCGGGATCCAAATGACTAAGCCTGTAAACCCTAAACCCTAAGAAACTTCGATTTCCCAAAGGATTTGAAAGGATGATTCTAAATAAGTAAAGATGAGAAAGTAGGCTTGAGAAGTGTCATTGTAAGTGTGTCATGGTAGGTAGAAGGATGAAAAGCTAAGAAAGATGGGTTTAAGAGTTAAGAAGATTAGGTTGAAAAGAGGAAACTTTTGGCTGACTCCATGGTCTATGTGTTTTGGGGCTTGGTAGGCGACAAAAGGAGGAGTAAATAACCCCCAAAGAGTTTACCTAGACATTTAGACAAGAGTGGGAGGAAAGCTTGAGTTGTAGATGTGTGCTCGAGATGGTTGAAATAAACTGCCAGTGCACTTTTGCTGAAATTAGTCTCAAAAGATCATAAATTGAGTTTATTTTGTAAGCTAGGGCTGCTGATTTAATTTGATGAGAGGAATATTAAGTTTTAGTTGAAAGAAGGACGAAAGGTCAATTTCAAAAGGAATCTGAGTAGTATTCACTTCGAGGAGGCTACAAAATGTAATTTGTAAAGTTTTTGGTTGAACCTTTGAAGGAAGAAAATTAAGACATATTACAACAACTTTATAGAAGGAAATATTTCAATTTGAGTTCTGGTTTTTAAGATATTAAGCTCAAAAGTGAGACTTGTTCTGGGAAAAAAGTTAAGTTCTAGCCAGTGTGGTGGTTGGCCGAGTGGTACGCTGTTGTTAGGAGAGATAAGGGTGGAATTTGGCTGTAAGAGGTTAGCACGGTGCTTTTAGGCTTCTGCTGGATGCACAAAATGCACAAGGCATGCGCAACAAGCCCTTTGCATAAAGAGAAGCAAGGCACGTGGTCATGGAGGCACGCGCATGCCCCTTTATAAGGTTAGCACACGGCAAGGCCTGCCAGGCCTTGAGCACGCATGAGAGCCTTGTCGCCCACCCCTTACACGCCAACCATGCCAAATATGTGTTTTTGTGTTGTTTTTGGTGTTTAGGGATTTTTTAGTGAATTAAATGGAATTATTTTACACTATTTTAGGTCGAGAGGAGATCAGACAAGTTTACAAGCCAAGGATTTGTGCTACCATTTGTGAGTGACAAAATAATTTTCAAATAAAGTTTATGAATAAGTTTTACATATTATTATTTAAGGATGTTTTGGAATGATTATTAAACTATACTGATTATGTCATTTGATTTACAAGCATGTTTATGAAAAGTGTTGAAGTATATTATTTAGAAAATGTTTCCAAAGCACGAGTTTAAAAGTATTTGGTAGAGCATGTATTTATGAGTAAGCTTGAGTTTCTGAAATAGAATTGTTTACTGTTTTAGAAAAATGTTTGAAAAGCATGAGTTTGATAAGAATGGTTTTAAGTAAGAAAACCATGATATTCTATATACCGAGTTCTCGATGATCAATGTGTAAAGTCTGGGGTATGAGGCTTTGCTGACCATACTTAACCAGCTACTACCGAGATTTGGCAGGATACTATGACCATCAAAGCTCTACTATCTTGATCGAAATATGGCAGGACAATATGACCATCAAAGCTTTATCTTGACCAAGATTATTAGATCAGGCATTATAGGTTAAGCTAATTACTATCGTGATCGAGTTTCCTAGGTATAGAGTATACAAAGATAAAAGAGTATTTGAAAGACAAAAAGAGTATAACATAAAAGAAGATTTCAAGATTTTATACTTATGTTAATCTTTATGAATGATTTATGTAAAAGATTAAAGTGTATTTGTTTTAAAGTATGTTTTAACAAAATCTTCACTTACTGGGCTATTTAACTCACCCTTTCCAAATATTTTCTATTTTTCAGGTAGAGATCGTGATCCGAGAACCTGACTGTGTCTCTAGTTTGCTGTGCAAAGTTGTAATTAGTTTTACTACTATTGGTCAGTACTTAGGTTTACTTTTGGGTGCACATAAGTTCTGTATAGGGTTAATATAGTTAGAATGTTATCTTTCTTTTGCTTAATGGGTTGTCTATAAAAGAAATGACATTTAGCCAAAACTTATTTCGAGTTAATAGAAGAAAGTTAGGTTGATGTGCATTTATCATGTTAGTCCGCTGCATCATATTTAATTTATTCAAAGTTGTTAGCTTTCCAAAAGATTTAGGAGTCAAGGTCAAGTGGTGTTGTTCAGAAGAGGAATGATGTCGGTTGACTTCACGTTGTCTTTCAAGTCGAGAGTAGGTAATCCGGAAAGGGGTGTGACAAAGACTAACTAAACAAGGTATATCTAAAAGTACTCATGTATAGAACTTATAGAGCTCTGCATTTAAGGATAGCAACCTCTCAGTGCCTAACACCCACACTTGTTCTCCTATCAAGATACCAATGATGGAAGTTATCTCACCAAGGTGAAGTTTGTCTCAAAACTCCTCATTGCGTGCGCTAGCTTTATCCCTGCTACTTACTCTTTTGGGTAGTTAGCGATATGCACTGGTTATGTGATGAACATAACTCGGCTAACGTGATAAGAGTTATAAGCAAGACTTCTTGTCAAGAACTAATAACAAAGCTAAACTACAAATAACACAAGGACAAGTGAACAAAAAGATGTGGATGGATTGAAAAAGGTATAAGTATACACTGTATTAAAGAATGTAGGCCTTTGGCCACTATATAATATTAACAACATACAATGTAAAGAATAGAAATGACGTTACAAGTTAGAGGGAGATACGGATGAGATCTTCTTCACTCAGACTACAAGCTTTCACATTACAATCTGACTGGAGAAGGTGAAAAAAACTTTACGGACGGTTGAAAGGCTATTCCTTCCCATCCGCTCTAGGACTCTACCCACCTCTTTAGGTGAGTAAGTGGTCTATTCAGACCTTTTCGGCCCATGCAGGTGTCATTTTCTTTGATGGTGATGGAGTTCTTTTATAGGTAGATTTAGCAGAAAAATCTAGTCTTCTGAACATGTCAGCACCACAAGCTACTTATGTTGTCAAGTCAAATCATCTTCATCTACCACTTTTGTCTTCTAGTGAATCTCTTCTAGCATCCTGATATGGTCTTCTCTGCGATTCGCCAGCTTCTTTTGTTATTACTCATGTGTTTAGACACTAAAAATAGAGTAAAACAGGCATAATGCTTATGTAAAGTGTATTTCCAAATATTCATGCATATACAACATAATCTACGTTTTGAGACACTTCTCTTGCATTTTGGTCCCATTATTCTACCTAAAAGGCTATAATAACTTGTATTTCTACAAGTTATCAATGATACATTACAAAAGCATCTCTGCATTCAAATTTGGAAATGAGGACGACTTGGTCTCATCGTAATCAGTGCTTCGTATAGCCATCCTAAATGTGTGGTCCCTTTCTGAACAACTTTGATCAATTACTTCAAGACTCTCTACTCTACTATCGTTCATTGCAATAAGTCCCTACTCGCAATCGTTCATTGCAATGTTGCAATTACCTTTTTGGTTCTTTTATCGGGTATTTAGTTAAGACAATGTGTCTCACTTAGCTTATCAAGTGGACACTTTCTTTGACGCCTGAGTAAAGATTCTTTTCTACAAGAGATTGGACAATTTCTAACTCAAGGCATTTGAGGTACACAATTTCATTTGCTTTTAGTCGAATCAACTAAGACTCATTTTTTCTCTAATCGAAAGGTTCACTCAATCTTTAGGGTGAGTCCATGCATCGCAGATTACTCTGGTACCACAAACCTTTTCACATGATCTTCGGATGAATGCATGATTCACTAGAATTAAGTGTGTGCCCAAATCAAAGGAAAACCTTATCTCTAATTCTACAAAAGAAAATCCCCAACAACGGAGCCAATAACTTATTTGTAGTTTAGAATGTTGGTTCATTAGGTGGGAAGGGAGAGTTTGAATGCATCCATCTCTATGTTCAAATTATGTTCTATTTTCTTACTTGCCACTTGTTGCTACTTTGTTATTTTGTCACTTTATGTTCCTAATTTGTCATTTTTGTTGCTACTTTGTCACATTGTCACTTGTATTTTGTTTTCTATTTCAGGTTATACGTGTGATCTCGAACATCGGTTTTTGGACATAGGAAGAAGATTTTGAGATGATCATGACATCGGTTTTTGGACATAGGAAGAAGGTTTTTGGACATCTCACTTATTTTAGGTTAAGATATATTTTGGTTAGGTATAGAATTTTTTTTGGCTTAGAGAATGATGTACGTGAGATTTGTGAAAACTTAATTAGCAAATCTCAAATATTACACTACTAATGTTACATTGTCGAACCAAATATTAGTTTTATTTTTAATAAAGAAGCTTTTTTTTTTTTTTTATATATTTGTTCCTCTATTAATTTAATTGTCAATTGATTATTCCTTGTGCATAATTAGGTATTATTGAAAAAAATTGCTTATTTAACAATTAAAATTCATATATAAAACTGTAAACCATTTATGCCGACAAAAATGACGTCGAAAAACATATGTTTTAGACCGCATTTAGAAAAACGGTTATATCAACAAAACATGTATTTTCGTTGAGAAAAATTATATGCCAACGCAACATTTTTCGTCCGTAAAAATGCAGTATGCTGACGAAATTGCATTTCGTCACTAAAACTTGTACGCCGACGAAATACAATTTTCTTGGAAGAACTTATTGCCGACAAACCTGTGTTCTGTTGCAAAATTGTATGTCGACGCAAAAATATGTGTCAAGAAAAAAGTACTTATGCCGACGAAACAAAATTTCGTCGACAAGAACTTCTCCCGACACAGATACGGCAACGTTCTTGCCGTCGCAAGAAATGTGTTAGCATAACTTATAGCGACGTTTTTTGGATTTTGGCCGACGTTTTTTTCGTCGGTAAAATTAGTGAAAATTCTTGTAGTGTTCACGTTTGGGTTTGTCTGGTATTTATTTATGCACACATAATCCAAGTCAAAAACTTGCTTGTCATTTTATGTGTGTATGCAATTGTTCATAAGCATGTTGCATTAAACTCTAACTGATTGACCTAGTGGATGATTAGGATAAAAGTATGCGATAAAAGGTGCAAACCTTATCCATGTATGCTGATTTCCAAATAATAACCATGCAGTACAAGTTTTTCTATTGCTTCCCCAAGTGTACGAAACGATAGGTTTCCTGAGAAGTTTGGGGTCAAACATAGGGATTTTCTTGCAAATCCTAGCTATAAGGCTTTCTTTTCATCTAGGCTGTATACATTAACTATACAGTATAAAGCAAAAGTATGATTATGTGCTAAGTCTACTATCTACACTAGAGATCCTGTAAAAAGTGGAAAAGAAACTGGCTTGTATTAAGAAAATATGAAGGAAGATCTCCACATTGTAAGCAATTTAATTATATAGTAGTTCCTGACACGATAGAGATCACTTAGTCATCTTCTAATTAAGGCAAACACCTCTCAATGTCTTAAACACCACATTTCCTCACCTCTTAGGATGCAAATGATAAAGCTTAATTAGGTGATTGCTATCTATAAGTGGTTACTTATAAGACCCATATTGCCTCTCTTTTAAGGGTAGAAACCTCTCAGCGCTAAAACATCATACTTGTTCTCCTTTTGGGACACAAATGATGGAGGTTTGATCATCAAGATGGAATTTGTCTCCAAACTCCTTCCTCCTTCTTGTGCACTTTAGTTATGTCCCTTCTACTTACTCTCTCAAGTAGTTGGCGACAAACGTTGGCCAAGCGATGGAGTATAACTCAACTAACGTGATAACCCGTATAAGCTAGACTTCTTATCAGGAACTGATCACATATATAAGCTACTTATAACACTTCAAAGGATGAATAGTGAATGAATGATAGATTGAAAAAGGATGAACATGCAATGTATTAAAGAATGTGGTCCTTTGGCCTTTGTACAATATAAACGTCATACATTACAATGAACTACAAAAATTAAAAGTAAGAGATGGGAGATGTTACAAGCTAGGAAGGAAGCAGATGGTGAAAACTTTCTCTAATCACCTTTAAGCTCTTGCTTGTAGTTAACTAGAGAAGAAGAAAGAACTTTTACAAAAGACAGAAAGGCTAGTCCTTTCCACCGGCTCTAATAGAGCTCTCTAAGTTTTGAGTCCATTCAGACACCACGCAGGTCCATACAAACACATCTAGCCCCATATACTTTTCTTGGCTGAGGTGGAGGCTTTATATAGACTACTTTTGGCTGATTAACTTCTTATTCTTTCTGTACATGTCAGTGACAATTGAAGTCTGCTAATTATTCTTCTGAATATGTCGGTGTTGAATGTCAGCGATGCTAGCAGTCTTATCAAGTCACATCTGCTCCAACTACCATTCTTGTTTGCTAGGGAATCTTTATCCTGTGATGGTGGTTCTTCCCCTAGAGATGTTATTTGCTAGACAGAGCTCCTATCGTATAGCCTTTGCATGCACTCCTCTTCGATTCACTATCTTTTTTTTTGTTTACAATCCTATGATAAAGCACTGAAAAATAGGGTAAAACAAGCATAAAGACTTATGCAAGTTGTATTCCTTTATATTTATGTATTTGTGATAAAAGTCATGCGTTTTAACACAATATCATGTGTTTTGGTTCCGTTGTTCTACCTAAAAGGCCATAATAACATGTATTTCTACAAATTATCACCCAACGCTGCAACGTTAAAGAACGATGCTTGAAGGCAATGACGTTCAATTGCTTGAGCTCCGCGGCACTAGAGAATTTTTTGGTCAAGGGCCACATCACTTTGAAGTTTTGATGCATGCCTCTTGCCCCATATTGCCCATTTTGGCCTATTTAACCATCTTTTCACATTGTATAAACATCCATTACATCATTTTTTAGTTTTCATCAAGAATTCTCTTAAAAGAACTTGTAATTGTCTTAAGATTCAATAAAATCTCTCAACAATTCTTCAAGAATGGCAATGCTTGTTCTTCATTTCTCCTTTACTCCTTCCAAATTCATGATGAACTAAGGTAAGCTTTAGGAAATTTTGGTGTTTTTGGTTTAATTCTTTGAGAATTTTTGTTTAATTTTATATTCTTAATTGATCTTTGAGATTGTTTTCTTTCTTGCTTTGCAATAATAAAATCCTTTAAGAATTGACTTGATCACCCAATCAATTTAGAATTTAATCTCAACTCCTAGATGTTTTAAAAACAATATCAAAGCATGAATGTCAACACTTTTAGATGAATTCTTTAGCATAACTTAGCATTCTATTGAGTTTACTTTGATTGTTGAATTGAAATTGTCCCCCATTAATCTTCTTTGAGATAGAGGCTATCTTGCTTTTAGAAGACTCAATTTGAAACCTTTGTCTTTATGCAATTTTTTTTATTGTTTGGAAATCGTTAAGATGGAAATATAATCATTTGAATTATTATGAATCTTGATGTTTGTCATTTGTTCATTAAATTAGGGCAATTGGTCCGTTAAAAACCAATTGATTGAGGATCAATTTTGATTGCAATAATTATCCATTTGATTCTATGATTCAGTTAAACTAAAACACTCAATTCCCGACTTTTAATTTTTCTCGAGAGAAACATATCTTGCATTACTTTGATTCTTGATTGCAAAGTAATAATAATTCCATAAAAATTGGATTTAATTTTTTTTGTTACTTTCTCTTATCACAATCAACTCCCTATTACTATAGTACTTGATTTTTGAAATTTTCTAACATTTTTTATTTCTTGATTGGAGGTCTAGCATCAAATTCTCTTGGGATCCTAACTCGAATTGCTATATTCTATCTATAAATTTGTTTGTTAGTTGGGTAATTTTCTTTGAAGAGCTTTTACGTAGTGACAATTCTTTTTACCCAATTCTTTTGTTCAAGTTTGTATCTTAGGTTGCATGTATGTTCCTTGTAATTGTATTGATTCTTTATTGCTATAGAGATTGATTCTTATATATTTTATTTATTGCAATAGAGATTCATTCTTGTATATTTTTCATCCTTAAGGACCCTACTTAAAAAGCTCATTTCACCCGTCGAAGAGGATGATGAAAGATGGATAGTCGTGACTCGTCAAAAATGGAGACAACCAAATTCCATTCAAAAGACTGCACTTCTATCAAGAGCATGGAAAAGGATGCAATCCTCATAAAAAGAAGAGGAAAAGAAACAAGATGACATATAAGCCTAAGTCCGTACAAGAGAAAGATGATGATCTCCCCAACCTCAACAACTGATAACTTTATTAGGGTTCCTCCCAAGAAACTTCATTTACGATCATCTAGAGGAAGTATTAGAAGTCATTGCTTGTCATGCTCATAAAATAACAAAAGTATTTGAAGAAATCGACCATTCAAAGAAAATCAAGCAAAGAATTTTTGTCTTTAATTGTATGGAGTCTTCAGCTACTCGATCTTCAGTCTTTAAAAGATTGAGTATGGCCACAATGGAAGAAGAAAGTCAATGTTCAACTTTTATTGCCACTCGAACTTGAGCTTTCAAAAGGTTAAGTATCTCCACAGCAAAGAAATATTGATCTTCAACATCTACTTTTGGTTATAAAAAAAAACTAGCAATCAACATGGAAAATGAAAACTTTGAAGGAAAAATCATTTCATGAAGAAAACAATGACGAGAAGATTCACGATTGTGTCCCTTCACGCATGAAAAGAAAATTGTCTGTTGATATAAATACAAAAGGCCCTTTGATGGTGAAGCCAAAACTCATCATATTAACAAAGGCTACAAGTGAAGAGAACGATCTAAGTTATGATGAAATGGGAGCTTCTGAAATTGAAGTGTAAAGAGCTCCTTATTGCAAGAGTCTAAACTATATGGTGATCCTAGCCCATATGAGTTTAAAAGGTGAACGACAAAAAAATCATATATATTTAGTTGAACTACATTATGACTTGATTCTTATGTTATTAAGGACACGTAGGTAGCTTAAAGGAAACTTTAAGTTCAATCCAAAAAAAAAAAGGCAAAACATATATATTTAGTTGAACTACGTTATGACTTGATCCGTTTCTTTAAGGGTAAGTAGGCAACTTGAAGGAAACTTTAAATTTCAGTCCAATGACTAAAGAAACAAAAAAAAAAAAATAAAAAAAAATTGAACTACGTTATGACTTAATCTCTTTCTTTAAGGGTACCTAGGTAACTTAAGAAATTTAAGTTCAGTCGATAAAATGTTTCCACAAAAGTAAAGGTGCCATAATCACCTATATGTAGCTTTATGAAATTGACATTGTTTATCCCATTGAAGAATAAAATTTGCAAATTGAAAGATGTTCATTCCCTATTAGGGGCATCACAACAAATTGGGGAAAATTTCTGTGGGGTCGTCTTTATGTGAACCAAACCATGATGCAACATGAAGTCAAGGAGTGGCAAGATAGAGTTGTCTAAACCTTTCTAGAGTCATCTCTATGTGAACCAAACCATGATGCAACAAAGAGTCAAGGAGTGGCACGATAGAGTTACCTAGACCTTTCCAGAGTCATCTCTATGTGAACTAAACCAAGATTATTTATAGGGTATTTCTATGCAAACCATTGTCAAGGATCGTCTTATATGTGTTGACTTACCCAACATACCTAAAAAAATAATGATAACAAAGAAAATCATCTTTTGCAAAAATAAGCTAAAGACGGTGAGATTGGAAAAGTTATTTCTTCAAGGTAGATCACAACAAAAATTTCTGTTGAAGTGTAGCATAATAGAGTTGGTAAAAAAGAAAACGATGAAGCAAGAAGAAAAGGGAAAAACAAAAACAAAAAAGAGATTTGAGAATTTCTCTCTCCTACCTTACTTCGTGATATTTTCTTTCTCGTACTAGATGGAAAAAATGATTAAGATGTAGGTCTATTTGTAGTGCCAACAAGTCAAATTATTTTACATATATGACCTCCATTTTTAGGTCAAATTTAAATTGAAGATATAATTCCAATTTTATCTCAAAGATTGAGGACTTCTATTTATCTCAAAGATTGAGGACTTCTATTTATCTCAAATACATTCCAAACTTCAAAAACATCACGTATTCAATTTCTTAAATCAAGCGTACACATTTATCTGAGAGAGAAGCAGAGAACCAAGTACTAGAGATTGATCGAACCATAACGCATCAAATGAACACAAACACAATAAAAAAATACAAAGTTCGACATCACGAAACACGTTTCTCCAAAAACCTCATTTGGAAAAAAAAAAAAAAAAAAAAAGAAGTTAGTAAGAAAATTATTTAAAGTCATATTGTAAAATTGGAGATTAATGTGGTGGTCCGTGTCCCTTTGATTTGAAACTCACCTAATTAATAATTTCCATTAATAATATACTAAAAACGTTATTCTCATAAGGACCATACTCATAAATTAAATGGGGAGTAGGAAAGCCTAACACAAGACTTTAAAGAAATCCTAAAAACAAAAACACTTTCATACTAATTTCTTTTTCTTTTTAAATGCTAATGTCTTAACATTAAATTCATGAAAAATCTTCAATTTTATTTTGTTTCCCTTGTAAATTAGGACTTGTAAATAGGGAGAATTAATCAAATAAATCCATCATAATGGAGACTTGATTAATCTTAACCCTAAATCTTAACCCTAAAGTTTGTACTTTTATCATTTGGTATAAAAGATTTCCAAGAATTTTCAACTTTCACTCCATTAATTAGAGATATCATTCAAAACTACAAATTTATTTGATAACCATACATTTTTAATTATTTCATAACCATAAAATTTGGCCAACAACCCATTATTACATAAAAATCATGACAAAAACAAATTACAAAATTTCAAATAGTTTGCAAAACTTAGCTCCAATTTTAAAATACTCATAAAAATTAGATAATAGCACAACAAAAACATTGGTAAAAAGTAGTCTTTATAAACTCACCTAATTTAATTATAACATTTTTTTTTCGTGTATTACAAATTTCAACTTATAACTAGGGATGGATTTATGAAAAGGGCAAGAGGACACATGTCCCTCACATCGTGTTGGTATACATGTGCGTACTACTTTTTCTATTAAATAAGAAATAAATATTTTTATTTTCAATATTAAAAACATGAGCGCTTGGTTTGTTGGTCAAATTGAAGGTCCTTTTATCTTGCCTCCAAGCTTTGAATTCTTACTGGTGCATTATTTTATTTTTGTGTACTCATTTATATACAAATCTTTTTAAACTCTAAGGACACATTTCAAAAATAACGTTTTTTTTAAAAGGAATTGTAAAAAATTGAGTTCATTTGAAATATATGACAAATATAAGAAAGAATGGCAAACTATGGTGAAAGATACAGTGATTTTTATGGAAAATTCCTTTAATCCAATCGAAGCCTACGTGGACTTCACAACATTTATTATTATTATTATCATTATTATAATTAAAAAATAAAAAATAGATGCATTAATTGAACCATTATTAAAAAAAGATAAAATTTTGTTATTTGTTTTAAAAATCTATAACTTAGTTCAAAAGTTACAATTTTAATCTGAATTTTTATAAATATTAATGAAGTTTACTTTTTTGTGACCCAAAACAATGACAAATTTTTTTAAAAACATATTATTGCAAAAGAGAAAAAAATGAAATAATAATAAAAATAAAAATAAATATAGTAAGCATGGATCTTTATCCTAAAATTTAACTTATGTATATTAAATTTTAAATTTAATGAAAATATTTTCTTTTTATAATGTAAATTTAAATTAGTTGGGTTTATATTTAAAAATATTTAAGAAATAAAAAAAAAGATTTAAATAGTTGATTCTGCTTCTTATTTGGCATGATTAGTATCCAAAATTTAAGTTTCGCAAAAGGAAAAGTTACCAAAAATAATTTGTTACGAGTAAATAAGGAAAACCCTCATTTTACATTATTATTTATGAAACAAATATAATTATATATGGTAATTTGTTTTAGATAATGAGAAAGGAAATACAGTCATTATATATGGTAAACTATTTTAGGTAATAAAAAGTATTGAAGTTGTGGACCCGATCCACGACTTTGTGCATGTTAGACACATGGCAACGTTGACTGTGAGTGGGGATTGTCAGTCACATAGCAGCTGTTGACTGCCAGTGAGGACGACTTACCATTGTTGACTACCCAATTTGGGCAGACAACTCACTAGAGTCGTGGATGTCCATGACTTCAATGCCTTGTCGTGTACCCTGTCTACGACTTTAACACGTTGCCGTAGACCGAGTCCATGACTTGAACTAGTCGTGGACCCCACCACTACTTCACTGCTATTTTTTACAATAATTTCTCTCTTACCCTATTTTTTATATTATTTTATAAAACTTATTTGTTTGATAACTATTTATAAACTTTGTTTGATAGCCATTTTGTCTTTTATTTTTATGTTAATTTTTAAAATTCAAGACTATAAAACAATACTTATACATCCAAACTTTTCCTATTGTTACCTTTTTTTTTTATTGATAATTTAAAAAATCAAGCCAAAATTTGAAAAAAAAAAAAAAGTTGGACCTATTTAACCATTTCGATTTTAGTTTTTGTTTTCTAAGATTAAGTTTATTTTCTTTCTATATCTCACAATGATTTGCTTATTTCTTAAATGCAATGGTTGAATTATTAGTCAAATTCGAGAAACAAAAAAATCATTTTGAAAGTTTTTTTTTTTTTAAATGACTTAGATTTTTTGAACAATTGATAGAATGTAGATAACAATAGAAGAAAATTGGTGGTCGAAGTAGTGTTTATAGGCAGAATTTTCAAATACGAAATACTTACTAAATGGGACTTTAATTTTAAAAACTTGTTTTTACTTTAGAAATTTGGCCAAGCTTTCAACTTTTTTACTTAAGAAAAATGCAAATTCTAGATCAACCATCTAGTGTGGAACAAATCATGTATAAACTGCAACAATAGCAAATAACACAACTCAAGAAAAATAACTAGCTATAAATGTAATCTTTCAAGACAAAAATAAAATATATATACTAAATATAAAATGCACTCTGAGACGAGAATCATTACACTATTTTGATACTTTATATCTTTAATATCTCATATTCTGCCCATCTTTACATTTAATTTAGTCGAGATAGTTGCATGAAAAAAAAGGTATATTTTTCTTTATTTATATGAGTGTGATTTCATCTATACCATAAATATGGAACAACACAATCTAACAATGAAGATATATATGAACTTACCATCATGTCATTTTCTATATGTTACAATGATTACTCAAAGAAGAAATATATATCATTTTTCATGTATTGACAGTCATCTAGAACCACAAATATAAAACATGATGATCTGACAAATATATATCATTTTTCTTTATTGGACGAAAAGTCTCATGTGTTCTTTGTCCAATTACAAATTATTTAGGTCAAAATTGTTGCATAATGAAGTTATGCCACTTGCAATAATAAAGACCTATGGGATGAACAGTCATGTTCTTTGTCAAATTACAAATTATTTGAATCGAAATGGTTACATAAATACAATAGAAATATTGGACGAATAATTAAAAATTTTGTTCCATTACAAATTGTTCAAGTTGAAGTGATTACTTAATCAAGTTATATGTAATCTAATTTTCATATATGAATGTAATTTAGGTAAGAATAAGTATACAAGTGATGCTATCGCATGTAGTTTATTGGCCACATATTTCATATTAGTCTCTTTCTTTCTTTCTTTTATATAGTGAACAAATTTTGGTTGGAAAATTTGTGAATGTTCACCCTCCTAAAACAAGTACATACTTTAATCTCTTAACCTCCTCTTGTCCAATGACCCATTTGTGACAATATAATATATTGTTTGAGAGATAGTGTTATATCTTTTGACAATAAATTTTATTTAATTAATTTCTCTTAAAAATAATTAATTTTCAAATGTATATCAATCCTAATATTTAGATATTTTGTTGGATCCATAGACGTTGGATCTTTCTCCACAAGAAGATTTTCAAGAAGATATTTTAATTTCTTCATAGAAAAGTTTCCTCAAGATCCTTGACCAAAATCTTTAAAGTTAAATCTTCAAATCTCCTTTGAAGTACAACGAACTCCACCTATAAATAGATGTTTCACTCTCTTACGAATTTATCGAAGAGGACACACCAAATAAGAAACTATAGAAGAATGTTGATTAAAAGGTAAATCTTTACCTTCAACTAAACAAATACTTTCATGAAGAACATATTACCTCTGTAAGATCAATCCAAGAAAAATGAAGATAAGGGATTAAAAGAAGACTTCAATTATCTAAATCAAGGGAAAGATTCAAATATAAAAGTCAAGGAAGCCTGATATTTAGTAATAACAACTATTACTAAGAGTACCAATAAAAAAGGAGCGTCATATGGACATCTAGATTAATATAGTTCTATATAACACTCTTACAATGTCGTACTCACTTGAAACTTAATTGATAAGTCACTTTATCTAAGCATAAAAGCTCTACAGAAGTAGGTGTGATTTTCACCAAATTGGATTACTAGAGTTATAGTGTTCATTTTCTCATTGTTTCCTTAATTAACAACCTAGCCTTTAACTAAAGTAACAATTTTTAAGTAAAATAGTTTATTTTAGTTTTTAATTGGTATCATAGAAAGGTTTCGCATAATGGATCTTATTAAAGAAGGGGAATCTACTACTCGACCACCAGTCCTAGATGGCACGAATTATGCTTATTGGAAGGCTCGCATGACTGCATTTCTTAAATTCATTTATAGTAAAACATGGAGGTTGTGGTTACTGGATGGGAACCTCTGTCACGCCATGCTCTGCAACCCGTTTTGAATCTCCGCATCGTGACATGAACAACTCTAACACCTCAAAATGAAATGCCAAAACGTTCAACTTAAGTTCTTGAACCTTAGCTTCCTCGCCTAGTTCCAACTGAACTCTTTAACTACTAAGCGATAAGAATAACATAGAACACTCGACAACAACTTCTTGTATTACTTAAACAAAATACTTTCCAATTACAATGTACATGCTTGCTTTACAATAATACTTAAAAGCAAAACTTAAGGCCTCCAACGCCTAGTGCAGCTCTTTCAAGCTTAAACTTAGACACCTAGCCAATGTCTTATCGCATAGCAGTTCACCTTACCCTTCTCAACTTGGCCTCAACGTCTTGTAATCTAGGAAAAGAAAACTTAACACGTAAGTCAAATACTTAATAAGTCATGAGGTTTTGGAAATCCTTTTAGGGAATACAATCACGTAAATACATTTCATAAAACAAACTCCCAATGCTTCATTCAATAAAACATAAATCACACATTAGTCTTTCATATTTCTTTCACCAAGAACATGAACCATTTGAAGGGATAAAAACCTTTGACAGCGTAAGATTTTACAGAATCATTCCCCAATTTAATTTGAAAATCCCAAAATACCAGTGCATTAGCAATATTTAGAATCAAATATCTAAATACAAAACTAAACATGTGACGACCTAGACTTTTCGGATCTTGTCTAAGTCGTTACGTTTACCCAAAACCGTTTGTTGACAAAAGACATAGCAAGATTCAGTTGAAACCGTAAGAAAACGAAGGAAAATTTAATCGGACCCTATTTCCAAAATACAAAATTTCAAATGCTGTTTACAAAAAAATTTAACTATTTGTAAACTTAGTTAAATCAAAATATTTTCAAACCGTCAGCGGAAGCAATTAGAAGACAGTCCCATAAGGCAAATCACGATTCCTTCTTGTCCCTCGTCGGTCTACCCCTCGTGTTACCTTTGCCTGAAAAGTTAAACATAAAAAGGGTGAGTATTAATATACTCAGTAAGAGACCCACTACTGGTCCCGTTAGGAAAAATAAATTATTAATTTCCTATGGGGTACCCTGCACAGTCACAGTCTTGTGATCCCGTAGGATACACATATCAGTCTAGTGCTCCCGAAGGATGCACGTATCAGTCTAGTGCTCTCGAAGGATGCACGTATCGGTCTAGTGCTCCCGAAGGATGCACGTATCGGTCTAGTGCTCCCGAAGGATGCACATATCAGTCTAGTGCTCCCGAAGGATGCACAAAGGGTGATAATCCCGTATGAAACCCGCAAGGTAACTACCCACTAGGAAACTAATAATTTACCCCTCAGTCCCTTCTGTACATCTTAACAGTCAATATACAACCCAGTCAAACGTCTTCATCACGTAAACTTTCCACTTAACTTCAAACAACCATTTCATTCCAATTTAACCTAAGGTCAGTCAAGAAACAAATCGACACATCAGTCAACAACTAAAATAATCCTAACATTCATTTCAGTCTACACTGGCACTACCATGATGTCTCTTCCGTTCACAATTACACTACCATAGTTGTATATCGTATATTCGGTTTACACAACCATCTACCAGTTCAAGCCACACCTTATATGAGCCGCATCTACAAAACTTCAGTCATTCTCACGTCCTTACAATTGTACATATACATAACCAGACAGTCATAACATGCATTCAACCACAAGTCTACATTCAAACATACACATCATGGTCGTTATCCCTACTCAATATAACAGTACGATCTATGCAGCCAATACATCCAAATATTTTTTATTTGAGTCCAGTAGAAAGTCCTTTACCTTGGCGTTAGGTAAGCTCCTTAACCGCGCAAGGTCTGTGAAGACGAACCTAAACATTAAGATAAATACTTGATATCTTTCTCCAACGCATCATTCATTTAAAATCAACCCAATGTGATGTTTCACAACTTACCCAAATTCACGAAATAAGCTCCAATTAAAACTAATGTTCGTTGTGAACCCAACGACTTCAAGCGTTACCCTCAACCTAAGATTGAACATCCAAGCAACCAATTTAACAACATCAACAAATCAAAATTTCAATGTAGATCTCCAAATTCATCAATTTCATCCTTACCCAACGAAATTACAACGACGTAGCGGCAGCGGCACACAAGACTAGGGCAAGTGACATTGTGCAATCAATTTGGGCATGGGTCGGCTTCCAATCCGCTGCTGGAAAATGGGGAGACGCGGGCTGGAAGGTGAGAGATGTGCGGTTGGGCTTCACGGATGGAGATGTGGCGCGGCTCGGACGAAAAGGTGGGGCTGCACGGCTTGGGCTTCGTCGGACGGTCGGAACAGAGGAGCGGCGGCTGCGCGGCTCTGATCCGTTGCCCTCGGCTCAGGTTCGCCTTGAGTTTAGTGGAAGAAGACGTGGCTGTTGAAGACAGACGAAACACGGCCAGCGGTGAGGCTAGGCGGGGCTTCGTCGGAATGAGAAGGAGAAAGGAAAAGGGGCGGCGGTTAGGGCGTTTCGGCTGGTTTTCGGTCGACGGACGAAGCGTCACGGCGTGAGACAGACGCGGTCGGCGTGAGGTTGAGCGGAGGAGAAGAGAGGAGGGTGGTTGGCGGCGGCGGCTAGGGCAAACGGAAGGAGAAGAAGAAGAAAAGAAAAAAAAATGGGGGGGGGGGGGGGGGGTTCGCACGCGCACGGGAAGGAGAAGAAGATATTTTTTTTTTTTAATAAATATGAATATAATAATAATAATTATAATCATATTAATAATTATTATTATCCCTTTTTATATTTTTAAATTCCTTATTCCAAAATCCTTTCCAACAATTCCTAATTACAAAAACACCCCACAAGCCTAATATTTTAAATCACGATAACTTGATAAAAAAAAAATAATAATTATTACCTTAAAATTTCGGGGCGTTACAAAACATGCTTTTAAATTAAAAGATACAAAGAACTTACTCTTGTTGACGTCTTTGGATCTACAATCCACCGAATTGGGGACACGTCCCGTCGGAGACCTTTCTATCCTCTGGGATAAGATTAGTTTGTGGGAACCAATTGGAATGAGAAAGTTTAGAGAGAAACTATTTTGCATAAAAGCAAAATCATTAGTTCTTTATTGATTGATTCAAAAAAACTGTTTTTCTTCTACATATTTAGAACTCTCTTTCCTTCATGAAGTATGAGAGAATCATGAGATTCTATTAATTTAAAAAATATAAAATTAATAAAAATTTCAAATCAACTAATTAATTAACAACTAGTCAATTAATTAATAACTAATTAAATCATATTTAATTAATATTTCATTTAAATCTTATTTAATGAACATCTCTATATCTTATTAATTTAATTAAATCAAATTTAATTAAATAAAACTAAACTATTAATTAATTTTCCAATTAATTAATAGTTAAATTAAATATTTTATATTTAACTTAAATTAAACTTGAATCATATTCAAATATAAATTTCTATCATAACCAATAATTTTAATATGAATCCAATTCACAATAAATTAATATTTAAACTCATTCAAATATTTTATCTCTCATAAATTAATTTTGAATCATATCCAAAATTAAATTTATATAATATAGTTTGATTAAACTTTATATCGTAATGTATGACCATACATTATACAAATTCCCAAAATAAATTTGAACATTTCAAATTACAACCAATATAAATAAATCTCATTACCCTTTACGAGCTAGGAATGGGACCTAATAAACCTACAGATCATAAGCTACAACAATATAAGATTAATTGGCTAAACTCATTAACCACATTAATCAATATTCGTTAACTATGTGTGCACTCCACTAAAGACTCGCAGTTCAACTCTTCTCACTGTAGATATATTTCTATGTCCATGGATATAGACCAATAACTGTAAGTTAGTCCTTCAAGAGTGTTCGTATACCAGCTGGGTCAAATTATCGTTTTACCCCTAGGTTACCTCTAGTTCTTAAATATGAGTGCTTCTGTAATGAACAACCTGTTTATGGTCCAACCAATAAGCAGAAACCTCTCTCTTGTTATAGAAAGGGTAGGGTCCTTTGTTCAAGTTCTGAAAACACCATTTAAGGGAACACTCATCTACTTACCCTAAAGTAGGGAAGAAGTGAATTTCATCTTGTGTGATTATGTTCCCAGTTTTCCACTCGATCTTGTCCCCAAAATGATAAGCATATTGAGTCGGCGATCTGGCCACTCTCACCCGTACAAATCAAAGGACAATTCCATGCTAACTGAAGTTCATAATATATTCAGGATTAAGACTAAGTTACCTAGGTCATCCTAATGAAATAGAAACTCAACTAGTTAACGGAGTTACATCTAGTAGTTACTATTTCGTGGTCTGATCTTATGTAAACTTATAGCATAGGATACCCTCACTTGCATGTCATCTACACGTATGCATTGGATCATTGCATTTGTGTCAAATACAAAGTGAGTTGTATCCATAGTGTTACTCGGATAAGGTACCTAGCTTTATCCATATACTATAGACCCTTTAAGCTGATCTCAAACATTGATCACTGTATGTCTCTACATACTATTCAAGACTCATCAAAACAACTTAGGATAGTTTGTTTATTAGATTTGGGTTGTTAAGACAAAACTAATAATATAATCAATAACATTTATTATAATAATAACATTTTATTAATAACGGCCAATGGATTATAATTACAATATACAAGTTTAGGACATAAATTTCAAAATCATTCTCACGCATAGACTACTATGATGGCCTTTTTTATCTAGAACATTCTTCGGAAAATTTCCCAATTCATTTTTCGTTCCTCGGGCTGTTAACTCAACACACTCCTTTTCAACACATTGGTCAGCTTCTTACTGTCATGTGGTCCTTACACATTATGGTTGCCTTGACTCATTATGTGTACATAATAGCTAGCTCATTGATATGAATAAGACTAATGGTTGCTCATATACATAGCATGCAATCATTAAACATAAAATTTTAGCTTGAAAACATAACTTAGAAACTTTCTTTACAAACCATGCTTTCTCATAAATATCAATAAGATTGTACATGCATTAAACATTAACATAACAATAAAAACATAGAAAGAAAGCTTTGAGACTTTGTTCAACTTTAGAAAATCACTTACAACACTAAGTTTCCTTCTTCTCTATGAACGCCTAATCCAAACCTTCTTCTTGCCTAATAGCTTCTCAGAAATACAACACTTAGCTTTTTCTCTTAGCAAAATCTCATAATAACATTCTTTCCTTCTAACCATATACTTCTATTTATACTAATTCTAAGTTGGAATTAGTCACTCCTTAAGCTCTCTAAGTTCGTCAGCTTCTGCTTGAAGTGCTACACGTGTCAGTTTAACATTTCTTTTAGCCATGCTTAAGCTTAACCTTGACACATGGCCTATTAATTAATCCTAGTTAGGAAATTTCTTAAAAAATTCCTAATTCTTCTTGCCTGGCTTCATCTTGCATTAAACTCCAAAACACCTAGTTACTCTTGATCTCAATTCCCTTCATCACATCGTCAAGCTTCAATGTGAACTAGTACTCAAAATGCTTACTTCAAAATGCTTCCTTCCAGAAATCCTTTTAATAAAAAACTCTAACTTCAAAATGACCTTCTATTACAGACTCGGGTCTCATTATCTTTCCGTATAACAATTGATGAAAAAACAACTCTCAAACTTGAGATAGAATGGATAGATGGTGAAGATCAAGCTTTTTATGGATATTCTCGTGTACTAAATGCTATTTACAATGGAATTTACCATAATGTGTTTAAATTAATAAACACATATACCTTGGCAAAAGAAGCATGGAAGATTCTTCAAGTTTCCTATGAAGGAACTTCAAAAGTAAAAACCTCCCAACCACATATTCTAAGCTTAAAATTTGAAACTCTAAAAACGATGGAAAAGGAAACAATTGTTGGATTTGACATTAGAGTATTAGACATTGCTAATGAATCTTTTGCTCTAGGTGATAGGATCCCTGAGTCAAAACTTGTTAGAAAAGTTCTACGGTTTCTATCCGAACATTTTGATATGAAGTTACTACAATAGAAGAAGCTCAAGATATTGAGACATCAAAACTAGATGACTTATTTGGATCTATACACACCTTTGAGATGTCTATTTCTAATAGAGAAGACAAAAAAGAAAAGGGATAGCCTTTCACACCATAAATAATAAAGGATCTCCTATAAAGAAATTGAAAGTGTTCTGATGAAAATTTAACTGATTGCATAGCTATACTAGCAAAACAATTTTCTAAAGTTTTTGAACGATTCAACAAGTGTTCACACAATTTTAGAAATCAAAACAAAAACAACAAAGATCAAAACAATTTTTCAAGTAAAAGAAGAGATATTGATAAAAGCTCAAACAATAAAACTGACACAACCTTCAAATGTAGAGAATGTGAAGGTTTTGGACATTATCAAGCAAAACATGTCCAATTTTTCTAAAGAAATTAAAAAAAAAATGTTTTGCTGCAACACTTTCAGGTGATGAATCAGTTCCAGCAATAGTAATGTAGAAGATAATCATGCCTTCATTAGCAGTATCTCAATTGATGATAAAACTGAGACAACTCTAGAAACCTCATATGCCATCACTATAGATAATATTTCATATAACTAATAACGTGTATAAATATCTGTTATTATAGCTCCTTTTATTAGAATAATGAGGTCAAAACGCATAAGAAGATGATCAGAACGAGTAACTTGTGTTGGAAATGAATAAGTATTTGGAAATACACTTTACATAAGTATTATGCCTCTTTTACGCGATGTTAATGTCTAAATGTAAAATATTAAACAAAGAAAGAAACTAATGAACCGGAGGAAACATCTCGTGCAAGGACTATACGATAGAAAACTCATCTGGCGATTAACGTCTCCAGGTAAGGAAGAACGATATCATGAGAGGAAGGGTCACTAGAAGACAAAGAGTGGGAGTTGAAGTTGATGTGACGTGCAACAGACACTTTTCAGCGGATGATGCTGACAAGTTTAGAAGAATAGAAGTTTCCCTCCCAAAATGTTGCCTATATAAAGCCACTTCCTTCAACCTAGAAGAGGACACTTGAATGGGCGTAGTGCCTAAATAGGCTAAAGGCCTAGAGAGTGGCAAAAAGGAATAGCCTTTCCACCGTCTGTAAACATTTTCTTCTTCTTCTCCGATCAATTGTAAAAGCGAGAGCTTGACTCCTGAGTAGGGAAGAATCCACAATCTTGTTGTTCCCTAACTTGTAATATTTTTTTATTCAACTTCCTCTCCATTTTCTGCACTTCTTTGTAATATATGTTGATCATATTGTACAATGGCCTAAGGCCTACATTCATTATATATATATATATATATTACATGTTTATACCTTTTCAATCCATCATTTCTGACTTTTCATTTTAAAAGTGTTCATCGCATTAGTTGAGCTATGTTCATCGCTTGGCCAGTGTCAATTGTCAGTTACCCAAGAGGGCAAGTAGCAAGGATGAGGCTAATGCACGCAAGGAGGAGTTTGGCAAACTCCACCATTGCAAGATAACTTCCATCATTTATGCTCCGATAAATGAAAAAGTGTGAACATTAGGCACTGAGAGATGCCATTCTTAATCGTGAAGTTCTATAAGTGTTATAGGTGAATTCTTTTATATATATCTCGCTTAATCAGACTTAGTCGTGTAGATCCAGAAATGAGACTACTATGTGTGGCGTTTAATGACTATGAGATGAGCACGCCTTAATCATAAGCTGGTTGAGTAAGTTATATCGCATCAAAGCTCTCGCATTGCTTAATCGTCTAATGGTACGTAGACCTTCCTTCAATCTTTCTCGCATACAAGTTAGTCTGGATAGAATTTCACCTCACATCCATTTATTCCCCTTTACAGATTCTCTAGGCGTACATCAGTAGTTTTAATCCTGGTTCTGATTCTTTTATACTTTAGTTAATTAATTCTCATTGCCTAACTGATGAGTGATTCCCTAGAACTAATGTCTATAAGCAATTCCCAGTGTTCGACCCTGGATCATCCAGGTAAACCTACTGTTTCACTTGCACTTGGGGAAGCAGTAGGAAAACTTGTACTCAACGAGGACTTAAGTATTATGCGATGAAGAGGTACATAGTCAGCATTTCACATGCTCTAATTAAGACCAGCGACTTCTTGCCTAGAATTAAACACTCAACAGAGAAAGACATGGTGAGCATATCATGTGCAATGACCCTATTTAGTGACGTATTGCATTTGCGCTATACACACTAAATTATTAAGTCCAAACTAACAAGTAAATTTTTACATCGTTGTCGTAGATTCATTTATAAATGTTAGAGTAGAGTCTTACTTTGAATTTGGGTCAAGCATTTGATTTTAGTGAATGACATGATTAGCTGAAAATCACGAGAAGAGGTTCAAGGTACCAGAGTAATCTGTGATTGCTTGAACCAACCTAAGGATCAATGTATCTTTCAGTAGATAGCCAAGAGGATTCTCAATGGATGCATTCTCACAAATGAAGATGAGAACCTCTATGAAGGCGTCAAAGAAAGTGTGCCCGCTAAAGTTGGTGAGATCTGTATTTCACTTAGCCACACGATAAGAACCAAGAAAGATCATTTAAGCCTTGCAATGAATGATTGGGAGTAGAGAATTATTTAGGTGAGAAATCATGATACAGAGAGTCATGATGTGAATGATCTGCAAAGTTCAGAAATGATGCAGTTAGGAAGCTATGTGGAGCAGAAGCGATGATGCCACTGTTCCTCCTCAGCAAAGAACCTGAACGCTTTGATGCATCTGTAATGTATAATTCTTCCAATTGTTTTTTAGAATTGCATCCTTATATTAGTGTACATATATACTTATACTCTTATACCTCTGTAAGTATTTTTTTTATATATACTTCTAAATTTGTTTTCTATATTCGACTTAGTCTTACACTAAGGAGCGCGGGTTTCTAAAAAATTTCAGTAGGTGAAAAATGTTAACGTTTTGAGCGATGAAGCCATCTTGCGGGGAGTTTGTGTCAAAATACAGTAAATACTTTGGTCTTCTCACAAGGTCTCGAGTAAGAGGATTGCTTTTTAATTAGAGTTTTGGAGAATTTGAAATGTTTCATTTCTTTTAAAATTCGAATTCTAAAAGTAATAATTTCAAGCTGCCCTTGAAATTTGAATCGTCATGTCAAGATATCAGTTCTCAATTAAAACACATGATGTTAACCTTACGGTAACCGAGTCTTAATCTGAGTTAACGATTTCTTTAAAAATCCCTCCAAAACCCTAATCACAATCTTTTTGCCCAGCAAGTACTCTCAAGCTCTCAACTCCCTTCAAGCATTCCGGTTATCTTTGTCGACAAGCAAAGTAAGAATCTTGTCATTTCCCTTTACTTTCTAGCCCATTCCCTTTTCTATTTTTGTAACAATGGTCGTAGATAAAGCATTTGAGAAAATTGAGAAGAAAGAACTAGAATTAGTACGCTCTGATGGTTCTGTGTCGGAGCAAGCTTAACCCAGCTCCATGTCGTACCAGAAAGCCCTAACTAGTTTAAGAAATTTAGATTGGAGGGCTTTAATCCTTTCAACTTCCATGGTAGAGAAATACCTATGATGGAGGAAAACATAGAAATTATGTTAGGGTTGTTCCTTGATGAAAAAAATAGAAGAGAAAGGTTGAGAGAATTAGTTGAGGCGAAAGAGAAAATAGGAGAAGAAGAAAAAGGAAATGAAAAAGAAAGAGAAGTGGAGGAGATTGGCGAGGAAGAAGAAAGAGAAATATCTAAAGATGAGGAATGCGAGAACGCACCTTCCTCGCCTATTGCTGGCATTGAATTTGGGAGGTTTGTGAAAGAAGCTCAGAAAAAGAAGGAAAATGTTAAATTCGAGCTACAAAAAATTAAAGATCAAGCTAAAGGCATTAAACCTTGGCAGAAAAGAAGAAGAAAAGAAAGTTGAGGGAGCGAGAGAGCTCCTCAACACGACAAAAAAATTAGCTCTCTAAGGAGAAGAATAAGGGTAAGGAAAAACCACTCAAAGAGTTCTGCGAGGAGTTCAAAAAAGAGGTGGACGAGATGAGCCCACTAGAGAATAATGTGGCCGGAAAGCGATCAAGGAAGGAAAAGGCGTCAAGAAGTCAGAGTGCCAAAAAGCAAGCAAAGAAAGGAAAGGCTTAGCAAGAAGAAGTGAGCCAAGAGGTTGGAAAAGGAGGATGTCCTTTCAGAGGACATAATCAAATAATTCATAATAGAAAAAGGGCTCTTCCCATTTAAGGGTGAATTACCACCTTCACTCGCATCACCCATCAAGGCGTTAGGATGGCAAGAATTATTCAGAGGGGTGAATGCGATAAGACCTGGTGTGATAAATTTATTTACAATGGTGAGTTCAACACGGAAAATCATTACGCCATTGTAAAAGGGAAGAAGGTGGGGCCAGAAACTATAAATAAGCTGTTAAGTTGAACCAAACCGCGGTAAGACATCCTATCTTCAGAGAACCAACAGACCGCAACATGCGAGACGCATTGGACAGAGTTGCCTGGCCTGAGGCAAAATGGGACTTAACAAGCAACGGAAAGTACCAACTTTTCTTGCATAACCTAAAGACAATTGTCAGCATTTGGCTGATGTTCATAAAGAAGACATGCCCACGCGACACGATAACACAATTTCCTTGGAAAGAATAATGCTTATATATTGTATCATGGAGGGAAATACCTGTGGACGTGGATGAGATTATTTGCGAGCACATCAAAGCCTGGTTACAACATCCGAGGGGACCTAAACCCTTTCCACATTTAATTGAGAGCTTTTTTCTGAAAGCATGCCCCGAGCTTGTGCAATCACCACAAATAGCATGCGTTAAAGAAGGAATGCGTAATGCAGCCAACCTCAGCTACATCTTTGCATTCCACAAAAATAAAGCCATAGCCAAAAAGCTGAGAATGCGAAATGAAGTAAGAGCAAGTGGATGCAATAAAAAAGACAAAATAAAAAGAAGAAGATGAGGAAATTGAAGATAGAGAAATTCCTCTAAAGTGAAAAAGTCAAGGCGAGGAGGAGGCCTCGAGCTCAAGGAAAAAGAAAATCTTAAAGGCCAAGGACTCTAAGGACCCTTTGCCTCACGCTTCCGTCATACCCCTCACCACCATACCAACCAGCTCACCCAACAAGTCCAAAGCTTCCACAACAAAGGCAAAAATCATTCGAGCATCTCCACCATCTCCGTTCAAATCCCAAACACATAATTCTCCCTCACAAACTCATAAGGCCAAACCCTTAAAATCCAAATCGCCACCCTTACCATAATCCAATTTGATCTATCCTCCCTAAGGCGAGAACTGGATAATTATCTCACCTTAGTGACTTTTGAACCAACCAACCAACCCAAATCACTTGGCCAAGAGAAATTTGAGAATCTCTCTCGAACCCCATCACATTTCTTATTGATGCGTTCAAAGACCAAGAAGATAGGGCGGACAACCTAAAGTTATCCCTGAAAAGAAAAGAGTCCACAAAAGAGATCATTGACGGCCCACTCCAAAGGAAAATAGAAACATACCCTGAGGTAGATGGCGAGACGAATCTTCCCTCACCGTCAAAAAAAATTAGTACGTCTTTGCCAAAAGGTAAGGAAATAGGGGCAAAAGAAGACGAAAAAGACGTTGACACGGATTTCACTTTCAAATTCATCTATGAGCACGTTTGTAAGCCTATGAAGAGTGGATTTGAAGATGTAACTCAATACTAGAGCAACCTACACGAAATGTATTTGCGAAGTCAAAAGCAATTATGTGACTTAGAACTAAAATTTGACAACGCAAATGCCCATCATCTGGCTCAGATTCAAGGACTTCAAGCTACAGTGCAAGAGCTAAGAACGCAAAATATAGAGCTCAAAGCACAAAATAAAGTGATCATAGGGATGATAGAACAATCTGTCAAACTCAACGATGTGCAGTTCAAAGCTACATTGAGATTCCTTCACGCAGCAATTTGCAGCATCATTCCAATGCCTGAGGTTCCTTAAGAGATAGAAATGCCCCTAACATGAAACGGCAGTGCAGTACTCGACGAATCAGAACCCTCTCAACCGTCACCTCAGTAGTAAACTTGGAAGTGGCTTGTGTATTTTGGGTCTTACGTTTTAAAATTATTATTTCTTGACTTATGTAATTGTTGTTTCTTTGTACTTATGCTCTTTGCAATGAAAATTACAACTTTTGATATAATTCTTTTGCCTTTAATCTTTCTTGTCTCAAGCTTGGCTCTCCGCTTTTTAGTATACTAATTTTTCTTCGTGATTCAATGATACTTCAATGAAATAAATTATGCGAAATAAAGTTTCATTTGTTACTTAGGCATTTAACTTGTTAAGGAACCTTACTTAGGAAATATTTCTAGAGTTTATTAGGCGAGCAAGTTTTACCTCAAACCTCTTTTATAAATTTTTTTCTACGAATAATCTTATCATTCGCTTTTAGGAATAAGGACATTGATAACCTTTAAAATTGGGGGTGTGCGAGGTCCGCATTAAAGCTTTTGAAGCTTTTTGAAAATCCTCTTAAAGCGTTCAAAAACAAGGCATTTTAAAAAAAGTTGAAAAAAGCCAAAAATGTGAAAATTAGAAAAAAATTGTATTTTGTATTCAATCTCAATAATAGCTCTTGTGTTGCCTCCTCTCGCATAAATAAGAAGCAAAGCTTCAGAAGTAAAAATCAGAAAGTAAGTAATAAGAGGCGATAAGAATTACAGTTGAGGAGAGAAACTGACTCATAGAGTGCCTATGATTTTCCACTCAACGCCTTCCCATGAATAAAAATCTAATTAAAAAGTATTCTTTGGCTATTAAAAGGATTGAATTTTTTTTTTAAATTTTAGCCATTTCTGAAGCTAAAAATAAGATTTACTATGGGAAATGAACAAATGTATTTTAAATGTTAAGATTTCCGCATTCTGAACTTAGAAATATTTTCATAGCAAGAAGGACGCGATGAGAGTAAATCCTTAATAACGAATAAAACTTGCTCGTGTTTTAAGAAGTGTTGAAACGCAGAGGGCAATGTGAGTCTTTAAGGAGGAATGGTGCTTGAGGACAAACATAATATGGAGTAATGCTTGAGGACAAGCATTATTCTAAATTTGGGGGTGTGATAACGTGTATAAATATCATTATTATAGCTTTTTTTATTAGAACAATGAGGTCAAAACGCATAAGAAGATGATCAGAACGCATAACTTGTGTTTCAAATGCATAAGTATTTGAAAATACACTTTACATAAGTATTATGCATGTTTTACGCGATGTTAGTGTCTAAACGCAGGATATTCAACAAAGAAAGAAACTAGTGAACCATAGGAAACATCTCGAATAAGGACTACGCGATAGGAAACTCATCTGTCGGTTAACGTCTCCAGGCGAGGAACAACACTATCGAGAGGAAGGGTCACTAGAAGACAAAGAGTGAGAGTTGGAGCTGATGTGACGTGCAACAGATACTTTTCAAGGGATGGCACTGAAAAGTTCAGAAGAATAGAAGTTTTCCTCCCAAATGCTGCCTATATAAAGCCATCTCCTTCAACCAAGAAAAGGCGCCTGAATGGGTGCAGTGCCTGAATAGGCCAAAACCCTAGAGAATGGCAGAAAGAAATAGCCTTTCTGTCGTCTGTAAAAATTTTCTTCTTCTTCTTCGATCAGGTGTACAAGCGAGAGTTTGACTCCTACATAGGGAAGAATCCACACTCCTATTGTTCCTAACTTGTAATATTTTTCCATTCTCCTTCCTCTCCATTTTCTACACTTCATTGTAATATGTGTTGTTCATATTGTACAATGGCCTAAGGTCTACATTCATTATATATATATATTACATGTGTATACCTTTTCAATCCACCATTTTTTACTTTTTATTCATCAAAGTGTTATTAGTAATTTAAGTTAGTGATAGTTCTTGATAAGAAGTTTAGCTTAGAATCCTTATCGCATTAGTTAAGCTATGTTCATCGCTTGGCCAATGTCAATTTTCACTTACCGAAGAGGGTAAGTAGCAAGAATGAGGCTAATGCGCCCAAGGAGGAGTTTGGCGACAAACGCCAACTTTGTGAGATAACTTACATCATTTATGTTCCGAAAGGTGAATAAGTGTGAACATTCGGTACTGAGCGATGTCATTCTTAATCATGAAGTTCTATAAGTTTTGTAAGTGAATTCTTCTAGATATATCTCGCCTAACCAGACTTAGTCGTGTAGATTCATAAATGAGGCTATGTGTGGCGTTTAATGACTCTTAGAGGAGCATGCCTTAATCATAAGCTGGTTGAGTAAGTTATATCACATCAAAGATCTCGCGTTGCTTAATCGCCTAATGGTGAGTAGACCTTCCTTCAATCTTTCTCGCATACAAGTTAGTCTAGATAAAATTTCACCTCGCATACATTTATTCCCCTTTACAGATTCTCTAGGCGTACATCAGTAGTTTTAATCCTGGTTCTGATTCTTTTATACTTTAATTAATTAATTCTCATTGCCTAACTGATGAGTGATTAACTAGAACTAATGTCTATAAGCAGTGTTCGACCCTGGATCATTCAGGTAAACTTATTGTTTCGCTTGCACTTGGCCAAGCAGTAGGAAAACTTGTACTCGACGAGGACATAAGTATTATGCGATGAAGAGGTAGATAGTGAGTATTTCGTATGTTATGATCATGACCAATGAATTCTTGCCTAGAATTAAGCGTGCAACACAAAAAAACCTAGTGAGCACATCACACGCAATGACCCTACTTAGTGACGTATTGCATTTGCGCTTTACACACGAAATTATTAAGTCCAAACTAAGAAGCAATAACCTACTATACAAGCAATGACAAGAAGATTTGTCTACTTTTAAACAATAAAAAGACTGAATTCAGAAATTACTTGAGGACATACATCGATTATTAACTATCATCTCCATCCTAAAACAAGAATTGAAAAAACAAGATTTGACTATGATCACAACATTACCAAGTTAGTAAAAATTCTAAATTCAGGAACTGAAAAATTTTTAATTTAATTCTTGAATCTAGCAAAAGCAGTACTAATAAAGAAGGTATCGAGTATGATAAACAAAAAGAAGAGTTAAAGAAGAATCAGAAGACTATTTTTGTTTGAGAACAGACGAGTAATATAAAAGGATCAAATGAAGACCATATAATCAAGAATAATTTTCACGATAAGGGTTAGAAGCTCAAAATTTCTAAAAAATGGGTATGTCATTATTGTGGCAAGCGTGGACATATTCGTCCTTTCTGCTACAAGCTACAGAGAATAAGACCCTACTATTCCTCCCAAAGGAAGAAGCTTCCTGAAAAATACAATCTTTTAAACTATAAATCTAACTTGCCTATTACATAATGGAGAATTAAAGTCTCTTCTAATAAATGCAATGTAGCCTTTACCACCATCCATACAACAACTACAGACAATTGGTACTTTGACAGTGGTTGTTCTAGACATATGACAGAAAATCAGGCTTTCTTCTTAGAATTAAAGGAATGTACGTCGGGTCATGTGACTTTCAGAGATGGAACTAGAGGTAAAATTCTCAAAAAAGGTACTATACCTAAACCTAATCTACTAAATCTACTAGAAGTAAAGACTTGTTAAAGGTCTAGCTGCTAACTTAATTAGTATAAATCAACTATGTGATCAAGCCTAAAGAAGAATGTGTAGTCTTGGACAAAAATAACTCAAATTGTATGAAAGGGGTTCAACAGGCTGATAATTGCGATCATTAGATCTCTAACATTAGATCTCTAATATTATTAAAACTATATGTAATCTAACAAAAGAAGAAGAAGCACAAATTTGGCATAAAAACCGATTATTCTTTAGTACTTTACTAGAAATAAAAAAAACATGTTAATTAGTTCATTAACATGAGTCCTCTTTTCCTAATCTCATTAGTGGTCCCTAAGAGTACCGATTCAACCCCTCAATCAAAGACAAAAAGAAGTTAATATGGTAGATTTCAGACTCAAGAGGAGGTTCAAAGAATATTGACGAGGTTCGAAGGACTTGTAGAAATCCATATTAATATGTGGTTTTAGTGGTCCGAAGGACTCAGAAATCCATGTTAAATGAAGGACATGCCCTATTTCAACTCTTCCTTATGCTTCGATAATTCTTGAGATAATTCTTTGATCCTCTAATTTAGTTCTATTAATGAGTCCAAAGGACCTTCGGAGGAGTATATAGCGTAGGAGGAGCAAAGAATTTGATAGTTTTAGATTAGTTAATAAAGCCCTAAAAGAATATGCTATTCTGGGGATACCACCGTTGCAGATAAACTCTAACTTAATCTATAGAGAATGCCAAATTGGTAAACAAATGAAGACTACAAACAAGAAAGTTGGCCAATGTTATACTAACAGGATTTTAGAGCTTCTTCATATGGATTTAATGGGTCAATACAGACTGAAAGCCTTGATGGAAAGAAATATGCTTTTGTGTGTGTTGATGATTATTCTCAATACACAGGGGTCAAGTTTCTAAGAGGAAAATTAGACACATTTAAAGTTTGTAAAATTTTTTGCTTATAACTTCAACGTGAATAAGGAAAACATATTGTTCAAATTCGTAGTGATCATGATAGAGAATTTGAAAATGAGGAATTTAATAGTTTATGTGATTAGGAATGAATACTTCATGAATTCTCAGCACCTCTAACTCCTCAACAGAATGGGATAGTTGAACGAAAGGATGGAACTTTACAAGAAATGGGCAAAGTAATGCTAGATGCAAAACGAATCCTTTTACATTTATTGGCAGAGGCTCTTAACACGGTCTGCCATATACATAACATCTTTTACTATCTATCAATTATGGAAAGGAAGAAAACCTAATATAAAATATTTTTTATATTTTTGGTAGCACTTGTTACATCCTTGCTGATCGTGAATATCACAAAAAATGGGATGAAAATCTGATGAAGGAATATTTCTGGGTTATTCCTTAAACAGTAGTGCTTATCCTATCTTTAACAAAAGAACTCAAATTGTCATGGAAACTATAATGTTATTATAAATGACAATGAAAACATTTCTCCCATACGCTCAAATGATGATGAGTTTTTCTATGAAAGCATAACTCAGAAGAATGCAAAAGTCATTCCTAATGACAAAAGCATCAGTGAAGACTTAAGTAACACACAACCTACTACGAGCACCACTAAAACTTCAGACACTCCAAAGGAAAGTGCTCCTTCCACACATGTTCAAAATAATCATCCTACAAGTAGTATCATTGGTGATTTAAATACTAGGATCACAACAAGAAAGAAAGACATAATTGATTATGCCAAACTAATTGCAAACATCTACTATACATAACCCATCGAACCTACTACGGTTAGTGAAGCTCTTAAAGAAAAATTTTGGATTAATGTCATGCAAGATGAACTAATACAAATTAAGAGAAATAATGTACGGAACCTATTACCAAAATCATACTCAGCAAATATTATTGGAACAAAATGGATTTTTAAAAATCAAATAGACGAAAGTGATACTATCATAAGAAAAAAAAAAAGGAAACAAAACTCATAGCTCAAGGTTATTCACAAGTTAAAGACATAGATTTCGAAGAAACCCTTAAACCAATTGCCAGACTAAAAGCTATCTGTCTACTACTTGGCATATCTTATCTGCAAAAATTTAAACTATATCAAATGGAGGTAAAAAGTGACTTTCTTAATGGGTACTTACATGAAAAGAAGTTTATGTTGCTCAGCCTAAAGGATTTATTGATCTTGAATATCCTCAGCATGTCTACAAGCTTTAACAAAGCCTTATATGGTCTCAAGCTAGCTCCTAAAGCTTGTTATGAACGGCTTACTATTTTTCTAAGACATAAAGGATACATTTAAGGAGGAACTGACAAGGCTTTATTTATGAATAAATCTAGTGAAAACTTTTATTGTTGCTTGTAGATGACATAATTTTTGGGGGATTTTATGAAACAGTGGTAAATAATTAACTTTATCAATCTATGCATTCTGAATTCAAAATGAGCTTAGTTGGAGAGCTAACCTTCTTTCTTAGTCTACAAATAAAGAAAAGAAGTGATGGAATTTTTCAATCTCAAGAAAAGTACGCCAATAATATAATAAAAGAATTTGGGTTAAACAAATCTCAACCAAAACGTACACCAGATGCTACTCATCTAAAGCTAAGTAAAGATACAGAAGTTGATTGTGTTTATAATAAACTATACAAGAGCATGATAGGAAGTTTATTGCCTATGCAGTAGGAGTATGTGCTCGTTTTCAGTCTGACCCACGTATATCCCATCTAATTGCTGTAAAACGAATTTTAAAATATGTTCATGGAACAATTGATTTTGGATTACTATATTCTTATGACACAAATTTAACATTAGTGGGATATTATGATGCAGATTGGGTTGGATGCTCTGATGATTGCAAAAGTACTAGCTTGAAGGGGTAGTTTCTTTTTAGGAAACAATTTTATATCATGGCAAAAGTGTGTCTCCTTAACTACTGTCGAAGCTCAATATATCTCAGCTGGTAGCAATTGTACTTTGTTAATTTAGATGAAACAAATGCTTCTTGAATATGGAATTGATCAAAACACAATGACTTTGTATTGTGATAATATGAGTTCTATCAATATTTCAAAAACTTCAATTCAGCATAGTACAACAAAGCACAATGATATAAATCTTCATTACAGTCAAGATCTTGTATAAGAAAAAATTATCTATTCAGAACATGTTCGTATTCTATGCAATTGGCATATATTTTAACCAAACCACTTGATGCTATGACATTTGAAAATTTGCGACTCGGCTTAGGAGGGGCTTAATTTGCAGACTCCTAAGCCAACTCGCAAATTTAGCCCATATTGCTTTTTGGTTCCTTTCATTATGGACCTATATATATATATTTTTTTTTTCTTGGCCCAAAATTCTCTTAAATTACAAGCAGGAGGATAAACCTTATATCTTCCATTTTCTCTTAAATCGAAAGTTTATTGATTTAGAAGAATAAATAGTTCACTTTCTAATCGTCCGTGCTAAAATTAATTCCACAAGTTTGCAAAGATGGTTACTACTGGGAAACCAAGTATCAAGCACATTTATCCTCTTAAGCTTCTTGTAACACCCCAACTTTTTAGGTATTTCTCTCCTCTTAATTTTTTTTAGATTTTATTAAGTTTTAAGAATTTTGGGTGTAATTTTTATTTAATATTGGTAAGGAAAAGATTTAGTTTGTTGAAAAAGAAAAGAAAAGAGAAAGAAATAATAATTTTAATACAATAATAATTATGTTATATTATTATTTAATTTTCTCTTTTTTTTTAATTTTTTAAAAATCCTTCTCGAACTACTTGCATCTCCTTCCCCAATTCTCCATCTCCTTCTTCTTCGTTTTTTTTCTTTTCTCCCCAGTCGTCGCCAGCTCCGTCTCCTTCTTCTCCTTTGTTCGTCGCACGCGAAGCCGCCGCCAGCTCCGTCTTCGTCTTCTCCTTCGCTTTCAATTAGTTGTCGTCATGCCCCCTTAGCCAACCGACCCATATCTGTCTCCGTTCTTGAGGTTCATCGTTGCTGCGTTTTCGTCCGTCATCTATGACGTCAACCGCCAAACGCCAGCCATCAAGTCTTACATCATTTTGTGACTTCGAGCCATCCTCTCTGATTTTTTCCAAGTCGTGCAACTCCTCGTCTTCCAGCCATGAGTTGTGTTTCAATGCTCACCTATCCAGGTAAGCCGGTCCATGCTCAAATATGCCTTGCACGTCGCCACTTGGGTTATCTTGTGAACTGCCGTTTCTGCCTTGCCACGAAGAGTATTAGGTGTTGGTGGTAAGTCTGTAGTAGCGGGTTTGATGATTTTGCATTGTTGTTTCGTTGAGGTCTAATGTCGAATTAATCGATTGGTTAATATTGTTCTTTGAAGGTGTCGTTTGTGGGCAGTGCTTCAGTTCTTGGATTCACAACAAGTTGGTTGGAGTTCAATTCTACATTTACTTGGGTAAGTTTAAATTCACATTTGGGTGAATTGAATGAGAGAAAGTATTGTGAAAGTGTTTGATTTATGTTTAATTATGTTTAGGTTGGTTCGTTAGAATTTAGTTCGATCAAGAAGCTTAGGTAACCTTAAGGTAAGGGATTTTATACTACTGATCCTTAAAACAGAGTTGCTAAGTATTGACTGAATAGAAAATGTTGACTGTTATATTAAATAGCTTGTAGTGAGGGTTTACTCTTGATTGAATTGACTGACTGAGGTAGCTGACGATTATTTTGATGAATCTTTACACTAATGATTGATTATGTACTAGTATGGATAAACTGGTTGTTTGTGTGTTGGACTAAAATGATGATATGATGATGGTAGCTTGGACTGTATTTTGAGTTGACTATTTAAATTGTTAGAATGAACTGAGAAAAAATTGTTAGCTTTATCTTTGGGTAGTGTGCCTTGCAGGTGTCCCACGGGATCACCACCTGTTGTGCATCCTTCTAGAGCACTAGACTGATAGGTGCATCCTTCAAGAGCACTAGACTGATATGTGCATCCTGCAGAGCACTAGATTGATATGTGCATCCTTCGGGGGCATTAGACTGATTATGTGCATTCTACGGGATCACGAGACTATTATGATGCAGGATACCTCTCAATAGGAAGTTAATATTTTTGACCCCTAACGGAACTGGTAGTGGGTCTCTTACTAGGTATATTTATACTCACCCTTTTATGCTTAACTTTTTCAGGTAAAGGTAATACGAGAGGTAGACCGACGAGGGACAAGAAGGAAACTTGATCGACATAGGGGAACCTTCTTTCAAAATTTGCTTCCGCTTAATGTTTTTACTGTTTTCCAGTTTTGATGACTAAGATGAGTTTCACATTTAGAACGACTATTTGTCTGTTAACGACTTTTCAAATAATACATTTGAATTTTTGTTTTGATTAAAATAGAGTCTGAATAAAGTTTCTTTGATATTTACTGTTTCAAATAAATTTTACTATATTTTATGTCAAACAAGGTGTCTTTGTGCTAAAGTAATGACTTCGACTTGGTCTGAAAAGTTGGGTCGTTACACTTCTTCTAAAGATTCAAAACCTAGGGCAAATGTCTATGGAGTTCGAATGAGAAGACCATCTTCTCCGCCCACCAAACATTTCAAGATGTTTTCTAGTCGACGACCATTTAAACGAACTATTGACTCAGGTAAGGCATCAATTGGACCCTCTATTGAATCTTCTAAGCATGCTAGTTCTAGTTCTCATCAGAATCCGACTGAATCAAACTATACCTGAGGATATTAAATCACCTTCTGATAGTAACTCTAATGACAGAGAAAATATTGTTTTAGCAAAATTACTTAATCGAGCTAGATTTCCAAACAAAGACACTCCTGCTAAAAATTAAGAATGTGCCAAATCCTAACTTAGTTCCCATTGATAATTCTGAAACTTTGTTAAATGAATTTGTTCCTGACAGAGCAAGCCATATAATGCCTCCACCAAAAAAACCCCACAAAAGTAATACTCTTTCTTCTGACTCCTCTAGCATAAACACAATTCTAGAAACTACAAGGCCTACAGATCACTCCATAGAAACACCTCCTTTTGAAGATACCCATACTAAAGCCTGTAAAGACAAGAAAATCCTTAAGACTAAAAAGTCAAAAGTCATTCCAAAAGATCCAAAAATTGCCACCACCAAGGCAAAATCAAGAAAATTTCCACCAAACGTACTTGTTGTACCTATTGATGGAATCTCTTTCCATAGTGAGGAGAATGTAAAATGGAAGTATATGGTTCAAAGTCGCATTTCTGATGATCAAATTATTTCTGACCAACACCACTCATGTCTAGTCATTAATTATGAATCTTATTCATAAAGCTGGTCCAACAAAAAAATGTTTCTCAAGTAGGGCCCTTCTATCATCGCTAAGTTAAAGCTTATTATAAATTTACCTACAGACTCCTAGTAACCTTGATTTTCAAACTGTTCATGTTAGAGGAATCCTCTTTAAACTTTCTCCCAATATGTTTAATCACTTTCTTGGAATCTCAATTCCGAAAAACCTTACTATAATTCAACCATCACTAGAGTTCTTAGCTTATGAACTCACTAGAGGAACATCTTCCCAATGGCCTACAAATAATCAACTCCCTTCAATCTCACTGAGTGTTAAGTATGACATCTTACACAAGATAGGTATTGCTAATTGGTTTCTGTCTCCTCATGCTTTGAGTGTTTCAACAGCCCTTGCTACTCTACTCTATCACATTGGCACTAGTTCTCCTGTTAATGTTGAGCAGTTCATCTATAATCAACTCTTCAAACATGTAGACACCTTTGGGGTAAACTTACCAATCTGCTTTCCAAGGCTTTTATCTAGTCTCATGCTTCTTCAACACTTGAAGTTATGACAGATCAAGATGCACCTACACCTGCTCTAAAAGCATTAACCTTGAATTACCTTACGTCTTTTCCAAGGATCTCATATGTCATACATTAAAGAAATGTTCGTCCTCCTTGCTCAGTAGAATCCTCTATTCCAAAAAATGTGAACATATCTCCAAAAGGGTTACTGATTCCCTTGGCCACTAGAATTGTAAGAGTTCTCTCTGCAGAATCTAGGTCCTTAAGTGACTTAATACACTCACTTATTGAACGACGAGTAGAAATTGATGCCTTAGTAAATACTCAGACTGTCCTTCTACCTTCAACTATCGAAACCTCTTCCTCTCAACCTCCAAATGATTGATTGTTGTCTATTTCATGCAAAGGGGGAGTATTTGTGTATATGGTACAATGATAATGATTTTTGGATGTTGGATGTTTATGTTTGGGGTGGGTGCTTTACAGATTCTTTTGAAGAAAGATACCTACGTAAAGTTTATTTGTGAAGACTCGTCTAATTTGTGAAGACTCTTCAATTGCTTCTGTTGTTTTTTATGATCAGTTGATTTTGTTGATTTGTAATGTTGCTTATGCTCTTACAAGTTCAAGATCTTAACTACTTGTTTACTTGCGTGTAAAAAGAAAACTAAACTAAATTAAGTGTTGTCAAAGAGGGAGTTTATTATATCTTTTGATAACAAATTTTATTTAGTTTCTCTTCAAAATAATTATTTTCCAAAAGTATATCAATTCAAATTTTTATGGATTTTGTGGAACCCACAAACGTTGGCTTTTCTCCACAAGAAGATTTTCCAAAAGTATATCAATTCAAATTACCATTCTTACAATATTGTACTCATTTGAATCTTAATAAATAAATCTATTTATTTAGTGTAAAAGCTCTCCAAAAGTAGGTAATTTTCACCGAACTAGATTATCAAAGTTATAGTGTTCATTTTCCCACTGTTCTCTTAGTTAACAACCTAGCCTTGAACTAAAGTAGCAACTTTTAAGTAAAATAGTCTATTTTACTTTTTCATATACAAAATATAACTTAATCTCTTTTGACGCATCAAATTCAATAAAGAAGATATGTGACACCAAAAATATTATAACTGCGTCTATAACTGATAATAATAAACTTAATTAGTATACGTTTAAGATTGTTGCAGCTTTTAAAAGAACTGCCAGTGATTGTGTTTCTTTTTATATAAAGTGTATTAGTATTTTGGTAATAGCTTTATTCTTGAACAAATTGATTACGGAGTGTTTAGTAAGTACCATTCTTTTTAGATATAATAACTAAAATAACTTAATATTATTTTTATAATTTATAATTATTAAATAAATATTTTAAAATATATGTTAGTTTTAAATAATAAAAACAAAAACTTAAATTTTGTTAAAAATTGCATCTCCTTTAAGGAAAATATCTAAAGGCTAATTTTAAAAAGGGAAGTTTTCAAAATAACAAATTTTACAAAATATTTACAAAATAACGTATAGCAAATTCTATCAGTAATAGTCATTGATATGCTATAATGATAGAAGAGTATCATTGATAAAATTCAAAATTTTGTTATGGCTTGTAAATATTTTAATTTATTTTGCTATTTTTAAAAATTGTGTTTTAAAAAGGGTGTGAAATAAATGTGAGTGATTTATTAAAAGCGATTTTAGTAGATTTAGTCGTAATTTATTTTACAAAAGAAAATGCAAAAAAGGGGTTAGAATCACTTCTTATTATCCCAAAATGAATCCTAATTCCAAAATGTAGGCAGATTAGATAGATAATAATGTATATGAATTGGATGGTATATCGAAACAAATAGTTTGAACTTTTGAACATAAGTTAACCAAGCATTTGAAGTATTAATTGAATAAATGGATATAAAAAGGAATACAATAAAGTAAATAAAACTTTGCTGTGGCTAAAAAGCAGGCGTTGACATTTGACCCCCCAACTGCATCACGTTCACTTGTTTTTTTCTTCTCTTAATTTGATAATTCACATCTGGCTTACCATGCATGCAATGAATCTGCACCCTTCACTTGGTTGAGGTGACGTCAATAAAAAGAACTGACGCATACGTGGCATGCCAAGATTGGAGGTTTTTATCTGCTTATTTCTGCCACATATATATAGTTTAGTTGGAGGTACATACCACCACAAACTTTATCCACATTTTATTATTTTATACATTGGCCTCCGTGATAGAGACACGTCTAAGTTGACTTCCTATATTACGTAGAATGTAATTATTAAATCACCAAAAAAACCAATTCTAAAATAACAACAATTTTGAATTCTCACCCTTTAATAGCTTATCAAATCAATTGACTTTTTCTTTTCATGCTTACATACATACATCGTCTTAGTCCCATTTATTAACGTGCACATAAATATCTAACTTTGTCAACCATACATAGCATACAACTTACAAGTTGTTAAACACCCATTTTGGCTCCCGAGTTGGTTGTGCTTTGCTGGATCAAATTTCAAAGAAAAAAAAAGAACAACTTTGTAATATCAACTATTCTAATAAATTAGAATAATTATTCAAGTTAAATTGCAAAATAAATCATTCTGTTTAATATATTAATTTTAAAATTTGTGTTTAATATGTTTAAAGTGTAAGTAACTTTTTTTAAATAAATCTTTATTATTATCAATGTTTTTTAAAAAATTAATAAATATATTAGGTATAAAATTGAATATTATGTTTTAGTCAGAAATTTTCAATTTTTTTGTCCAATCAATTTGTGGAATTTTTAAAAAATCTCAAATATATTCAAGACTCTATCAAACATAAAATTGTTAGCTTATTTATAAAAACAATATTACATTTTTAAAAAAAATTAACAAACTTTTAAAAGTTAGATAATATATTACTTTTCAAATATATTAATTAGTTAGTGAATAGTACATAATTTATCGATAAATAAACTTAGTTATCAATGCAAACATAACTTAACTAAAATTATAATCCTTTTATTTTGGTTCATATTCTATTTAAAACTCTATTTTAACATTAACATAAAAAGACTATTTTAACATTAAAAAAAGACATGAATCTAAATTGGTTGTTAAGCTACCAATAACTACTTCTCATCCTAATAAAGAAACTAATAATAATCTCTTTTCACACTAACTCAATTAAATTTAAATAACAGATGTGATATCTGTTTATAATATAGTTAAAGATAATTAAATATTTTTAAATTGAGAAGAGTAAAATTACTATTAAAAAAGAAGGAAAAAGAAAAAAAGTATCTTTCATGAGTTAAAATTGGTTAATAATTAAATGCCATACTTGAGATTAACTAATTAACCAATTAAAAAATTGAGTTGGACACTATTTATTTTGCTCTTTTGCTAATTGCATTTTGGAGATTTTAATTTAAAGTTATTTAATGTTTTGAGCATTCAACTATTTTAATTCAAATAAAGATGTAAGAAGATTCCAAAGTCTCTCCACCATCCCCTCCTTGATGTCGAAATTAATTTAATTTTAATAGATAATAACCACATCCTTTGATACATCTATTCACTAAACCATTAGAAGAAATCTAACTTTTAACGTCGGTTTGAAACCAACGTTAAAGACCTTTAATGGCATTTTTAAACCAACATCTTTGATAGTGTTATTAAAGATCTTTAATGTCAGTTCAACTTTAATGTCGGTTTAAAAGCGACATTAAAGAGGACTTTGATGTCTGTTTTAAACCCTCTTTAATGTCAGTTTAAAACCGACATTAAAGCCATGTTTCTAGTTCTATTTTTTATAAATTTATTTTTATTAAATTGCGGCATTATTCATGAATCACTCATATCCCAATGTCTTGTTAGAACCTCAAATCTAATGAAAGTTTCTCATTATTTGCAAAAAAAAAAAAAAAAAAAAAAAAAAAAAAAAAAAAAAAAAAAAATACCATAAAGTGGACTATAGAATAAAAAAGACTTTTAAAAAAGTCAAATTTATAAATCCCAGTAAAATTCACATACCACTTCCTTTGTCATAAGTTATATTAATTATACCCAACAAAGGTAAAGTTACAAGCTAGACTTGAATCTAAGACTATCTGTTTTATATGTACTTTTCTGCCATAATCAGAACATGTCTCAACACATTAATAATAGTCCTTCATTATTTTAAACCATAAGGGAAGAAAAAAAGAGAGAAAAAAAAAACTAAGAGAACGGAATTGCTCTTGTTTCTTCATAGTGTTGACTGAAAAATCATCTCAACAAGTTCCTGAAACATTGATACATATCATCCATCAGGGCCAAGTTCATTCACATATAAAGCCCCAAAAAATAAAAGAACTTAAAGTGATGATCCAACCAAATAAGCACGAATATAGTTTGGGTTACAAACTATCTCAACTTGATCCTAACTTGATTCCAAGTCGATTTTTTGTATCAAGAAACACTACTAAAAAGGACTTGGGATGTCCAATTATTTTTTAAATGATCCTAAATATTCTTGGAGTAAAACATTCTAAGAAGAATTATCAAATCGAATACAACCAAACTGGTTCTAGATATATGAATGTCACTTTACAAGAGATAAAAAGGATTTTCTAATAATTTTTGAAAATTTTAATATTTCTAACTCAGTCCAAAATTTCAAATAAGCTCAAACATACAAAATTCTAGAAGTCTAACAAACACTTCATTTCATTTAAAAACTTCAGATGAATATAAGAAACAGATACTCCAAATTGTACGTCTGATATTTCATGGGCTCATCAATAAGGTGTTTAAGAAGAATTGTAGTAAGTTTTAACTTTCTGTCATACTATACTTAGAGCCCAAAGGAATAGTAACTTTTCAATGATAATATGAAACTTAGTGACTTCATGTTATATTTGTTGGGACTAGGGAGAAGTAGAATTATAAAAGGTTATGTCACATACTTCTGAAGAGGTGGTTCTCCAAACTTCCACTAGGCATGAACTCATAAACTAATAGCCTTTGATCATCTTCAATGCAGCAACCAATCAATCTTACAAGATTAGAATGGTTGAGGTCATCGAGGAAGTTAACATCAGTCTAAAATGGAAAACCGAGTAAATTTTAACTTAGAGAAGAGAGGAGGATACCCAAAAAGTAACTGTGATTGTGCGAGACAGAGGCGAAGAGTGCCCATACCAGATTTCAAATAACTATATGCAAATTTATCAACGTATAAATAAGAATAGAAATTAACCAGATTTCAAGAACATCTATCGCTCATTTCCCTTTTACATTACCAGCATATTTCAATTGATAATGCCAATGTAAGTATGCAAAACATATTGCTAACCAGAGTGTTGCTCTATTGGCCTGAGGTATTACTTACCTTCTTAAAGCTGATTGGAAATTCACATCCTCACTCTCGTGTTAAACTAAAAAAAAAAATCGGAAAAAATACAAACCACATTAGAGTATAAAATGTATTGAAACCAAAAAATAATATTGCCAAAAGAACATTGGAAAGAAAGTGAAACATGAATTCTAAGCTTTTCAAAATCAAGAAAACTTTCAAATGCTTCATTTTCAAGCAACAATCTATATCACTTTTTAAGATGACAACAACAATCTTCGAAAACAGTAATACCCAGCTTTAAATAAGGATAAATTTAAAATTGCATAGCTAGGAAACTAAATTTTACAAACCCATGAAAATCCAAAGAGTTAAAATTTCCAAAAACTCTCAACCTAATCACCAGTTGAACTTAATTATTAGCTTCCAATGTTCCAAATTTATAATAACCCAAATTAAAAAGGATAAAAAGATGAGGATAATTTCAAATCTCCAAACCGATTACAAACGTTTGAAAATTATGTTGGCAAAACTCAAAACCAAAAGAAGAAGTTTATCGCAATGGCTACAAGTGACACTGATGAAGCTATCGGCCTTTTGATCCACACAGAGAACTATCAACCTTTGATCTAGAACTAATGCAACTTCCAATAAACTTCAACTTGACCCAACATCCCGTCTCCTCCTCCAACTCATTTTCCTTTGATGTAAATCATGGTGTTCCACTCATTCCGGAAGGACCAATTACAAGATCTAAAGCATCAAAGATTCAACAATCATTCCTTATTCATGTACAATAATGGATAGGATCGGTTCACCGTGAATTTCATGTGTCACATACTAATACAAGAGACGAAGGACCATTTGAAGATTTGAAGGTTAATATTTTCTCAATTGAAGTGGACTATGGGGTAGACATTAAGCTTCCTTGAAGCCAACAATTTGAAGACCATTTTTATTGTATTTTCATTTGTTTTAATTTAACAAGTTAGGGTAACTACCATTAATAGCTTAGTATTAAAGATGGTGGTTGAAAAATAGTTGTTGGAAGATAAAAGGATTAGCTAATGTTTTAAAGACTTTTGGTATTTTCATTAATTAGAATAGAACCTCACAAGGCTATATAATGTCTTTATCCTTTCATTTGTAAGCACAAGACTTTTGATGAATGCAATTTGTAATCTCATTTTGAGTTTTTTCCTTAATTTGCAATTCTTGTGATAGAATGCATTCGAGTCATTCAATCTAACCTTGGTCAAGTTTGATTGTGGAGTGACTCAATTTAGAACAAGATTTTCAAATTTTGCTTCTAGATCTTCGATCTAAGAGGTAATCTAATCCTAACTTTCTCTTGATTGATCTAAATTAGTATAAGGAGGTGTTAGTTTCTTATTTCAAAGGTTCTTGCTACGTTAATAGCTTGGATCTTTGGATTGAGAATTAAGATTGTTTTATCATTTGGTATCAGAGCATAGGTTGCATCTTTGTGGCCTACTCTAGGATTGATTCTATCTCTATTTCTTGCAAACTTTTGATTCTTGTTTTTAGTTTCATCTAATCAATTCTTGTCTTTTCATCAATCATTCTTTATATCTTTATCTTACTTCAATCTTATTACGTCTTACATATTGAAAAAAAAAAAAAGGTTGTGAAGAAAAGTAAAAAAAAAAAGTTGAGAAGAAAAGAAAAAAAAAGTTAAGAAAAAAATATGTTCTTGCAATTATTCAAACAAGAAAAAAAATTGTGATTAATCTTTGTTTGTAATCAAATTTTGCATAATTGAGTTATTACATTAGTTCTTTGCATGTTTCTTTCATTCCCTAAATCAATTGCATGATCATTTGAATGTCTTTTCACCTTCGTATCATTAATTGTTGAAGACTTTCAAATCAATGACTTTCAAAAAATTTCATTTTCTTTCTCCTTACAAATTATCGAATTTCACTTTGTGCCCTTCAACAAACTATTAGATTCATCTCTTTTCTTCAACTTCCAAGAAGGGTAGTTTGTCAAATTCATGTCTTAAAACCTTTCTATTTGCAAATTAATTTATGTGTTTAGTTTCATTCAAAAATTCTGTTCTTCGTTATTTGTTTCAACCTTTCATTTTTTTTCTTTTGTTCTTTTTGTGGTTAGCTTCATAATTATCTTGTCTTGCTTATATTGAATAGCTCACTATTTCAAGGATTGCATAGGCCTACCCAATATCAATTTAGCTACTTTCCCAAATAGCCTACCTTTTGTGTGTAAGAACGAGTGTTCCAAGTGAACAATTAGTGAGTTGAGTGTGTGAGGTCCTTTTTAATCTATTCACTATGAATCAAAAAGTGGAAAATGATCGAGAGATTAGTGAAGCTAGGAAGATAGAAGCACAAGGAGGAGAAATTGTTCATTTAACTCAAGTAATTAATGACTTGACAGATCGATTAGATAGGATGTAGGTAGCATTAAGGAATCGTCACCAAGGGGAAGTCTTGAATGAAGGAGTTGAAAATGAAGAGGATGATGATAATGAAACCCTTTTAGCCAGACAAAATCCAAGAGGGAGAAGAGTGTTAGGCCAAGGTAGAAGAAAAGAAAGAAGAGAGGAAAGGACATGTTACCAGAAAGAAGGGTTGAAAGTGAGTACCAAAATGAAAAAGGAGAAGAAAGAGGGATAGGAGGGGTGAAGCTCAAAATTTCTACTTTTCAAGGGATAACGAATCCGGAGGAATATTTGCAATATGAAAGCAAAATTGAGCATGTTTTTTATTGCCATAATTTTAGTGGAGAAAGTAAAATGAAGCTTGTTGTAGCTGAATTTGTAGACTATGCAAGTGTTTGGTGGACATCATTGAAACTTTAATGGAGAAGGAACTATGAAGAGCCAATTTAAACTTGGGAGGAATTGAAAGCCCTAATGCAGAGGAGGTACATTCCTAAGCACTACATTTGAGAACTCAAGCAAAAGCTTTACTCTTTACAACAAGGATCCAAAAGTGTGGATGACTATTATAAGGAAATGCAAACCCTTATGAATAGAACCAATACTGATGAAGATGAAGAGGATAAAATGGCAAGATTCCCTGGAGGAATGAACCGAGAATTAGCCAACCAAGTGGATAGATAAAGTTACTTTGATATGAAAGAGTTGTTACATCTTGTTGTCAAAATTGAAGGGCAATTAGCTTGGGAGAAGGTGCACTTCAAGAGGTATGTTTCTTCTAAATCTACTTCTTTTTCTACAACTACTTGGCAAAATAATTCAGATAGTGGAAAGGTGGATTTCAAACCTAAAGGAAAGATTGAGTTTGAAAAGAAAGATAAGGCTGAGAGCTCCAAAGGTAAAGAAAAATTGGATGGATTGAAGGAAGTTCAAAAAAAGAATCGAGACATAAAATGTTGGAAATGCCAAGGGATTGGACATATTGCACGTGATTGTCCAAAAAAAAACCATGATCATTAAAAATGGTGAAGTTGTCACCGATGGAGAATAAAGTGAGGAAGATGAGCTAATTGAAGAAAATGAAGGAGAACTAGAAGATAGGAGTAAATTGACACTTGTTACAAGAACACTTCTTAGTGCTCAAGTTAAGGAAAATGATATTGAAGACCAAAGAGATAATCTTTTCCACTTAAGTTTAGTTAATGGGATTGCTTGTAGTCTTGTAATTGACAATGGAAGTTGCACAAATGTTGTTAGTACGTTTCTTATCAAACAATTACAAATTCCAACTCAACGTCATCCTAAGCCTTATAGGCTTCAATGGCGCAATGATAGTGGAACAATGAAGGTAGTCTCTCAAGCTTTGATTTCTTTCACCTTGGGAAAGTATAAAGACGAGGTCCTATGTGATGTGTTACCTATGCATGCTGGAGATATTTTGCTTGGGCAACCATGGCAATTTGATCGAAAGGTTTTGTATGATGGGTACTTGAATACGTATTCTTTTACAAAAGATGGAAAAAAAAACAACTCTTGTTCCTTTATGTTCAAAACAACTCTTGTTCCTTTATGTTCGAAGGATGTATTTTCTAATCAATTAAAGTTAGAGAGAAAAAGGAAAGAATTTGAAGAAAAAGAATTGAGAGAGAAAAAAAAAGGTGAGTGAAAAGTTAGATAAAAATCTACAAGAAAAAATGAGTGGAGTGAAAAGTGAAAAGCAAAATGAAAAAAAAAAAAAAAAAAAAAAAGGAAGGGAAAAAAAAAAAAAAAAAAAAAAAAAAAAAAAAAAAAAAGAGGGAAGGTGAGTTGTTTGACAAAAGTGAAAGCAGTGAGGAGGGCAATGTTTTCCCAAAAATCAATCTTTGTACTTATGTATAAAGAAGGGTATTTCGCCTCTAATGTTAACAACTTGTCTTTGCCTAGTGTGTTTCAATTTCTTTTACAGGAATTTGAAGATGTATTTCAAGATTAAGCTCCCAAAGGATTACTACCTATTAGAGGTATTGAGCACAAGATAGAGTTCATTCCCGGGGCCACCATTCCAAATAAACCAGCCTATAGAGCAAATCCAGCTGAGACAAAAGAAATTCAAAGACAAGTGGAGGAGCTTATGGAGAAGGGGTATGTACGCGAAAGCTTGAGCCCATGTTCTATACCAGTTTTATTAGTGCCAAAGAAGGATGGAACTTGGCACATGTGTGTGGACTGTATGGCCATCAACAAAATCACTGTAAAGTATTGTCATCTTATTTCTATGCTAGATGATATGCTTGATGAATTGCATGGTTCATGTTTCTTTACAAAGATTGATTTGAAGTCCGAATATCATCAAATTAGAATGCATGAAGGGGGTGAATGAAAAACTACCTTCAAAACTAAATTTGGTTTGTATAATGGCTTGCTATGCCTTTTGGTTTAATTAATGCTCCTAGTACATTTATGCATTTGATGAATCATGTTTTAAGAGAATTTTTGGGAAAATTTGTTGTTGTTTACTTTGATGATATTTTGATTTATTCAAAGACTTTGATTGATCATGAGAAGCATGTTAGGGTAACTTTAATTACACTTAGACATGAGAGGCTTTATGCTAACTTAAGCAATTGTAATTTTTGCATGGAAAAGTTAACTTTCTTGGCTTCATATTGGGTAAAAACGGAGTCGAAGTAGATGAAGAGAAAGTTAAGGCAATTAGAGAATGTCCAACACCTAAAAATGCAAGTGAGGTTAGGAGTTTTCATGGTCTTGCTAGTTTCTATAAAAGATTCATAAAGGACTTTAGTATTATAGCTGCACCATTGAATGATTTAGTGAAAAAGCATGTTGCCTTTTAATAGGGAGAAAAACAAGAAAAAGCCTTCAAAGAACTTAAAGAAAAATTGACGAATGCACCATTACTTGTTTTGCCTAATTTTGATAAAACATTTGAAATTGAGTGTGATGCAAGTGGGTTAGGCATAGGTGCTGTTTTGATGCAAGACTAGAAGCCTTTAATGTATTTTAGTGAAAAACTGAGTGGGGCAAGTTTGAACTACCCTACTTATGATAAAGAATTGTTTGCTCTAGTTCATGCCTTGCAGGTATGGCAACATTACCTATGGCCAAGAGAATTTGTAATTCACACTGATAATGAAAGCTTGAAGCACCTTAAGGGACAAAGCAAACTGAATCGTAGGCACGCAAAGTGGATTGAGTTCATTGAAACATTTCCCTATTTAATCAAATATAAGCAAGGTAAAGACAATGTAGTAGCCGATGCTTTGGTAACAAAATGTAATGGTAAATAGAGAGTGTTGGTTTGGAACTTATGGAGATGTAGTGAGAAGTGTGTTAATGGAGATTGTGGTTAATAGGGTGAAGATTAGATTTATATTAAGTGTGTTATAGGGACTGTAAGTTCATCTTTCGTTTTTAAACATATAATAATTATTTGTGTTTTATTTCTATTTCTCTAATCTTAAAAAGTTCTTATTAATTCTTATAATTTAGTTTATGTAGTAGTAATCTTTGTTTATTTAAAGTTTGGAAATTTATTTGACAAAGGTTTAATGTTGGAGACTACACTTATTATCTAATTAAAAGCAATTTTGAAAAATAATATATATAAAAAGAAATGGAGCTACATTTATGTTGTTAGGTTGTGTAGACATGCAAATTATAACAATTTTGCTTTTGAAATATTTTAAAAGAAAAAACAATAGGTTATAACTCTAAGACCTTTTTCCATTGATTTGATATGTCAATGTAACAAAATCTGTGAGGCTATGATTGTACTCTTTTATATATTTGGATATATTGATTGTACTCTTGTTTCACTTCCTTCATTTGAAATTATATATCGTAATTATTGTTAGAAGTTTGTGTTTGGTCTTTGTGGATGATTTTAATTTGATATTTGCTTGTTACTTGATTGATACAATTGCACATTTTGTAGCTATTTGAGTGTACATAGAACTTGTTGGTTTTAATTAGAGATTTTAAGTATTATTGTAGATTAAAGGCCTTTAATAACACTAGCATAGATGTCAGTTCCAAACTGACACTAAAGGCCATTAATGTCGGTTTTAAACCGACATTAAATGGCAAATTTCTTCTTGTGCCTTGATCAATTTTGATTGTGGAGTGACTCAATTTAGAACAAGATTTCCAAATCTTGCTTCTAGATCTTCGATCTAAGAGGTAATCTAATCCTAACTTCCTCTTGGTTGATCTAAATTAGTATAAGGAGGTGTTAGTTTCTTATTTGAAAGGTTCTAGCTACATTAATAGCTTTGGATCTTTGGATTGAAGATTAGGATTGCCTTATCATCCTTCTTCTTCTTCTCTCTAGATATTCTTGACTTTTCCTCAATCCATGTCTAAACCTTGAAATCATTAGGAGCCAAACTCATATCCTTCAATCTCTTAAAAAACAAATTTTCGATACCTCAATCCATAAATCTTACCTTTCATGGAAACCCTGAAAAAATCATCTCATTAACAAGAAATATTAGCCGATTAATCAAACGAACAACTACCCAAATCGCAAAAATAACAAAAACAGAAGAAAAAAGAGTTATTTGTTAGTTATGGTATGGTATGCGTAGAATATTCATCTTTGGACAAGTTGTATTAAAAGCAATGTAAAAGTAAAATCATGAATGTGTAGCTATCTGAGTCATGACCTTTCTTTTTCAAGTCTTGTTTTTGGAGAATCTGTATGTTTAAATTCTCCACTCCTGAAATGTGTTCAATAATTTTAAAGGCCAAACAAACATATAATAAAATATTTACAAAAAAGAACAAAACCATCCCATCATACAAACCTTACTTTTGATATTTGAGCTAATTAAGTACTGGATTTTCACCTGCAAACATTATAAACCTTTTAAAGGAATGAATTCTATATAAAATTCATGATCAATAGCTCCAACTTTCATATATTAGTTCTGAAACTATTACATTTGACTGCAAACTAAACCAAAGAATGAGCTTTGTAAAATTTGATTCCAAGTATTGGTTTCAGAAGTTAATAAACATACATCTAAATCTCATCATGTACGAATGTTAAAAAGAATGGAGCTTACTTGTAAAATAGTTCCATGGTTGTACTTATTCAGTGGAAGTGAGACTGCAAAAGAAGATCATTTGGAATCTGTGTAATTTGTCATGTTGACCATAGTCTCTCCAAGAATATTAGATCTTGCTAACCCCTGTGATTGGAAATTAAGTGTAAATTAGACCCATTGGCTATCATAATCAATTTCTCATCTTTGCAATAAATCAATGTCAAAGATGTAAAAAAACAAATTACAAAGTACAACTATGGTTAAACAAAGAATAGTCATGAAAACAAAACGTTGACAATGTTGTGAGGAATATAAAAGAAATTACTAAGATCAAGTTGCTTCAAACTTTCGCAATGTTGTAATGAATATAAAAAGAAAGTATAACCAAATTGCAAATAAACAAACATTGAAATTAATAAAACTCAAGTATTGATAAAAATACCTTAAATGCTCTATTTCCAAAAAGTACGATGGAGCTATGTGGCAATTTGAGTTGAATAAGATTCTTCATTGAGTAGTTTGAAGGAAACGATGAAAAAGGAAACTCAGACCAATTGATCCATCTTAGAAAATCAAGAGTACTAATTTTTTAAGATCCGACACTCTTTAACTTCGAGTACTACAAGGTTCTATACTTTTCCAAGAGCATTTGAATCAATGTCTAACTATGTCAGTTTAGGAAATTCTAACTTTATGGCTTTAACTACTATCGCTTCCTACAAATAATACAGAAACAAACATTTCAAGTTTTTTCTAAGTGATAAAAGTTGCTCTCATAATAAATAAGCATAAACAAATTAGTAGACTACCTTGAATCTACTTCACCCAAACGTCTCTTGAGAAGGAACCATCTTCATTTTGCAAACCAACACTATCTACCACAAGTGAGATAAACCTACAGGTTTCAAGTATTCGACACCATTAATCCCAATAATTACACATTAAATACAGGTATATACATAACAGAGGGAGGTTCTATATCAATTCAATCAAAATTCAATCAAGAATGAGAAGTTTCACATAAATAAATTAAATTAGAAATTTAAAGTTTTGCACAAACCGAGAACTCACGTGTCGAACAACCCACTGCAAACCCAAGAAGAACCCACGACTAAAATATAACATACACAGCTCAAACTCACTAGCAAACCCCTCTAATCTACCGTCAAACCACTCAAACCTCGATGCCAAACAAATGTCGAAACGGTCCGCTTAGAATGCCGTCAAACGCCGGTGCTCTCTCTTCACGTTGGAATGTCGAAAGGCTATCAAACACACTAGAAAAGCTCGCTCAATCTCGCCACTAGCTAACGTCAATATTGTTGGGATTTATTCTAAAACTCGTAGATTGTAAATATAATCCATGGACCGTTGTTAATAAAGTGTTATTATTGTAATAATTCTTATTGATTATATTATTAGTTTTGTCTTAATAACCCAAATCTAATAAACTAACATCCTAAGCTATTTAATGAGTCTTGAATAGTATGTAGAGACATATAAGGATCAATCTTCAAGATCAGTTTAAAATGTCTATTGTATAGGGATAAGGCTAGGTACCTTATCTTGGTAACACTATGGATACGGTTCACTTTGTATTTGATACAAACGCAATGATCCAATGCGTTCGTATAGCTGACATGCGAGTGAGGGTATCCTATACAATGAGATTGAATAAGATTGAACCGCAAAATAGTAACCACTAGATGTAACTCCGTTAACTAGTTAGGTTTCTATTTCATTAAGATGATCTATGTAACTTAGTCTTAATCTTGAGTGTATTATGAACTCTTGTTCAAGAGGGATTGTCATTTAATTTGTATGGGTGAGAGTGACCAGATCACCGATTCAATAAGCTTATTATTTTAGGGACAAGATCGAGTGGGGAGCTGAAAACATATTCACCCCTTCCATACTTTAAAGTAAGTAGATGAGTGTTCCCTTAAATGGTGTCTCCAGGACTTGAACAAAGGGTCCTACCCTCTCTATGGCACGAGAGGTGTTTCTGTTTATTGGTAGGATCATAAACAGGTTGGTCATTTGAGGAGCACTAGTATTTAAGGATTAGATGTAACCCAGAGGTAAAACGGTAAATTGACCCAGCTGGTGTTACGAACACTCTTGAAGGACTAACTTACTGGTATTGGTCTATATCCGTGGACACAGAAATATATCTACAGTGAGAAGAGTACAACTGTGAGTCTTTAGTGGAGTGTACACACAGTTAACGAATATTGATTAATGTGGTTAATGAGTTTAGCCAATTAATCTCAGATTGTTGTAGTTTCTGATCTGTAAGCCCATTAGGTCCCCTTCTTAGCTTGTAAATGATAATGAGATTGATTTATATTGGTTGTAATATGAAATGTTCAAATTTACTTTGAGAATTAGTATAATGTATAATGATACATTATAATATAAAGTTTATCAAACTTTATTATATAAATTTAATTTTGCATATGATTCAAAATTAATTTATGAGTGATAAAATATTTGAATGAGTTCAAATATTAATTTAATATGAATTGGATTCATATTAAAATTATTGGGTATGAGAGAAATTTATATTTGAATATGATTTAAATTTGAATTAAATTAAATATAAGATATTTAATTCAGCAATTAATTAATTGGAGAATTAATTAATAGTTTAGTTTAATATTATTTAATTAAATTTGATTTGATTAAATTAATATAAAACTATAAGATATTGGAGATATTCATGAAATAAGATTTAAATGAAATATTAATTAAATATGATTTAATTAATTATTAGCTAATTGATTAATGATTAATTAATTAATTAGTAGATTTGAAATAGAGACATTTTAAAAATATCAAAATAAATTAAAACATTTACAAACTATAGCAAAATTTTGGATTCTATCAATGATAGTCTTCTATCACTATAACATATCAATGATTATCAGTGATAGAATTTGCTATAGGTTGTAGATATTTTGTAAAATTTGCTATTTTTGAAAATTTTCCTTTGAAATATCTATTAATTTAATGTTTTTTAAATTAATAGAATTCCACAATTCTCTCCTACTCCCTTTCCTATTCCAAGAAGAAAAGAGAGTTATAAATATCTAGAAGAAAATAGTTTTCTTTAACAAATTAATCAAGACAAAAAAAAAAAAACCAATGCTTTTGCTCTCTACAAAAAGAAAAGAGTTTCTCTCAAATATCTCTAAATTTTTTTCCACATCTCAATTGGTTCCCACAAACCAATCTCTTCCCAGAGGATAGGAATGTCTTCGACGAATGGTGTCCCTCATTCGGTGGTTTGTAGATTCAGGGACGTCTTCCTCTCCGTCGGTAACCTTGGCTGACATCAATACTATTGGGTTTTATGTTCTAAAACTCGTAGATAGTAAATATAATTCATTAACCGTTATTTATTAATAAAATGTTATTATCTCAATAAATGTTAGTGATTTTATTATTAGTTTTGTCTTAATAACCCAAATCCAATAAACTAACATCCTAAGTTGTTTAATGAGTCTTGAATGTAGAGACATATAGGGATCAATGTTTGAAATCAGCCTAAAGGGTCTATAGTATAGCGATAAGGTTGTGTAACTTATATAGGTAACAGTAAGGATATGGCTCACTTTGTATTTGATACAAACGCAATGATCCAATGTGTTCGTGTAGCTGACATGCGAGTGAGGGTATCCTATGCAATAAGTTTGCATAAGACCGGACCACGAAATAGTAACCACTAAATACAACTCTGTTAACTGGTTAGGTTTCTATTTCATTAGGATGACCTAGGTAACTTAGTATTAATCTTGATTGTATTATGAACTTCTGTTCATGAGTGATTGTCCTTTGATTTGTACGGATGAGAGTGACCAGATTGTTGACTCAATATGCTTATCATTTTGGGGACAAGATCGAGTGAGGAGTTGGGAACATATTCACACAAGATGGAATTCACTTCTTCCTAAATTTAGGGTAAGTAGATGAGTGTTCCCTTAAATGGTGTCTCCAGGACTTGAACAAAGGGTTCTACCCTCTCTATGGCACGAGAGGGGTTTCTATTTATTGGTTGGATTATAAACAGGTTGTTCATTAAAGGAGCACTGATATTTAAGGACTATAAGTAACTAAGGGGTAAAACGGTAATTTGACCCAACTGATATTACCAACACTCGTGAATGACTAACTTATTGTTATTGATCTATATCCGTGTACACAGAAATATATCTACAGTGAGAAGAATTCAGTTGTGAGTCTTTAATGGAGTGTACACACAGTTAACGAATATTGATTAATGTGGTTAATGAGTTTAATCAATTAATCTCATATCGTTGTAGCTTCTGATCTATAAGTCCATTAGTCTCTTTTTTAGCTTGTAAATGGTAATCAGATTTATTTATATTGGTTGTAATTTGAAATGTTAAAATTTACTTTAAGAATTAGTATAATGTATGGTGTACCTTATAATATAAAGTTTATATTTTATTAAACTTTATTATATAAATTTAATTTTGAATCATAATATAAAGTTTATATTTTAATTAAACTTTATTACATAAATTTAATTTTGTGTATGATTCAAAATTAATTTATGAGAGATAAAATATTGAATGAGTTTATATATTAATTTAATATGAATTGGATTCATATTAAAACTATAGGTTAAAATTTAATGCATGTATGATACACATTAAAATTATAGGTTATGAGAGAAATTTATATTTGAATATGATTTAAATTTGAATTAAATTAAATATAAGATATTTAACTCAGCAATTAATTAATTGGAGAATTAATTAATAGTTTAGTTTAATTTGAGGAAAATCTTCATAAATCTAATAAAATATTTACAATATGTGTAACAAAATGAAAAAACTCATGAAACTGACCCTTTTTTTAAAATTTCAGGTATGCCCTTCCTTATCATCGTCTTTCTTCTCTTCTCTACTGCGATTTTTTTCTTTTCATTGTCCTTTTCACTTCTTCTGCATTTTTTTAAAAATATTTTCATTTACCCTTCCTTTCCATATTTTTTTCTGCAATTTTTCTTTCTTTCCATCGTCTTTCTCTCCTTCCTGCAATTTTTTTAATTTTTTTCAAACCGTTAGTTGGTTATTTTTTGTTTCTTTACATCGTCCTTTTCTCTCCTTCTATAATTTTTTTAGATTTTTTTCAAACGGTTATTTGGTTTAAGTTCATACGTCAAATATAAAAGATCGAGAAAAAAAATTATTGAAATATTTGATTGCCAAATGTAAACGATCGTGTACCAAAAATAGTCAAATCCAGACGATCGTTTCCCAAATATAAACAATTGTGTACCATATGTAAACGATCGTTTCTATACCATATGTAAAAAAAAAAATTGTTGAAATATTTGATTGCCAAATGTAAACGATCGTGTACCAAAAATAGTCAAATCCAAACGATCGTTTCCCAAATATAAGCGATCGTGTACCAAAGAATCTTGAAAAAAAATCTTGAAAAAAAAAATCATTGAGATTTGGCTACAAAAATTTAAACAATTGTGTACCAAAGAATCTTAAAAAAAATCGTTGAGATTTGGCTACCCAAATTTAAACGATCGTGTGCCAAATCTAAATGATTGTGTGTCAAATTTAAACGATTGTTTGTCAAATTTAAACGATCATGTACAAAGAATCTTGAAAAAAAATCATTTAGATTTAGGTACGATCAAATCTAAACAATCGTGTAGGAAAGAATAGTCAAATCTAAACAATCGTTTCCCAAATATATTACGCAGGATTCCAAATATATTAGGCACGCTAGATGTCAATTAATCGCGGGACATTTTTTATATTTTTCATTATAGGCCTATGGGCTTTTTCGTTTTCAAAATTGTTCTATAAGGTGTAAATATTTTGCCACTTTGTTATATTTTTTAAAAGACCCCTTAATTTTATTTTATTAAATTAATTAAATTAAAACTATAAGATATGTGAAAGATATTCATTAAATATAATTTAAATAAAATTTTAATTAAATATGATTTAATTAATTATTAATTAATTAATTAATTTAATATTTTTATTAATTTAATATTTTTTAAATTAATAGAAACTCATAATTTTCTCCAGCTTCATAAAGAAGAGGGAGTTATAAATACGCAAAAGAAAATAGGTTTTTCAACCTAAGCCTCTGCCTTTCTACGAATCCTCTCAAAGATTCTCTCAAAATATTTTTTTTATTCCAATTGGTTCCTACAAACCAATCTCATCCCAGATAATAGGAAGGTCTCTAACGGGTGGTGTCCGTAATTTGGAGTTTTAGTAGATTCAGAGGCATCAAAATAAGTGAGTTTTTTGTTTCTTTAATCTATAATTTTAAAGTATGCTTAGCCTTCATTAGAAAATTGTTTATGTAACTATTGTCAATGTACGATACTTTTTATGTTTTCAATTAAATTGATCTAAGGTCTTTGTAAAATATTCCGCTGCCAAGGGTTTTTCATCCCTTCAAATACTTCGTCAGTCAATGGCGACGATGCTCATGAATTGTAGAAAAAACCAGCACTCTCTCTCTATTGTGACTGTCGGCTGCACATCCCTCACCCTCTCCTCCATCTCTTAGTATATATAAAGCCCTAAAAAAACAAGTGAGGAGAGAGACAAAAATTTAAATTATTATCTTTAATGTCGTTTTAAAAAAGTGGGTCATTAATGTCGTTGTTAAACTAACATTATCCTTTCTCTTTGATGTCAATTTAAAACCGACATTAAATATCCGTATTTTAAAACCGTGGAGTTGAACTTGAGTTGATGTTGTGTTAGTGTTGATTTGATGCGATGTGGTTCAATCTCTAGTATTTGATCATCTTATTCTCTCTCGATTCTGTTAAATGCCTACGCTTGGGGAATGAGACATCGATACTACAATATAAGCACTCCATCTAAAGAACCAAACAATGACACATTGAAGTTACTCAAAATATGTTACCAAGACAGAAACCATCATTGAAACTAGGACAGAAACCATCATTGAAAAAACACAGTGATACTGCATATCAAGAAAAATAAGCAGAAACCATGTAAGGACAAATATAAGGAAGTTACCAAGGCAAATATAAGCACATTGATACTACATACAAAGACAGAAACCATCATTGAAAAATAATTAATCAACCTCTAATTTCCTTCTTAGACATTTGTTTTAAAAATGGCTGCTTGTTCACTATCCAATTTTCTTTGTTAAGTAATTTAAAGAAAGAACGAATCGTAGGCCACAAATATCCAATTTCGAAGGAAAAAGAAGAATTTACTTCAAATAAGCTCCAAGCAAAGAAAGTGATGAACATAGAAGGCAACTGTTGACTCTGATTTAGTGACTAATCTTGAATGCTCGACTTCTCGGTGTATGAAATTGAATTGGTATACGTTGTTGTGGCCTATTTCTTTACATCAACCACACTTATGCAATTTCGGTGCTTCACCGACACTTGGAATCCTCTTTTTCTTCGGTCGACCAACTCTTTTGACTACTTTCAGAGGTAAGACAGTCATATGCACATAGTTTTCACTTGTCTTCCAATCTGACTAATTCTTAACTGGGTAGACGACCTCTGAATATGCTGCCAACAAACATTCATTAGGAAATGTAAGAATACTTCTCCATGATTCTAAGAACGTTGATTCACATGATATGTTCTTGATGTATTGTAAAACAAAGTAGCTACCGTGCCATTCTTATATTTATCATTCAAATTTTGAGTCAAATGTTGGACACAAAGGCTATGAAATGTGAAGGGAAAAACCAATGAAATACCATTGAAAAAGCATGTTTTCCGATCTATCACGAAGCTTAGATTAGGCACCTCCTCTATTACACCTTTGAATTTCTCTAAGAACCACTATATTGAGGCATCTGTTTTTCTATCAACTACTCCAAAGGCAAGAGGATAAATCTTATTGTTACCATCTAAGCAAACGACAACTATCAACTGACCCCGATATTTGTTCTTAAGAAATGTTCTATCCATGACTATGATCGATCTAATACAATTTAAGAATCCTCGAATACATGGACCAACAACCATAAAAAGATATTTGAAGAAACGATCATCTTCAAGTTCCATGTGAAATATTGTACCTGGATTTGTAAGTTTGAGTGCTTCACCATATCTAAGAAATAGATTATATGACTCTTCAGGAGACCCTTGCACTCGTTCTTATGCATTTTCTCTAGCATGCTATGCTTTTTCATAACTCACATATTTATGTCATAGTCTTGCCTCATGACTTCCTTGAATTTGGACTTTATTAATTCTCTAACAACCCAAGATTTTGCTTGCCTATGGTCACGATTCAAAAACTCAAGAGAACATGAATGAACTTTGACATACTTTTTAATCTTGAATATATTTGAATCATTCAATCTCATTGCTCGCAATCTCCAACCACACTTGTTGTCAATGCATCTAACAAAAAGAATCTCTTTTGTAGACTTTTTTTTACTACAAACTGAATTTTTTTTCATTGTCAAGACACTTAATCTCATTGACACATCTATCTTGCAAAAAAGTACTTGTCCTACATCCAACTCCTCACTTGTAGAGCTTTCTTTAGAGCAATCCCTCCTTTTTGTCTTCAACTTTCGGCTAGAGGAGTTGTAGTGAATTTTAGCTTTTCCTTTGGAATCTTTTGTAGAAGCATCTCTATGTTGTGGGATGTCAAACAATTCGTTCATCTCAACTGCCTCCCATGTAAAAGTATCATCTTTTGAATTATATGACTCATATGATTCTCATATAACTGAAGTGGTCCCTATCATGTTATCACACAAGCCAACTTGAACTTCACCAATATGAACTCCATTCTCATCTAATGTATCCATTGCAATTGGAGAAGGGTGGTTTAAGTTATGAACTTGGTTGCTCCCGAATACTAAATTGTAATCTTTGTTTAACACTTTCTTGCTTTGATTGCTTCTAAGATCAAATGAGACGTATAGGGAGACCTCCAATGGATTTTCACTAAGAATATAAAATTTCAAATCACGATCATTGTTTAACTCAAATGGAGGAGCTTCGTTTTCCACTTTTATCTCATATATGCATAATATCGTTATGTCGAACTCTGTAGGCTCAACTTCTACAAGGTCACATAATTATGCCTATAAATCTTGATGTGTTATTTCTTTACTGACAACAATGCCTTTTAACATGCCTCCTTTGTATTTTCTTTGTTCCTCATTCCATGTACCACCGTAACGCACTAAAATCCAAACATGTGACAGAGAAAAAAATAACAAAAAAAGAAAACTTAAAAACTTTTTCATGTTTATTAAAATACACCACAGTTCATGGAAAGTTCACCGGAGTAAAAGGGGAAAAGTTCACAACTTTTTTACAGAGGAGAAGAATGCGCAAATGAGTTTTTTCTTTCTTACGTGTTGTTTTACGTTGAAGAGAAGGAAGAAATTGTGAAATTAAATAAGAATAATGTAGACATTTCATTTTCAATTTGTCATAAAAGTCAATTTTTTCAAAATCAAACCTAAAATTTTTATTCCTCTATTTTTTGCAATTCCCCTATCTTCCCTGAGGAAGCCTAATCCAAATTTTATGGCCCGATGTGTTGATGGCCCAATTTGGTGACAATGGAAAGGTCAAAGGAAATGGCTAAGCTGACTGTGAGCTTAAAATGGAAGTGAAGAAATTGGAAGACACAAGTCCAGAATGGTGTCAACTTTAAGGGCCTTTGCCCCCACATTCAATCGCTATCCGTCTCGCGCCTTTTCAATCAAAACCCAGATGGATTCCATCACTAGAAACCCCGACGGCTACACCTCCACCTGCGCTTCCACCTCTAAACCAACCGAAAATCGGATCACCTTGCAGGAATGGCAGGGTTGGGGCTCCACCTCTCCTGTTCCCACCATGGTTACGGAAATTATCGACGAATTGAAGGTCTTGGAGAAAAGTGTTGATGCCCAAATGAGTTTTGGTGGTAATGGCGGCAAACTTCAGGTGTGCCACAAACCCATTGGATATGTTTTTCGCCTCTTCTTTTACTTTGTTTCGTTTTGGTTGATACTGCAACAGATTTTGTTAAATCCTATACTCAATTATTGTTTCTATATCACTTGCAATCAATCAACTTATCTAGATATTGTTAATGGAGTAAACAGCAACTTGGAATTTTAGATTGATTCATGTCTTCTCTTTCAAAAGGGTTGTGGAAATTCTTAAACGAAGTGAATGTCATATGGAGACTTATTAGAAGTAGAGTTTAGATACTCTCAGTTCGTCCACCAAACAGCAGCTGGTAGTAATTTCCCTGATCCTTGGGATCGATTGACATTTCTAAAAGTAAAACCAGGTCTTTCATGGAAAAAGGATCACTTTTTAATTTAGCATTGGCAGGAGACTTGGGTAGTCGGAAGATATATGGTTGGATTCTAACCCATCTTGCAACTCGTTCCCTAAATAAAGTTTATGGATTGTCCAACACAAAAGGCAAGTTGGATTGAGATGCTCAGCTCAGTTTTTCCTCAAGCTGGGAGCTTGTCTTTGTAAGTCAGAATGATTATTAATGTTCCTGAAATTTTGAAAATTGAGGAAATTATCATGTAAATTACCTAATCTTCAACTTGACCCACAGATAAAGTAAGTTAAACCTGAATTTAGCCAAGCAGATATGTGATGGAAACTTCCCTAAAAATCTTAAGTTCTTCCATTAGACCGTGCCTTCTAGGAGTCTTAATGCGCAGAAAATTTTTAAAAGACATTTTGTATCTATCTATATCTCCATGAGTTTGCAAAAAATGATGCTCTGGTGAGGAAACCGTAGACCGCATTTTATCCACCCTATTTATTTTTACTACAAAAAGTTGGAAACTTCTTTGCAAACTTTTTGTTGATTAAGCCAACCTTAAGACATCAGAAGCTGGCTTCTAAATCTCATGAGGTCCTTTTTTATGTAGCAAAACCAGGATTCTTTGGTTAAGGCCCTCAAGGGATTATTTGCGAAGATTTCAAAATTTTCGTTCATTTTGTGAACATGTATTAACATTTTTAAGTGCGCTGCATAGGATTTTTTTGTAACTACTGCATAGTCTCCATCATTATAGATTGGAAGGTCTTTTTGTAATCCTTCTCTTGGGCAAAGTGATGCCTCATCACTTTGTCCCCTAGATTGTTCCATTTGGCTCCTGTTTTTTAATGAAGTTATCTCTTATCACAAAAAAAAAAAAAAAAAAAAAAACAAACAAACAAAAAAACAAAATTACTTGGTAATTCTCCTTGTTTCTGAGATGGCAGAACTATTCCTGCAGTATCTTTTTTGGTTATTAAACATGTGGAACACGAATCAAGTTTAGATAACCATTCCATGAACCATGAGACTGATAGACCTCCGATACTATATCATTATAGTAGGAGAGGGAAGAAGAGCAGCGGCACGTGTGTAGAGTGACACGTGTGAGATAGTTGAGTATAAATAAAGAGGAAAGTTTAGGCGGGAGAGTTAGGTAGAATTTCAGTTAAGAAAAAGTTCTGTTCTTCCTTGAGAGATAGGTTAACAGAGGAGAGTTTGATTTTTCAATTGCTTTCTTATTAGAGTTGTACCTCAGATTCCTTGTTGAATCTGCTATCAATAAAAGTAAGATTTCTTGTAAGTTTCTGGTTTCCATCAAATTGGTATCAGAGCACGATTTTGGGGCAAGAAGAAGGATGGTGCAGACGAGATTTGAAGAAAAGATCGAAACGATAGATCAAGAGATCCTTGGCATCAAGAAGGAGATCGGGAAGCTGCCGGCGATTGAGAAGACGTTGATCGAAATCTCGCAGAACTTGGAGAGGCAAAAACAAGTAATGCTGAGAATTATGGAATCATCCGCACAGGAGAGATCAACGATGAACGAAAAGATAACCGAATTAGCGATGCGAACTGTGTCGACGAAGGTGAATGAAGAGAACGAAGGAACATCGAGGCGAAGAAACGAAACAAAGAACGAAGAGAAGAAGTCGAATGATGAAGGGAACAACGATCGAAACAAATTCAAGAAGGTGGAGATGCCTATATTCAACGGAGATGATCCCGACTCATGGTTATTCCGCGCTGAGAGGTACTTTCTTATCCATAAATTGACTGAATTCGAGAAGATGACTGTATCTACGATAAGTTTCGAAGGACCAGCATTGAACTGGTATCGTTCTCAAGAGGAACGGGAGAAGTTTATTGATTGGGCGAATATGAAGGAAAGGTTGTTAGTGAGATTCCGTTCATCGAGGGAAGGATCGCTGTACGGGCGATTTTTACGGATTCAACAAACTACAACTGTGGATGAATATCGAAATTTATTCGATAAGTTTGTAGCACCACTAACAGATTTACCCGAAAAAGTAGTAGAAGAAACTTTTGTTTCGGGATTAAAACCGTGGATTCAAGCAGAGATGGATTTCTGCGAACCGAAAGGATTAGCTCATATGATGAAAATAGCGCAAAAGATTGAAAACAGAGAAGATATTCGGCGTGAGGCCAATCTTTCTGGTTATTCCGGAGGAAGAACGGGTAATCCACAAAACAATATCAAGACGAATACGAATGCGAATGCTGGAGAGAATAAGGGGGGAACGAACTGGCCAATGAGGACCATTACTTTACGTGGAACAGCAAAGGAGGGAGTTCCGAAGGAGGGACCATCAAAACGGCTATCTGATGCGGAATTCCAAGCTCGAAAGGAGAAGGGATTGTGTTTTCGGTGTAATGAGAAATACTCTCATGACCATAAATGCAAAGCTAAGGAGACGCGAGAACTACGAATGTTGCTAGTAACGGGGGATAATGAAGAGTACGAAATCATAGAGGAAGGAGAGGAATCATGGAAGGAGTTGAAAACTATAGAAATCAAGGAAGATAATCAAGCGATAGTAGAATTGTCTATCAACTCGGTGGTTGGACTATCCAGCCCAGGAACGATGAAGGTGAAAGGAAGGATACAAGGAAGAGATGTTGTGGTGTTAATCGACTGTGGAGGAACACACAATTTTATTTCTGAGGATCTGGTGAAGGAACTGCAGCTGGAAGTAAAAGAAACCTCAAATTATGGGGTAATTTTGGGTTCCGGTACTGCTGTAAAAGGAAAAGGCATATGTGGAACTGTGGAACTGATGCTAGGGGAGTAAGTAATTGATGAATTTTTACCCTTGGAGTTAGGAGGAGTAGATGCTATTTTGGGAATGCAGTGGCTTTATTCTTTGGGAACAACGGAGGTAGATTGGAAGAGTTTGAAATTGTCCTTCATGAATCAAGGGAAGAAGATTATAATACGAGGGGATCCTAGTCTGACTAAGGCGAGAGTTAGCCTGAAAAACTTAGTCAAGACATGGGGAGAAGAGGATCAAGGCTATTTAGTTGAATACAGAGCCTTGGAAAGATGTGAAGTAATTGATGAAGAAGATGATCCAAGCGAGGAAGTATTAACTGAAGAAGAGCTGGAAACTGCCGTACTGAAGAAATTTGAAGATGTTTTTGAGTGGCCAGAAACGTTACCTCCTCAGCGGGTAATAGAACATCATATTCATTTGAAAGAGGGTGTGAATCCGATTAATGTGAGACCATATCGGTATGCGTACCAACAAAAGAATGAGATGGAGAAGTTAGTTGAAGAAATGTTAACGTCAGGACTGATAAGACCAAGCACGAGCCCTTATTCGAGTCCGGTATTACTGGTAAAAAAAAAAGATGGCAGTTGGAGGTTTTGTGTAGATTACAGGGCATTAAACAATGTAACTGTGCCTGATAAATTTCCAATACCAGTAATCGAGGAATTATTTGATGAACTAAATGGAGCTGAGATATTCACTAAACTGGATTTGAAGGCCGGTTACCACCAGATTAGAATGAGTGCAGAAGACATTGAAAAAACCGCATTCAGGACTCATGAAGGTCATTATGAATTCATGGTGATGCCATTTGGACTAACAAATGCACCATCAACTTTTCAATCACTAATGAATGCTGTATTCAAACCGCACCTCAGGAAGTTTGTGTTGGTATTTTTTGACGATATATTGATCTATAGCAAGAATGTGACGGCTCATTTGGACCACATCAAAACAGTGTTAGAAATACTGCGAAGGAATGAATTATATGTGAACAAAAAAAAATGCAGTTTTGCTAAGGGAAGAGTAGAATACTTGGGGCATATCATTTCTGGAGAAGGAGTAGAGGTGGATCCAAAGAAGATTAAGGCTATCAAAGAATGGCCTAATCCAACTAATGTGAGAGAAGTCCGAGGATTCTTGGGCTTAACGGGATATTATCGCAAGTTTGTTGAACATTATGGAACGATTGCAGCACCTCTGACTCAATTGCTGAAGAAAGGGGTTTATAGATGGACTGAAGAAGCGCAGGAAGCTTTCGTCAAGTTGCAAAGTGCCATGATGTCATTGTCGGTATTAGCACTGCCAGATTTTAGCATTCCTTTTGAAATCGAAACATATGCTTCTGGATTCGGCTTAGGAGCTGTGTTAATACAGAATCAAAGACCTATTGCCTTTTATAGCCATACGCTAGCAATAAGGGATAGAAGTAAACCGGTATATGAAAGGGAACTGATGGCGGTAGTAATGGCAGTACAGAGGTGGCGTCCCTATTTATTTGGGAAGAGATTCAAGGTGAAAACTGACCAAAGGTCACTAAAATTTTTATTGGAACAATGGGTGATTCAACTCCAATACCAAAAATGGATATCTAAGTTATTGGGATATTCATTTGAGGTGATATATAAGCCGGGATTAGAGAATAAGGCAGCTGATGTGCTATCGAGAATACCACCTGCTATTCATTTGAATCAATTGACAGCTCCAAATATAATTGATGTGGCAGTGATTAAAGAGGAGGTTAATCAAGATGAGAAGCTTTTGAAGATCCAAGAGGAATTAGAAGAAAAAGGTGAGGAGCAGTCCAGTGAATACTCTATGAAGCAAGGGATGTTGATGTATAAGAATCGAATGGTAATTTCCAAATCTTCCAAACTGATTCCAAAGATTTTACATACATTTCATGATTCAGTTTTTGGAGGACATTCAGGTTTTCTGAGAACCTATAAGAGATTGACTGGAGAGTTATATTGGAAAAACATGAAACAAGATGTGAAGAAATATTGTGAAGAATGCATGATTTGCCAAAGAAATAAAACATTGGCTTTATCGCCAGCCGGGTTGCTAACACCCTTGGAAGTTCCTCATAGAGTGTGGGAAGGGATTTCCATGGATTTGTGGAAGGATTACCAAAATCAAATGGATACGAGGTAATACTGGTAGTGGTAGATCGTTTCAGTAAATACGGTCACTTCTTACCACTGAAACATCCGTATAATGCGAAGTCTGTGGGGGAGTTATTTGTTAAAGAAGTGGTGAGGCTACATGGTTTTCCAAAGTCCATAGTGTCAGATAGAGATAAAGTATTTCTGAGTTCATTCTGGAGGGAGTTGTTCAGGATTGCTGGTACGAGATTAAATCACAGCACAGCATACCATCCTCAGACGGATGGGCAAACGGAAGTAGTGAATCGAGGAGTAGAAATTTATTTACGATGCTTCTGTGGAGAAAAACCAAAGGAGTGGGTGAAATGGATACCATGGGCTGAATATTGGTATAATACCACATATCAGCGTTCATTAGGTGTCACGACATTTCAGGCAGTATATGGTAGATTGCCCTCCCCTTTGATATTGTATGGAGACAGAAATACATCTAATTCCACGTTGGATGAGCAGTTGAAAGAGAGAGATATAGCGTTGGGAGCTTTGAGGGAACACCTGCAAGTGGCGGCCCAGGATAAGATGAAAAAATATGCAGACTTGAAGAGGAGGGATGTGCAATTTCAAGTAGGGGATTTGGTTTTATTAAAAATAAGACCTTATCGTCAGGTGTCGCTGAGAAGGAAGAGAAATGAGAAGCTCTCTGCTAAATATTTCGGACCTTATAAAGTGATAGAAAAAGTTGGTCCAGTGGCATATAAACTGGAGTTACCTGAGGAAGCAGTCTTTCATCCAATTTTTCATGTGTCTCAGCTGAAGAAAGTGTTTGGAACACATGAGGAGAATTGTGATGATATTCCATACTTATCAGAGAATCACGAATGGAGAGCAGTACCAGAAGAAGTGCACGGGTACTCGAAAAATAAAGCAGGAAATTGGGATGTGCTAGTAAGATGGAAGGGGCTACCAAAACACGAAGCAACCTGGGAATTATATGAAGATTTGCAACGACGATTTCCAGATTTTCACCTTGAGGACAAGGTGAAATTGGAGAGGGAGAGTAATGATAGACCTCCGATACTATATCATTATAGTAGGAGAGGGAAGAAGAGCAGCGGCACGTGTGTAGAGTGACACGTGTGAGATAGTTGAGTATAAATAAAGAGGAAAGTTTAGGCGGGAGAGTTAGGTAGAATTTCAGTTAAGAAAAAGTTCTGTTCTTCCTTGAGAGATAGGTTAACAGAGGAGAGTTTGATTTTTCAATTGCTTTCTTATTAGAGTTGTACCTCAGATTCCTTGTTGAATCTGCTATCAATAAAAGTAAGATTTCTTGTAAGTTTCTGGTTTCCATCAGAGACTGTGGTGCTATATATTTTGCTACCTATTTTATTCATTGTGCAAATGATTGCCTTGTTAATATTAATCTTTGGCGTTATTTCAGGGATATTTTAAAACTCAGGAGGACAAAAAACACCGAGCTACATATCAGGCTCTAGGTAGTTCTGAGCAGAAACTGCAATTCTTTTCTGCTCGACAAATTGCATGTCGTTTACTTGGGAGCAGGGATTATCTTTGTCAAAAGGTATAATCAATCTTAAATGATTCTGTATTTCTTGGGGTTCTATTCATATTAACACGACCAGTTTGTTGAATGTGTTTTTCCAATGCATTTATTAGGAATTGATAGGTTTTTTAGTATCTACAGACCCTTATTGTTACTTTATATAACATATCTGCCTTTGCTGTGTTCTTTTGAATCTGTTTAGTGCTGGCTGCCTTTTGAGGATTGTATGTGTTCAAGAGTCAAGCATTGTTCTCTATGGGATAGAGCACGGTTTTGGCTATATATGCATCCAAAGGTCTGTACTGCTGGTCGATTCTTTATACTTCTCATCTACTAAACTTGACATGAAGATTATCTAGAGTTATTGTTCAGGATTTTCTACGGCAGAACAACACAGGGAAGTTGTTATTGCAAGTATTTGGTAAAGAAGCCACAACTTTGTCCCTCTATGGTATCTCCGAACATGAAGAAATTATGTGGAATGCATTCAAGTCAGCAGGTAACTGTATTCCTTGTGTGACCTTTAACAAGCCTATAGCTTTATTTACTATAGCAAGAGCTAAATTTATCTTATTCTAGGTCTAAGAAGATAAGTATTTCTTTAAGACATTTATGATATTACACTGAAATTTTGAATCCATGAGAACTATGACTTATTAGGATATTGAGTGTCTATAAAGTGGGGAAGGAAGGAGTTAGACATTTTGTGAGTTAACTAGAGCTTGGGAGAGATATCAAGAGGAAAGGGTGCAAGTATCTCAAATTTCTTGTTTATGTAATTTCTTCATTAAATTGCAATATAGTTTTCTTCAGCATTTCCGTATATTTTGTGTTTGGATATCTAACAGATGTATATGGATAGTGGCTATCATCCATAAACTGTTGTCTGGTTTCCACACTGTAATAACTCATTAGGAAAGTTGTTATGGCATGTAGACTATTTTCTTCTTTTGTTTACTGTGATTTTCCAAATATTACTCAGGTAGAAGCAAAGTTTGTTGCCTTTATCCCAACAAGAATGCAACTTCTAAAGGTGTTCAGGAGGCCTTCGGCTCTGAACTCTCAACTAAGCAAGAAAACACACAGCAAATGGTACATACCTTCTGAAGCAGTGTAGTTAATGTTCCTTCGTGATTATATTCATTACTCACTGTGAAGCTAGAATTTTACTTTAGACATATTATTAAATGGTAATGATGAAAGTATAGACTACATGGTGGTTGGATATACACATTATGAAAGTATATACTCATCACTCAATGTTAGCTAGAATTAACACTCCCACAATGTGTGACCTTTATGGTTGGATATACCTGTGGAACATTATTTATGGAAGAATTCTGTTAGGCCACCTGTTATATGGCAGTACAGTAGGAGAAGAAGCAAAGGAAGCGCATGTGTAATGGAAGTATAGTTGCTATGGCTGGGACCCACAGTTAGTTAGAAAGAGGGGAAGGTTTAAACAGCAGGGAGGCGGGGAGTCAGGGAGTGAAGTTATGAAAATTGTGTGAGGCGGTTGTCTATTCCTTGAGAGATAGAAAAGGCAGAGAGAGGTGGTTAGGGTTACACATTGGAAGTAGTATATAAACCGGGGTTGGAGAATAAAGTTGCTGATGCATTATCTCAGCTACCTCCGTTGGTGCACTTAACTCATTTGTCAGACCCTGCTCTGTTGGATATGCCAGTGATTAGGGAAGAGGTGGAGAAGGATTTGCGATTGAGGAAATCATCAATAAGCTGAAGAAGGATGAAGAGAGTGGCTGATTTCTCTCTACGTCATGGAGTGTTGAAGTACAAAGGTAAAGTGGTGATGTCCAAATCTTGAGCTTTACTGCCTACTCTGTTACATACATATCATGATCTGGTATTTGGTGGACATTCGGGTTATTTGAGAACTTATAAACGTTTGACGGGGGAGCTGTACTGGGAGGGAATGAAGGGAGATGTAAAGAAATATTGTGAAGAATGTGTAGTTTGTCAATGTTACAAGAGTTTGGCTTTATCTCCGGTAGGTTTGTTGATGCCATTGGAAATTCTGGATGCCATATGGAGTGACGTTACGTTGGATTGATGGGTTACTAAAGGCTAGAGGATTTGATGTTATACTGTTGGTGGTGGATAGACTTAGTAAATATGCTCATTTTTTGACTTTGAAGCATCCTTATACGGCAAAATTTGTGGCTGAAGTGTTTGTCAAGGAAGTGGTTCAGTTTCATGGATTTCCAAAATCCATAGTATCTCATTGTGACAAGGTCTTTGTTAGAAATTTTTGGTGTGAAATGTTTAGATTGTTCGGTACGCGACTGAATCGTAGATCAGCCTATCACCGACAATCAGATAGCCAGATTGAAGTGGTGAACTGGAGCGTCGAGGCATACCTTCGTTGCTTTTGTGGAGAAAGACCAAAGGAGAGGTTATCATGGTTGCATTGGGATGAGTACTGGTACAATACCAACTACCAAATTTCTATGGCCTAACCCCATTCCAAGCAGTGTATGGATGATTACCTCCTCCGTTGATTTATTATGGAGATTTAATACTCTTAATTCTACCCTTGATCAACCACTCAGGGAAAGGGATGTGACCTTTGTATTGAAGGAACATTTACGGGTAGCTCAGGAAAAAATGAAGAAATCTGCAGATAAAAAACAGCGGTATGTGGAGTTTCAGGTGGGAGATTTGGTATTTTTGAAGATTTGCCCCTACCGACAAGTGTCATTGCAGAAGTGGAGGAACGAAAAACTGTCTCCAAAATTTGTTGGGCCATATCGAGGGCTGGAAATACTTGGACCAGTGACATAGAAATTGGAATTACCTCCATCACCTTCTACACATCCAGTCTTTCATGTCTCGCAGCTGAAGGGAGTGTTAGGAGAGCATCTGGAGGTGCAGCACACATGGTGCCTTACTTGTCTGAAACTCATGAGTGGGTGACCAAACCAGAGGAGGTTTATGGATACCGGAAGAATCCTACAATGGGAGTGTGGGAAGTACTGATTAGTTGGAAAGGATTACCTCCTCATGAAGCTACCTGGGAGGTTTGTGATGATTTTCAGCAGCAATTTCCACATTTTCACCTTGAGGACAAGGTGATTTGGAGAATGAGAGAAATGTTAGGCCACTATTATATGGGCAGTACAGTAGGAGAGGAAGCAAAGGAAGCGCATGTGTAATGGGAAGTATAGTTGCTAAGGCTGGGACCCACAGTTGGTTAGAAGGAGGGGAAGGTTTAAATAGAGAGGGAGTTGGGGGGAGTGAAGGTGTGAAAATTGTGTGGGACGGTTGTCTATTCCTCGAGAGATAGGAAAGGCAGAGAGGGGTTCATGTTTCCATTTTGTTCTTTGCTATTTGTCTTTGTTCTTGTTTGAGACTTGGTGATAAACCAATTCCTTGCAATAGCTCTTGGCATTTTCACTAAATAAGAATCATCCAAAGTTGGTGTTCTATCAACTTCTAGGCTCAGATATTCAATCCGTACAGTTTCAAATAACATACTTCGTATTCTGGATGATGTTTTGTTTTTTTGGCCATGCTTCTGTTTTTGTAAAATTTTCTGTTCTTCCAGTTGATCAAGGTCATAATGTTCTTGTTGATTCTGCTCATAGACTGATGGAGATGGAATTCTGAATTTTATTTTGATTGACGGTACTTGGAGCAACTCTGCTGCAATGTTCAACCGACTTAAGGTAATGTTATGTAGCATTTTTGTTTTGTCTTCTAAGCCAATGTTTTTCCCATGACAAAATGACTGATTAGTATAAGCCACATGACATACAAGGACAGGATTTTGAATTTTAGGATTATGTCTTAATTTTTACCATTTCATTTTATTTTAACAGAAACATGGTCAGATAGGAAATCCACCCCAAGGAAATGTGAAACCAAAATTTACCAATTTTTAACAATATAAACCACATGACATACAAGGACAAAATTTTCGAGTACTCCAGAACGAGGCCGGCCATCTAGCTCCCCCATCTGTCAGCAATATTAAGAAGGAATCTCAAATTTCTTTTATTCCATGATTCCTGAAAGAGTGATCTTATGGAGTTGGACCACCATAGGATCTTGGTTTCTGGAGATTTTGCCCATGAAAGCAATTACAAATTTAAACTCCGTACTTTTAGATGGCACTACCCAACAGAAATGGGCCTCAATCAGTTCATTTCCCGTAGTTGATGGACTGCTACCACATATGCTTTTGTTGGCTCTTATATTCAAATATCCCCCATCGCTACAATGAAATGAACATCCCAACAATAGGTCCTTGTTCCAAGTATCGTGGTCCTTTAGGAGGTTGTGAAATCAACAAAAGAAAAACGTCAATTCAGTTTGAACCTTCATAATGTTCTTTTGGTTCCTTTTTCAGATTGGATGCTTGATTGATAGCTTAGGTTCACTGTGTGGTTGATATTCAGACTGAGATGGACCAAACTTTTGGAAACTACTCTACAAGAAGTATATTCTAATGTGTTGATTGTTGCAATTATGTAGGAGCAAGCTATATTGGTTTGGGGGGAGGATATTCCATGCATATCATTGTCTACGGGCTCCTCTGCAATGCATAAACTCAGGTAAGAATTTGAGTAAGTTATCCAATATATAGCTGGGTTTTCACGAGTCCTGGGGGGAAAAGCATGATTCTTTTATATAATATTGACTTATAAGAGCTTGTCTGAATGTGAAGGCCTCAACCATCATGGGACCGTACCTGCACTGCGGCAGCGGCAGCTAGCCTACTCTTTGAGCTTCAACTCGTTCCAAAGTTCAGCTCTGTTGAATTCGAAAAACAGGGTGATGCATTGGAAGATGCTCTGGAAGTATTGTTAGAAGCTCTCACTGCTCGACGTATTCGGATGGGGCGGTCCATCACCCGTAAAGTAAGACATGCAAGTAGTTTTTGCTAATCGAAGACGATGTTACTTGAAATACATGAGGTGCATGAAATTTTTTTATGCTTTTATTGGTAGAACTATGCTAACATGATGCCTTCTGAAGCGGCTTGATTTAAATCTTTTCATTACACTTGATATCAAAACATTAACCTTGTCTTCAATTTTGATCTTAAATTTTTACAAGTATATCAATTTAAACCCTCTATTTTGTTTTACTTTAAAAATAAACAAAATTGAGGGTTTAAATTGTTACATGTATGACAATTTAGGGTTTAAATTGATGCATTTATGAAAATTCAATGTTTAAATTGTCACAACTATTAGTCTAGGGTTTGAATTGATATAATTTCCAAAGTTCATGATTTAAAATGATACAACTCAAAAGTTTCAAGGGTATAAATTGATATTTTTTTTCCTTTTCTTTTCCTGCTTTCGGTGGCTTTACTTCCAAATCCTTTTCTCAGTGTACTATTCCTTTTATGTCCATCCAATGAATTTCCATGTTGTCTTGATATATGTGACTCATTGTCTAATTGAGCAGGGGAGATTCCCTTTCTTTTCTTTCTTTTGAAATATAATCTCTTCTTTCATTTCACTTTATCTCATACAAAAAGGATAATGAATGCTTTAAAAAAAAAAAATAGTAAGAATGAGATTGACACGTAACAAGTCATGTTTGAATAACTAGATAATATATACAAAGATGAATGTAGCTTAAAAATAAGATTTACAATTTCATTTAATTGGTACATAAATGGATCATCTGCCTTTTCCTTGTACACTTCCTATCTCTCCTAATTCTCTTCTAGTTTACTTGTAAAGAAAGCTTTAAAGAAAGTGAAATTTTATTTTTTTATTAAATTTGAAGTGTGACATTTTATATTTTTATTAATTATTAAATGAAAAACAATGGAAATATAAAATTCCTGTTATTAGCATGGTTCTAAATTTGCAAGGAAAAAGAAAGGTTGTATTAATAGACAAATATTCTAAACCAGAGATACTGTTGGAGTCGTTTTAAATTAGAAAGGGTTGGGCTATAGTTAGCACCTTTTTAAGTTAGCAAAGATAAAATTGTTCCGAGTCCCATATAAATTAAAACCAATTTACTTTTTATCACAGAGTCAGAGTAGGTGACCTTTAAAGCAAACATCCTAAAAATGTGTCATATTTGTGTTTAGTTGCAATGCACCAAACATCTATTCCCACGGCTATCTACTTTACGCCACAAACCCTTTCACTTATTCCACACCTACGGATTCCAACCATATATCAATTCCCATTTTCTAAACCTTACCACCTTTTGACAACTGCTTTAAATAAATATACTACATTTTTTAATTTATATACTAGAATGAGTTTATACTAATATATATTCTTATAAAATGTTTCTTTTGGAAGAACACCGTGCTTGCTTAAGTGAGCAAATTTAAATGCTTACATACATGAGAAGAAAAATATTAAAAAGACACATCATGGCATCATGGCATCATGCTATGTATCATATCCTTGTCGTCTTTCTACTCTCAACCTTTCACACCCTCAATTTTCTATTATTTTGTTGCCATTATATATACTTCTTGTATGTGTTTACATTTGTTTTTTGTAACCTCAATAAATTTAAATTGTTTAAGAAAAACTTTAAAATTAGGAAAAGGGAAAAAGAAAACATTTTAAAAACATGTTTATAATTTACCCAAAGTGTAAAATCAAACTTCTCTTTTGCTTATTCAAAAGTCTTCTTTTTCTTTATATTACATGTACACGTCACCCCTTTCTTCAAAAGTTGTTTTTTGAACACAATTATCCCCCAACCCCAAAAACCAAACCCCAATACACGTTTTTCTTCATTCCATCATTTCCTAAATTTTCATTAAAATAATGAAAAATATAAACTAAAAATAATTATTTCTTTAATGTCCAAAGTAAGAGACTTTCAACGATATTCCCTATCATCTATCATTTCCTTTTGGCAACAATAAAAAAGGCAACATACAAAGCTTCTCCGCAAATGCAGCCACGATCGTCACCGTCGCCGGCGGAGTTCATCTATGAGCCGTTACAAGAGTTTCAATAAATCTCAATCCATCAAATTTAGGAGCAAATTTATCGGTGGAAGACGATGAAGAAGAAGAAGAAGAGTTCTCTCCTTCCTTTCCCTCCTGCGTAGTTAAAACTTCCCAAATCTCAAAAGGCAAGAAATTTACAGGATCAAACAAAAAAATTAAGGCTTCAAAATCTTAAAGGAACGATATTTTTAAAGAGGGAAAATGATGAATCGTTGGTTTAGAAGGGTTACCTGGCGAGGGAATAGAACTTTAGGGTTGCAAACAAGGGTAGAGGAAGAAGGGGAGGCGACGGCGGCGGAGGCGGATGCGGCGGCGACGGAGGCGGCGATGAAACCCGATTTCTTCATAATGAAAAAATAAAAAATAAAAGAGAATTAGAGAGTGTTTTGAGGGAAAATGAAAAGAAAAGTAGAAGGCAATTTTGATGAGGCAACCAGCGACGCGACGGCGTATAAATAAACTAAATAATCAATTAATATTAATATGTGGAGAGTGGAATTTTGTAATTCACTAATAATTGGCGCGGCTATTATCCGCCTCTTCTATATCTCATCAAATTACCTTTTTCACCCTACTTTTTTTTTATTATTATTATTATTTTATTTCCATATCAACTTTTTATGAATTTGGAAATATTAATGAATGTTGTTAAAAGTGTCAATTGAGCTGCATTACCATTATTCACCTTCGCCCTTCCCCTTAACTTCTTGTCCCTTTGTACTCTACTGCCCAATGTTTACCTTTTCTAATTAACATATTCTTAATCACATCATCATTGTTGTTAAACTACCACTCTAATTTATAAACACATTTATATTCCTATTTATTTACTTCTCCAAATTTAATTCTTTTCTAATAAGCTTTAAGTTTCAATTTTATTTCTAATAAATTTCCAAACATTTAAATGCGTATAATAATTTTTTTAACTTATAATATATTCTTTTAATATCGTATATAGCTCCTTGACCTAATTAACATTTTGAACATAGAATTGGAAGTTTGAGGTCCCATTTAACATAAATCTCAATTTTATATCTAATAAGTGGGTCAAACACCTTAATTTTTAAACATTTTAAATACGTCAATGACATATTAAATAGAAGTTTTAAACTTCTATTATAACCACTAACGTAAGTACGACTACATCGGTGTTTTACACAATTGTTAAACCAAAAAAATATATATTTATAAAAAAGAAAGGTGCTAGAATTAATTAGAATAAATTAGTTGAGAGAAGAGGGAAGAGGGAAGAGGGAAGAGGGAAGAGGGAAGGGTAAAATAGTAAAATGAGAGTATTGAAAGAGAAGAAAATGACAGGCAACAAAAGAGGTGTAATTTCGTAAATATGGCTACAAAATTAAGGCTTTTGCGGCATATCAAAGTTGATTTTTTCGAGGTGAGCAGTTAGGAGTTAGTCCTCAGGCGTCAGGCCCTACTCTAATTCGTCCAATTATTTCTTACCCATCCAATTACTCTTCTCCGCGTGTATGGTCCGGATCCAACCACGTAAATCAATCTACTTCACTTCCTCCCCATCTTCCCCATCGCCTCCTATATTTACAAGGCACGGCGGAGCCACCGCAGTGGACCAATTCACAAACCTTTTTTTTTTATAATCATCTGGTGGTGTCTTTTTTAAAAACTATATATTTTTTGGATTCAATTATTAGCATAATTTTGTAATCAAATCAATTATGTATTCATTACACAATTCATTGTTATTGTGATCTAAATCGTATTTTATGGATCTAAATAAATGATTAAGCATCTATCATCTTAGGCATGCAACATTCCCATTATTGACTTAACCTTCTCTCACATTTCTAGAAATGCATTTTCATTTTATTCTGTTTTTTAATATATTTATTGTATAGAAAGCAAAAAAAAAAAAAAAAAAACAATAATATATCTTTTCACTAAGGGTTGTTTAAATCTAGTTTCACCACCACACAAAAATAAAACTAAAATTTTTTATTTTTATTTTTATGTAGTAGATTGATAAGAAAATATCTAGATGTTTTTTTTCCAAACAATAAAAAGTGATATCTTGAATGGTTTTGATGTCATTATAAAGCATTTATGACTTCCTTTTCTCGTGGAATATTTATAAGGTGACACATGCTTCACTTTTTTATGTTGACCTTTTTTCCCTCTAAAGTCTTATGTTGATGAACAAATTGGACTTTTATTCAATGAAAGCGTTTTCTATAAGAATATCAAATTATGACTTTTACTTTGAAAAAATAATAAATTTATTTTTAAATTATTAGAATAACAAAATTGAAAAATTTGGAAAATAAATAAATGGAACAATGTCTCAAATGCCCCTGACCAATTCAAAGTCCTAAATACAATTGTTCACCTAAAACTCAAATACACTGTAATTAAATAACACATCCTTGTTGAAATTGTGCACGTTTAGGTATTCAAAGCCGAAAATAATCCAGCTTCACTATCTTCTACTTTCCTAGATTCCACCAAATCTTCAAAGTCTTCGATCAGTTGCTGAAAAGATTGGAGCTTCAAGCTTCGTTCTCTTTAAAACCTTCAAAGTCTTCATACATTCAGCGCAAATCAAAGAATTTTCTCCTCAAAACCTTCAAGGTCAGAAAGAAAAAATGTAAAGTGTAATATCTTTTTAGTTTTTAATTATAGTTTATATATAGATACAGTTGTGAATATCAAACATCAACCACATACCAGTGAACGAATAGTGATGAAGGAGACTGGCGCGGCCTGGGCATGCGATGCATGAAGGAACAAGCGGCGCAAAGGTGCTCGGCTTAGAATGAAGTAAAAATACAACTAGCGGCATGCAGCGGAGGAGACGTTTACTTACGGCTTAGTTCTCAGTCAACAGAATGGAGGGGATGGCTACAAAGGTGTTGATCTCGACTGGACGGAGAACACTCGAACGGAGATGGAGGTGTCGTCGCCGGCTAGGGTTTGGTGAGAGTGAAGAAGATGATGAATAGTAAGAAGAATAATAATAATAATAATAATAATAATAATAATAAATATTATTATATTATTCTTTTCCCTTAAATATCTTCCTTTTCCTTTTTCCTTTTCCAATTTAAATAAAACAAATCTTTTCTTCTCAATTAATTCCTTCAAAAAATAAAATATTCAATTTTTTTATAAATTTTGGAATATAAATAATTCGAAAATGTTAAATTTATGTTTGTCATTATTTTGGAGATATGAAGCAAATAACACGATTTTAGGAGATGATAAAAATTTTAATAACATAAGTGGATAATCTTAGCACGATTTTAAGGATGATAAAATTTTAAATTCAAATTATTATTAACAATGCCTATTTTTATAAATTTTTAAAGTAATTGTAATATTTTAGCGGTTTCAAATTAAAATTTAAAATCTATTTTTAAAAAACAATTATGAAAAAGGAAATCAGTCAAGTAGCATGATTATAGGGGAAATCAAAATTTTCTTAGAATAATCCTATTAAATGCATCATAATTATAGGGGTAAAATACAATTTTAATTTTAATTTATTATTATGTTAAATAAATTGTTATTAGAAATATGAAAAGTTTAGGGAAATCAATCAAGCACTACGATTATAGGAGAAATATCAAAATTTTATTAGAATAATCATATATACATTAAGTGCATCATAATTATAGGGGTAAAATACAATTTTAATTTTAACAACCGCAACGAAATAAATTGTTAATTACTTGATTTGAACCCTACAAACATGAAAATTTTGTATAAATTGCAGGCATAAATCTAGGGATGTTGATTCAATCAGATTCATCCTGAAAATAAATATTTATTTAACATTTTTACACAACTGAATTATTTACAATACACTATTTATGTGATTCTAGGGTATATTCCATCATTTTAACCTACACAAATACATTGTACCTATCGGATAAAAATTTTCCTCTATACAGGTAAAATCGGCTGAAAATATAAAAAAGTAAAATTCTTGTATTTTTTAGGTATTTAAATTCAAATTTTTATAAATATTTTGGAATATAAATAATCCGAAGATATTGAATTTATGTTTGCCATTATCTAAGAGATATCAACTAAACTAAATAGCACCACTTTAGGAGTGAATTTGCTTTAATAAAATAAGTGGATAATCGTAATTAGCACGATTTTAGGGAATGATAAAATTTTAAATTTAAATTGTTATTAAGCATATGTATTTTGGAGGTATTTAAATTCAAAAAGTTTTTTTAAATATTTTAAAATATAAATAATTAAAAAACGTTGAATTTATGTTTATGTTTGCCATTATTTTAGAGATATGATCGTTTGAAAGAATTCAAATTGACGATTTTATTGGATATTATAAAACCTAACTTCAAATAGTCATTACTATATATATTATGAATTATAGAAATAAATTGTTAATTAATTCATTTGAAACCTAAAAATCCGAAAATCATGTATAAATTGCCGGCATAAATCTAGGGTAATCTTATATAGTCCGAAAATAAAAAAAAATTATTTAATATTTTTCAAAATTGATGGTTTTTGCAAATATACTGTATCTGTGAATATGTGATATGCTGTATCATTTTTTACCTTTACAAATATACTGTATCTGACGGAAAATAATTTTCGTATACAAAGAGATATAATCGGTTAAAAGAAAGTAAAAAAGAAGTTTACAACCCCAATTTTACTATAAATCTTAATATCTTTTAAATTTATTATTTTTCAGTTTGTTATCCAATTTTTTTTTGTCATTCTCACACCTATCTCTTAATGAAATTAGGGGCATTAATTAGGGGAATTTGTTTCCCTTGGCTATGGATTTTGTTTTAATTTGGTTCAAGTTTTGTGTTTAGTTTTAATTAGTATCTTAGATTTTAGGATGTTTACTTATGTTTCAATTTGATTTTTTAATTTCAAAAGTTTATACAATTAACCCTCCTTTTATTTTCATTTCTTTGTTTTTGACATAAACGTTTAATTTAAAATAACTATGGAATGAAATTTTAATAATGATAAAAAATAGTAAAACTTATTTAATTATAATTTTTTAATTAATCAATAGAGGTTAATCTAAGAACAGAAAAAATAAATATTTAGTGAAAAATATAAGTTAAAAGTTTAAATATTGAAACCTAAGAACCCATTGAAACTAAATTTAAATTTCAAGTAAAAATTGTAACATTCTAAAACCTACGACTAATTAAAATAAACTAAATTATAAATGTAACGTTGAAACTAAATGAAGACCATGTTTAAAAGTTAAGGACCCAAATCCTTTGATCGATTAAAATTTTAAATTAATAATTGTATCCATTTAGGCTTTAATGTTATGATTAATTTAGACCACCCAAAAAAAGACAACTAATATAATCATAAATTAATTTAATTATCCTAGATTAGTTTGATGGAGTAGTTTGACATTTTAGACATAAAAATAAGGACATTTTTAAATATTTACAAAATACTGATAATAGATACTGAAAGTCTTTATCAGAATATGTGGTTGATCAAATCTAAAATTATAGTGCATTTTGTAAATGTTTTCGCCAGCAAAATTTGCCTTGAAAAGAATAGTTACATATGACATAAAAGTTTCCTATTCTCTTGATTGAAACTTAGTTTACACCTCACATTTGTCAGCCTTAGATTAATTAGAATATTCCCAATCTTTCTCAAACACATCCACAGTAGATAGATGCCACGTTGCACCCTTTTTATTTTGATGTAAAACACACGTGTCTCTCAACATCAACAGCATTCTTTATCCACTACAATGACACAAGTAATTAAAACTTACAAACACAACTTCCCTACTGAATTTCAACAGAATTTTACATTGATTCATACATAACCCAAGCCTAAATCTTAGAATATCCATTACATTTCATATTAGAGCAACTAGAATGAAAGAAAATCAACCTCTCATTCCCTAACCACACCCTATCCTACTAATTGTGATCACTCCATCCTTTGATTTGTGTGAACCCTATAGTACTAGTAGATTGGCTGCAAATATATCTGCCCTCTTCACAGCCTCACATAAATATATTTTTTTAAAGAAAAAAACCCAATAGTCTTCCTATCCAACACTTGTTACAAAAGGATAATACTACATCAATTAAAAGGAAATTTAAACTAATTAAAATAAACTGCTTTTTTTATCTTCTTTAATATCTTACAACTTCTCCAATGTTAAATATTGCATGGTAGTTGATGAATTTTCCTATAAGATTAGTATCTCACGGCTTGTCATACACTCATGATTATCCATAAAAAGAAATAAAAGCATATATATATAATAAGCAAAGATGGGTTACATTTTTTTTTTTTTTTATGGTCAAAATAATATACTACAGGATATTCTTTTTAAAGGAGACAAAGTGTAGACGAAACCTCATAAGAGATCAGATCAGCACATGAAAGAACTCTAGGAATTGGGTAAGTGAAAACATGATAAAATTCAGTTTCAGTTACCCTTTTAATCAAACAATTTAATTGATTGAGTGTTTTCAACAAAGACTTGCATCATCTTTCACGGTTTGTCTTCATGTATTGTAATTTGGTATATATATTAAATAAATTGGCCTAATTCATGCTTCCCTTTAAACTAATGTCGGTTGGATTGGATAATGGGTATTATCAATCTAAACAGATAAAACTAAAGTTAATCAACAAAAAAAAAAAAAAAAAAAACTATATATATTTCAATTATGGAAAATGATCATAACAAAAACATGATTGACCTATTCTTTAAAACTTGGTTGTTATGGATAATTTTCACCTGTGGAAAAAAATCTCTAACCACCCCTCCTCTTTCCTTCAATGCAACACCAACAATTAATGTTATTGATATATCAAGTATGTGACAAGTAATGGAAGGTCGCTCTGAATTATTCACTTTTAGTCAAACACTCCAATTCTCTAATTGTTCTTTCAGTTTCAAGCAAACATATCGCTTTCAACTTCTTTCAGTTTATTCGTGCTTGGTATAGAGAGAATTCTCCGAAGAAAGATCGTTCATTACAACCATAAACAAATAGAGTGTATGTTTTAATGAAGGCCGTTCTAATTTCTTCGCTTGAAGGTCGTTCTGAATTATTTGCTTGAAGATCGTCCTTTCAAGCATTTATTGTGTCATACAAGTTCATTCACCTTATGATAAGAGATCTTTCACCACAATATCAATGATCGCTTACATTTAGTTTAGGCACTAAAGATGGTTAGCGTGGTCAATCGTCTTCATTTGATTGAAAAAGCTCTCCTTTGAGCTGTTATTCTAACTGATTGACCTGCCTCGATTCATCTGATTCAACACCCAGAGTCTCAGCTGGTTATTTATCTACCACGATTAATCACCTTAATATCGAAAAGTGACTGCGCTGAGATAAATTATTCTACTCAGATTTCCCGGAAGTATGTAACAGCAAAATATGGAAAGTGTAAAAGCATTACCTAGCTGAATTTTTTTTTTTGTTGAAATTCATAATATTACAGAGAGTAGTATGGGCCTAGCCGTGTTTCCAAAGAAACAATGACAAGAACTGAATCGATAGATAGAGGACTTGCGTGTGATCTCAAGAAAGGGAGGGCATAAGTTCCTCATATCACTTGGCTCATATCCTAAGCTTTGATCCTTTATATTTTAATATAGTTTGGATTCTATCAAGAACATCAAACCCTTTATTCATCCCTAATCCCATAAAAAGGTTTAAGCATTACTTCACTGAAAAAAGGGTTGCATTTCACAGTACAAGTAGTCACCTCGTCTAATCGTGTTTTAATACAACAGAGACAATAAGACAGTAGAACATCAGATCATTTACTCATTCCCAGCCCCAAATTTGATGATGGTTAAAACATAACAAAGCAGGAGAAAAACTTTATGCAAAAGAAGATTGACATTGCAACTATTGAGACCTTTTTTGTTTTCCCTCCAGGCTTTGTAATCATGGAGACTCAATGGGTTTGATGGCACCATTACTGAGGAGTCTTTGCACATACTTGCCAAGAATATCTACCTCCAAATTCACCAAATGTCCAACTTTCTTCAACGGAATGACCACATTTTTCTGAGTATAAGCAACCAACATGAAGTTAAAAGCCTTCTCATCATCGAAAACATCTACCACAGTCAAGCTAGTCCCATCCACAGCAATAAATCCCTTCGGTACAATGTAATTCAGCAAAGCCTGTGATGTCTTCACCTTAATCCACAAGGAATCCCCTTCAGGATCCATTGATATGATCTCCCCAGTCCCATCCACATGCCCCTGCACAAAATGGCCACCCATTCGGCTGATTGGTTGAACCGCCCTCTCCAAGTTCACAGGTGAACCAGGCGAGAGTTCCACCAATGAAGTCTTCCTGAGCGTCTCAGGCGCCAACCCCACCTTGAATTCAGATAGTTGGTGGTCAAAAGCAGTGACAGTAAGACAAGTTCCATTGACAGCAATGCTATCTCCAAGGTTAACACCTTCAAGAACAGTTTTTGCATTAATTTCCAAATCGAATCCCCCATTTTCACCAATACCCAAGTTTTTAACATGGCCAATTTCTTCAACAATGCCTGTGAAAAGACATTGAACGGAGGCCCTTGGGCGAGATTTGTAACGCAGTTGGGGCTTGTGGGTGGAAGTGAAAAGAGTGAAAAGAGACGTCTTGGTATTGAAATTGAAGTTAGGGAAAAATTGGAAGGATGGGAGATGAAGATTCCCCATTGGAGGAAGCATTCTGGGGATATTGGAGAGTGATGTAGCAGTAGAGAGGGAAGAAAAAGTAGACATTTATTTCTGACTCTGTTTCAATTCAAGTAGAGTGAGAAATTGGAATTGAAAACCCTAAAGCTGGAGCAACAAAAACCCAATAATAAAAACAATTGAAAGCAAAGCAGAGTAGAAGAGGAAGAAAATGAAGGAAATAAGGAAGTAGATACAACGTGGGATGGTCAGAGAAGAAAGTGATGAATAAATTGTTGATTATTGAGGAGGCAAAGGCATGGAAATGGATTGTTCTTCGCCTCCAACAAAGTTAAAGAGAAGAGAGCAAACATATCGACCGCTGTTGTAACTTCATTTTTTATTTTCTTTGTACTTCAACTCTAAGTAGTAAATCCTTTATCATAATTCAAACCGAACCGAACCGAACCGAACCGTATGTCTGGTTCCATCAGTTCGTTGGAGTACTGTATTTTAAACATAAAAGGAATTTTATTTTGAAAGCAAATAAAAGAAGTTTAGAAGTTATGGAACAAGATTAAAATTGTTGTTCTTCGACAATCTCATAGAAAGAACGAAATTAGATATAGCTTTTCCCTCGGCAAATTTTGGTAAACTAGAAGTAGAGATTTTTCACATATAACATTTCACATGGGTAGAGAAAGACAGAAAGAGCTTTTAGAACATTGAAAGCAAATAAAGTGGGGAAAGAAAGCTTACCGGTGGGCGGTGGAGATGAGGTGGGTTGTGAACGAACTGGCACAAACTGGCGAAGGGGGCTGTGCTTGTGAGGTGTGAACGATGCTTAGAAGGCCGCCGGGGATGGTGATTATCGATGCTCCCTTTTAACGTGGGCCGTTGGTGTGGGTGTGGGTGATGCGTTTGCGTGATCGAGGAGGGAGTAAATGAAGAAAAGAAAAAAAAAAAAAAAAAAACCCTAAATTCTAATATTTAATATATTAAATAAATTAAATAGTGTTATGGAGGAGAATTTTTAACCTTTCCTTTTTGCCCTTAAACTTTTTGTTAATGTCCATTTTGTCCTTTAATTTGCACCCTAATTTCATGCTTTGGCCACTGCCAATGTTTTTATTTCTAATTTCAGTTTAGAACAAATATGCAATCAAAATGTCTTTTAAACAGACAACTGCTGAAGTTGCAGAGCTTGAACCACCAACCACGATCAAACAAGCCACGATTGAAACATATATATAAACGAGACGATTTACGACAAGCAACAATACACTTCGACAAAACACTAGATCAAATGGATTATCCACAATAAACAGTTTGGTGAAACCGTAACTCGCGGCTCACTTAATAGCGACACCGTCACACGATTCGCTCTCACATATCAAACAATTCTGATGTATTTTGTAATCATTCCACAAGAAAATGTGAAACAAGAAGGCAAAAAGGCCAAACACAATAGCGAGAGTAAGGAAGAAAGCAAAAAAAGAGAATTAAGGATGGATATTAATATTTAATATTATTTTATTATTATTTATTATTATTAGACTTATTCATTTTATATTTTTTCTAAGAGTATTTTAAAAAATAGAAAAAAATGTGAAAATATTTACCTGAACAATTTTGAAAAAAAAATTGTATATAAACCCACAAAGTGAAATAACACATATCCCACGATTAATCGACCAAAAACAATCTTACATCCAATCTAAACGTTTTTATACAAAATTTAAACAATCATTTGAATATATCACTCATGTATTAGTGATAGCGATCTATCTTTATCTATCTGAAATAGACGACTGATCGTTTAGATATTGATATGTAATGAAAAACGAACAAAAAAAAGACACAATATTTGATAATGAAAAATGAATAAAGAAAACAAATATTGCCTTTATGAAAAAAATGATGAGACCATGAAAAATGACGAAAAAAGGGATAAATTCTAGAAGAGAGAGAAAGAAATTATGAAAGGATAAATATAAAATATATGAAAAATTAATCCAAATTATATGAGCATGAACTATTTTTATTTTGTTAAGCAGGTCGTTATTTTAAATCTTTTAATTCAGTTAGTTTCAAATAAAATTTACAAATAAGTCAAATAACTTTTAATTTGGTCATGGATGTATGAATTTCTATCTCCCGTATTTAGGTGTATAGAATCTCTCAAAATAGATGATGCTAAAATTAGGATTAAAAATCTATATAATTAAGGGTTAATTTTCGTAAATAGAACAAAACATTAAAATATTTGTTGTGAAGAAAAGTCCATGAAGATTTTCAATTCCGATTCTTCCTCTTCTTCTCGATTTTTTATGCGTCATTTTCTATTCTCTCTTCTTTATGATCTTCGACAGTGTTTTTTCTCATTTTTTTTCAAATTTAAATACCAAACAATCTTTTAAAAAAATCATTTAGATTTGGCTTTCTGATCAAATCTAAAAGACCGTGTACAAAAATAGTCAAATTTAAACGATCATGTACCAAATATAAGTTATCATTTTCCAAAAAATCTTGAAAATAAATCGTTGAGATTTGACAATCCAAATTTAAACCATCAATCTAAATGATCGTGTACAAAAAAAATTATTAAAAATCGTTTAGATTTAGATTTGGAAAGTCAAATCGATCAAATCCTAAACAATCGTTTTTCATATAGTAAACGATGGTTTTTCAAATATATTACGTGCGCAAGATGCCAATTAATTGATGCATTTTTTGAATTTTCTATCGTAGGCCTATGGGGATTTTCTTTGAGACCCATTTTTAATTTGAGTATGTGAAGTAAAATTCGGCTAAGTATTTGAGTATAGACTGCATGGTACTCCTCCCAACTACTCTAACTTTAAAGTTTTTGGTTGTGACTACTTTGTTTTTCTGCATCCTCACGAACACACTAAACTTGAACCACGTGTCTGCCTCGGTTGCTTTCTTGGCTATGACACAAACATAAAAGTTTTCGTTGTTGGAATCCTCTTTCTAATAGACTTCGTATATCTCGACATGTCACCTTTTGGGAGCATACTATGTTCTATCATTTGTCCTCCTTCTTAAGTCCTCATCATTTCTTCATTGCTGAACTTTTTCCTTTTTCTGACACCATTATGGATATTGAGCTCTTGCAAACCCGAACCAGCCATCTGTCTCCAATGATGTTTCTGAACCTACTCTAGATACTCCTCTTCGTCGTTCTACTCGGGTAAGAGAACCTCACATCCATCTAAATGATTATTATTGTTTTTTCACCATTGTTTCCTTAGTTGAACCCACCTCTTATCAAGAGGTCAGTACTGACCATTTATGGCAGAAAGCAATGAATGATGAATTACAGGCTCTTGAAAAGGCGAACACTTGGGACTATGTTGATTTACCTCTCGGTAAAAGACCCATTGGATGCAAATGGATTTACAAAATCAAGACTCACTCTGATGGTACTATTGATCGTTATAAGGCTCGTCTTGTTGCGAAAGGGTACTCACAAGAATATGGAATTGACTATAAAGAAAACATTTGCTCCTGTGGCTTGAATGACATTTGTTCGCAGTTTGTTAGCTGTTGCTGCTGTCAAGCAGTGACCTCTTCTTCAAATGGATGTAAAAAATGTCTTCCTTAATGGGACCCTTTAGGAAGAAGTTTATATGAAGCCACTACCTGGTACTTCTCCTCCTCCTAACAAGGTGTGCCTTCAACGTCGTGCATTATATGGTCTAAAACAGGCTGCACGAGCTTGGTTTGTCACATTTAGCTCCACCATTACTCAACTTGGATTTGCCTCTAGCTCTCATGATACTGCGCTCTTTACATGCCAAACACCCCATAATATTGTTCTTCTTCTTTATGTTGATGATATGATTATTACTAGTAATGATCCATAGGCCACATCCAACTTACAACATTGTCTTGGTCAACATTTTGAGATGAAAGACCTTGGATCTCTCAACTACTTACTTGGCCTTGAAGTCTCTCGATGCTCAAATGAATATTTGTTGTCTCAAGAAAAATGTGCTTCTAATCTTTTAGCCAGCTCAGAAAACACTAACTCCAATACAGGTTCGACACTATTAGATCTCAATGTCCATTTAACCCCTATTGATGGTGTTCCTCTTGAAGATACGAGTTTATATCGGCAATTTGTTGGAAGTCTAATCTATCTAATAGTGACGCGTCCAAACATTGCTTATGTTGTTCATATTGTTAGTCAGTTTATGGATGCTCCTCGAACCATCCATTTTACTGCAGTTTTGCGCATCCTTCACTATGTCAAGGGAACTTTGGGGCATGGTCTTTAGTTTTCTTCTCAATCCTCTCTTGTTATTATCTGGCTACTCTGATGCAGATTGGGCTAGAGATCCTACTGATCTCAAATCTACTACCGTTACTGTTTCTACTTAGAAGATTCTCTCATTTTTTGGTTTAGTAAGAAACAAAGTGTTGTCTCTCGTTCCAGTACTGAATCAGAATATCGTACTCTTGCTAATGCTACCGCTGAACTCCTATGGCTTTGTTGGCTCCTTGCTGATATGGGTGTCCCTCAACAGGGTCCAATCCACCTTCATGGTGACAATCGCAGTGCCATCCAAATTACGCACAATGATATCTTTCATGAGCGTACGAAGAACATCAAAATAGCTGTCACTTTGTTCGTCATCATCTCTTGAGCAACACACTTCTCTTACGCTCTGTCTCTACTACTGAGCAACCAACAGATATCTTCACTAAAGCTTTACCATCTAATTGATTTCGTCCATTACTTAGAGCTAGTCTACCATCTTGAGTTTGAGGGAGAGAATAAAAGTAAATTATTCAATTTATGAGTAAATTATTCTCTTGGCTTATTTATTCTTGTATTAGCCTTATATTTATTCTCACATTCTTCTAAAGAAAGTTTTGAAACGCCAACCCTGGTCCCTAACACCTGAAGAAGGAAGAGACGACATAGCTCTCACCAATGAACAGTGGGGATATCGTTGAATTGCGAAGAAACTCCACCAACTGGGCTAAGGTAGTCGAAGACGTCGTTAAGCTCGAGAAGAAGATATTCCCCAAACACGAGTCTCTTGCCAGGTTTTTCGACCAAGAACTCAGAAAACAGAATTCTGGATTGCTTTTCCTGGACTTACATGGAGAAGTCGTAGGTTATGTAATGTATTATTGGCCCTCTTCTCTCTACGCTACTATCGCCAAACTCGCAGGTTCCCTTTTGTCTTCTCCCCTAAATTCTCTTCATGCCCACCTTTTCAAGATATTGCTTATGTTGTGCTGAATGCGAATTCTGCGGATGTTTGAATTATCTACTGCTTCTACTTCACCTTGTAGATGATTTAGTTTAATTTAGATTGAGTATAACTATAACCGTGCAATTTAGCTTACTTACTTTATTGGTACCAATTCTGTGGATTTTGCAACCTGTTTATACACATAACCTGTTTGATAGATGGGCTGAGAGAAAAATTATTCCCCCTTTCCCATCTGGGGATTCAAGGAAAGCTTTTAAGAAGGGAAAATTGTGCGTTAATTTCGAAATTTTGTTTACCTTTTTGCTAATTAAGAGTTATTCTCTGCTTTACTGGCATGTGGTTTGAAACAAAGTTTAGTGAAGGAGAAGTGTAGGAGACAAGGTCATGGAGAAACACTACTGAAGGCAGCCATTGAGAAGTGCAGAACCAGAAACATTCAGCGTATAGGTCTTCATGTTGATCCCTCGAGGACAGCGGCTATGAATCTCTACAAGAAACTTGGGTTCCAAGTTGATAGCTTGATTGAAGGATACTACTCTGCGGATCGAGATGCCTACAGAATGTACTTAGAATTTTGATACAGCCTAATCTTTCAACTAGGCTAATCATTTTCTGAGTTAAATTTTATATTTCAGAGAAGCGATGAGTATTTTTGTTGTAATTTTATCATGCATGTGAGGAAGTAATTGATGATGATGTTGAGTTTATGGATCATATGCAGGTAGAACAATTGATTACATTAAGAAAAATAAGAAGGAATCAAATGAAGACAATACTAAAAGCTTAATGGATTGATGGTGTAGTTGTTTCCTAGTTCCCTTTTGAACTATTAGAAATAAGAATATTGCGACGTTTCAAGTTACCAATTAAACATCTTAAATGTACCTTTGTGTGATGTCTTATAATAATAGTTAGATATATCTGTAACAAAATACTATTGATCACACATTGGGATTGAGGTGGTCTTAATGAATAATCTTTCCCTTTTTATAGGTAAAAATTCCTCATAGATTTTCCTTAATTGAAAAAGGAGAAAGAAAAAAAAACTCTATATCCGGTTGTCAAATCTAATGAAGAGAGAAGAAGAAGCCATCATCATTAACTAACGGTAAGAACGTTCCTGAATGAAAATGGGAAAACTGTTCCTTGGAAATAGGGAAGAGTTCTCTGAATCATTTTGAAATTTTGAAATATCTACTAAATCCTATGATGCAAAGTTCTTTGAAGGCCGAATAGACGCAAAATTCTTGGCGCGCAGCGGGTATCTCTGGCGGTTGAATATTACGTTCATTAGGCTTCTCTTGGCCATCTTTTCAAACTTCAGTTGTTTGCGTATTTGTCTTGTTTGGCAACAAATGGTTAGAATGTTAAGGGCCTGCATACAATCTTTGTTGAAATTCGTTAATTCTGGAAATGGGATGGTCGGAATCGCCATGATTTTGTACGGAATTTGGTTGATGAGGGCTTGGCAGAGGCATTTGGGCCATTTGCCATATGAAGGACCCAATGACCCAATTCCATGGTATTGCTTTTCGGTTTTCTTCTAGACTATATAATTTGGGGTTTTCTTCCATTTTCTGTGTCGTCTCTTTTTGGTTCATAAACATTGTTTTGGAGGGGTGTGGCTGGGAAGAACATTATGAAATCAGACTTTGTGGTTAGAACTTGAGGGGAACGCTTCAAATTTCTTGAGAAATTTGAATGTATGAAATTGCTTTCTCTTATTTCTGCATTCTGTTTGAAAGTAACTTCTTAAAAAATGGGTCTGTTTCTGGGTACAAAATGCATTCCTTACATCATGGTGATTGATTGATCTCTTTTTCCGAAGAATAATCTCAAATAATGTGATGAAAAAGAACGTGCCTTTGTATTCCATCTTTCCCTCCCAAGAAGAAGGAAGAAGTAAATACATAACCTGCAAGCAAATCTAAAGATTGTTCATGACGTTCATTATTGACCAGGCAAAGTGTAGGAATAATCTTCGTGTTCATTACTCTTTTTTGAATTATGGTTCTTTGTAGAATAGCATCCAAAACCCCCATAGATATATTAATATGCATCTATGAAATTAAACAAACGTGTAAGGAGAATTCTAGCAGTTGATTTGGATGAGATTTGGGTTATGTGGCAGTTGGTTGTTGGGAACACAATGGGATACCACCAGGACTGTCATGTAGCTTACAACTTTGGTCTTGCTTAAATTCCAGGTTCATGTACAGTTTTCTTGGCCTAGGAATTCTTTTATGTGTGATCACATGCTTGGGTCATATTGCAGCTGAAACTGCTAATGGTTGTTGCCTTCATCTGGTATTGTATTCTTAATTGACTATAGAAATGAATCTCCCTTCCCCATTTTTTTTTATTTTGTTCAATAGATTACTTGTCATATGAGTGAGTATCCTTCAATGTATGTAGTATATGCTGCTTCTCTTTATGGTTATCATGGTTGAGGCTGGGCTGACAACAGATGTATTTCTGAATCGTGACTGGGCGGAGGTGAATATTTTACATACAAAAGACTTATGCATCATCTTAAAAGTTGAACATAATGATCATAACAAAATGCAACTTGGTTACATTGAACTTTACACCAGGATTTTCCAAAAGATCCGAGTGGATGTTTTGATCAGTTCAAACATTTCATCAAATCAAACTTCAACATCTGCAAATGGATAGGGATCTCAACTGTGTCTATTCAGGTTTCTCTCTCTCTCTCTCTTCTCATGTTGGTCTGTCCTTAGTTAGGGATTCCTAATTTTCCTTCTGACTAATTTCCCATGTTGATGGACTTGTATCAGGGTTTGTCTCTCTTGTTGGCAATGGTACTAAAAGCAATTGGATCACGTCGATATTACGACAGCGATGATGAGTATGCTCCTGAGAGGCTTCCATTTCTTAAGAATGATCTTCACTCACCAACTGCATGTGTTATTGGGGATCCTGTCTTTCCATCTAAAAATGATACATGGAACAAACAAACCGATGACAAGGTATAAATACACAATCATGTAATTCTCAACTACATGTGTTAGGCTTGTCATATATATTACTTCCACTTAGCTACCATACAGTTATTGTCCATTTGTTTCTTTTAAGCTACAATCGACCAAGCATATCAAATTCTTTCCATATCTTTGCAATTAGCTTTTGAGCTCTAAATTCTCTCTGATATATTGTGATTGGAACAACTTATAAAGCTGATTTACCTATGATGCTGTTTCCATTTGTCAACGATCATAAGAACTGTTCATTCATCCATATCCAACCGGTACATCCAAGTATAGAGATAATAATTTCCACCATTGTCCAATTTCAGGCCAAGTTGTTGGGCATATTAATAACTCTGTTTATGGCATCAAAACAATATTTATGAAATTGATCTGATTTCTTTGACCTTGGCAGTAACCCTGCAGAAGAAGCAGCATATTAACTTTTATTGAATTCTCCCATTGCATTTCAGGTGAGTAGTTTCCTCCACTGAACTCAACTCACTCATTTATGGTTTTATTTTTATTCATTTTTCCCTTTTTTTTTTCTCTCAGGAAAGAAATTATAGGCCCATAATCCAAAAGTGTGAATCTGACATGGATTTCTCGGTAGCAACGTAATGTAAATGAATCTTCTCATGGATTGTTAGCCATTTTCATTTTTAACACTGTAGATCATGTCAGCTGAAGTAATTTTATATTTAATATTGAATAACATCAAGTTTAGAGGTTCTTAAAATTAAAAACACAAAATTTTCTCTTGCAGAAAAATATTCCTGATGTCATATTGAGAATACAAATATAATATGTAAATAATATTATGGGCATTGGGGTTCACGTATTGTTCTAGTAAAATTAGTTTCTTGATGGTATCTGTTTCTAAAATCATTTTATAGATATGATTCTTTAGCCATATTTTCATTCATGTCTTGATTTGGCTGCATCTTTGTGTGGATGTATCATGGGATCAAATATAAAAGGTCTAGTAGTTTCTTGAGCAATCTTGTTTCTGAATACCTATAAACTTTAATAATAAGAACAAAATATGTTATATTATTAACTTTAGATCTTACCATTTAATATTGTCAGTGAGCCAGATTTTGTAAGATTAAGAGTACAGAGAGTAATATATATAAAAAACTTTAACACGTTTTTTAACTGTAATTTTTTAAGATTAGCCCTTGTAGTTTCAACAAATTTGTTTTTGTTTTGTGAACATGTTACAAAGCAATCTAAACAAAATCAAAATTGTATATTACGTATAAATATAATTTTATTGTTTATAAACAAATTTGATCCCCTGTATAAAACTTTTCACTAAATCTTAACAATATTTTCTATACAAAGATTAAATGGTTAAATATTGTAGAATACAAAAATTGAATTATTGCTTACTACAGGAGTTTAGATTGTTATTTTTTATAAAAAAAAATTAAGTCTATTTTCTTTTCATTTATGGTAGCAATTTGCATATTTCTTAAAATCAATGTCACTACATTATGATAATAGCAAAAAATAGCAAAAATTATGATAATAGGGTTCATGTCACTACATTTTCTAAATTGTAAAAGTAGCAAATTTAAAAGCCGATAATCCTATAATTACCCTCTGATATCTTTAATTTTGACATATTCGCAATATGTAAAGAAATAGATTCCATGAACTGTTTTTTTCTAAATGTTTTTGTCATTTGATGCAGTTTCCCCTTCTAAATATGCACTTGATATTGTGAACGACACTTCTCTTGCCTTTTCTTCTCGATTTATTCATCTTTTCTTTCAGATTTCTTTCGCTCCTCTTCCAGATTTTCTTTCTTATATTTTTATTCATCTTCTTTTTCTTTCTTTCTTCCAGCTCTTCTTTTAGAATATTAAGATCCTTTAAATATCACTTTGATTTGATATCATTTAAACGATCGCTTACCAAGTCAACACGACCGTTTAGCATGGTCAACACGATAGTTTAGATTTGAAGTATTTTTCAATCGTTAAATAGAACTACACAATTGTGTATCATTTCCTACATGATCGAGTATCATGATTGTTTAGAAGAAGAATTAACGCGCGTGTGTGGCCTATTAATCGAGTGTTGACTGAGGTATTTTTTGTATTTTTTTATTGTGAGTCTGTGAACTTTTTTCTTTTTCAAAATTCTATACAGTGTAAATATTTTGTCAGTTTATTATATTTTTTAATATACCCCAAAATAACATATCATTATTTTTTTCAAAATAAAAAGTATACTTACATTTTGTTTCTTTCTCCTCCCACTTCTTTCTTAACAATGGTAACCATTTTAACTTTTTGTTTCTTTTTTTTTTTTTAAATTCTGTTCTTTTAAAAATAAAAACTATATATGTTTGGTAACTAAATTTTATTCTTTTGTTTTTTTAAAACAAAATACAATCTTTAAAGTTTTTTTTTTTCATCTTCCTTTTTCCTTTATAATTTTAAAAACAAATTTCTTATTTAAAAAACAAAAAAGGAATTAGTTACTAAACACATTTGTTTTTTAAAAATTAATTAAAAAACAGAAAATAAAGGAGTTAGCTAGCATGCCCTAAACTATTTTTTTTTTAAAGTTTTTTATAGTGTTTAAGTTCTTTTGTTTCTGTTACTTCAAATGTCTAATTTTGGTCTATATATTTTTTTAAAAATTCTAAAAATTGAGTTCTTGATGTTTTATTGTTTATTGTTGATGTTTTTCTAAAAAAAGTAAATAAATAAAAACACAACAATAACAAAAGTCTTAATTAGCTTTCCTTTATAAATTATGAACATATATTTTCATATAGTCCTTTATTGTATGAATTTTGTTATTAAATTAACAAATTTAAAAAAAAATTACTTCAACTAAATTTAAGATGAATTAAAACCAGAAAAATAAAAATAGACAACTGAAAGTATCAGATACTAAAATGGAATGAAACACAAAATATAGTAACCAAAATAGTACTTTTACGAAGAAAAAATAAATCTTGTCTCGGCTTGTATGAGCTATCACAAAGAAAAACAAAAAAACAAAAAATAAAAAATCTACAAAAATCAAAATGCTATTAAATTCAAACTTAAAAATTTAAGGTTTCATTCGATGATAATTTAAGATATGTTTTTAAAATTAGGAAGAAAAACTGAAAATGAAAAAAAAGAAGTTTTCAAAATGATACATTTTGATTTTAAGAAACAAGAAAAAATTAGAAAATAGAAAAAACAAGACAAACAAAATGTTTATCAAACGATTTTGACTTTTTTGCCTTTTGTTTTAAAAATTTAAGTCTATAAACAAACATTTTACCTCTAAATTTGTTGTTTTAATATATGTATTTAACAATATTTTCAAGAGTGAAGTCAAATTTTCAAAAACTAATATAAAAAAATAGTTTTAAAAAATGCTTTTGTTTTTTTGTTTTTAATTTAGTTAAGATTTTAATTTTTATATTTAAAAATATGCAAATAAAAATGAGAGAAAATAGATTTAATTTAAAAAAATTTAAGGGTGTGTTTGTTATCATTTTTTCTCATTCTCTGATTTAATTTAGAGAGTTTGTCGGCAAATTTTCGAATACCATCTCTCATCACTAGTGTCGGCCAACCTTCGATCGCCATTTTCGACGACTCCACCTGCAAATTTCCGACCATTAACTAAGATTGACAAAATGGTAAAAAGTCAATGACTTTGAGTTGAATTGTCAAATTACCATATTGCCCTTTGACTAAAGTTAATGGAAAAATCCAACATTCTATTGGATAATTTTACTAATATTTAATGGAAGAAGTGGCTACATAAGATGTAAACACTTAGTCCACTAAGTTACGCTAATTATTAGTGGAATGTTAAGTGTTGAGATTTAGTGAACTAATAACATGTATTTGCATGTAATTAGATTATTTAAAGGGCTTATTTCAAGTATTTGAAGACTTTTGAAATTTTTGAGAAATTTTATTTTACAAAATATATACCAAATTATCTCTCTTCCAAATCTCAAACCTAAGTCCTACCTTCCAATTTTCATCATTCTCTCCCAATTTCTTTTACTTAAAGGGTCCCACAATCCGATTCTAAGTCTCAAGAATAGCGGATAAATTCTAGTAGTGGTTATGAGTTCATGTTCGTGAGGAGATGTCGAGGAACAGGAAGCTACGAAGGTACATTTTCGATAAACCCTAATTTCGTTTAATTAGGGTAGTTTATGCATATTGATTACTAAATAGTTTAGTTGCAATTAGGGTAAATAGATCCATTTTTTCGCTACTCATGTCTCGTGTTCCATCATTGTGGTCGTCTATGACTTGGAATCAACAAAAATGATCAAGAACTGTAGGAGAACTTTGGATTCGAAAGTTAGTGTTTTTAAAATTATATTTTTGCTTAATTTTCTGTTTTATGTTAATTAGATGAAATTAGAGTGTTTCATCACGATTCTCTTTCACTGTCATGCTCGTATCTTCATCAAAACTCCTCATTATCAAGTTCTATACCCTACTTAAAGACGTAAAGATCTAATTCTCAACGGATTTACTTAGATTTTCCTCGAAATAGAAGTGACTCCAAATCGTGACTCTAGAAACCGTTAAGTTTTCTTATGAAATTGCACCTGTTTCCAAACATTATTAATTCCAATGTTCTTCATAGAAAGTGTAGGCAATTAAATAAGATTTCTATCCTGACCAAATAGAGTTTCTATTTCCACTTCTACACTTCGAGCTACTCAAACAACCAGATTCTTTCCAGATTGGCGCACAGATCTTATAACTTATTTTCTCCTTCAATTTCCACCCACTTTTCTTTAGATTTAGCTCAAGTATGCTTTATAAACATTGTTAAGAATGGGACTAGCTTTCAAAGCTTATAAAGTTCAGCTTCTAACTTCTTTTGTGCGGCTTGGAAACAACAACAAAAAAATAAAAGCTTGCTAAATGAATCAGAAATCTGCTATGAATGATGCTTTACCTTGAAAAATTTTGTCTTCTCCAGCCCCAATTTTCCAGAACTTCTTCTTCCTCTCTAGCTTTCTCCTTTAAATTTCTCTGAAAAATTTGATGGAAAAAAAATGAAATGAAGTGATAGAGAAAGGTCTCTGAGGTGGTGGACTTTAAGAACAAGAAGACAACAAATATCGAACTCAAACCAATCTCTCACGGGTCTCATTTCCTTTCCTTTTTCTCCTTTAGCTTTCTCTTTTCCTTTCTTAAATATTCATCTCCAAAAATGAGCTTTACCTTTGTCATTCTTTTCTACAACGATGAAATAACAACTTTAACTCAAATGCTTAAATGAACAAAAGATTAAGGAAATGACTAGGGTTTATATTTTGCACATATTCAACCACTAGGCATTGAGATGTGTTCGGCTTAGCATGATTAAGGTGTGAGATGTGTCCACAATGAAAAATTGAATGTGTTGATTTGTTCACCTCAATGCTGAGTGTGTTGAGTGTTCTTTACCTTAGTCGCTGGGTGTTTTGAGTTGTTGCCCACATTCATAGCCTGAGTGCATTGAGTAGTGTCTAATCCAAGTGTGTATGAGGATAAGTTTGATGATGTTTTGTCTTACAATGCCTTTGGTGAAAGGCTCATTAACATATGAGTGCCAAGGAAGAAAGTGAATTTCAAAAGTGATTTCTGATCACAAAACTTCTATTTTTTTTTTCAAATATTTAAGCTCGTCGCTCAATAAGCTTATTGGCTTACACTTTCAAAAATGTTTTTGTTTTGTTCCCTCCCCTAGGTAGCTAATAGTTCTAGGCGCCCTACGAAAGTTGTTGTAGCCTTTCCTATGTTTAAATCGTGCAATCTCATCACATAGTTCTTCATTTTGTATGTTTTGCTTTTCATAGCCAGTCTGTAAAAGGTATATTAATCAATGTGTCCAGTTGAATGTTGAGAAATAGTTGTAGAGTTGTAGCTAGCATTTAAAATTTAATGAAGAATGATTTTTTTTCTCCACTGTTGCCTCACGTAGTTCGCTTTAGGTTCCCATTTTAGTTAAGTGTAAGTGAAGTTAAAAGTGTTTGAATGTGTGCTATGCTTAGGGAATGAGTCATGTGTTTAATTTGAAATTGTGCTAGGCGTCGAGTGTCACTCCACCAAGGGATGTTTACACTTCTCTTGTCGTCACTCCCTCTCTCCATTTAAGTAGGTAAATTGGTAGGGGTGTGACATTAAGATTGTCAATGATCCTGGTAAATACTTGGAGCTCCCCTCTCATTTTTCTAGAAATCAATATAGGAACCTAAAATCCTTAAAAGAGAGGTTCCAAAACTCTATCAGTAGTTGGAAAGAGAACATGTTTTCAGTTGGAGGTTCTGGTTCAAAAACTTTATTACTATAGGTCGTGATTCAAGCGTTATCACATGTATGATGACTTGCATAAAACTTTCGAAATCTTTGTGTGAGAATTTAACACAACCTATGGAAAGTTCTAAATCTAATGAATTTAATAGATATGATATATTTAACCAAGGAAGGAAGTCTTGGCTAAGGAGTTAGGCGAAGGAGCTAATTGATTGTGAGTGGTTCTTTCTAAAAAAAAATATTTTCATAAATAAAAGGATTTCTAATATGTTCAAATCCATTAAATGTATTTCTATGGAAACTCTGAGTTACATGATTTCTCTTATGTCTTCCCATTTCTTAAAATGTACGTGATTATAAATGAAATGAGATTTAATATGAACTAAAATGATGACATGAGGTGATCTTGTGTACCCTATGGGATGAAATTCCTTACACTTGCTGTGTGTTCTAGTGTGGGATACCTTATCGTTGTTGTATGATCTAAGATAAGATGCACTATTCTTTTTGTGTGATCTGGAATAGAATGCCTCATACTTGCTGTGGGATCTGGTATGAGATGCCATTTGCTTACTATGTGCTCTAGCATTGGAAGACGCGTTATGCGTGATGAAATTGATGAAAACTTGCTGAATGCGTTGAGTCAACTCCACATAACTGCAACTCAGCAAAAGAGTATGGTAAACGCTTGAGCTGAGGAAAGGTAAAAAGATGTAATTAACTATGCAAAATGATTTATAATGAGTTTGATAAAATGTGTTCTACATGATATGAACTTTTATACATGATTTATAAGAAAATGATTTCCATGCGATTTATGAATGTTTGGTGATGAGATTTGAATTGTGTTGAATCGCCTAACGCATTGAAGTAATTGGTTTTATATTAAATGTTTTATTATTGAAACTCATATTATTTGTATCACATGATTTGGCGAAAGGATTTGTAATGCGATTTATAAAAGACCCCACTCACTAGGCATTTTGGTCTAATCTTTCAAATGTTTTGTTTTATTTTTTTTCCCTCTCAAGTAGCGAAGGACATCTAATGTTGAACTTACAGACTTGATCATCTATTGTGTCATACGTGATACGCATCATTTTGGTAGTGGCCACTGTCAACTCGCATAGCATGTAGAAGCTAGGCGAGAAAAGTCCAATTGTGTTTTGAGTTTGTATTTAGTTTCTTTTGAAGGAACCTTGTACTAAGGGATAAATGTGCTTTTCTTATTAAACATCAATGAAGTTCTATTATTTCAATTGAGTTCTCATTTCGCATTAAGTTTGTTAGTTGTGTTTAATTCGCTTACTAGGCGTTTTGCATGTCATCTTGCAGAGAGACTTGCGTAGAATGTCTAGGCGTTCACCTCTCCACTTGGTCGCATATAGTGGTTTTAGGAGCGGGACATGATAAATTTGTATCAGAGCATAAGTTCTTGGGAAAAGTCTTCGTTCGAGTCATGCATGTAGAGAGTCGCATGATAGTATGAAGGTCTAATGTGTTGATGCGTTATAGGAAGATATGGCACTATGAGGAAGGCCAAGGCGAGGCAAGCAAGTAGCAACAAATGTTTCAGTTACTGGAAGCGCTAATAGAGCACAAGAATCTGATGAGGTGTCTGGTAACCCAAATGAGACGGTTAGGAAAAATATGGAAGAAAGCATTTTTGATCGCTTTGTTCAGAAATTGGACAAGAGGTTTAGCACTAAGAGATTGAAGGCGTTGGGAGTAGCAACCTTTGAAGGAATCACCAATCCAACGAACGTGGAGAAGGTTGAACCTGATTGAAAAATATTTTTGGGTGATGGATTGCCCCAAGGAAAGAAAAGTGAAATTAGCAACATTTTTGTTGCAAGGCAGTGTTGAAGACGGATGGACTCTCCATGTGACAAGAACAGGTGGAATGGGCTCCGTTACATGGGAGGAGTTCAAGAAAGTGTTTCAGGACAAGTTCTACCATCGTTCCTTTTGCAATGCAAAGATGAAGGAATTTATAAGTTTAGTTCAAGGTGACATGACCATCACAGAATATGAGAAAATGTTTACTAAATTGGCTAAGTACACATTAGCCTTCGTGTTTGACGAGACCTGCAAATGTAAGCGTTTTGAGGATAAATTATAGGGGGAAAACAGAACACCAATGACGGCCAGCGTGAACTGGTTAGATTTTGCTAAACTAGTTGAAGCTGCCATGTGAGTTAAGAGAAGCTTAGCAAAGGAAGAGAAAAACAAGAACGCAAAGGAAGGCTCAAACGTTCAAAATGTTAGTAACATACGAGGTGGTGAGTGACGTAGTGAGAATAGGCTTTTTGCGCCAGGCGTTCATTAGAGAGGAAATTTTAAATCTCACTCTCATATCCTATCTGGATGTAGAATGAGTTATGAAGGTAGTTTTCAAAGATAGAATAAGGGTCAAGGAAGAGGAGTGTTTCAGTGTGGACAGAATAAGCCTCTCGAGGCAGACAGATTGCTAGAATAAATCTAAATTCTAGAGGAAGACATGGTTTCCCAGAAGATTATTCTTTTAATTATGGCAACCAGAGCATTCTGTAAAATATATTGTTCTAACTTGGGAGTTCAAAACACCAGAGAAAATGTATCACAATTTGTAAACCAACCCTATCATCCAAGTGGAGCTAGAGAAGGGCCAAATGGAATCAAGGGACCCAGAAGGCCTAAGTCTCAAGGGAAGGTTTTCATGATGACCCCGAATGAGGGCAAGAATAGTCCACATGTGATCACTGGTTCGTTACTAATTTGTAACTCTTTTACTTTAGTGTTGATTGATTATGAAGGTACACACCCATTCATTTTTGTATCGCATGCTAAGTCCGTAAACCATAAGGTAGAGTCTTTAGAAGGTGGAATGTTGATTAGCACACCTTCGAGCGAGGTGGTTATGGTAGAGTCCGTATGTAGGGATTGTGAGATAAGGATGTTGTGATGAAAGTAGACTTGATTTTATTTGAGCTTGATGAGCTAGACGTGATCTTGAGAATGGGTTTCCTCACCAAGTACCATGCAGTGTTGGATTGCTCCAATAAGGAAGTAATATTGAGAGTCAGAAAATTTTGAAGTTAAATTTGTAGGCGACAAGAAGGTGAAACTAGCAAGTATCTTGTCGGTGTTGAAGGTGAGGAAATTGATGAAGAAGAGGCATAGTGCCTACCTTACTCGCATAGTAGATACCCAAGCAACAAGGAATGACCCAAGAAGTGTACCTATAGTTTGCGAATATTTGGATGTGTTTTCAAAAGAAATGAGTAGATTATCCCCAAAAAGAGAAATTGAGTTTACGATTGAAGTTGTGCCTGACACAACACCAATTTCTAAAACTCCTTATCACAGGGCACCAAGCGAGTTGAAGAAATTGAAAGACCAATTGGAAGAACTATTAGAGAAAGGTTATATTCGACCTAGTACCTCACCTTGGGGAAGAACCCCTTCTATTTGTGAAAAAAAAAAAGGATCATTGAGGCTATGTATTGATTAATGACAATAAAAAACAAGTATTTTTTGCCGCAAATGGATGATCTCTTCAATCGACTAAAAGGAGCCTTAATATTCTCAAAGATAGACCTGCGTTCAGGCTACCATCAACTAAGAATTAAATAATCAGACATATTAAAGATAGCCTTTAGAATGCGTTATGGGCATTATGTGTTCTTAGTAATGCCTTTTGAATTGACCAATGTCCCAGCTGCTTTCATGGACTTAATGAATAGAATGTTTCTCATTACTTGGATCGATTTGTCATTGTCTTTATTGAAGACATGCATTTTGATTTATTCACAAGAAGCGGTAAGACATACAGAGCACTTAAGGATCATGTTACAAACTTTGAGAGAAGAGAAGTTGTTCGCAAAGTTTAGTAAGTGTGAATTTTGGTTGAATCAAGTAATATTTCGTAAACACATCATATCTTTAGAACGATTAAAAGTTGAGTCACAAAAAGTTGAGGCGATTGAAAGTTGGAAACGTCCTAACACAGTTTCTGAAGTTCGGAGCTTCCTTGGTTTGGCAGGCTACTATAGGCGTTTTGTTAAATGATTTTTCAAGCTAGCCCTTCCTTTGACAACACTCACAAAGAAAGCAACGAGATTTAAGTGGGCGCATGACTGCGAGAGGAGTTTCCAAGAGTTAAAAATGCATAATTACTATTGCACCCGTTCTCACATTACCTACACCAGGGAAAGAATTTGAAGTCTTTTGTGACGCGTTCCACTAAGATCTAGGATGCATTCTGATGCAAGGATCCAGATAGTTGAAATTGCATGAACGTAATTATTATGCTTAGTGTCCATATAGGCATGTGTCACTCTCCCTCTCATCCAACTTCTATGCTATATGTCTTGAAAATGTCACTTTTAGTGGATATGTAATCCATGTCATGTTTGCCAAATTGCCTATAAATAGTGAATTTTGTGGGATTTTGAAGAACACATATTGGTGAACATTCCAAATAAGTGGGAGAATGTGAAGTTTTTATATAATTTATATATTATATTAAATTTTTTGCTTTTTGTGTTTTGTGTTGTGGTGGTGCCTCATTTTACAACACTTTTTTGTTTTTAACTTTTCAAACAATTCTAGAAACAAAATATGCATTTACCAAACTACCCAGAAAAGATATTGAATGAGGTGTAAGATATGAAGTTTGAAACCTAAAATACAAAGAAATGTCAAACTCTAAATTTCAAAACCTAAAATTTTGAATGGTTTCAAAGTGTGTAAAGTGGAAAGGTTGTGGTGAGTTTTAATTGGAAAGTTGTAATGGGAAGAGGATGAAAAATGGAGTTCCATTTTGCATGTGAAAAGGGACAGAGAAGAGGGGCCAACAAATTTAATGAATTCATTACAAACATCCAATCAAGTGGGTCCAATTTGGTATAAATATTGGATTTATTTGTCCACTTTCAAACAAACCTTTTGGATTATTTGTCCTCAAAACCCTTTTCTTTTCTACCACACAACACATAATCTAATCCATTCATTTTAAGAGTGGGTCTTGTTTTTATTTGTTAGGGTAATAAAATACGAGTTAATTAAAAAGATTTTGTATGAAGTGAGGGAAGTTTTCACTATTAGAAATGAATGGTTTTGTTGGTACATACCAAACCAAAATTTCTCTCTCTTTTTTGGTTAATGCAAAGTGCCTAAAACTCTAAATTGTGTTAAAGTCGCCGTATTCAACGGAAGCTGATTCCACAAACAAATTTGTTGCTCCATTCTCTCTTTCAACCAAAACAAAAACAAATATTATTTTCTCACCTTTTTAGCCTTTCTATTCTTCTTATTATTAATTTGATGTTTTTGACATTCATTCCTTTTCTATTTTTTTTTTAGAGTGGGCTTCTCTTCTCTACTCTTTTCCAATAGCATTCATCAATTATTATTATGTTATATTTTTGTTTCTTTAATAAAACAGGAAATGGAGAGTCTTTCACTTTTATTTTAAACCTTTTTATATTTTATTCTTCTTGATTTTAAACATCACAAACGCCTTTACAAGCCTTTTTCTTTTCCTTTTTCTTCTAATATACTTTACTTTTTCACAAGTGTTTTTTCAAATTCCATTAAAATTCACTAAAAGTTAGTTCCTCACTTAAATAACAAACCTGGTAAAATAAAATTTAACTCATAACATGTTGATGAATGAATAATAATCATTCAAAAAAAAAAAAGACTTTATGACTTTAGTTTTACATTGTGTCCCATCAATAATAACTTATTTCGATTTTGCTAGATGACGTCTGAGATTTAAATAAAAAAAATATATATATATTTTTCTCGTATTAACGTGTGAATGTGAGAAATTTAAATTTCTAATATTTTAATAATAAGTTTCATTAATATAAACTATAAATATATAAATAAATAGAAATAATTGTTATTGATGCAATGGGAAAAAAAAACAATTAATTAGCATGGGTAGAATATGCCGCAATGTTTGAACATTTTCCTCTGAAAAAGAGAAAAGAAAAAAATAATGTGTTCTTTCTATTTTTCGTGGGAATAATTTCAAAGTATTAGTTGGAAGTTTCATTTTCTTATTTCAAGCAGAATATAATATAATTCATTTCGAACAATGTGTTAAAAAAGAAACTATTCAGTTTTATGATTTTATTTAACACCAACATTACTTCTACCTCCAAATATATAACAAAATGTAAATTGCAGCTCTTCATTATTTAATTTCAAATATATAATGAAGTTAAAAAATAAAAAACAGAATATGGATGGACACTACTGCTTCTGCTTCATATACAACACATGGAAAACTTCATTTCAAATATATAACAAATAATGAAGCTCACTTCTTCCCTATTTCATAACATGACTTTTTATGAACACGTAGAAAAGTTTTTAAAAGTTTGTAATTTTTGCTTTTGAAATTTCACAAATTATTCAATTCATGTATATAATAAGAATGCAAGTCATGGTATAAGATATCCAAGAAGTGTACTTAATTTTTAAAAACAAAAAACAAAAAATAAAATAGTTATTTTTATTAATATTTAAATTTTAATTTACTTTTCTTTTCTTTTCTTTTCTTTTCTCTTTTTTTTTTTTTTTTTTTTTTTTTTTTTTTTTTTTTGTGGAGGGTTTACATTTTATTTCAAACTATGGTCGCTTTACCATTAAAATTTAAATTCTTAGTTTTAGTTTTTAATATTTTATGTTAATTTTTGTGATTAATTGCTTACATTTTTTGTGTTTTAGTGCATCGTAACCTACTAAAGGAAAAAAAAAACTATAATAAGGTTATGATCAGCAATTTTTCTTCTTTTAATTACCAAATTTAATTAATATTTAAATTAACTTTATGTACATGAAAAAGAAATTTAGTTAATCAATAAGTATGGTAGGACATGTAGTCTATTTGATATGTTTATAATCAATTTAATTGAACATAATTTGCTAAATTGAGCTTGATTCTTTGGTATTTTTCCACGATTAACCTAACTCTCTAGGAGTTGAAGATTCAATTTCCTCGCCTATTATTATTGTACTTAAAAAACATAATTCAATTTATTATTTAAAATTTACTCCTTTTTATTTAATTAATTTTTTTAGTTCAATAATTTATACGAGTACAAATTCAAACTTCTCGTGTTAGCGAATGATTCAATTTAGATACAGTCAAGTTTGAACAATCAATTGAGATATAGTGAAGTTTGAGCAGACACAATTCTTTATTTTCTCCCGTGCTTCAAAACCTTGGTACTCCCCCATCCATCTTCTTGTTGATTATGTTACCTTTGCTTCATCTATAAAAGAAATATTAATAATAACAAAAAAAATAAAACTGGTGTTGAATTACAGTATATTAGTAATGAAAAGCTCCTAGAAGATTTTAGGACCTAAATGTTGTGTGTATGAATAATAGCCAAACACAATACTTAGCTATTTATCGATTGTGAATTTGATATGTAAGTTTTTGTAGAATTTCGGAAAAAGAAGAGTATGTATATGGAAGAAAACAAGGAGATTGTATAGAAAAATGAGAGTATGTATAAAGCTTTTTTAAATAAGAGTAAGTTCAAATGATGTATAGTAATAATATAGCATTTTGATAAGTTATAATGGTTGGTAGGGCATGCGGCGTAATTAAGGGTAGAAAATACGATATGGTTAGAGGGGCTTATGACTTATGAGTATGCGAGATTAACGCCTCAAGTACCAACATGAGGGCCATTTTGTAATTAAAGGAAATATCAGTGGTCCATTTGATAGGCCCTATACACTTTTTTATATTTACTTAACGGCCCCCTTCCACTTCCACAGCTCCAACTGCAACATCACACTCAAACTGTTTTTTCTCCATCACCCTCCTCCCCGGAACCTCACACTCTCGTCACCTCCGCACACCCAAATGCAGCTCTTCCTTCACCGCTCTACTTTCCGCCTCATTACAGCTTTCTTCTCTGCTGCACCTTTGCTCCACTGGTTCACCGCGGCGGCTCAGCTCCAACACCCTCTGCCGGATCTACATTGGCTTCCAGCCACCGCCACTTGGTACGGAACCCCCGAGGGAGACGGTAGCGACGGTACGGCCCTTCCATTTCCCTACATTTTCTTTATTTTAGGGTCTCTAAAATTTATGGGTCTGCTCTGTTTCTTTTCAAATACTATCTCCAACTTTCCTTTAAAATGTGTTTACAAGGGTTTGAATTAACAGAAACCCACTTCACAAATCACTTCAACCCAGCCCTAATTTCACTTTTTATTACTTCTTTGCTGCTACAAATTAAGGGATCTGACAATGTGAAGTCACAGGTGGAGCATGTGGGTATGGTAATTTAGTGGATGTGAAGCCTTTAAAGGCTAGAGTTGGGGCTGTGAGTCCTGTTTTGTTCAGAAATGGTGAAGGTTGTGGAGCTTGTTACAAAGTGAAGTGTTTAGACCACAACATTTGCTCTAGACGAGCAGTGACTATAATCGTCACCGACGAGTGCCCCGGTGGGTATTGTTCCAATGGCAATACTCACTTCGATCTCAGCGGCGCCGCCTTTGGTCGTATGGCCATTGCCGGAGAAGGTGGGCAGCTCAGAAACCGAGGGGAAATCCCAGTAATTTACCGACGGTACAAATTCGTTACAACTCTTTTTGTTTTTTTTTTCTTTTGTCACATTATGATTTGTTTGTTTCTTTTTTTTTTTTAATCTATCTCTGCTTGTATTTTGTCGCTTATTTTTAGTTGCCCTAAATGTGTAGAACTCCGTGTAAGTACCCAGGCAAGAACATTGCCTTCCATGTCAATGAAGGCTCGACAGATTACTGGCTCTCACTCTTGGTTGAATTCGAGGATGGGGATGGAGACATTGGTGCAATGCAAATAAAAGAAGTAAGAACAACACCCTTTACTCATGTAAAGCATAATATTCCATCGGTTAAATTACAATATTTTAAGATGTGAAAAGATAGAAAAAGCTGGTACTTAATTACTCGTTGAAAGTTGAATATCCGAGCGGAAGAATCTTTGAAAAAGAAGTATCTTTATTAGAAGAAAAAGCGTGGGGTTTTCCCACATGATTATAAAAAATTCTCATTCATATTGACAAAGGAATACTAGTGATATGTGTTAATATTTGTGTTTGGCAGACAAATTCAGGGGAGTGGCTGGATATGAACCATCTATGGGGAGCAAATTGGTGCATAATTGGTGGGCCATTAAAGGGCCCATTCTCAGTGAGATTAACAACATTATCTACGGGAAGAACTCTCTCAGCAAGAGATATAATCCCAAGGAATTGGTCTCCAAAAGCCACTTACACTTCACGCCTTAAATTCTTCACTTAATGAAGAAGAGAAAAAAGCAGCAGTTTTTTTTTTTTTTTTTCTCTCTTTTGGAGGTTTGAGAAAAGAAAAGGCATACGAAGAAAAGCATATTTAATTGCGTTTTGTTCTATGCCTAAAGGGAGGGGGAGGGGAAGTGTTAGTAGAAAAAGTAGCCGTTATCCGTTATCTTTAGTAGAAAAAAGTGACCGTTGGAGTGCGAAATGGCATCCAATGAATGAGTTGAGTGAGTGTGGTGTGGTGTGGTGTGTGTGTGGGATATTGAGAATATTTACATAGCAGCCCAGCCCTCTTCAAAAGTGGAGAGAGAGCGTGGGGGGTGTTTGTTGTAGTGTGTTATTTAATTATCAACTTGTTTCTTTACTTTGTTTAATCTAACTTTTGGACTCTTAGTCAAACTATGTTCATTTAAATAGAGGTCCATACAGCTGGATTTCAGCTCGGGTCCTTGGTTACAGTGTTCATTGCTTTTAGTTTAATCTTGGTGTTGTATTTTTATTGTATTCTCAAATCTCGCTTTATTAGCTTTATTAATATTATAGTTCACACAAGGCGCAGTCCAAATTTACATCATAATACACTTTTAAATGACTTTGTAGACCTAGATATTGTTTCAGACAAAGACACTGTGCTTGATGGCCTATCAACTAATAACTTGCTAGCTTATGGCCTATCACCTAATAAATTGCTACTTATTGGCTTGGCCTTGTATTACATGTTGATAGTTCTTCATAATCCTAGTCGGTGGCTCCATATCTTTAATACAATTAGTTAATGTGAACTTAGTCTTACCTGACCTGTTCATTTGGACTCTTAATCCCATTTCAATTCCATATGTTACTTCCAATCCAACTAACCAACCATTATGTGTGTTGAATCTCTCATTTCTCTTTGGTATATACATATACATATATATACAACCGTCATGCTTGAAAACAATGCACTCATCACTGGGTGCTTGATTTGATAAGATGTACACAGATGAGTGCAACCAAAATGCATCCATTCCCAACCATTTTTCTTTCCTCCACATCCTTAGAATGGTAAACCGGGTTGGTTGAACTCCCCGTTGTGTTAAAAGGGGAGAATAAATAGATGGTCAAACTGCTCACCCCTGGGGCAGCTATTCTATTCCTAGTGATTGGTTCAATAACCATTACTACTCATGAATATTCCCTAGGATAATTATGTGTGACAAATAACATGAGCTGCTCTACTACAACTTTGCAAGTCTGTATTATTAACTTTTCTATCATCTGTCACAAAAGGAGTATATAAGTAAGAGAAGCTCAGTCTCGAAGAGATGATAATAAAATTCAATGACAAATCGGCCTAAATTCTAAGTCTCAACAAGAGAGCTGTCAAATCCCACGCTGCAGGGAATGCAAAGCAGCATGGCCATAACGAAAGCTTCCTCCTTATTCCCTGTGATAAATTGTGAACAGAGAAAAATAATCATTCAGTTACAATAAAACATAAGATGAAGTATTAATAATTTCTTACTCTGCAGAAGGTGACACCAACAGAACTGCTTGTTCGGCATCAGCCACAGGAGGAGGAGGAGCCTCAACCTCTATTATGGGTTGATCGGGAGTACCATTGGCATCCATATTTATTGCTGGAGAAGTAGGTGTGAGAACTGTAGCCGGTGAAGAAACTTTCTTCTCATCAACTTCCTTCCCTTCTTCCTTAGAATCTTTGGTTTCTGTCCCTTCACTTGCTTCCTTTCCACCTTTGTCCTCCTTCCCTTCCTTTGTATCTTTTCCATCCTTGCCACCTTCTCCATCTTTGCCATCTTTGCCATCCTTTTCATCTTTGGCAGGTTTGGGCGGAGGAGGCATCATATGAGGTGGAGGAGTCTGTTTCAACTTCAACAAGATCTGCCTCATTCGTGACAGATCGGTTGGTTTTCCAGGTTTTGGACCCTGAACAACCACTATTGAAGGCTTCTTGTCAGGATCTTTCTTTCCTCTTCTCTTCTCAATATTAGGTACCTCTCGCGGGATGATCTCTGCAATTGCTTTCCAGTAATGTTTGTCAGCTTCTTTGTGGAATCTTTCCTGGTTAGCATGGTAAAGCTGCAAAAGATTTGAAAAATAAATAACAATACATAGCAAGAAGGCATTGATAGGATGCAGGGTAAAGAAGATCAATATGTATACACAATGCTTTCAGAGGTTACACCTTCTCTCTTTCTCTATTGTGAGCCTTATTTGTTTCACAATTGACCCTCCTTTTCTCATAAAAGGATGCTTTATACTCTTCAGCTTCATTAATTATTTGATTCCTCATCTCCTTTTCTTTCTTCTCTTTCTCCTCAAGATCTATGGCATTTTGACTGCACTATAAAGTTTTCAGATTAATAGCAAATAGCTAAGAACAGATTAAAAAAGATGAGAAAACGATTTCTCTTGAAATTAAGAGATAAAAGAGAAATATGGTTCCAAAACAATTCCCATTCCACCTCACTTGACTTAGATTGTGCAACAAGACAGAAAAATTCAAAATGATCACAGCCCAACCTTTACAATTAGCCAAGGATTAAAAGAAATTCCAAGACCAATGGAACCTGGGTAACCATTACGACCCTGCAACTTGAAAATTGAAACTACTGTGGCCCATGAAGCCAGCTAACAAAAATGATGCGTAATAGAGATAAGAATTTTGCACAGTATCATACTTCCCAATGAATCAGATAAAAACTTCTTCAAGCAGACAGAATTAAGCATAGCCGTTTTTTCTGTTCCCATAGATATATTACATAAAATACTGTAAAAAAACTTGTATATAATTGGTCTTACTAGTACGTTGGACGTTTATGCAAACACGTGATGTTAGGACAAATCTGCAACCAATATTTGTCTTGTACCAGGCACAGGACTACAATATTTGAACATTCCAGTATCAGACAGAAAGTAAATTACAATAAACAAATACACCACATTTAATATCAGATATATCGCAACAAATGACTAACTATTCATAGTTCCTTCCAAAAATTTCTCCAGTAATGGATTCAATCAGCAAAACTCACAATAAGCACGATCTATATAGTTCATGAGACTACGCACGCATCAGATTAGCGGGTTGAAAGTTAGAAACAAAGAAGATTTGAACCACCGTTTGCGCTAACAATTTAGGCTATTGGGCAAACTTCTTCCTGTCACTATGAAGAGAATGGAAAATCTCAAGACCTTCCATTTCAATTTCCAGCTCAAAAATGAACCCATCAAGGAAACATTTCAATCCTTCCAAAAATGATAAAATCACAGATTTAAAACCATTCCAATCTCTCAAGAAGAATAAAAAAATAACGGTAATACAAAAAAAAAAAAAAAACGTACCGTCGCCATTCGCGTCGAGCATTGCCTTCCTCCCGCATTTCACTGGGGTCGGGAAGAACCGGTCCATCAGAGGCAAAAAGACCACCATCGTCAAAAGCACCAGCATCAACGGCGGGAGCGGCGGCATTGTCATGGTCTGCATCAGCGTCAACAGAATCAAAGGGAGATACATAGTCAGGATTAGGATTAGAAACTCCAAAATCGTAAGCGTCAGACAAATTGGGATTAGTGGTGTTTCCAGGAGTGTGGATGTCGGAAATGACGTTATCTTCGAAAAAGGAAGGGGGAGGTTGAGGTTGCTGGTCGGGGGAGGAAATATCGTGGGAGGGAGAGAAAGGGGTTGAAGAGTCGTATGGTTGAGAGGGGAGAGTAGAGTCAAAACCCATGTAGGCATCATCATCAAAGGGTTGCTCTGTCGGGGAATGGTGGTGGTGGTGGTGGTGTTCGTGTTCTTCATTGGTGAAGGTGTCGAAGGAAGCCATTGTTGAGAAATTTGGTTGTCTCCCTCCGTGAAATGGAAAATTGCTGAGTTTGTTGAGGTTTAGGGAGTTGTTGCGATGACGATGAACGCAGTGTTCGGATCGAGAAACAGTAATCAGGAAAATAATGGCATAATAAATAGTGAAAAAGAGATTAATTCCACGTGTTTCGTTTCCCTTTTGAATCGTTTTAGGCATTTGAATATATTCGCAGTTTGACGAAAGGGTTAGCTTTCCCAATTCCATTCGGTCGTTGCAATCAAAGGATATATCCGTAAAAATCCTAATAATATCTATAATTTATTTGTTCTTTTTTAATTTTAATGGAAAAACAATTAAACTATCCATTTAAATGGAGTATTTTCAAATATATAGTTTCGAGAAATAGTGCAAAAATGGGATTGTTTGTAAAGAAATTGCACAAGTAGTGTTATGGAAACCACTTCCATCACTGCTCACTCATGGTTCAATGTTGTTTTCTTTCCATTTTTTTTAACCCAAGCATTTAAAATTTTGATATTTAAGCATTTAAATTTCCTTCAAATGCTTAAAAGAATAGTGGGGATGGGTAACACCATGTTCATTTGCATTTAAAATTTCTCTACACATTTTTTTTAGAAAAATTGCATCAGTTTTTATAAAAAACAACTCATGACATCTCTTTTTTTGCATATTATAAATATGACAAGTAATTAGTGATATCAGAGAACTCTGTAAGGATCATTAGAGTGCTTTCACATAGTTATTTGCTTTTAAGTTTGCTACTTTCGCAATTTAAAAAATATAGTGACATAGACTCTATTATCATAAATTTTTTTATTATTTTTGCAAGCGCCTCTTTTTTATAACACAAACATTTAAAATTCCTTCTCTACCTAATTTATTTGCATTATTTACTTTTCATCACACTTTAAAGTAATTAACTAGAAAAAATTTTATGATCTAAATTTTGAAACAAAATGAAAACTTAGTTAATGTATAGTTGAAGGATGCATCATGGAACTTGAAAGCAGTGAATTAGAAGAGTGATATGAGATTTTTTATAAAAATTTTAACTTAAAAAAAAAAAACTGTATATTATAGGTAAATTTTTTCTTTAAGCTTTGAAGAATTATTTTTTGCATCATGGTTTTGGTGCAAATAAAATGCATTTTCATATAATTCTACATTTAAAATTGAAATTTATAAGAATTAAAATTTTGATTTACAAACTAAGCATTTTCTTGATCTCCCTCTTTGAAATCATTAACTTGTCGTCGTCTATGTCGAATGCATCTTCGTTCTATGTCAGCAACATAGAGTCGTCTGGTCTGGTGAATAATTTGTTCTATATTTTCTAAGGTTTGATTACACATTGAGCTCAAATCTTGTAAATTGTGTTCCGGCATGTATGTCTTGAACAAAATTATTCTAAACGATTACAAATGATATAATTAAATAATGTGCATGTATTAAATTTTAAAACAAATCATATTAAAATTATTATCATGCAATAATAGTAAGCACCATAAGGTGTGATAAAAAGTCTCGTAATTGACGAGTACCAAGAAAAATAGTTATTTGATATTGTTGGCTCTTTTGTTGCTCTTGCTACTTTATGCGCAAAAATCATTTCGCGAATGCCACATTGTGATATGCTTTGTATGAATCCTATGCCAATCTTGATCATGTTTGCCTCATAAATTAATTTAGTGCAGTGTCGGGTTTGTGAAGCTAAATGTTGGTGGCATTTACAACATACCGAACTGTTACAACACACGATTTACTAGATGTATCTCAACGATATGAAAGCAAATCATAGGATCCATATAAGTCCACACCACTTGACCATAATGAAATTGATCAAGAAGCAATGTCATAATATCATGCGTGTATGGTATCCAATTAATCTATTAAAAAAACAAACATAAGTAGACAATAAAAAAAACATACCTAGATAACATCTGTATTTAATTTTACTACCTGAGAGTGTATCAGTCTATCAAATATCTGTCGTTATGTCAACAACATATTTGCTGACTATTTTAATGCATGTAAAACACCACTCCATCTAATGCGTGAAAAAATTAATAATAAGTAATAAATAGTGCAAATTTTATTATAAAAAATAATATATAAATAAAATAATACTTGAAACTCAATGGCCGACCAACTAGAGCCTGTAGAGCTACTTATGGTGCCACAATAGGGAATTTGTAATATGCCCATAGTTGAAGTAGCATTAGTGGGCCAACTATTTCTAAAGACTATGCATTACCGACTCAATACAATTTTCTATATAACCATTCAAGGCATGCAATGCCCCAAGAATACCTACCAACCTGATTGAAATTGCTTAAAAGCGGAAGAAACATACAATGGACCAGGATATTTAATTTGTCAGCAAACAGAAAGCCTCCAATGAGCTACATAGTGTATGCATGAGCGTATCTCTGAACGCTTACAACGTCAGCATCTTGTGGCAATTCTGTGAATTGTTCTGCCAACCATGAAGACTTAATCATTGACCTTTCATGTCAGGTGGTAGAACTCTCAAGAAATCTTCGCATACTTGCTTCTAGTTATAATATGTTAACGATCCTATAACCGTCTCACCATTCATCGATAACCCCAACTGGATTTCAACGTCCTACATTGTGATCGTGCTTTCTCCTACAAAGCAAATAAAATGTGTGGGTCTCTGGTGTCCAACGCTTGACTAAAGTAGTAATCAAGTGACAATCCAACTGCATGAATTCTATCTGAGAAACCCAAACAAATCCAACACCCTTTAAATATGGCACAATATGCTGATCAAAGGGATCGTGCGCTGGGACTCTGCCTTTCTCCTTTGACAGCTTAAAGCAATTGTGGAGGAGATATTTCATAGTGAGCGATGGGACGACTGTAGATATAGTTGGATAGGATCAATAGGACTAGGTTCCATGGTGCAAACTTTTGTCAAAAAGTATTGAAGTTAATAAAAAACATAAACTTAAATAATTACACAATACAATAGTATAAATTTGAGTTGTATAATTTACATATCATACACTAAAACTTAAGCCTAATCCTAAAAATTCAAAGTACCTCAAATCAAATAATTTTAAATATTTTTCCTAAAATCAAATACTTTCAAATAACATACCTAAAATCAAACTTAAGACTGCATTATTCCATTTCACTTTCAGGGATGATGCTAGGAAATGGGCGCATCATTTGGATGCGGGGAGATGTAACCACATGAGGTTAGATGGTGGAAAAGTTCATTGGTTGATTAATTTCAGGATTTAGTTTCATGGATTCGGTGCTCTAGTTTCAACTATAGGCTTAAGATTGCATGATTAAGATATACAAGTTAAATTCATACACAAGCCTTCTACACGGTCATGGTCACTACATGCGAGATGCTGACTATGCCTCTAGTCATTACGCAGTACAAATTTTCTTATTGCTTGTCCAAGTGTAAGCGAAACAATAGATTTCCTAGGTTATCCAGAGTCGAACACAGGGAATTGGTATCAAAGGTTAGTTCTAAAGTTTACTCCTTCATCTAGAAGTACATAATAACTATAATATAAAGTAAAGTATGTGTCTAAGCAAAATCTACTATCTACACTAGAGACTATGTAAAAGGTGATAAGAATGGTGGCAAGATGGAAATGTGAACTAACTTGTATTAAGAAAGAGTACAGGAATGTCTCCGTGCTATTAGGCGATTAAGTCAATATTCACAACCTTGATGTGATAGAGATCAGTTAATTAGCTTTTCATTAAGGTGAGCACCTTTTAGTGCCTTAAACGTTGCACTTACTCGCCTCTCGAGATGCAAATGATAAAGCTTGGTTAAGCGAGATTTATCTAAAAGTGTTTACCTACAAGACTTATAGCAATTCTCTTGTAAGGGTGACAACCTTTCGTCGCCAAGTACCCACACTTGTTCTCTCTTTGAGACACAAGTGATGGAAGTTATCTTGCTAAGGTGGAGTTTGTCTCTAAACTCCTCCTTGCGTGCGTTAACCTTGTCCTTGTTACTTACTATTTCAAGTAGTTTGTGACATACACTGGCCAAGTGATAACTATAGCTCAACTAACGCGATAAGCTTTATAAGCTAGATTTCTTATCAAGAACTAATTATCACAAGCCTAAACTACAGATAACACATTGGTAGATGAACAATAAAGGAATGTTGGATTGAAAAGGTATAAACATGTAATGTATTAAGGAATGTTCGACTTTAGCTAAGTTATGCTAAATAACAAGATTGATAAAATGTATTTAATAGAACATACAATCAATCCCAACCAACAAAAATATGCAACTAAAATTAAATGCAAAAATAATTAGAAAAGAGTTAGAGAAGAAGATACCACAATTTCACAGTGATTCGGTCAAACTCGACATAATCAACTCTTCCACGCACCTCTTGAGATTTTGATTGAAAACCTTCTTTGGACTCTTTATACGGATTAAAGGAAATGCTACTTGCTCCTTTTTCAGGTTCAAGCGCAAAACGAATGCTTTGCATGAGTTAGGATCCAACCATTACAATATGTTGAAGCTTTAAGTTAAAAGAAAATTCTCTAGAAAGAGTGACTATACAGTTGTGAGCTCACAATAATTTCTACAGGTTATGATCCAACTGTTGCAATACAACAAGAATTCTCTTACGGACAAGATGAAAAGAATAAAAACGGAAAGATTTAGAGAGAATAACAATGATGACTTTTGCAATTTTTTAGGATTCTAAAGTTAAACAAAATTATTAAAAATTTGAGGAAAATGAAGATATTATTGAATTCCAAAACATTTTTGGGTTATTGGAGGTAAGTAAAAAAAATTAAATTGTTGATATTTAAATTCAATTAGCCATTAGACACAAACAAAAATAATAATATAATAATATGTCCTTAAAATAATTCTTTTAAAGCTAAATAAAAACAAGTCCACCGTCTTTTTAAAAACTAGTCATATTAAATTAATTTTCTTTTTAAAGCCAATTCAAAAATCAAAAGTCACATGTGTTACCCTTTCATTTCTCCATATGGCTTTCTCTAACTGGTTTAATTGATTATTTGGGTGTGACATCACCATCTTAAGTATTTTTTCCGTTAAGTTTCTTTTAGCTATTTTCTTCATTAAACTCTGATTTTGGTGATTTAAGAGGTGATAGAATCATTGTTCCGAGCTCTATGCTATAGACTATTCAAACTAATAAGATTGTCAATAAAAAATTTAGATTTGTCATCATGAAAACATTAATTGATTTGAGATTAAGAGCCAAAAAGCTAACAAAAAGTTCGTCGATAGAGGCACCGAAAATGGTGGTTGAAGATTGGCCGACAGCGATCACCGGAGATGATCTTCTAAAGTTGGTCCAATGAACTTTACAATCCTTGAAACAAACACTCCCTTGGGATTGAAGAATAGTAAGTGTAGTGGGTTTTTTGAAATCATAATCCTAACCTCTAACTAAAACCATATCTAACTAACCCTAAACAATGAGTGGACTATTATAGTTCACTCTATCCCACCCCACTCTTCGTCCCAAACATGCTCTAAATATCAATTTTGATAAGTACATGATAAGTTCAAATATTATGTAAAACTATCCTTAAATTTAAAAATTTAAACTGATATGTTATTAGTTCTACGTTAAGATACAAATTAGGGTAACTTGCAAAAACCACTCCTAAAATAGGGTGGTACTTGCAATTACACCAATAGATTTTCAATAATAACAAAGATCTCTAAATTTCTAAAAATGTTAAAATTGGACCACCAGTCTTACAATAATTGTAAAAATTGTATCCACAAATGATAAAAATCGAGTCCCCAAACTTATCTTATATAATAAATACAATTCATACAACTATATATAAGTTGAGGGTCTAATTTTAAAATTTAGATAAAATTGAGGGGCTGTTTTTTGAATTTTTGCTACAAACTATTATTTTAGTTTATTTTCAGAATTTTAATCAATTGGAAAAGAAGACTGTTCGTGTTTTTAGTTGGAAAAGAAGACTATTCGATAAAAGCCCATTTTTAATTCATATATTCATATAAAAAAGTAGTTGCAAAAATAGGGATCAAGCTCAAAATATTAATAGATATATGATAATGAAAATGAATTTAAAAACGTTGGAAAAATTAAATCTAATTTTTAAAATCTATTTGTTATAGACTATATAAATGGTAGAAATATAATGTAGATAAAGTTTACTAATAATAAGAATTAAAATCTATTATGGATAGATTTTTGATATATTTACAGTTGTTTTAAAAATTATTGGTACACATTAATAATTATTAGCCTTAAAGTGTTACGGATAATAATTACAAACAGAAAAAAAATTGTATTAAAAACTATAGTGTACATACTTTTATATTACAATAGTAACTCTATATTTCTTTCTTTACTTCACATAATATGCAAACGAATTTATGTATTGATATCCGCTAGATTTATTTCTTTCTAAGAAAATTACATGACAGTAGAAGGGATCAAAGACAGAGCTCCTCTGAAGCAGTCAAATATATATCCATTTTTTCTAAAAAATTTCTACAAATGGAACCTGTAAAAAGAACATTAGAGATGACTCCTGGAGATTCTTCCAGGAATCTCACATTGCAATGGCAGTGGAAGAGGAGAGAAAAGAATGAGATATTAGCTCACTTTTGTTCATTCTTATCAACAAGTTGTTCAACATCTCCAAGCTCCACTTCATTTTCTCTCCATCCAATTTCATTCTGAAACAGTGATTCTATTTGTTCCAACGACATCCCTTTAGTTTCTGGAACGAACTTATAAACAAAAGCAACTGACAGAGCAGATATGAAGGAGAAGATGAAGAATGTTCCACCTACAGTAATTGCTCTTGAAACTGATAAGAAAGACATGGCAACAATCCCACTGGAAACCCTGTTGCCTACCGCTCCAAGAGCTGCTGCTTGTGCTCGTAGCTTCAAAGGAAAGATTTCAGAGGTTAAAACCCAACACACAGGCCCAATCCCTACCGAAAAGAATGCTACATTCCCACACACCCAAAAAATGGCTAAACCAACACCAGCTTGCCCATTGCCAAGAAAAGTGAGTGTAAAACCCAAGCAGAACAAACAGATTGTCATCCCAATTGTGCTTAGATATAGCAATGGCTTTCTACCAAGCTTGTCAATTAGGATAATGGCAACCATTATGAAACCTGTCTTTGCAAGACCAACTGCCACAGTTGCTGCAAGAAGCTTGGAGTTACCATGAATTCCAGCATCCTTGAAGATCTCAGGGCTGTAATATACGGTTGCATCAATGCCAGTGATCTGTTGGAAACATTGGATTCCAAAGCCAGTGATAAGCATTCTTCTAAGTGCAGGAGAAGGATTTAAGAACTCCCTCCACGCACTCTTTTCTTCATACTTCTCTGCACTGGAAATTCCAGCAGCTAATTGGATTTCTGCTAATCTTTCTTCCACTTCCTTTTCATTGTCTATGGTTTTGAGAAGCACAGATCTCGCATCGTCAATTCTATTCTTCAGCACCAACCATCTAGGAGACTCTGGGATGATGAAGAGAGCAAATCCAATGAAGATGGAGGGCAGAATCCCAACAGCAAGCATAATTCTCCAATTTGTGTGGGCAGGTAGACCAGAGAAGGCAAAATTAGAGACATAGCCAAGTAAAATCCCAAGGTTTATGAAGATCTCTGGGAAGGAAGTGAGTGAGCCTCTAGCAACGGTGGGGGAAATCTCAGCAATATAAACAGGAGCAATCATAACACCTAACCCAATACCAACACCAGCCAATATTCTACCAATGAGTAGCACTTGGAAAGTGGGTGCCAATGTCATAATCGCTGCACCTATTTGAAATACAAGAGCAGCCAAAGCCATTGTCCATTTTCTCCCAATGGCATCTGATGTTTTTCCCCCAGCTAAACTTCCCAAAAGAGACAGAATACTCAAAATCCCAACCAGAACTTCTTCCTGTACCTCAGTTATCTTTAGATCCTCCTGAATAAAGATAATTGCTCCACTCATCACACCCACGTCTGTAAAGAGATTGGGAGTGGCATATAAAATAAGAATTTTGACCAGTCACGTAGTACCATAAAATGTAAATCGAAAACCACCAATAAGCTTGTTTGAGCAATAATCTAATGAAGGGAGACAACAATCAAACAGTATAAATACCCAGACGACTGAAAGAAGCATATCATATTATTAAGCAAGGAATCAGAACAAGTACATATCAAGATACAAGGTTCGTATACACTCTCCCAGATTTGTTTTCTTTTTGAACTAGTATAAACAAGTATGTTACTAAATCGAAGCTATTATCCATTAAAAAGGCATACCGTATCCAAGAAGAACAGAGTTGAGAGAAGCGAAAACAGCACAGGCAAGTACATATTTGGTAGTACTGGAGGTAGGATTGCGTTGATGAGGGTGGTGGTGATCTTCATCATGCTCAGAATCCATTCTTGTGTACTTGTTGTTGGGTCCTAAAGGAACGCCGGAAAAGGCCAAATCTCCGGCCCCATTATGTTGGAAGGCGACCAATCCCATGGGTTTGGTGGTGGTGGGCGGATCAAATGGGAAGGAGGAGGGAAGATGTGGGTTGGGTAATAGATCTGAAAAAGAGGAGAATGAAAAACGAGTGGATTGTTGGTTTCCGATCCTTAACGCCCTAAAACAGAGTAGCGTATTTGTGAAATGTACAAAGGGGATGCTTTGGTGCAGTGTTCAATGTCATTGACCGTTGACTTCATTTCAGTAACACACAGCTGTACTAAATTTTAACCATTTTTCTCAAACTCTTTTCTTTTCCTATTCTTTTCTTTTTTCCCATTAATTATCTTAAGAAAATAATTGTAAAAATAAATTTAAAAAAAAAAAAGCTATTAATTAGAATCTTTTATTGCAAACCGCACACATAATTAACCTACTTCAATCAAATCAGCTCAAATTAAAAACTAACTAATTTTGTTGTTTTTTCTCTCATCTCTTCTACCCGACTTTCCACTATTTTTTTTTTTTTTTCAAATGAAAATCTTGAAGTAAATTAGAAGAAAGACATTAAATAGAATAAAAAAATAGAACGACTGACATATTGGTCTTTAACATCCATGACAAGGTAAAATAAAACAAGTACAACATATGTATAAAATAAACTTTATGAAATTGTAAATAAATATTCACATAATGCACCACAAAACTTCAAAAAAAGGAAAAAGAAATAATTGGGAGGAAGACAAAAAGAATACCTTAATGAATCACAAAATATCGTAAACTTGAGGTAGTACTACAAATTTATATGTAGATGAATTACATCTAGCACATGAGTTGAGATAGTGAAGTATAATGAAAATGCGCCAAAATGGTGACGATCAAAATCTATAAAATAAATGACTTCTTAAGTTCTTCCATAAAACATTAATTTATCATTTAACATTTAATTAAAAATTAAAATCTTAGATTATTAAGAGTGATTATCTTATTTGACATCTTACTATAGAAGTCATCTCACAATTTTATCAAAGAGTTAACACAATTTTAACCACATATACCAAAATATACTCTTTTTGAAAGCTTAGTAGTCAAAATTATTTTTAAAAGTTTAAGACCAAAATAGAATTTAAATCAAATTAAAATAAAACATATTCTCATAGTGTTGTTTTGTTTGTTTGTTTCTCTTTCAAAGGCAACTGCTCCACCGTTAACAATGTCCAAAATTAAAATATTATCTTTAGTGAGCTACATGCTCGCAAAGTAAAAGGAAAAATAGGAACTATCAATTAATCCCAATCTATGAAAATGTGTATTGATTTTTAAGGAATTGCACCTTAAAAATCATTTATGTGTTTGCTTATATTCTCCTTCCTAACCTTATGTTCAATTTTCACTCAAACATAGAGTTCCAATACTATTTTAGTTTTAAAGTTGGTTCCATCTTATTACTTTTCATAGATTTTAATTTAATCACTAAAAGAAAAAATAATACATGTAAATATATTTTTAAAATTTATTGTAAAAATATGATAAATAACAAAATAATAACAATAATATTAATAATAATCCATGACAAACTAACATGGAGACTAAGTTTTATTAAATACGTGTAAACTAAATTTAAAGTCTAAAAGTTGAGAAATTTTAGAAATTTAAGAAATAAAGTGATATTTTAACTAAAAGATAATTATGAACAATGGTCCTTCCCTCATTGCCTAAGGATGAATTTTATGTTGTGAACCCTCCCATGTTCTCCGTGGTACAAATCTCTATGAGACACTTGTGAAAGAGGTAAAAACAAGTTATGATAATTAAGTCTATAGCATACACATTTATTGTTTGCAAAAAATGGCAAAAACAAAGTCCATTCCACATATACAAAATGTAAAATGTCATAGATGTTTTCGTTACTGATACACATTTGATACATTTAATACACCTGATATACACCTAATACACATAATATCTCTTTATACACCTAATACTTCATGATACACTTGATATACATTTGATATTTTTTTATAACCTTTGGACCCTGATACCCTTGATACACCATGATACTCTTTGATACACCTTGATAAACCTAATACTCCTTGTTATAGTTGATTCTTCTTGATACACTTTATACCTTTTAGGTCTTGACTTAAATGCTTCACTGATAAGTTTGATACACTTAATAAACTTGTTATGCTTCATTGGTACACTCAACAAATTTGATACACTTGATACACGTGATATGTTTGATACACCTTATGTACCATAAATACAATAAGTATTCTTTACTGATACTCTCGATTGATTAAATATACTTAATATGCTTGAAGTCCAGTTATACACTTGATACACTATTGATATACACTTGTAAACTTGATTGATGTACTTGACAATGATTCACTTACTAATATGTTGATATTCATTAATAATATATTGTTGATATACTTGATAATGATATATTGAGTCATATCGTTCATATACTTAATAATACTACAATAAACTGCATAAAATTTGAAAAAAATGAAAATCACGTAGTAAGTATATTAACCAACTAATACATATAATATAAGTATATTATAACATTGATATACAAAACGGATACAAAGTAAGACCAAAACAAAACCAACATTAAAAAACAAAACAAAATCATTTGAAATTGGATTTAACTCAAAATACACATTAAAAAAGTAAGAAAAAAAAAGTTAAATTATTTCGATCAACAACCATTATATTTCATATTACAAATAATGTATCATTGATATCCTAAAATCAAGATTAATACAAAAAGAACAAATCATTTCTCCCCATATAAGAAAAGATGATTAAGGCTTTAAAATGGAGGAGAAGAAATGTATACATTATTGAAAAAATAAATTATTTATCTTGTTAGAGAAAGAATGGTTAGGGCCTTAAAAAGTGAGAGAAGAAATAAGAGATTATTAGAACATTAAAAAGGAAAAAATAAATAAGTTATCGAAGGTAGTTTGAGAATAATAGCAAATTTAAGATGAAGAATATTTTAAAAAATCAGAAGTTTACCATACTTATTATATCATATTTTCAAAATGTTACTCACTATAGTTTTCCGATCTCTATCATATTCCTTTTCATAAACGTGCTTATATCTAACTTTGCGCACTGAGGAATATATTCTTTTAAGGAAAAAGAAGTCATCAGAATCAATTACATTAAATACGTTATTCCTTCTTTTTTATGAAACAAACGTAAATATATATATATATATATCTTTTGAAAGAAAAAAATGTAAGTATGTGGTCAAGATTCATAATAATATTGATGATTTTTCAATTTTATGAAAATGTTTATATCAATGAGACTTTAAAATATTTTATGAAAATTAATAAAAATTGTTATACTTAGTTAACTAAACATTGATTGTAGCTTATTTATACTATAAATGACCATTTTTCTAGGCATATTATCAAAATAGTAAAATGGACAAAATATCTACACTAAAAAACAAGTATAAAAGATTTGTTATCTTTTAGTGGTTTTTTTCTATAAAGTGTACATGGTTTCCCTCTTTTTATCATTTTTAGTAAGTCAATATTTAGATGTTTATAGATACAAGAGCGTAAATTTTAGAAAAGAGAAAAAAAAGTCAATTGCAACTTAATATAAAATTTAGGAATATATTTTAGGTGAAATGACGTGAAAATTATGAAAGTTTTAGATAATGAAAATAACAAAAAAAAAAAAACTCTAAATCGTATCAATTCAATTTTTGAGATAAAATGATATGAAAATTTAATGAAAGATGTTTTAACGAGGTTAAAAATAAATATAGGTTGTTTTGTTATTTTCCAAATTTAAAGTTTAGAAATGAAAGTTTTGAGTTGAAAATTGAGAAAATTAGAAAATTAGAAAATTAGAAAATTAGAAAAAGCATTTGGTTGTAAAAGATTTATTAGTTATGGAAATGACATTTAACAAGTAAAACTATAGAATTTGAAAGAGTAAAATACTATTTTACATTTAGCTGTTTTCTTTGTTAATGACTGGTAAAATAGGTAAAGGAACAAGAAGATAAAATAACACTGTAACTTTGATAACCCTTTGGTGAAAACCCACCTACCTATAGAGAGCTTTCTCATGAGAGATACACGTTGAAGGTTTAGGCGGCATGTCTCTCCTTATTCACATAGAGTGACTTTGGGGCGGCGCGTGACAAGATAATTCTCACTGCTGGATAGAGGTAATCATTCATGCATAGGAAGCTTCATCGAAGAGACTTATAAATAGGTAAAACCAACCATTTTTTAAGTTGTTTTTACTTTGCAATTACTAAAGAAAGAGTTAAAAGAATTTCAAGGCTGATATTCATCATGAGCATGAATCTGACAATGAATTGTAAGGAAGTGTAATGAATTAGGCGAAGAAGCTAATTGATTATGAGTGATTCTTCCTAAAAATGTTTTCAAAGATAAAAAGGATATCTAATATGTTTAAATCCTTAAATATATTTCTATTGAAACTCTGAGTTACATGATTTCTCTTATGCTTTCAATTCTTAAATGTGTTTGATTTATAAATGAATTGGGTTTAATATGAACTGGAATGACGTGATAAGATAATATTTGGTACCCTATGAGATGAGATGCCTCATACTTGTGTGTTCTTGTGTGGAATGCCTTATCCTTGCTGTATGATCTGGGATAAGATGTCATATTTTTGCTGTTTGATATGGAATAGAATGTCACCCCATACTTGTTGAATGATCTGGTATGGGATACCTTTTGCTTGCTGTGTGATCTAACATTGGAAGACGTGTTATGCGTGATGGAATTGATGGTGAATTGTTGTGTGAGGAAAGGGTACAAAGATATTATTGAAAACACAAAGTAATTATGAGATATGATTTAATGATGCACTGTGCGAATGATTTCCATATGATTTATAAATGTTTGTTGTTAAGCTTTGGGTTCTATAAAACTCCTAACATGTTGAGATAATTGGATTTGAACTCAATTCTATTATTATTGAAATGTTTAACTATTTTATATCGCATGGTTTGGTGTGAAATGATCAATAACAACTCGTTATAACAAAACTTTATTATCGCATGTGTTTTCATAATAGACTTCACTTACTAGACGTTTTTGTCTAACATTAAAAATGTTTTATTTTTTTTCCCACCCTGTAGGGATAAAAGCCCTAGGCAACAAAAAATTTTACAGAACCATTCCTCAATTTAATTTGAGAATCCCAAAATACTAATACATTGGCAATATTTAGAAACAAAATTCTAAAAGGCTAAACATGTTTTTAAATTAAAAAATACAGGGAATGAAAAAGTCATGTAGTTTGATGCCTCTAAATCTACTAAAATTCCAAATTGGGGACACCACCCATTGAAGATCTTTCTATCCTCTCGGATGATATTGGTTTGTGGAAATCAATTGGGATGAGAAAAGATTAGCATAGATTGAAGAAAATTTGTTTTCTTTTCCATATTTATAACTTCATTTTCTTGAGGGAGTAGGAGAGAATCATGAGATTCTATTAAATTAAAAAATATTAAACTAATAGAAATTTCAAATCATCTAATTAATTAATTAATAATTAATTAAATTATATTAAATTAATATTTTATTTAAATCATATGTAATGAATATCTCTCACATATCTTATAGTTTAAAATTAATTAAATTAAATATAAATAAACTTAATTATTAATTAATTCATCAATTAATTAATAACTAGATTAAATATCTTATATTTAAGGGTTTTTTAAAAATAGCAAAATAAATTAAAATGTTTACAAGCTATAACAAAATTTTGGATTCTATCACTGATAGTTTTCTATCACTATAACATATCAATGACTATTAGTGATAGAATTTGCTATAAGTTAGTAAATATTTTGTAAAATCTACTATTTTTAAAAATTTCCCTATATTTAACTTAATATTTGAATTATATTCAAATATAAATTTCTCTCATAACCAATAACAATTATAATTAATTTAACTTAATAATTATATTCAATTAATTAATAGCTAATTAAATATCTTATATTTATGTGTCTACGAATATAGACAAATAAGAGTAAGTTAGTCATTCACGAGTGTACGTAACACTGGGTCAAATTACTGTTTTATTCCTAGGTTACTTCTAGTCTTTAAATACCAATAGTGCTCCTCTAAAGAACAAATTGTTTGTAGTCCAACCAATAAACAAAAACCTGTCTCGTGCCATCGAGAGGGTATGACCCTTTGTTCAAGTCCTGGAGACACCATCTACTTACCCTAAAGTCGGAAAGGAGGGAATTCCATCTTATGTAATTATTTTTCCAACTCTCCACTCGGTCTTGTTCTCAAAATGATAAGCATATTGAGTCGGCAATCTGACCACTCTCACCCATACAAATCAAAGAACAATCCCTTGCGAATAGGAGTTCATAACACACTTAGGATTAAGACTAAGTTATACCTAGGCCATCATAATGAAATAGAAACCTAACCAGTTAACGAAGTTATATCTAGTGGTTACTATTTTGTGGTCCGATCTTTTGCAAACTCATTGCATAGGATAGCCTCACTCGCATGTCACCTACACAAACGTATTGGATCATTGTGTTTGTATCAAATACAAAGTGAGTCGTATCCATAGTATTACTAGGATAAGGTACCCAACCTTATCCTTATACTATAGACCCTTTATGTTGATCTCGAACATTAATCTATTTATATTTCATACTGTTCAAGACTCATAAAACAACTTATGCTGTTAGTTTATTGGATTTGAGTTATTAAGACAAAACTAATAATATAATTACTAACATTTATTGAAATTATAATAATAACAATTTATTAAAAACGATCAAGAATTATATTTACAATCTACGAGTTTTAAGACATAAATTCCAACAATAATCATATGTTACAATAAATCACAAGTGTTTGTCAACAAATGTATACCCAATCCAACTATGGTAAGACGCCTAAATATATGGCTAAGAATAGCTCGCACATGATCAAGGAATCATGCGGCCAAATCTAGCTCACGACATATTTAGAACCCGCCACGATAGCAACCTCCATCCAATCTGACCATGGTAGAATACGAAATACACGGTCGAGAATAGCTCACACGTGAGCCATATCCACAAGGAACACATGTGGCCAAACTGAGCTCACACATACTTTTTAGAGAAAAATGCAACATGAGTTTAATTGAATTTCATTGTGCACAAAAATTGATGGAATTATACTCATTTTATGGCAAGAACAAGAGTGATTTATCAAAGCTTTAAGACAATCAATCTTTCTAGAATTAACATGTTCATAACAAGCAAGAAACAATATGAAATTGAATCCTGTAGACAAAGATAATCAATTGAATCTTGCACTTTAATTTTTTAAACAAAATGTATTGTGCATACTAATTAAACAATCAAGAATAAACTAAAGGGTTATTTCATAGAGATCACATGGAATTGAACTCGATCTTGAAAAAAAATTAAAGAACCAACATGCTAAACTTGAATAAAAATGGAAGAATCTCTCAAAGAAATTGAATATCCACGACTCTCTTACCTCTTAGAAGATTACCCCTCCATTGGAATAAAAGATTGCTGGATTTTTTTTGGGAGAAAAATGTCGGAATGGAGAGGGGAGAGTTCTAGAAGATGAAATTTAGAGAGAATTTGGGTGAAAATTGGAGGTGTATTGATACATTGATCAAATGAGTGAAAATTGATTAAGATTTAGGAAAAATGAGGTATTAATATAAAAGAAATGAAAATAACTGCTTCAGGGCTCAAACTCATGACTTTAGGGCTGAGCGTGCACTCAATTTGACGAAAAAGAGAGGATTTTCGATAAGTTGCGATATATTTACAAGATTGCCATTGAAAATATGTGAGAAAAATGATTTGCAGGTTAGGAGATTCAAACACGGGACGTCAAAGACGTGCTTGTTGTCACAACATACTTGTTTAGGGCGTTGTTTGCATATGGTCATATGCCCAAATACCCTCAAACCATCTTGTCTTTATGTCTTGTACTTAGTTTAGTTTATTGCTTTTCTTTTTATGTCACCGACCTAGGATGTGACATTTCAACATTGTCATATGTAAGCTTGTCAAAGCTAAAAATGTTCAAAATGTACTATAGGAGAGACATAGTAGTTGAATCTCCGACCAAGCTTGAACATTTTTAGCTTTGACAAGCTTGCATATGACAATGTTGAAATGTCACATCTTAGGTCGGTGACATAAAAAGGAAAGCAATAGACTAAACTAAGTACAAGATATAAAGACAAGATGGTTTGGGGGTATCTGGGCATACGACCATAGATAAACAATGCCTTGGACAAGTATGACCTTGACACGCATGAAGAGAGGACGATGGAAAGCATGCTGTGAAAGGGAGGTTTTGGTGAGTAGAAGTCTTGAGAGAGAGGAAAGTATTAAAGAAAATGGTACAAAATTAATTTTACTAAAATGAAAAAGTTGAAATGATCTTAATTTCAGTTGGGAAAGGAATGTGCTTTTAATGGTTTAAAACACTTTCATCTTTGATGTCGATTTAAAACCGACATTAAAGATATGATTTTTAACTGACATTAAATGCATGCATTCAGTTTTTCCAACCACCATCATAGACCATATTTCTTGTAGTAAACTAAACATAGTGGAACAATTTAGAACTTGATTAGAATAAATGTTGTCTCAGCAAGTGAATTTTGATTTATCGACTAACAAGAGGATATCATAGACTAAATGTTGTGTGATTATAATATGATCATCTTCTTTATTTATGATCTTTTGTATTATACTGTTTTAAATATTGAATTTTTGTTTGATAGAAATATCTATAAAAAAAATTAATAACACATCAATAAAGAACATGAAGATTTAGTCCGTGAAATGAAGATGAATAAAGAATGGGAACATTTATTAAAAAAAATTATGTTAATATTATATTTTGTCTTGGAAAAGTTATTATAATTTATATTTTATTAGTGGATATCAATCACATGTTTAATGATTATATATTTACATTTCAAGTTATTGATGCTTTTAAAATTATTAAATTTATCACACAAATTTAATAAACAAAATAAAATTAGTGTTTTGTTTTATTTTTAATAATTTCAAATTTCTAAAAAAATTAATAATTTTAAGAAAACATATGATTAATATCAAATATATTTTTTCTAAAAAAAATTAAAATAGACCGTTTTCTCTACTCAATTAGTTTAGAATGTTTAACAGTCCATTGAATCTAAAGTATAAACATTTTAAAAAAAGTGTTTGCAAAAATAATAAATTTTTTTTTTTATGATAATAGAGTTCATGTCATTACATTTTTTAAATTGCAAAAGTAGTAAATTTAAATGAGAGTTTGCAAAAATAGCAAAAACAAAAAATTATGATAATAGAAATTCATGTCACTTACATTTTCAAAATTGCAAAAATAGCAAATTTAAAAGCAGATTACCGTAATATTTGTCAATTTTGCAATATGAAAAAAAGTGTTATAAGCTGTTTTTTTCTAAATTTTTTTGTTATCTAATGCAATTTTCTAAATTTAAAAGCTGATAGTCATCTTATAGTACATTCGTTCTTCAATTAATAATTAGTTGTAATATTTATTATATTTGCCACATGAAAAAATAAATAAATAAAAGAAGTGCTACTTTTTTTTTTTTTCAATTTTCATATATCCTTTAAAAAAAATGTATATAAAAATGTATCCATGGAAATCTTTTCTTTTGCATTAGCAATCCAAACGCACCTGAGTTACAACCATTCCTTTTGAAAGCTCAAATCGATCATTTTCTTGAACTGATTTGTTCTGTAATCCATCTCCCATTGTGCTTCAAATATCATCATGTGGTGTTTCTTTTGATATCCCAAACAAAAAAAACCCCATTCTTTAACCTAAACCTAAACCCTGGTGCTATCACTTCTGTTTTTAGCTACTTTTTATTTTTTTCCAGATTTTGGTGAGTTTCAACCAGAAGTTTAACCCTTGACCTTTGAGGGTATTTTCAAACATCTCAGATTCTTACCTTCCGGGCACATATTGATCGCATGAGTTAACTTTGTATTCCAAGTATTAGATATTTGCACAGTAGAGTGTTGAATTCTTTACACTTCAAGGCGCACCCACACACACATGACACACACATATATACACTGTCTTTTGCTAGTACAAATTCATAATCATTTGGCAAACTAAATGTCAGGAGTACTTAACTATGGATGTCTTTGCAGTTTTACAAGCAAATATTTCATAATTACTCCAAGCATGTATGTCATATTCTAGCTTATATGTTTGAGATCAGGTTTTTCGTTGTAATAGCCAACGATGCTGTTGGTTGGTGCATTTAAGCCAATCCAACAAGCTTCTCACTTATCTCCCACAACTTGCGAGCCTTTTCAACATCACTGGCTTCTTTGGATAGCTGGTTTTGGAATGAGGACGAATTCTTGTTCCAGCTCCAATATACACCTGATTGTTCCAGGCTTGGATCACCTACAACCTGAAGTCAGAGATTCATTCCACAGTCTGTCAATTGCCCTTCATTCTAATAGCTATACATTAAACTACTTGTCGCAATTAATTTATTAGTACTCGAGTTTCTATGGACATGACTGACCTGTGCAAGTCTTTTCCCAGCTTCTTCTTCAGACACATAGCCCTTGGTGATGTACTTTTGGAAGGGTGGAAACAAAAGTCTAAAAAGGGGAATGTGCTCTCTAAACAACCCTGTTGTGGCAATGCAACCAGGGTAGAGAGAAGCAAAAGTTATTCCCATTTCTTCATGATATCTCCTGTGGAGCTCTTGCATGGTGAGCATGTTGCATACTTTGCTATCCTTGTAGGCCTTTGCTCCATCAAACTCTCCTCCATCTATCATGGTCGAGCTGTTCACGCCATTCAAACCACTTGCTAAGCCTCTCAGATCACCCAAGTTTGCTTTTGGGGGCACGTTCCCAGCCAATGTGTTTGTGTTACCTGGAAATCAAACTTAAAGTTTGTGATACTTTGAGCTTGTTCAAATGACTTTTTTGGAGGGTGTTTGACCAATGGAGTTGGAGTGGAGGGGAATGGGGTTCAACTAAACTCTATGTTTGGTCCAAGGAGTTTGTGGGGTACACGACTAGAAAAGATTAATTTTATGCTTAATAACTCCTTACATTGTGAGCCATGACTTCATAGCTCTTCAAAATTCACAACTCCACTCCTTTCTCAAAATACCCCCAAGTGCAAACACTTTTGTAAGAACCTAGAAATTCATTCATCTTTCTTGTTCTGGTAGTCCATATAAATGTGATGTTGAATGGTCTCAATTAGTACCTGTGATGGAGCCTACAATTATTACGCGCTTGGATGGATAATCTGATTGCTTTATGTCATCGAGCAGCAGCCGTGTGAGGAGGAAGTGACCAAGGTGGTTAGTCCCGACACTAAGTTCAAACCCTTCAGCGGTGAAAGTTGGCTCCTTTGCAGTCGGCAAGTATACAGCAGCATTGCATACAAGCACATCAAGAGGCATACCCGATCGACGGAAGCTATCCACAAATTGCCTTACACTTTCAAGCGAGGCAAGGTCTAGATGCATAATAGTATAGTTTTCCTTAGCTATGCCTGCTGATTTTGCTGCCATTTGAGCTTTAAGGAAGTTCCTGCATGCCATAATTATATGCCATTTTCCTGTTTCAGCTAGAGCCTTGGCCGTAGCTAGACCCAGTCCTGAGGAAGCTCCTGTGATTATAACATTTCCTTTCCTCAACGTTTTTTTTACTTCCTGTGGCGCCTGGTTGATTTCTGAGACTGATGCAGTTTGGGCTCTAACAGCTCCAACAGGTAGTCTAACTTCCTATATGTATGTATGCTGATAAATTCATATTTCAAACAAAACATTTCTACCATCTTTGGGGGTGGGGGGGTAAAATAAAACCAGAAAATTGAATATGCACATATTACCTTATTTCTGAATATGAGAGATTTTGATTTAACTTCAATATGTACAGAAAATGGAACTTCTAAAAGACCAGTGTTAACGTTCTTTAGAACAAAAGTTCCAGCTGGATATACGTCTTTGTGGATGGAAATTTAGGGAGAAAAAGAGACAGCTTGTAGAGCCATGAGAAGAAAATAGGAGAGTTGCTGAGAGAGCTTTCAAAAGAGCAGATCACTTGAAATGCTTGCAAGAGCAATTATGGAATGGAAGGAGCTGAAATACTAGCATCTGTTTCTTTTGAAGATATACGATATTCTGGCTCCTATACCTGCCACGTTGGCCTCTTTCATCCAATCAGGTTCACCACTGGACCCTCTTTAGATACGTTTTCTTGTTGATTAAAGATCAGTTGTCTAGACTATTCTAAATACTTTGGGTCATTGTAGTGGAGGCCCAACGTGGTAAGGTTGGGTCCAAAATGGTCCAGTTTTGAAATATTGGGATTGCTTTTGGGTGAATTCAAATCTTTTTTGGAAGATCTTCCTAATTAAAAATGGCCACGAATAGAAAAGAACTTGCCCTTCCACAAGATATGTTTTGGTATCCAAAATAGTATAAGACAACTTTCTTTACCACACTACTAAAAATCTTGCGTGGATGTAGTAACTCATTCTTAAATCCAACGCAACTTGATTCAAATCTTGGTAAAGAAGAGGCATTTTCTTGAAGAATTTGATCCATATTCTCACTTGTCTAACCATAAAAGTACATTGTTTTAGACCAAACATGAGGGGTGTGACGAACATTTGGATAAATTGTGACTAATCTTCCATCAGAGCAGCAAACTGAAATTAAGGACTTGACTTGCTTAGGGTTCTTAACCTTACAAGAAGTAGAAAGAGGAATGAATAATAATAGGAAAGGAAAAAGTTTCACATAAGTGAATAGAATACCCAAATATCCAAGATGCCAAAAACGATTACTATACTCCTTGATCTTAGGTATAACCAAACCCCTTTTATATGATATTCAAGTCCCATCCAATAGAATTACATGTTTTCTATGGGGAAAAGGTGATAAGATAAGATGAGGAAAAAGCACAGGTAGATAATTATCACCAATCAAATTTATCCTCCCACAATCATTTACTGGTCCATCTCCAGTAGAAAATTTAATGGCGTAAATTGGGTAAAGATTAATAAATAGCTTGCTAAGAACTTCTTAATGCATTATAAACAACAATGATTATGAGACTTGTAACATCCATTGGGGAGTTGAATCTTAGCACAAGCTTCAGCCAACAAGGGAAAATGTAATGGTCACTAGAATCAAGAGCACAATCTCTCTTTTATTTATATTTCAAACACTTATCATAGAAGCTTCAGAAGAGGAAGTTATAAACATCGATTGTGCCTTAAGATAATGTAAAGGTCTACCTCTTTTGAAAGAAAAGGAGAGATGTTATTTTATTCTTTTCCATCCCTGAACCTTAAAAGGTGAGAAGTCTTAAGATTGTGCCAAAGACTCCCTTTAAAAAGAAAAGAGGAAAACAAACTTACACCCTATCAAATGCACTCACATGCTTTTTGCTTAGCATAAGACCCCATGTTGATGTTAGTGGGTCCCGCCGTACTTTTAAAAACATGCCAACGTAGCACACAATAGATGGAGAGTATGGAAATTTTTTCATACTCCTTCGAAAGTGGTCATCAGACTTATCACAGTTGATTAAACCCAATATCACATAACACTTGTAATTGAGTTTAGGCCACGTATCCTTTAATTCATTAAAACCTTTGATTAAGCTTTTATCTATACTCCCTTGAGACGAACCTGTTACATTGTACCACTATACGTGCCTATGCCTAATTAAAACTATACGCTAAATTTCATGCTAATTTATTTGGGTAACTACCTTATCATGTTAATTTTTAGAACCACCACGTGTAGTGGTTAATAAAAACCAATATAAGCCGTACAGGGCTTGAAGGAGATAAATTCAAGCCATGGTACTGTTTCCCATAAGCAAATGTAATGAAGTTAAACGGTTTTCTTATCTAGATATGGACAAGTTGGTATATATCTTTAATCTACATTTCCATGACACATGAGGGGTGATTTATCCAACTCTATTACTAGGCTTCACCTATGCCTTTGAATGAAAAGGTTATATTTGTGTCACACATGAACCATCTCATTCGGAAGTAAATAGATTTTAAGAGAATGAGTTTTAAGTCCCATAATAATTACTTAGGCGGAGTTTAGCCTACCTTATGATTTCTAACACTTTTTTAAAGATATATTTTCCTTGGAACTTTTTTTTAAAAAGAAATTAATTTTATAAAATCAGAGTTAACTAAATTTTTTTGACATCTTGTTATAGTTTCTTAAAAGTGATTTTAATCACAAGTTTGCTTTAGTTGCACAACGTGTAAAAGTAATTGGGAGGTAATTTTTCTACCATATATATGTTCATCTAGAAAGAAAGGAAGTTAATCTTCATATGGTTGATCTCATCACAGATGAGAAAGTTAGAATAGAATTGTGGTGTTCAGGTTTGTAATAATGGGATATGCATGATAAAGCAATATTAGTTCTTTTCTTTTGTGTTGGTATGTTATTTATGCATCCGATGGGCAATAATACTAAAAAGGAAAATAGGAATGTGGTAATGATATTAAATAATTCTCCATGGCGCACGGTTAAAATCAAAACGGCGTTTACAATGAAACAAACTGATGATTAAATGGGTCATAATTAAAGGTTTAGAAAAATAGGAAAAAGGGTCAAATGGTTAGGTGGGTGTAGTGTAATTAATTAGATTCATAATATTTATCTTTTTAATAAGCTTCTTCATGTAACTTTACTTTTTTGTGGACGGTAAAATTCTATAAATCAAAACCAGCTTGAAGTTGACGTTGAAACTAATATTTGGATTTGGTTAGAAGGTAATTAATTAGAGTTGGAAATGAAATGATGGAGGAGTTTAATTAATAATGAATAATGTATGTTTAAGTTATATTTATGTGAATATTTATAAATAAATATGAGAATGAAAATGTCGTAAGTTACTTTCGGTTCTTTATTTAGAGTTGCACACTACGTTAATTATTATGACTGCCAATCTCATGTTTTTGTAATCAGGGAGTGAGGATTTCTTTTGTTATCTTGGCGTCACAGATAAGAAATGGACATCAATATCAATATCCCCTCTAGGCCGGCTGCCTGGGCCCCCATTCTTTCTCATAAACCTTCTTACATATATATATATATATATGTATATATATCTTCTTCTCCCTTTCTTTGTTTCTTGTTAATTGGGAACTCTTAAGACATCAATTAATTTTGCCTTCACAGCTTAACCTGTTTGAGTCGATTCATGGTTTAAGATGGTATAGAGCAATTAATCTAAAAAAATTGTGTTTAAGTCTCTTCATCAAATGAGGGAAGCGTTTTGTTTAGTGATATGATATTAAATTTGTCTTCTTCCATTAATTTAATGTTTAAAAAACACGTTCTAAAAAAGAAGTAAAAAGTTGGTATGTTAGTGGGATATATATATATATATATATTTTAGAAAAAAACCTATTAATTGTTTAGAAAAAAAACTGTTATATGGCAATTTGTACTTAAAAAGATGAGTACAAATGCACTCAATTATATATATATATATATTCTCATGGGTGTTGCTTCTCTATGTATAATTAATGTGCTTATGAATATAAATAGCAATTTAAACGACCATAACGTTTACACAGAGCTACGAAAATAGTATGGGAAATATGATAATTACACTTTAAATGTATGTTTTCTGTTCCTACTCTTGTAATTTCTTCATAAAAGTTCCTACTTATTTAAAAGCTTTCAATTTATTCATTCTCTTTGTATTCTATTCTTTGTAGTATTCTTCCCACCTTTGGTGATAGGTATACTAAATCTAGTTGATGATAAATTTAGAATGAACAAATTCTTAGAGCACATTTGAGAGTGATTTGAAATGACAAAAATCACTTTTGATGTGTCTAACCTCACTTTTGTTCTAAAATCAATGATGTTTGGCAATGATGAGAAAGTAATTTTTGTAAACATTCGGTAAAGCGATTCTCTATCCATCACTTGGGATGTGATTTTTAAGTGATTTTTTAAAAACTATTCTTAGTTTTATTTCTCTTGTTTTTAGCCACGTCTAACTTTCTCTCTAATTTATTTACCTCTTTCTCTACATATGATTTTATCTCTGATTTTATTATTTATGCACCTTTTAAAAATTATTCCTTTTTCTCTCTCCAACGGTTTTTACTCTATTTAATTTTCCTCTCTCTAATTTATTTGCCTCTTTAATTTTTTGCTTTTGAAATTATTACTGCTCACTCTTTTGAAGGGTTTTTTTTTTCAGTGTATGGTTATTCTCCCCAAATCAATCGTCAAAAGAAAAAAAAAATGTAATATTTCTAACTTTATTTCTTCTTATTTCTCTCTAACATTTTGTCCATCCCTAAATTTCTATTATGTAACATTTTTTTCCCTTTGAATTTTTTATCCACCTCTTTAACTTTTTTTTTTTTTGTATGATTCTAGATTTTCTATTAATGATAAACATTAATAATTGAAATATATTATTGGTTACATTAAATCACTTGGACATGTATGATATCAATAATATTAACATGATTTATAACATTCTTACAAAACTAATTATAATTAAATAATTTAGCTTAAAACATTTATTCTAAAAGGTCAATATCAATCATGCATTTTTAAAAATGTAGAATCAAACATTAAAATGATTATATGAAAGTCATTTTTAGCAAACTTGTTAATAAATCAATTTTATTAAAATCGTTCTCAGACCTACACAACCAATATCTTTAACTAAAATACTTTATATATAACTATTTTATTGCATAGTACTTCTATAAGAAATCATTTTCACGGTTGATTCACTATTATTGAAACTGCTTTTCAATAACTTCTTTATCAAATGATTTTGAATGGTTTTTCAACTAAAGTATAATTTCAGAAAAAAAAAATTAAGAGTTTCGCTTTTAAAAAAAAAAAAAAAAAAACACTTTAATATCAAATCTCAAACCTGATGATTTTGAAAGCGGAACTATACGTTTCTAAAGTTTGTTTTTTTTTTAACATTTTATTTCTTTTACAACATACTCAAGATCCATAGTATAAGCTTATATAAATTCTATGTGACAAATATGGCTGAAGCACTCTACCTCAACATTATCTTAGAAAGCATTAGTTGCATTTGGAAAACCCTGTTCGTTAGACATTAAGCTTATTATATTGGTTGTTCATGGACCAAAACACGTGGAAATAGAGAGAAAATATATAATGTAACAATGAAGATTATATTACACAGTATGGTGGGAAGCTAAAAGTTGATGTGAAATATGAAAAATAGAATGTGCTTCCATGCCATCCTCTTGGCCAAAAAACAGGGCCCCTGAAGGATGATGGACCCAATGAAGAGGAGATCACCAAACTGTCTCCTGCTACTCTGGCCAACTATTAAACTAAAAACATAGCAGTTCATTAGAAGACAATAGAACACTAAACATAAAACCAAAAAGTAACAAAATAAATATATATATTAAAAAAAAAATCTAAACCAGAATAAGCATGCTTGTAAGTGATAGTGATAGTCTCTAGAATCTTGTGCCTGATACTAACAATAAGAACCAAGAAAAAGAAATGGCCCACGAGTGCACTCTCTCTAACTTTCTCTTTTGTGAATGTTTAATCTTCATCCTTGAGAAAGAAAGGCTTCATTGGGCAAGATGAAGAAGAAGGTGAAGCTGATGTTAAGTCAAATGATTGTTGCTGAATTGGATTAACAAATTGAAGCTGTGGCTGCAGTAGAAGATTATTGGTTGTGTCCAAATCATCCCACACAGGGCTACCAGGGCCCCAACCGGCTGGCATCGCGTTTAACCAAGCCTCTGCCATTTCTCTCCAAACCATTTCTTGTGTCTTTGAAATACCTTCTTCTTCTTCTTCTTCTTCTTCTTCTTCTTGTATGTTTTCCTCTGTCACACCCTCATTATTGGACTCTAATTCTATGTCATTGCAATGATTGTTATTGTCTACATCCTGTTGAGGAGCTGAAGCTTGTGATGCTTCTTCTTCTTCTGCTTCTTTATCTTTATTGAGAAAGAGTTCAGGAAAATTAAGCCTTGCATTCTCTCCTCTCAATTTGAAAGCCTCTCGATCGTAGGCTAGGGCAGCATCTTCAGCGGTGTCGAATGTGCCGAGCCAGAGACGATTCCTGTTTCGAGGAAGACGAATCTCAGCTACCCATTTCCCCCAATGTCTCTGCCTAACTCCTCTGTATAGCTTTGTGGCATTTAAAGGCCGCACTTGAGGCCTAAACCCTGCCTTTGAATTCAAATCAAGAGACTCATTCCAATACTGAAGAAATTGCTGATGCTGCTGCTGCTGCTGCTTTTGTTGTTGTTGTTGAAACGATGCGAATTCTCCCATGAAGTAAGGTGGGTAGCCGAATCCGTTTTGGGTTGAAGCAAGTGGCGGTGCCACGAATTGATTATGGTGTGGCAGAACTGAAGGAGGATGATGGACCATAGGTGCAACAGGGTCTGTTTTGAATTGGGATGGTTCCAAAACAAAAGGAAATAAAGGTCTTGTAGAGGCAGGAGAAGAAACAGAGGAGGGTGAATTCAAGAAAGGGAATGAGTGACGAGAAATTGAATCCAATGGGTGAATTGGGTCGTGATTTTCAGGGTCACGGCTCTTCTTAAAAGGTAGAGGTGAAAGGGAAGTGGGGTTACCTTGTTGCCGGGGAAAACTGCATTGATGAAACTCATTGTGATTAGTATTCATTTTATCTTCATTCATATCTTGATCAGTTGTTGTGAGAGATAAGTTGGATTTGAAATTGGACATTGAATTACCAAGGGTGGGTTTGTATGGAATTATGAAAAAAGATGAAGAGGAAGAGGAAGAGGAAGAAGGAGAGTGTCCACGTGGGAACTGAGGGGTGAAGAAGAAAATGAAGCTGTGAAGGGTTTATAAATAGGAAGAAAGAAAAGAGGAAAAGGATTTTGAATTAAAAAAAAAAAAAAATATGGCTTTGAAGTTAGAAGGGAATGGTTCATGCTTGGGACCCACGAATCCAAGTCGCATCTTTCCTTCTCTCTCTTTCTGCTAATTCTCTGTAACTTCAAGGCTCAAACCAATGCCACCAAAAAGAAAATAAAAAAGAACTAAAAGTAGGGAGATTGTGAGCATATTATAAACACTCACTTTCAACTGTTTTTCTCCTGTGGCTTCCATGTTTCTAAGAGCCCATGTTCTCAAAAACTATACTGTCCTTGAAGTCTCCTTCTGCTCTCTCTTCCACTTATACTTCATAAGTTTAATTATAAGATATTAATAGTTATGATACCTGTTGTCCTAGGTTGTTACTTGTTTTTATTATTATTATTATTATGAAGTGTTTCAAGTATAAAAATATGTGTTTTTAAATGCTTATAAAATACAATTTAAGTATTTAAAAAAATATATACTTCTTTTCAACGAGCTAAAAACAAGACTTTAAACGCCTAGCACAACTTCACAAACTTTGCTTAGAACGCCTGACTTGTTTACCTTAACGTGTAGCAGCTTGCCTTACTTTTCTCACCAATTGACCTTAACGTCTAATTACTTGGGAAAAGGAAAATTTAAACCATAACTCAAATAATTAGTAAATGATGTTTTTGTAAAACCTTTTGGATACAATATGTAAAATCATTTTCATAAAACAGGCTTTAACATCACATTTTAGTAAATCATAAAACACACAATAACATTTCACATTCCTTTCGCTTAGAACATGAGACATTCCCACACATAAACTACTGTGATGATCTTTTCATCAACAACATCCCTTGGAGAATTTTCTGGTTCACTTCTCATTGCTTAGGTAGCTAAGCTCAATATGCTCCTTCTACGCATTGGTGGCCAACTTCATTCCCCCATGTAGTTCTTTTCTACGTGGTTGTCTTTACTCATTATATGCACATAATAGTTAATTTAGCTTATTAACAAAAATAAGGCTAATGTTATTATTTACAACATATAATAAATTCATCAAACACAAAACTTTAACTTGAAACGTATCATACAAGCTTTCTTAAAGAATCAAACTTTCTCATAAACATGAATGTAAAATACAACATTGCAAGACAATAAGAACTTTAGAAGAAGAATTTAAAATTCTTAAACATCTTTAGAAAATCACTCACTAACTAATTCCTTTCTTCAGAATGTCTAGCACCTTCTCGTTTGATAGCTTCTTAGCAGCATAATGCTTAGCTCTTTTCCTTAATAAAATTTCAGAATAACCTCCTTTTCTTCTAACTTACTTTTCTTAATTTGACAGTTGTTGACGTGTAAAGTTGTAAGTAAACAGCCATCATATCAAGATCAAACATTTTCTCGCATGCCATCTTCTCGCGTTGCATCAAAACACCTCTTCCTTGCGTTATCAAACTAGAACACATTCAGTTTCGTGTCGTCAAGACACCTACTTCTTCTCAGAACGCTTAAGACTCTCAAATACTTTCTTTAAAACACATTCTTAAAAATCCTTCAATCATACTCTTATTTCAAAATAACCATTCTACTACAAACACGAGTCTCACAAAAACTAATCACAACGAAAGACATAAATTACATGTAAATGACCAAAAATCAAACATAGCTCGGTTTACATACAAAGAGATTAATAATGATTGGATGTTTGCATGGTTTCACTTTTTGATAGTAGAGAAGTAAAAGAAAAAAGAAAAAGTTTGGAGGTAAAGAAGATTGAGAAGAAAAAATGTAATATAAGAAGCGAAAATAAAAATAGAAACTTTATGATTATGACGTATTGTTTAAACAAAATATCAAGCCGCGAGGGCTTTGCTTTCGGTGCAAGTGTTGAATGAATCCTTCTCCTTAGTACAAGAAGAATAAATAAATAAATAAAATGAAAATTGAAGATCTTTCGTCGTCAAATAAGTCAAAGAAAACCTTACAATGGTCGGTGAAGAAATTGACACGTGTCGCGGTCCTGGGCCGGTCTTTTCAATCATTTTTGAGCTTCCTTTTCAATTTTCTCTCAGTCAAACACTTCCATTTTTACCTTTTTTTTACCAAATTAAATAAATCAAATCCTAATTTCATGACCTGAAAACCCACTTTTATAACTTTATTTATTTATTTGCTGACACAATTTGGATTTTGTGTTTGGTCATATGGAATGATTTGGGCCAAATTAACTTTGAGTGTAATTTAAAATATGGTTTGAATTGAAACTTTCATATACTTAATCATATCTTTCAAAACAATAATTTTGGGATTAATATAGGATTATTTACTAATGAAACCACCATTACTTTCTTTCTTTGAAGATTAAACAACAAGCCAATATGAAAGCCTTTTCCCCCCAACATGCATTTTAGAATGATGAGCGTTATTGTTTACAATATAATTTAAGGCTCTACCATAATATAACTCAAACTCAAGATGTTATTCATGCACATACACACAATTTTAAGCTTATTATTTATTTATTTTGATTGTGTATTTTAGTTTTAGAAAATATAAACATAATATATATGAGCTTAGTATGGATCATAACATATATATCCGAAGACCATCTAAATTATTATATTAGAAGGTTAACATTAATTATATATTTTGATCTTAGAAAGTTGAGATTTTTTCTTGTTTAGATCAACCCTAAAGATAATTGGTGGTACCTAGAATTCTAGGTTAAAATAATTTTGACATGATCCCATTTTTCTCCTTTATGTGTGAAATATTTATTGAGAGGGAGTAGTGTTTGTATGGAAAAAAAATGCTTTAGGGGAATATAGCTTTTTTGCTTTAGGAGGAAATAGCTTTTTTTAGCCTGGGTGTAGTTTCTATTTCTCGTACCTAGATATTAAAATGTCATCCATTTAATTCTTATGTTTTTAGTTTAATTTCTTTGAAATTTGATTTTAATATGGTTGTTCACTATCGAGACTTACAATTTTAACATTGATTTTCATTAAATACTAAATTTTCACGTTTGATGTTAATGTACTGATTAGTGTAAAAAAATTTAATCAAGACGTTAATGACAATGATGGTCGAAAAATGAATATATGTGAATAATCAAAGTTAGAAGTATAAATCTTGAATCTAAGAAACCAAATTAGAAAAAATACTCAAATTTTAAAAGTAAAAGTGTAAATTTTGAAATTTAGATATTGAATTAGAATTAACTAAATTCAAAGTTGAAGGGTGAAATGTATAACCTAGAGATCAAATCAAAAGTTAGAGATAAAAACACTTAGCCCTATTTTTGAACTGCTCCTGCCTATCATATTTATAATAATGAAAAACAACAATTAATTCATTCTTATGTACTATTATATGTCAAAGCCCTAACTATATTGGTCTAAACTTCAAATCATAAATATCAACATAGGTTGTGAGGGCACGGGGGTTATTATAGTGTAGGTGGGGAAGAAGACTATTTTTTTTTATTAATAACGGTTTGTAACCGCTCAAATTGAAATATATATATTGTTATGAACGAAATTCTATACTTCTTTATTTTTTTTTTCATGTGACCATTATTTAATTCTAGTGTGTCAATACTTTTATATTTTTATTAGTTCGACCTCAACATCAGAAATGAATTGACAATTTCATTTTATGATAGAAAATTCGTGAAACAATAAGATGTTATTAATGTAAATATAATATAAATAATTGATATCAGTTAGAAAAAGCATAAAATATTTATTAATTTTGTTTTAGAGATATCTATTAATATCAACATTCTATATCAATATTTTGAACGACATGTTCATAATTAATCAACGTGGACATGAGATGAGAGTAGTTGGCTCGGAAAGTCATGTCAAGGAGATTAATGGATTCCTTAGAGTCAAGGATTTGGTGTCCTTTTTGTGGGAGCATAGCCACCTAATTCTTGTTGTTGCTAGGTGGTTTTTTTCAGCCCAAATGACAAGGAACGATGCATGAGTTTGACTAATAACTTAAGAATGGAAACAATAATGATGCAAATTGTGCATATTCCAAATTTGCCGACGCCTCCCATAATTTCATATAAACCATTTCTTTACCTCTACACTTCCAATTACACTCAACAAAGTGGTATATGTGAACACTCAAGGACGGTGCTTCTGTTTGAGTGCTCATAAGACTTTGATAATAACTACAACATTTTACCATTTTAATTTTTCCTCACTGCAAAAATGTATGATCTGGCATCCATGATCCATTAACAAAATTGGGGTTTGATTTTAGATTACTCTTCAACCAAATTTTTGGGGAAGGATATTAGAGTTAAAAGAGTTTTTGTTTTTGTTATTGTATTGAAAATTAGTCATTTCATTCTTTTAAGAAAAAGCTTAATGTAGGCCGACTTATCTTTTATAGGTTAGAAAATAAAAAATATTTAATCTTTAAGTAGAAGCAAAATCTAGATGCTTTTAATCATAAAACCACAAAGCTAAGATTTTATGCATTCCGTGATGATTAGAATGTTCGAAAATATATAGGGAGGAACAAATCAACCTTTCTTTATCCACTAACTCACGATGGTCTCTTATTTGATAACAAATTAGTATAAACAGATGCGATGAAGGGTAACCGTTTACACGAGATTTTCAGATAAATTTAATTTATGAAATTTGAACTTTGTATTTGTATTAATGTCAGTCTAATGAGTACAATCTTTAATACATGACCCTTTGATATTTTTTCTCGAAAAATAAATTTTAAATTTCAGGCTTGTTGATCATCTTGGATAATTGACATTTGAGCTTTATGATCTTCCTAGATGATTGGCCTTTGGGCTTGATGATCTTTTTGTATCGGTCGTTGACTTTTTGATCTCTTGTAGAATCAATCTTCAAACTTAATGATCTTTCTTGGATAATAACCTTATTAACAAATAAAACTGTTAATTAGCTATAACAGTTTGTTAGTTGAATTCTGTTTGTAAATAACAGTTTGTTAGTTACACTTCCATTTATCAAAGTTCTCTTATAAAAAGGGGACTTGGAGTCTGTAAATAAAGCAAGTGAAAATAATAAAAGAATTTCCTCACATACCTCTCTCAACTTGATATGGTATCAGAGCAATTCCGCAAAAGAGAGAGTTAAATTGTTGTCTTAACGTTAGAGTATCCTCGTGCAGCCTTCATCATGGCAACACCAGAGAGTTCAATGTCCGACAATTGTAATCCCTCATCTCCGATTACTCCCTCTGATCTCGACGTGCAACTGAATCCCTTCGTTCTTCACAATTCGATTATCCCGACCACCAATCTGGTATCTACACCACTGGCAGGATTAAGTAACTATTCTTCATGGAGCAGAGCCATGAAACTTGCACTATCTAGGAAGAATAAGATTGGATTTATTACAGGCATGATCGAAAAATTAGCAGAAGGTAATCTTCTTTCAGCGTGAAAATGTAACAATGATGTGATAGCTTATGGGATCATCAACTCAATCTCAAAGGAAATTGCAGCCAACTTAGTTTACAATGGAAGTGTCAAAGAGATATGAGATGAATTAAAAGAGAGATATCGACAGTCTAATGGGCCACATTATCAGCTACAAAAAGACCTTGTAACTACAACCCAGGGAAATCTTTCAGTTGAAGTATATTGTGCAAAGATCACTACTATATGGCAAGAACTCATCGAATATAGACCCTTAAATGAATGTACTTGTGGAGGATCGAAAAAGATGATTGAGTTTCTAAATGCAGAATTTGTAATGACGTTCCTTATGGAATTGAATGAGTCATATTCTCAAATAAGAGCACAAATTTTGCTTATTGATCCTTTACCACCAATAAACAAGGTATTTTCTCTCATCATCCAAGAAGAAAGACAAAGATCCATTGGATCTACCCCTTCCATTGAAAGCATCACTCTAATGAGCAACACAGAAAAGAGATTTATACCCGAAAGATCTAAGAAGAAAGACACTAGACCAATATGTACAAATTGTGGATAAAAAGGACATATTACTGACAAATGCTATAAACTACATGGCTATCCACCAGGGCACAGATTGGCGAATAACAATTCAGTTCACCAACAAAGACAGAATAATTTTGCACCAACCGGAAATGAGAAATTGACAGAAGTTCCTAAAGCTAATCAATCTGCATTCTTTGCAATTCTCAATAATGACCAATATTCACAGCTCTTAAGTATGCTGCAGACACATCTAAATACTCCACACATTGATGAGAGTTCCAAGACAGAAACCACCCACATAGCAGGTACTTCTCTTCCCACTTCACTCATCAATTCTTTTTGGATCATAGATTTTGGTGCTTCTTCTCATATATGCCATGATAAATCGACGTTTAAAGAAATTCGCAGCACACAAAATATGTCAGTCATACTGCCTACTAAAGTACGTTTAAAAGTTGAGTATATAGGTGATATCTTAATAGCAAAACAAATTATACTGAAAGATGTCCTTTTTCATCCCTGAATTCAAGTATAATTTGCTATCAGTAAGTGCTCTGTTGAAGGATGAAAGATATACTATATCATTTACTAATTCTGATTGTATCATTCATGACAAGTCAGTTTTGAAAACGATTGGGAAGGTTGAACTAATCAGTGGTCTCTACTTACTTAAAGTAAATGATGAAAAGATTAGAGATTGTTCTATTGAATCTACTGCTTTCTTGTGTAAAGCCTCTGCAACTACTTGGCATAATCGCATGGGACATCCTTCTGTTAGTAGAATAAAAGAGCTATCGCACATAATAGAAATTTCTGATTCTTTAAACTGTAAAGCAATGTGTAATATTTGTCCCTTAGTCAAAGAGAGACGGCTGTCTTTTCCTTCTGTAAATAAAATCGCAGAAAACACCTTTGATCTTATACATTGTGATATATGGGGACCTTTTAAAACCCAAATACATGCAGGGCATTCCTATTTTGCCACTATTGTTGATGATAAGTCAAGGTACACATGGATACATCTCTTGAAAAATAAAAATGACATCCCACAAGTCATTCCCAATTTCTTCAAACTCATTGAGACTCAATTCTCAAAGAAAATTAATATTTTTTGTTCTGATAATGCTTCTAAACTGAACTTTAGAGATTTCTTTGCTAGCACTGGAACCAATCATCAGTTTTCTTGTGCATACATTCCTCAACAGAATTCAGTTGTTGAGAGGAAACATCAACACCTCCTTAACGTTGCAAGAGCCTTGATATTTCAATCCAAAGTCCCTCTTACTTTTTGGGGGGAATGTATCCTAACAGCAGCCTACTTGATCAACAGAACACCTATGGTTTTGTATCTAACATCACACCATTTGCCACTTTTTTCAATAAAGCTGCAGATTACAACATGATAAAGACATTTGGATGTCTTGCTTATGCCTCCACACCATCATTGAACAGATAGAAATTTGATCCAAGGGCAAAACCTTGTGTATTCATGGGATACCCATCAGGCATGAAAGGCTACAAGTTATATGATGTAACTAAAAGAAATTTTTTTGTTTCCAGAGATGTCCTATACTTTGAAGAGAGATTTCTATTCCAGTCCATCAAAGAAGACAACAAGCCCATCTCACATGACTTTATTGATTAATTTGTCATACCATGCCCTCTATTTGATCATCTTGGAAGTAAAGATACTGCTGAAAACTCTATTGATTATTCTTCAGAGAACATATGTCAAGATAGTCACGGTGTTGATGATCCAGATCTCCACATTGAATCCTCTGAAGAAACCAATAACACAGACCAAACAACCATCCCTATAGCCCCTAAAAGGTCATCTCGACCTCATTGCCCACCTTTCTACCTAAAAGACTTTCACTGCAACCTTATATCTCAAAACCCCCTTACATCCCACAGAAAATCACCATTTCCTCTCACCAAATACCTATCCTACAATACATATACTCAAAGCCATAAAAACTACCTTCTAAATGTCACTACCATATATGCACCTTCCTATTACCACCAAGCCGTGAGCCATCAGAATTGGAGAACAGCTGTGGCAGAAGAAATAGAAGCCATGGAAAGAACCAATACGTGGTCCGTTGTTTCCCTTTCAAAAGCTCATCACACCGTTGGCAGAAAATGGGTTTATAAAGTAAAATATAAATCCGACGACACAGTTGACAAATACAAGGCGAGACTTGTAGCTAAAGGCTATAATCAACAAGAAGGAATAGACTTTTCAGATACCTTCTCACCCGTGGCTAAAATTGTCACTGTCAAGATATTTCTAGCCCTTGCTACATCATACAAATGGTCTCTTACTCAAATGGACATTAATAATGGCTTCCTAAATGGAGACTTATTTGAAGAAGTACATATGTCTCTACCATTGGGCTATAAACCTCACAAGTACCACGGAAAGGTGAAAAATTAGCTTGCAAGCTTAACAAATCCATATATGGGTTAAAACAAGCGTCAAGGCAATGGTTCCTAAAGTTTGCAAAAACCCTATCTTCACATGGTTTTTACCAATCCAAGTCTGATTATTCTCTATTTACTAGAGGAAATGGGAGTGACTTTGTAGCATTACTAGTATATGTTGATGACATACTACTGACTGGACCCTCTCCTCAGATGATAAATTCAGTAAAAGAAATCCTCAAAGGTCATTTCAAGCTTAAAGACTTGGGTCAAGCAAAATATTTTCTGGGATTAGAATTGTCAAGGTCTCAACAGGGAATCATGATCTCCAAAAGAAAATATTGCCTTCAGATTTTTAAAGATACTGGTTTTCTTGAGACCAAACTAGCTACAACACCTATGGACCCTAATTTGAAGCTTTCGAATGACAAAAGAGAGTTTCTAAAAGAAGATGATGTTACTTGCTATAGAAGACTAATCGAGAGACATATATTTTCAGATATCTCGACCTGATATATGTTTCGTCGTCCACCGACTTAGTCAATTCATTCAAAGCCCTACAAAGATTCACCTAGATGCTGCTTATCACTTGCTAAAATATCTAAAAGAGTCTCTCGAACAAGGTGTTCTGATCAGTCCTATTACCTCATTTCATCTAAAAGCCTTTGTAGATGCCGATTGAGGATCATGCCTTGACACTAGAAGATCTATTACTGGTTTCTGCATATTTTTAGGAGAATCCATAATATCATGGAAGTCAAAGAAGCAAGCCACTATTTCCAGATCATCTGCAGAAGCTGAGTATAGAGCACTAGCTTCGGTTACCAGAGAGTTAGTATGGATCTCCCAACTTCTTAAGGATCTTCATGTAAAGACCTTACTGCCTACTACTGTTTACTGTGACAATCGAGCAGCCATTGCTATTGCCTCTAATCCTATGTTTCATGAGAGAACGAAACATACAAAAATTGACTATCAATTTGTTAGAGATAAGATCACTGATGGATTCCTCAAAGTTCTCCCTATCAAGTCTAGCCTACAACTAGCAGACATGTTCACCAAAGCTCTACCTATTTCTACCTTGTCTAAACTGATATCCAAGTTGGGAATCATTGACATTCATCGTCCAACTTGAGGGGGAATATTAACAAATAAAACTGTTAATTAGCTTTAACAGTTTGTTAGTTGAATTCTGTTTGTAAATAACAGTTTGTTAGTTACACTTCCATGTATCAAAGTTCTCTTATAGAAAGGAAACTTGGAGTCTGTAAATAAAGCAAGTGAAAATAATAAAAGAATTTCCTCACATACCTCTCTCGACTTGATAGACCTTTGAACTTGATCTTCGTGGATATATGATTGACTTTCATACTAATTATTGAACTTTCTTGGATGATATGCCTTATGTTAGATGATTTGTTTGGATCGGCTTCTAACTTGTTGATATGCTTGAATCCAATTTTAGGAGAGTTCTATTCTTTAGATATTCAGAGCTTTGATCATATGAATTTTTTTTATCTTAAAAGCTCTAAAGCTTCAGTCCTCAGAAATCAACAGCTTCAAAGTTTCAATCTTCAAAATTTGAGTGCTTCAATTTTTCAGAATTCAAAGAATGATTAATCTTCTAAGTCTTCAATTTATCGGAAGGTAATAACTTTAACATCGATAAGAACTTCATCTTTAGGTGGAATCTTCAAAGAGATAATCGTGAAAATGGCAAAATAATAGAGTATAATATGAAAAATAGCAAATTCTAAAAATAATTTGATTTTTAGCAAAATCGTATAAGGTAGTTTTTTTTTTTTTTTTACAATTTTTCAACCGATTTTACCCCTTGATAGTCTAAAACTTTTTTTTTTTTTTAGTTAGAGTGTATCTGTGCAGCGTAAAACAATGGAATATAACACAGAATTACAATTACAGTGTATTTGCATATCATTTATAATAATATTAAATAGATATTTATGTTTCGGATTGATCTTATTTAACCAATATATGCTAGATTCACGCCTTCAATTTATAACAGATTATCGGATTTGTACACTTCAAATCAAATTCTTTACAAATTATTTTTAATAATATATATTTATTTCACACTATTTAATTCATACCATAAAATCATTGATGATATTATTCGTTCAGGGTACGTTTCATAACCTTTGCTTAATTCTTAATAACATGTTATTATATCTTATAAATACATAACTTTTCATATAACAATTCATTATATAATTTATTCATTGTACGTTCCTTAAGGTTTGATTAATTCTTACTAATATCTAAAGATATCATACAAATTCACAATTTTTCATATTTATCCTAAATTGTTTTCGGATTATATATATTGTAATAAATATTTATTTTATCATTTGATTTTAAAAGTTTAGTTAGAAGATCTCGAAAATTTGAATTTAAAATTATAACTTTCCCTAAAATTATGCATTTAATATAATAACAACTTCATATTAAGAGTGTATCCTCCCTATAATTATGCATATAACAAATATTCCATAAAAGGATTGACCATATTAATAATAATGAATTGACATTATTTAACGGGAATAAATGTTAATATAACCATATGTATGGATGATAGAATTTTCATTAAACTAATGATACAGACATTAAATGCATCAAAATTAGGGGAAATAAAATTCTTTTATGGATCTATCGTTAAATAAGATATATTTTCCATAGATATTATTTCAAACGTCAATATCCCAAAAAATCGGTGAGAATAATATGGTTTTTATCTAAAATTATTTAATTGTACCATTTACCCTACATAGTTTTTTAATCAGACTTTTATTTTGAGGTACAACAGTACTCGAATGAATTTATTTTCAGTTCGGTGAATAATTTTGCATTTATTGTACGCATGTTTTGAAATTCTTTCACTGTAGTTGTCGACTTTATTGTTCGTGTGTATTTTAATTCCTTTACCTTATCCTCTACAGTTTCTTCTAATGACAATGCAACGTGTGAAGACTCTTTTTGATGGTAGATGGATGGAATTTTCTCGATATATTGACTACCGTGTGGTTGATGTATTCATTTCACGCTCATCTTCATTTCAAGTATTCTTACAATGCATTCAAGATAGACTTTTTCCATCTTTAGATCTTTCTGATTGTCGCATTACAATTTATTAGGATGGATGCAATAGTTCAAACCTTATTCAGATTGTGGAAGACAAAGACGTTTATTAGCTTATGTTGACTATGTCGAAATTCCCTGACAATGATTTTGTTGTGGTTGTTGATTTTGCACATGCTGGGTCCGTCAGAAATACACCGTGTTTGAAAAATGAAGTAAATACACAGCAACCTACACACAATGTATCAATGATTTTTTTTAACCGTTTATACCATTTATGTAGGATAATACGTGTTTTACAGATACAGTGTATTTGCATACAAATAATGAGACCAAATATCACATATAGTGTATTTGCAAATTACAATCAGTTTTGGAAAATATTAACTATAATATTTTCGGGATTGACAAGATTTTTCCAATATCTCCTAAATATATGTCTATAATTCATAATAAATTTTTGGATTTTTAGTATTTAAATCAAGTTAATTAACGTTTATTTATTTAATTCATAAAAGATGTTAATAAAGATTTCTCTAAAAAATTGCTAAAAGATTTTCAACCGTTCCTTCTTTATTAGATTTCATAATATTTTGAATTCAAATATTATGAAATCTAATTCCTAAAATAATGACAATCACTAATTCAGTATTTTTCGTATGATTTATATTTCAATTTATTTTTAAAAACTTATTAGATAATAAATAGTACGTATGGTTAATATAAAAAATGGTTATGAGAATTTCAACCATTCCCGAGTCATTATATTTCATCCCTACAATAGTGCTAATTATGATTATATACTTATTTTGGTTGATTTTTATTAAAAAAAATTGATTTATTGTGCCTCTTGTATCGAATAATTATTTTTTCACCTTGTGTTTTTTAACTACGTTAATATTCATATTTATTTTAATTAAACGTTTTATTTTGTTTGTGACGTTTTATTTCCAATCATCCTTGCTATGCATGTCTAAATCAAGAAGTATAATACGTGTTTATACCTTTTTATGTAGGATAATACGTGTTTTACAGATACGGTATATTTGCATGGTACAAAATAATGAGAGTAAATATCATACAGTAGTAACATATACAGTGTATTTGCAAACTACAATCAGTTTTGAAAAATATTAACTAATTTATGATATTTTCGGGATTGGCAAGATTTTTCCAATATCTCCTAAATATATGTTTATAATTCATAACCAATTTTTGGATTTTTAGTATTTAAATCAAATTAATTAACATTTATTTATTTAATTTATAAAACTTATGTTTAATAAATATTTCCCCTAAAAAATCTGAGGATTTTCAACCATTCCTCAATCTAATCCCTAAAATAATTTCAATCACTAATTTGAATTTGAATTTGTTATATTTTAAACAATTTATTATATTTTATTATATACAGTATTCTCAAATTTGCTATATTTTAAACCATTTATTAACAATTTATTAAATAATACATAATATATATTTTTAATAACAATTTAAATTTGAATTTTAATATATATTTTTAATAACAATTTGAATTTAAAATTTATAATTTAATTATGCCTCAATGACATTTTTGCAATTATTTGAATCTTCATATTTTAGGTTTTATTAGAGAAAAGAAAAGAAGAAGATTGAGAGAGGGGACAACCGACCAGAGACAAACACAAGGAGATTGAGTTGTTGAATGAATCTCAAATGTATGAAGAACTTGAAGAACTCACCGATTTGAGTGAATGAACTCACCGATGCGTATCTTGCTAAGATGTATATATGTTTTGAATTCTATGGTATAATTTCATGATTTTATCTTTATTATAATATCAACAATGCTCCCCTTTTGAATTCTTTGATGAATTGATGGTTTCAAATGGTTTTCAAACTTTCTTTAGGGTTTCGAATGAAAGAAGGAAGTAAGCGCGAAATCGAAAGAAAAAAATGATCACTTGCAGATATTTTAAATTTTGAGCTTCCCATTAATGACAATTTTTCTAATCTTTATGTTTTTGGGGGGAAACTTTTATGTAGCATATATGTTATTTCAATTACAATGTATTTGAGTTTTAGGTGAACAATTATATTTTACCTATTGGTAGGGGCATCTGAGGGATCGTTTTATTTATTTATTTTTTTAATTTTTATGTTTTGCTATTTTAACAATTTAAATTTATTTTTACTATTTTTCCAAAGTAAATGTCATAATTTGCTATTGTTCTTGACAGTCCATCTTCAAATCTACCGAGCTTTAGCACTTCGTCATGAATTCTATCGGTCTGCGAATGAAAGAACAAAGTCTTTATTTATAGAGGATTTTTGTTGGCTATAGGTGGGTTTAGCCTAGTTGCTTGATGGACTTGGGCTTGGACTTTGGCAGTTCTTTGATGGGCTTGGGCTTTTGGATCTAATGTCTTCTTTGGTCTAAATTTCTATTATGCTGTAAAATTGGGTTAGGTTTGAGCCATTATAATTACTCAATCCAATCCATTTATAATTTTCATGATGAGTTTAATCTTTGTTGTAATGACATGATAAAATTTAATTGACCGATTTTTTCATTCAACAACTCCATTTTTTAGATTTATGCACGTCTATATTGTGGGTGAATCTCGAAAAATAATTTGAAATCAAAGTACGGTTTAGATTCCTTTACTTTGATGCGCATCATTTTGATCAAAATACAATCAAGAATGTAACTCCCAATTTTTATTTGAATTTTGTTTGCTGGACACATTTTACTTTGAGTGAAATAGAAGGTGGATTTTCACTACTATAAAATCTGCTTTACTTGACACTTCAACTTGTACTAGACGTTTTTGTTATAAAATATCAAGTAATTAATTACCATTTTAAGGAAAAAATGTCAAGTAACTTGTTAAAAAATCGGAGATTTCACACACATTTTCAACCTATTTTATTTTAGTTATAACTTGATGTTTTATACGTGTCAAGTATATTTAATATTTATTTGACGAGAAAAAAATATCAAAACTAATGTTATTTTTATCTAAAATGTCAAGAGTGGTATTATTTTTATCTAACACTTTTAAAACATCAAGAAACTAATATATATATATATTATTTTTCAACATAAAATTACAAAACAAACAAAAAAAAATCAAATTTCTTCTAAAACCCATTTTACTGAGGGCAAACTTTTATTTGAACTAAAGTAGTATGTCATGCTTTAATTGCAAAATAAAATTTGAGAACAACCCAAATTTTAACGCATTTTTTTTTTAAAGATTTGGAATATCCTGAATTAATTCTTCATGAGAATTTGGAGTATAATTTTGACTTTTTGACTTCATACATGGTCTTTATTTCCACTTTGATTTGGAACAATTTGACTTCGTCGAGATTTCTCATGACTTCAACTTTGATTTGGTGAAACTTGAAATGAGCATATGTTTTGATTTGAGACAATACTCTTAAATTATGTCGAAGGAGGACATTTTCAATCCAACCCATATTTTTGGGTTGGTTGGGTTGGCAACCTGAATAGTATTGGGCTTTTGTAAAAATATAAAAAAAAATTATGATAATAGAGCTCATATTACAACATTTTCTAAATTTGTAAAAATAACAAATTTAAAAGTAATGATTCTCTGATAGCTCTATGATTATAGCTCTCTGATGACCTTATGATTACTGTCTGATAGCCGTTTGATATCACTAATTTTTTCATATTAGTAATATGCAAAAAAACTGGTGTCATGAGCTATTTTTTTCTAAATGTTTTTGTCATTTGGTGCAATTTTCCAATAGTATTTCCAGCCTAACCCAACTCAATCCTTAAAATATGAGTTGGGTTGTCGGGTTGGCATCCCTAAGTATCAACCAAGCTTTTCTTTTTATCCCATTTTCTTCAATTAATAATAAAAAATATGTGATACATGATCCCAGGTCTTAGTTGCATCGAGATGCCTCAGGATTAAAAAAATTTGCCTTTAATTCATTTGATTTCGAGTATACAATGCCCCGAGATGGCCTGGGATGAAAAAAAATCTTTCTTTAGTTATTGGATTTTGGGACTTATGGCACCAATATGACTCGGATGAAAGAATTTTGTCTTTATTATATTCGATCTCGGGCATACATTGCCTTGAGATGAAAGAATTTTGCCTTTAGTTATTCGATCTCAGGCCTTAATTGCATCGAAATGACCTGTGATTAATATATATATATCATTAATTCGGGTTGGGTTGTTATGAACCAAAATTTTCAAGGGAAATTGCCAAAAATAGGCTAAAACTAGAGGGATAAAAGATTTTTGGGATTGATTTTGAAAAAGTTGATTTTTAGGACAAATTGAGGGTGAATTTTCTAAATTACCCTTTTTTAATTTTTCCTTTATCTTCCCTTCCATTTTCTCTCATTTTCTTCTTTTATCTTTTCATTCCCATCCATGGCACCTTTATTTTCTCCATCCATCAACACATTCTTCTTCTCACAAACGTAAAGGCAATCTTTCCTTTTCATCATTCTCTATTATGTCTCTATCTCTTTTTCCTCCCCTTATAAAGTTGATTTTGAAACTAATAGTAAAAGTTTGAAATGTGCGAGATACGTGCGAAATGTGTGAGAGATGCGTGCGAAATAAAACATCCGGCCTAATAAAATTACTAAATAACATGCACAAAATCACTCTAAATGACTTAGGAAGGGTAGCAATTTGATTGTGAAACTCATAGTGAAAGTTTGAAACGTGTGAGATAGGTGCAAGATGGTTGCGAGATGCGTGCGAAATAAAACATCCAGCCTAATAAACTTACTAAACATGCACAAAATCACTCTAAATGACTTATGAGGGGTAGCAATTTGATTGTGAAACTCATAGTGAAGGTTTGAAACGTGCGAGATAGGTGCATGATGTGTGGGAAATACGTGCGAAATAAAACATCCGCCCTAATAAACTTACTAAACATGCACAAAATCACTTTAAATGACTTAGAAGGGGTAGCAATTTGATTGTGAAACTCATAGTGAAAGTTTGAAACGTGCGAGATAGGTGCGAGATGGTTGCGAAATAAAACATCCAGTCTAACTATCTCGCAACTATCTCGCACTTACCTCGCACGTTTCAAACTTTCACTATAAGTTTCACAATCAAATTGCTACCCGTTCTAAGTCATTTAGGGTGATTCTATGCATGTGTAGTAAGTTTATTAAGTCCTCATGTTTTATCTCGCACTTATCTCGCTCATGTTCTTGTGTTGGAAGATAAAAAAAAAAGTGATACATAAAATCCTAAAAAACGCAAAAAAAAAAAAAAAAAAAAAAATTGTATACTAAAATAAAAACATCAAAATTTAGGTCATTATAACCCCTCATACACAACCTATAATTAACTAAAAAAAAAAACTTTTAAATTGAAATTTGCATTATCACAACTTCATATAATTAATAGTTTCTAACTTATTTTATACAACTAACATATAAATATTCAACAAACTAAAACTTGGTACACCAATGAACATATGACCACCACGGAGGCCTAAACGGTCGGCGACGGTGAAGGAGACGCGATGGCAGCTGAGAAAGGAGAAGAGTTGAAGTTGGGCTGCACTTTGCCTTAGTAGAAGAGAAAGTGAGGGAGAAGGAGAAAGCCACGCAAGAAGAGAACTTGAGGGAGAAGGAAGGGGAGAAAATGACACAAAGTTAATTTTTAGGGTTTTTTTAATTAAGGGGTAATGTAGACTTTTCACGACTTATTTGTCCTATAAATCTTCTTTTTGAAAGACCTATCTCAAAACTCTCTATACAAATAACTCATTTTTGGCAATTTCCCATTTTTCAACTCCCAACCTGAGACCCAACACAAAAATTAAAAAAAAAAAAAAAAAAAAATTTGAACCTAATCCAACCCACATTTTAAACTAACTCAATCTAAGTCTTATAATATCGGTTGGGTAATCTGAATTGTCAAGTTATTCGAGTTATTCTTATATCCCTCACTCAATTTGTAAAATTTGGAATATTTCAGAATTTGACTTCATATAGATTTGATTTTGAATTCAATCCAACCAAAAAAAAAAGTAGGTGTTTGGGTTTGAATTAAATTTCCACGAACCTTTAAAATGTTGTAATATATCTCCATTATCTTTGGTGATGAGATTGAGGAGTTCCACCCAAATATTGAGTCTGACTTAATTAGAAATTAATTAACTCCTAATTAAGTGGAGAATTTGACTTACCAAAATTGAATGAGAGAATTTGAATTTTTTCCTCAAATTGGTTTGGAATAAATCGAGAATAGAATCTCATTATACTTCGAATTTTACTCAACACTCGAATTAGAACAAGAGAAATCACTATTTTCAACAAGAATTTAAATTACGTGAACCAACCAAAAACTTGAAGAATTTAGTTGAGAAAATCTTGAACAATTTTATTTTGAATTTGAAAATGGGGTTTTTTTAAAAGTATAATAAAGTGCAAAAATATTTAGGGAAAAAGTTTACATGTCCACCATGAAAAATATAAAAAATGTTCCCGTCAACACACGATTAATGGACACTTCCACTCGTAATATATTTGGTACACGATCTTGTACCAAAATTATTTAGATTTGGCTACACGATCGTTTAGATTTGTCTATTCTTTGATACATGATTGTTTAGATTTGATCGTTTAGATTTGAGTACCCAAGTTCTAAATGTTTTTTTTTCAAGATTTTTTTGGTAGACGATCGTTTAGATTTGACTAATCTTTTGTAAACGATCGTTTAAATTTGATCGTTTAGATTTGGGTGACGATCGTGTACCAATATCCCAACAATTTTTTTCAAAATTTTTTATATTTGATACACAATCTTGAATAACCAAATAACAGTTTGAAAAAATAAAAAATAAATATTTTATATTTAGTACATGGTCTTGAGTCAAATAACAATTTGAAAATGAAATAAAAGAAAAATTGCAGAAGATAAGAGAAAAAGATGATGAAAAAGAAAAAAAAAATTGCAAAAGAAGAAAGATGGAAAGGAAGGGAAAACCTAGAATATTTTTAAAAATAGATGAAAACTAGAGTCATTTGTGTATGAGGAAGGTGTTAGCACCCCACAACACCCATTTAAAAAACAGTGACCAAATTTTATATCTTGAATTGAAATCATTATTTGAATAAAATTCATTTGAAAAGGTAAGATTTTTAAAAATGCTTTATTTTATTACTCGTCGCTCCAATATTTGAAACAACGATCCCATAAAATAAGTGGACAACATAACTCCAATTAGACTAATTAAGAAAAATTTATCTTCGAATTTATGTCCTAAAAACTTGTAGTTTTTAAATTAAAATCATATTCTATTCAGTAAAGTTGTTATTGAAAATTATTAATGTAATTGAATATTTTAATCTTGAATCCAATAAACTAAGGTTTCGAGGTTATCTTGAGTAAACTTGACCTTTACGTAGAGACATAAAGATAGATTAAGTTCGAGCATGTAGCTTAAATGGTCTATAGTATATGAATAGGGTTGAGCGCCTTATTTTGGGGACACTATGGATGCAACCTGTTTTGTAGTTAGTACAAGCAATATGATCCTGAATCATTCATGTGGAACTTCGCAGCGGAAGATTTTAATAGAGATCGTAAAACTCAATTTAATTGGGATCTTAAAAATACAAAATACATTAACAAATTACAGAAACAAATTTCCTAAGGGCTAAGCATGCTAATAAAATTAAAGATTACAAAGAATAAAACTTACGTCGTTGATGACTCTGAATCTGCCAAATGCTAAATTTGGAGACACCACCAATTGAAAACCTTCATATGCTCAGAATGAGATTTTGGCACCAAAATTAGAATGGAAAAAAAATCTTAAAGAGAATTGAAGTACGCCAAAAATTTTTTTTTCTCAAGAATGCTTCTGACCTTTGACATACCTAACCTCCCTCTTTTTTAGGATGAAGAAGAGGGAGTTAGAGAGATAGTGGGATACGTGGGAAAAAACCACAACGTATCCTAAATAACTCCCTTACTTAAGGGAGTTATTAATTAAATTAAAATAAATTAAATTAAGGGAAATTTTCATAAATATAACAAAGCTGTAAAATATTAACGTCCTATGTTACAAAATAAAAAAGCCCAATATATTTTCGTAAATTTTAGATTTGCCCTTGAATATTGCGAACGATTTTTCACTTTTCTTCTTCTTTGTGATTTATTCACCTCCTCTTCATATTTTTAATTTCTTCATTTCCCACAAGTTTTTGTTCGTGATTTCTTCATTTTCTCTTCTAGAATTTCTTCCTTTTTCGATTTTTCACTTCTTTCTTTTTTCACTTCTTCAAATTTCCACTTGGTAAACGATCTTTATCATCTCTCATATATTTCCTTTTCCAGATCGAAACTATCATGGTTTAAGATCGTATACTAATCGCGTACCAAATATAAAAGATATTGGTCTTCAATAAAACTTGTTTAGATTTTGGTACACGATCATTTAGCTGTTGGTACAAGATTGTTTAACTCTTGGTATATGATCGTATACAAAATCTAAACGATCTTGGTACAAGATCTTGTACCAAATATAAAAGATCTTGGTACACGGTCGTGAACCAAGATCGATTAGATTGTCTACACGATCGTTTAGCTCTTAGTACGTGATCATGTACCAATATCTAAACAATCTTGGTTCAAGATCTTGTACCAAATATAAAAGATCTTAGTACACGATCATGCACCAAGATCGTTTAGATTTTATACACGATCGTTTAGCTCTTAGTGTGTGATTGTTTACCAATATCTAAATGATCTTGGTTCATGATCGTTTAGAAGAATGACACGCGCTCGTGTGACCGGTGTTTAACCTACACGATCGTGTATCATTGCCTACACGATCATGTGTCATTTTCTTCACGATCACATATCATGATCAATTAGAAGAAGAATTACGCGCGCGCGTGTGGCCGGTTAATGGCATGTTGACTGGGCATTTTTGGTATTTTGCATCGTGGGCTTATGAGCTTTTTTCATTTTTGAAATTATTCTATACAGTGTAAATATTTTGCCGCTTTGTTATATTTTTTAAAACACCCCTTAAATTAATATTAAAATAAATAATTAATTTAAATAAAGGGGAATTTACATAAATAGAAGAAAATGGAAAGTATTTACATCCTATAGCAAAAAAACATGGATACTTTGGGCTTGGATTAAAATTTAGTTATCCATATTGGATTTGGATTAAAATTTTGTTATGACTGTAAATAGTTTGTCAATTTTTCTATTTTTAAAAATCTCCCTTAAATAAATAAAATAAAATAATTAATTAAATCATATTTAAATGAATATCTCTCACATAACATATAGTTTTAATTGAATTAATATAATTAAATCAAATTTAGTTAAATAAAATTAAACTAAACTATTAATTAATTCTTCAATTAACTAATTGTTTATTAAAGGGACATTTTTAAAAATAGCAAAATAAATTAAAATATTTATAAGCTATAACAAAATTTTAGATTTTATTAGTATATCAATGGCTATCAGTGATAGAATTTAAAAGTTTTGCTATAACTTGTAAATATTTTGTAAAATTTGGTAGTTTTTAAAATTCTCCTAAATTAAATATAAAGTTAAATATAATATCTTATATTTAATTTAATCAAAATCAAAATCATATTCAAATATAAATTTCTCTCATAACCTATAGTTTTAATGTGTATCATATACCAACTAAATTTTAACCTATAGTTTTAATATGAACCTAATTCACATTAAATTAATATTTGAACTCATTCAAATATTTTATTCTCTCATAAATTAATTTTGAATCATATCCAAAATTAAATTTATATAATAAAGTTTAATTAAAATATAAATTTTATATTATAATGTATCACCATACATTATATTGATTCCCAAAGTAAATTTGAACATTTCAAATTACAACCAGTACAAATAAATCTCATTACCCATTACGAGCTAGGAAGGGGAACTTATGGACCTACAGATCAAAAACTACAACAATATGAGATTAATTTGCTAAACTCATTAACCACATTAATCAATATTCGTTAACTGTGCGTACACTCCACTAAAGACTCACAATTGAACTCTTCTCACTATAGATATATTTTTTTGTCCACGGATATAGACCAATAATATTAAGTTAGTCCTTCACAAATGTTCGTAACACCAGCTTGGTCAAATTATCGTTTTACCTCTAGGTTACATCTAGTGCTTAAATATCAATGCTTCTCTAATGAACTATCTGTTTATGGTCTAACCATTAAATAGAAACCCTTCTCGTGCCATAGAGAGGGTAGGGCCTTTTGTTCAAGTCCCGGAGACACCATTTAAGGGAACACTCATCTACTGACCCTAAAGTTAGGGAGGAGTGAATTCCATCTTGTGTGATTATGTTTCTAGCTCCCTACTTAGTCTTGTCCCTAAAATGATAAGTATATTGAGTTGGTCGACAATCTAACCACTCTCACACATACAAATCAAAGGACAATCCTTCATGAGTAGGAGTTCATAATATACTCAGGATTAAGACTAAGTTACCTTGGTCATCGTAATGAAATAGAAACTTAACTAGTTAATGGAGTTACATCTAGTGGTTATTATTTTGTGGTTTGGTCTTATGCAAACTCATTGCATAGGATACCCTCACTTGCATGTCACCTACATGAACGCGTTGGATCATTGCATTTGTATCAAATACAAAATGAGCTGTATCCATAGTGTTACCGAGATAAAGTACCTAGCCTTATCCCTACTATAGACCCTTTAAGCTGATCTTAAACATTGATCCTTAAATGTCTCTATATATTGTTCAAGACTCATAAAACATATTAGGATATTAATTTTTTGGGTTTAAGTTATTAAGAAAAAACTAATAATATAATCAATAACACTTATTAAAATAATAACACTTTATTAATAACGATGGATGAATTACATTTACTATCTATGAGTTTTAGGACATAAAACCCAACAGTGACATGAAAGTGGGGGCATTCTAGGTAAAGAGTTTACATAAGACGGAACCTTGAAATAGTCATTTTTACGTTTTAACATTGTGTACTGTATAAAACTGACTATTTCGATTATAAATGACCTAATTAACTCAATTTTAATCCTGAGCTAACTTTGAACTCCTGTTCACATGGGATTATCTTTAGATCTTCATAGATGAGGGCATCTCGTTACCGCTAATCCAATAAGCCTCCCATTTCAGGGATAAGACTGTTAGCTTTTAGAAATACAAGTTATTGTAGCCTTTTACGTAGAATAATGAAGCTTTAACGCATAAGTTGGGAAGAAAATGCGTAGAAAATTAGAAAAATCGAATAAGTTGCATTTTATAAGTTCAAAAGAGCTTTATCACTGTTTATCACGTTTTGTTTATCTTAATGTAGGATTTTAGGTGAAAAGAGGAAGACCAGTCCAACGATGAAATGTCAGTCAAGGAGACATACGTGACCAACAAAGATCAACATAACAAAGCTAGGCGTTCTAAAGCACTAGCGAACAAAAAATTGGTTGGCCTGAATATCAAAAAATCTAAAAAGGACACCTGTGGTACAGAGACAGCTTTATCAGAATTAAATAAAGCCCATACTGTACTGTCATATCATGCCTTGTCTATAAATAATAGTGGCGTCTCCTTCATTGTTTGGGTGCGAAATTTGACCAACGGAGAGCAAGCTCATTCTTTCATCATTTCCTTTGTCTTTAGTGAGAGTTTGAAACATAGAGGAGAGAGATCCCTGATCGTTATTTACCAGGCGTTTGAAATAGAGATGCCTGGCTTATAAAATCAGAGCCAACGAGTATGCGAAATCATACTCTGCAACTTGCCTCATTCCTTTGTACCCCAATTTGAAATTCATTTGCATTGAGTTGTAACACTAACTCCATAGCCGAGAGGCCTAAAGTGTTACTTATAATACTAATGCATTTCTTCCACCATTCTCTCATGTCTCTTTATCTCTTCATTCACTGTACATTTAATTGATTGCTTGCCTAATGTAGGGTGTTATTAACATTAAAGAATATGGATGAGTGTGTTATAAGTCTTGTTTAGTTAAACACTGCCATCAATGCCTTGTCTTATTCTAGAGAAAAGATAAAGTATCGATTGTCGTCACTTGACGCATGATGACACTGGTTTAGCTAACCAAGCGGTGAGAAAATTGTAGCAATATAATCTGGTCGCCAAATTTATCCTTATCATACGTTATAGAAATGCACAGTGTGTGCAGTGTAAGCATCGAAAGGCTGTTCGCCTTAATAAAGGATAAATTACTTATAATTTAAATAAACATATTGGATACAAATCATAGCTTAACTTTAAGTATTTGGATCCCGAAAGGCGAGCAAGTATAGCATAAGCACCGATAGACTGCTCGCCTTAATTCTAAAGTTAATAAATGCTTTGTACACCTCAAAACGTTGATTCCCCTTGTTTAACATTTAATTGATTAAATATTCCCTCATATCCATGCCTAATTTATGAGTTCATATTCCATCACACTTTATCACCATGATCATCTTGCTACTCCAATTGCATCGTAGTATAATTACATAGGAAAAATTATATTGTTCATAATCATATATTGTATAGACACCGCGTAGGATTAGAACGCATGATTGATCCACTTAGGACACCAATTTCCTGTGTTTAACCCTCAACTTACCATAAAACCTCTCCCTTTGGTTGCACTTAGGCAAAAGGGAGGAAAAATATCAGGCCCTGCCTATATGCATTCCAAAACGCGTAATGCGGCACATGATGCAACTTGAGCAATCTTGACGCCTCAAGATGGAATGTCAAAATGCTCAGCTAACTTCTTTAACTTAAGCTTATTCGCCTAATTTCAATTCAAATAACTTAATACAAACTGGAAGCTTAGTCTTTTACTTGATAAGAAGGTACATAACACATTGGAAAAAAAACAAAGTAACAACTCTTTTATTAACTTAATAATACGCTTTCCAAAATACAGTTCACATGCTTCCCTAAGTACATGTGTTACAATATAAAACTTAAACGTCTGGTCTAACTTCAATGCTTGGTAGCTTTGCCTTTCTTGGCCTAACTTGGCCTTAATGTCTGATGACCTAGAGGAGGGAAAACTTAAAACATAAGTAGAATGTTGCCACATGATCACGACGCGGAGCGGCCGAAGTCCTCGTTTCTTTAATCTTAATAAATAAATAGTTCTGAGTTGTCGCTAACCATATTAAGGTGTGATTGATCACAAAAAAAAAACATTGGTCTAGGTAAATTCAGACTTAGCTTTGAAAGTCAGTTGTGTGTAAGGAAGATGTTAGCACCCTACAACACCCTTAAAATGGTTAACCAATTTTATCTTTTAAACTACATCAAGGAGGTTCACAAAACAAAGTTTTTTATTTGATTTTTTTAAAATGTCCCATGATTCTTAGTTGACATTGAACAAAAAAAACTAAGCATGAATTAATAATTATGGGTGGCATAAGAGCCATTAAAAAAATGGAGTTTATTTTATGTTTCAAAAAATTATTTTTTCTATTTACCTCAAGAATATTAAAATATCAAACTTTTATACTTTGATCTCCATCATAGATGTTTAATGAGAAATTTCATATATCTAAGAAATAATAAATTCATAAAAAACACTACTCAATTTCATTTGAATTATGAAATTGTTTATAATTTTTAAAGATAATTTATTAATTAAATTTCAAATGGAGAAATTTTATGTATTCGTGGAATTTAAGTTATAAAACCCATAAAAACATTACTTCTTCTCCGATTTAAATTGTTATATTCAAATTGAAAAATAATAATAAATAGTTATAGCAAAACAATGTGAAATTTGAGAAATAAAAGTTGTGAAATAATATGCAAACAGACCGTGAAATAAAATAATATGCAGACAAGCTATGAAATAAATAACACAGGCAGGCAAATAAATAACGACAAATAAATAACACAAGCAAATAAATAACACACGCACCAAATAAACATAGGGTGCCAAACCAAATAAATAAAGAGTGCAAATAAATACAGAATGATGATGACCAATTAATACCAAATCAACCAAACATTTAACCAAAATAAATTTAATACTGCGTTCTACTAAATTTGAAACCAAATTAAACTCAATTCAACATAGTGAACCATGAATCTAATAAATTGAAAGACATAATAAATTTGAAGCCACTGTAACCCTAAATCGATCAAAATCAAGATTCAATTGGGAAAGAAAAGAAAAGCAATGCTAAATTAAACTCAATTCAACACAACGAACCATGAAACCCTAATCTAAAAACATTAAAGCTAAAATGGCCTAAATCTAATAAATTTGAAGCACAGTAAACCAGTCTGGCCTAAATCTAATAAATTTGAAACCACACTAAACTCAAACAAAATTAATTTGACAAATACGTAGTAATTGCCAAATCATTACAATTAACATCCAATTGGGAAAAGAAAGAGAAAATACCTTTGAAGATCTTGATTTGGAGAAAAAGTTTCTTTCGACCTTCTCAACCCTTCCAAAAGATAACGAATCGAAAAGATTTTTTTATTGTAAAAAGAAAATCTAGCGTACCCTTGTCTTAAAAGAAATCTGAACGTAGTTCTCTAAGAAAGAAAAAAAAATATCTCATACCTCGAGAAAATCTATCCCTTTTGTTTTATTGGGCAATGACTTGGTAGGGTTTTTAGAGAGGGGAGAAGGCAGAGGGAAGTGGGAAGTGTTCTGAGAGTGGAGAAGGTGGTGAGATTGGTGATGAGGAAAAGGGGAAAAATATGTGAGAGAGTTGTGGGGAAATGATTGAGGGAAAATAGGGAGGGGAAATGTGAAATTAAGTTTTTTTTTTTATTATTTTGTTTTGTTTTTTTAAAAAAGGTAAATTCAAATATTAAATTCAAATTCAAATTTCTTTTATAAAAATAAAATAAAATAAAGTAAAGTAAAATAAATAAATGAAATAAACAAATAAGTAAATAACATAAATAAATGAATAATAAAAAATAAAGGACGAAATACAGTATCTACATAGAAACTTAGTGAGTGACAATTTTGGAAAACTCTTTGGGCATACATTGAAATCATTTTCATAAACATGACTTCATCGCCTCATTTCGTAAAACATGATCGCATTTTTGTCTTTCATATTTCTTTCTTCTATGAACATGAACTATTCCCATGCATAGAAAACTGTGGTGTCCTTACACCAATAGCATCCTTTGGAGAATTTTCTAGTTCATTTTTCGTTGCTTAGGACGCCAAGCACAATACACTCCTTTTACATATTGGCCAACTTCACTTCTCCATGTAGTCCGCTTTTCTACATAGTTGCATTTACTCATTATGCACACATAATAGTTTGCTAATTGATAGGAATAAGACTAATGGTTTATTCATAATACAGCAGACAATACAGTCATCACGCATAGAATTTTACTTAACGATAAGGCTTTCTTTAGAAAATCATTCCTTTCATAAGCATTAACATATAGAAACAACATTACAATTGAACAAAAGATTTAGAAGAAAGCTTTGGAAATGTTAAACATTTTGGAAAATCACTCACTGACTAAACTTCCTTCTTTAAAACGCCTAGTTTCCCAGAAGTCTTCTTCTCGCTTAGTGAATCTTCCTACGAGTAGAGTAACTTCAAGCATTTTAGCATAACCTTCCTTTACTATTGACCCTTCTTCCTTATTTATACTAATCCTAAATTGGCTTAGTCATCCTTGTTTTCCTTGAAGCTTGTCAGCTCCTACTTAAAGTAATACACGTGTAACTCTAATAGCTTTTCAAACCAAGCTTAGCTTAAACCTTTACACGTGGCCCATTAAGTTCAATTAGGAAATTTTCCAGAAAATTCCTAACTCTAAATGCCTAGCTTCAGTTCGCGTTGAACTCAACCCACCTACTTAGCCTTGTTCGCCTTATCTCAACGCCAAGAATCAAAACACTTCAAAATGCCTAATTTCTCAAAAAAATATTCTTTCCAAATCCTTCACTTCACTTCTTATTTCCCAAAAGGACCCTTCTATTTAGGCACGGGTCTACTTAAGTCGCATAATTAGAATGCATAATGGCAGGTCTACGAATCTATTTTGTAATGCAAATTACGACACAAGCAAGTTTTTGGTGTCGTTGTCGGGGAATTAGTGATTTTTCTTTTGGATTTAATCTATGTGCTAATATGCATAAGTTTAATTTTCGCTGTATTGTGTGTTTTAGACGAAGAACATTAAAAAAAGTTTATGAGTGAAGGTTACCAACTTGAGTTCGAGCTTGACCCTAAAATAGAACGAACATTTCATAGAAACAGAAGGAGAAGACAAAGGAGACAAGTGATAACTTGTAAGAATACAACTTATTATAGCCTTTTAGGTAGAATAATGGGACCAAAACACATGGTAAGTATGCCCAAATGCGTAACTTATGTTATAAATACATAATTATTTAGAAATGCATTTTGCATAGGCCTCATGCTTGCTTTATCCCATTTTTAATGTCTAAACGCATGATTATTTACAAAAGGGTAAGCTAGCAAATCACAAAAGAACTCGCCCAGAGACAAGGTTAGAGACCAAATCACCACGTTAGAAGAGGTTTGCTAAAAGACAAAAGTGGCAGTTGGAGTGATGTGACTTGACGAAAAGGAGAACTTTCGGCACTGACATGGTCAGAATGATAGATTTCCCTCTGAAAGATGCCTATATAAGAAGCTCCAACACCGCCGAATAAAGCAAACCTATATGGAACATAAAGGCCAGACGTCTGCATTGATCGACCATCTCTAGAGAGTTGGTGGGAAGGACTAGCCTGACCACCATCTGTAAAGTTCATCCTCGTCTTCTCCGGTTAGTCTGAAGAGTGAAAACTTGTAGTCTGAGTGAAGAACATCTTATCCCCGTCTCCCTCTAACTTGTATTATCTCTTCTTTTCTTTCCATTTTTGTATTCCTTTACATTGTGTGTGCATATTGTACAGTGGCCGAAGACCTCTATTCTTTAATACAATGTATATTTATACATCCTTCAACCCATCCATCTCTTAACTATTCATTTGTCTTTGTGTTATTTGTAGTTTAAGTCAATGATTCATGCTTGATAAAAAGCTTTACCTATAATGCTTATCGTGTTAACCAATATATTTTGAGGGTAAGTAGCAAGGACGTGGCTAACATGCACAAGAAAGAGTTTTCTCATCTTAGCGAGATGACTTCCTTCATTTGTATCCCGAAAGGTAAACAAGTGTGGACAAAAGGCGTCGAGAGGTTGCTGTCCTTAAACACAAAGCTCTATAAGTAGTATAGGTAAATACTTCTAGACACACCTCGCTTAACTAGGCTTAGTCATTTGGATCCCGAAAGGAGACTAGTGTGGCGTTCAATGACTCTGAGAGGAGAATGCCTTAATCATAAACTAGTCTAGCGAGTTATATCGCATTGAGTTGGTCGTATAGCTTATTCGCATGATAACCTTAGATCTTCGTTCATCTTTCTCAAAACACAAGTTAGTGCATGCCCCCTCTATACCTCTTTCTTTCCATCAACCACCTCATTAAGTCACCTTTACAACATCTCTACAATACTTAGGTAGTTATGATTCTTTTTATATTCTTTTAACTCATTTTTCATAACGTCCAGTTGATATGTAGACCCTAGAACTAAGCTTTGATATCAATTCCTTGTGTAAGATCCTGTTACATCCGAGAAAACCTATTACTTCACTGACACTTGGACAAGCAATAGAAAAACTTCTACAACGCGGATTTGGAAATAGGTAGTGAGGGACATTGGGAGCATTTTGCGTGCAATGATCATGTCCACTTGCATGATGAAGAGAATATTGGAAAGCATTTTGCATGCAATGATCCTATTCAATGGCACGTCATCACACCACAAACATGCAAACTACAGCAAGGTCGTATAGTTTTGGCTTGGTTAGATAAGTCTGTGTGCCTTGATTATAGGCAATTTTTTTTAGAATATTGTTCTAAAAAACAGCACAACTTATTCCACAGCAAGTCCCATGAAACACAATCCCAATTTTGAAACAATTATGTTCACACCCTACTCAATTTTGAGTGAGAGTTTCATGAAGAAAACACACAAGCAACAAGAAAATAGAAGGAATAACAATCATAATGATCAAGGCATCCCTTCTGCACCAAGATGCCAAGAACCAAACAATCCCTCCTACACGACTCATGATTTAGACAGATCTATCCAATCCTACGTATGCTTTACCAAATCTTTATGACATCAACCTTGGGATAGCCTACCCTGCGTTCGACAAGAACTTGCGCTTTGAAATTAAGCATGTCATGTTACAAATGATTCAAAACATCTGACAATTTGGCGGTTACCTAGGCGAGGATCCACACGAGCATATTCATAGCTTCTACTCTATCTACGTTTCATTTCACATGCTTGGCATCTTCAAAGAGGAATTGCGTTTCGCTCTCTTCTCGTTAACACTAAGAGATGAGGCAAAAAGATAGGCAAACTCCCTAAAACATTAGGAGGTGAGGACATGGGAAAATCTGATTGAAAAATTTATGAAGAAATTCTTCCCACCCCATGAGAATGCAAGGAGAGGAAGGGACATAATGCTCTTTAAATGGAGAGATAGTAAGAATCTGCATGACGTATGGAGCAGATTCAAACGTATGGTGAAGTCTTCCCTCATAATGCTATTCCCAATTTCGTTTTGATAGAGATGTTGAAGAGCTCTTACAACCAGATCAAACACAACGTTGGACTCTATAGCCAACAATAATGAAGAATGGAATGATAATGACTTCGGTTCTCACCAAGGAGGAAGAAGAAAGAATAAAGAAGGATTGGATATGAATGCAGTGGTGGCACTGCAAGGATAAATGGTCGCAATGAACAACTTGCTGCAGCCAATGTCGTGAGTAGTTCATACCAGGCTGGGAAGTAGGTGGATGAAATAGGATGTATGAGATGTCGTGATCCTCATAACATCGATGTATACTCTCTAAAACTGTCGTGTACGTGAAACATGACCCCTACTCCAACACATGCAAATTAGGTTGGAGGAGTCACCCCAAATTTGGGTGGGGAGGACAAAGCCAACAAAACCAAGGATGACAAGGTGGTCAAGGTGATCATCGCGTTGAAGCATCTGGCTATCACCCAAGACACCATAAGAATGAACCACATCATCATCCACCTCAACAACAACAAAACAACACCACTACTCCATCCTCCTCCTCATCAATGGAAAACCTCCTCTGAAAGTATATGTAGAGGAATGATGCCCTTCTGCAAAGCTAGGCTACATCTTTCTAGAATCTGGAAGTATAGTTGGGGCAACTCACCAGCGACTTCTACGAAAGACCAAGAGGATTCCTCTTGAGCAACATTGAAACGCCTAACCAGGTTAGAGGATTGGGAAAATACCATATTCAAGCTCTAATATTGATCAGAAGTGAAAGGAACCTTGCCATCCGCGACCTAGAATTAGAACATAGAAATCCAACTTCTAGTTTTAATTCCATGAATGACACTCTAAGTAATGTTTCTAATCCCTTCGTTATCCCTTTAACCAATAATATTTCTTCCTTATAGCATAATGGTGAACAAAAAAACAAAGAAGTAGAGGCTTCTAGGTGAGATGAAGAACGTAGGACGACATCTAACTAGATGTCATCCTTTAACTCTATACTACCTTGTCTTCCATTGCCTAGTCGCCTTGAGAAGAAAGGTAATGAACAATAACTCAAGAAATTTCTTGACGTTCTAAAGCAACTTCAAATAAGCATCCCATTTGTTTATATGTTAGAGCAGATGCCTTTATATGTAAAATTCTTGAAAGATATTCTCGTGAAGAAATGAAGGATGATCGAATATGATACTATAGCTCTAACGTAGGTAACAAATGGCATTTCAAGAATAGGGTACTAGAGAAAAAGACAGATCCTGGAAGCTTTACGATGTCTTGCTCAATGGGCGACGTGGATCTTGGTCGTGCACTATGCGACCTTAGAGCAAGTATTAACTTAATGTCTCTCTCTATCTTAAAGAAATTAAGGATAGGGAAGGCTCAACCTACTAAAATGGTGCTTCAGTCGGCAGACAGATCCATAGTGTGTCCTGAGGGTAAGATTGAAGTTGTATTGGTCAAGGTAGACAAATTCATATTCTCTGCCGACTTCGTTATTCAAGATTACAAAGCTGATCGAGAGATTCCAATTATCTTGAGGTGGCCATTTCTGTCTATAGCCCGCACCCTCATAGATGTCCACTAAGGGGAGTTAACCATGCGACTTAATGACCAAGAAGTCAACTTCAACGTTGTTAACGCTTTAAAATTCCCTTTTGATGTTGAGAACTGCAACGTGATTAAATCCTTTGGGTGGGATTATTACGAGGAAGAAGTGTTTGCTGAGCTATTCAGTTTTGAAGAATTCTTTGAAGACAAAGACCCTAAAGGAATTCTGAAATAAGTTAACATCGTGTTTGATGCGAGGAAGTTTGAACCTTTAGATGTGCAAGTCAAAGGTGATAGAAAGAATAAGCTATCAATTGAAGAGCCTTTAGATCTAGAGCTCAAGCCATTACCCAACCACCTTAAACATATTTGGGGGAGAATGACACTCTGCCCATCATCATCTCCACCCAACTAAATGCCACATAAGAGAATATGTTATTAAATATGCTGAAACACCACAAGAAGGCTATAGGATGGACCTTGGCGAACATTCAAGATATAAACCCATCCTATTGCATGCATAGAATAAGGTTGGAAGAAAGACACGTGGGCATTATTCAGTATCAAAGGTGATTAAACCATGCGATGAAGGAAGTGGTAAAGAAAGAAATTATCAATGCTCAATTCAGGGGTAATCTACCTAATCGCCTGTAGTGAATGTGTCAGCCTAGTCCAATGCATGTCAAAGAAAGACGAGATGATTGTTATTCAGAATGTAGATAATGAACTAATTCCAACGCAAATAGTCATGGGGTGGAGGATTTGTATGGACTACTGCAAGCTGAATGCGACGATGAAGAAGAACCACTTCCCCTTGCTTTCATTTATAAAATGTTGGATAGGCTTTCCAGGAAAAAATACTACTGCTTTCTGGATGGCTATCTAGTTACAACCAGATTACAATTGCACATAAAGATTAACATAAGACCACATTTAGACTTCTTTATAGCATGTTTATTTCGCCGCATGCCATTTGGGCTGTGCAATACGGCAGGGAAAATTCAAATGTGCATGATGGCTATATTCTTAGATTTCTTGGAGAGATTTGTTGAAAGTTTCATGGGCGATTTCTTAGTTTTTAGGGATTCCTTCAATGGATGTATGAATAGTTTAAAAGATGTGTTGAAGATGTGTTAAAGAGATGTGAAGAGAATTGGGAGAAGTGTCACTTCATGGTAACAAAGGGAATACTGCTTGGGATAAGATCTTTCACGTAGGTGTAGAAGTAGACCTTGCGAAGATTGAGGTGGTAAGCAAGTTGCCACCTCTTTTAGATTTAAAACCATTGTGGTGATTTTGGGACATAATGGATTTTATCGCAGATTTATCAAGGGATTTTACTAAATCACCAAGCCGCTGAGAAATCTACTTAGAGCCAACCAACCCTACTATTTGATGACAAGTTCCACCAAACATTCCTAACATTGATAGATGCATTGACCTCAATGGGTATCCTCATCATTTATGATTGGTCACAACCCTTGGAACTAAAAGAAGAACAAGGTGATCCACCTAATATACTACGCGAGCAAAACCTTAAATGAAGCTCAAGAGAATTACACAGCTACAGAGAAGGAGTTGCTCGTCGTAGTATTTCTAATTGAAAAATATAGGAGCTACATTGTTGGCTCCAAAGTCACGATATGCACTAATCATTTTGCGATAAGATATTTGATGGTGAAGAAGGACGCCAAACTGTGTTGATTAGATGAATCTAACTGCTTCAAGTGTTTAATTTGAAGATTATAGATCTCAAGGGTACTGAGAACCAAGTGGCAGATCACTTATCAAGTTTGAACAATGAGCCTTTTCAACACGAGAAGAAGGATATTGAAGATTACTTTCCTGATGAGCTGCTAATCCACGTTGAAGAGAGGAAGCCCTGGTACACATACATAGTTAAATGGTATTTGGTTTGTAAGTTGTGGCCACAAGACTTCTATAAACAACAACATAAGAAGTTGTTTCATGAATGCAGATTCTATAGGTGGGATGATTCATTCTTGTATAAGTTGGGGCTAGATCATAGATTGAGAAGATACGTTCTAGTATATGAAACAAAGGAGATCCTCGCCAAATGTCATGATGGATCTGATGGAGGACACTTTGGCAAGCAGAAAATAGTTGTGAAGGTCTTGTAGAGTGGGTAGTTGTGGCCACTTTCTTTCAAGATGCAAGGAACTTTGTGGTCATCTATGATCGGTGCCAGAAGACTGGAAATATTTCCATCGCAATGAAATGCCCCAACAGTAATCTTGGAGATAGAACTGTCATACCCTACCTCGAGCACCTGCTTGCTCGACCCTTGATGTGGCGTGATGTCAGCCGAAGCCATTTATCTCAAGAATAACTCCAACTGACACTTGACTTGAAAACGTGAAACATTCAACAGGGAAAGTCTTTAAACTTAAAAATAATACTTACTTTGAAACCATAGTTTAACTCATTTGAAATTTCTTTTATAAATACCAAGTAAAATATATCAAACATGAAAGTATAAACTCTTGAGTAAATATAGTAATACTTTAAGTAAAACAAGTATTTTATGATTAAGGACTAAGTTGGCCTGGCAGCAGTAAGTTCCACACAGGGAGAGGCCTCAATATGTACCTGGAAAGTGGGAAAATATTTTGAAAGAGTGAGCTAAAAAGCCCAGTGAATGACGATTTTATAAAAGTAAAACATGCTTTGAAAACAATTTAACTTCAATCCTTGGCTTTTACATAAATAAATCATAAAACATATCAATACAACCTTTATCTATTTTCTCATTACTATACCACATGAATCACAAGGATGGAATCATAGACACTCTTATGGGCCCTCATCCTGTGATATGATATTTTCAAGATGGAAACTAAGCATCAATAGTGCTTTATTTTGCTATAGCTACAATGAGATGGATACTAGGCATTCGTACATGCCCTCATTTCTTAAGATGGGAAACTAGGCATTTGTAGACCCTCATCTCATTAATCTGTCCCAGTGATGGGAACTAGGTATCTACTAAATACCCTCATCAAAGGAACCTCTGTGCATAGGCTAATCCCTTAAAGTGTTGTGATATATATTGGATGGTATAGTTTAAAACATGTTTACATACTTTGGAAACTCATCATAAACATACTTGCTTAATCTTGTTAACAAATACATCAAGAAATACATACTTATCAATTATATATCAAATCTCATGCTTTGAAAACACTTTCTAAATCAATATAATCAAATACTCATACATCAAAGCATGCTTAAAACATTTGATAATAAATCATGTTCAGAAATAAACTTTAAACTCGCTTTCCCACTCACAATACTTGTATGGATCCTTCGTCGGAAATTCCTCTTAAGCTTCCTTGATTTACAAAATCCATAGTTAATCCTTAATTAATTCCTTGAACATGAAAATATCCAAAACATCCCTTAAGAATTACAAAAATACCCCTTATGAAAACTTCGACCATCTCGCCTAATTTTTTGTTCAGAATACATGATACGACTTTGAAAAATAATAACTTAAAATCCATAATGCTTTTGACAAAATTTCCTTCTACAAAGATTTCTAAAATTTCTAAAATTTCTTACCTCAAAATTTCAGAGCAAAAGTCTAAACGACGAGCTTTGCCCCTTGAAATGCACCTTGCTCAAATTCACCCAAAAACTGACCTTCTCACATTCTCTTAACCAAAACACCAATCTGCTTGCATCTAAAGCTCACATTAGCCCTCCTCAACAAACTAGACACAATTTTTGAGTTTTTAAGACTAATTTGAGTGAAATTGCTCAAGCAAGTTATGAGAAATCCTTTCTTAAAGTTGCCTATTTATAGGAAGTCTTGCATGAAAATATGTTGACATTTTATCCTTGATTAGACCGAACTTTTAAGCTCCTAATTACACCTCATACTTCTCCTCCACATCATAAAATGCATAAAAAGTTATTAAGAACTTGAATTTAGCATTAGCCCGAATGCCTTAATTATGCCATGTTATTGTCCAAAATGGCAAGCTAACCTCCATGATCATCTTGCATAGCCTTGGCCGCTTAACCAAAATGCCCAAAGTCATCTCATCTTGCCTACTGACCTCTTTAATTCGTCATTTCGCCTAGCATCCTTTGTCTACAAAGCTCTTCTCCTTTTTCTCGCATAACAAGTCCAACATTGCCAAAACATCCAAAAAGCGTCTTAACTACTTCCCTTAACCACTTGCCTTGTCTACTTGCCTTAACTACTTGCTCTAACTACTTGCCTTAACTACTTGCTTTAACTACTTGCTTTAACTACTTGCTTAATTACTTGCTTTAACTACTTGCCTTAACTACTTGCTTTAACTACTTGCCTTAACTACTTGTCTTATTAACCTCTTTGGAGGTTATTTACTCCTCTTTTGGCTACCCACCAAGTCCAAAACGCCTAAGGTGTGGGCTTAGCCAATTTTCCCTCTTTTCAACTTAACTTCCCTTAATATAAAACCTTTTTCCATGAATTTTTACCTTCTTTTCCTACAAATCTCATTCTCTATTGTCCTTGCTAAAACTTAACAAGTTGCAAAGATATAAGGATTTTGGGGTTTCACAAGAACTCTTTGATGTATGAGGAATAGACTTTATGGGACATTTTCCACAATCTGGCGGCCACATTTACATCTTTTTGGTCGCAGAATATGTCTCAAAATGGGTTGAAGTCATTTCTTGTGTGAAGAATAATGCAATTACTGTGAGAATTTTTTTGAAAAAGAATATCTTCTTACGTTTTAGGACGTTGCGACCTCTAGTAAGCGATGAAGGTTCTCAGCTCGCGACGAAGGTTCACACTGCTGTTGTTTTGTTTGTTATAAAACTTATTCATAGATATGTAATGCTAGGTTCTAATAATGCTACTAAGCTGGCGTCTAGATTAGTGTTATGCGATAAAAGGTGTATGTCCTATCTATATGTTGCTAGATGTATAATGATTAACATTTAGTAAAAGCTTTCCTCACGCTTGCCCAAGTGTAAGCGAAGCGAGAGGTTTCTTGGGTAAGCGAGGGTGACCACAGAGAATTTCTATCAAACTTAGTTATAAAGTCTACTTCTAATTCTAGGTGGTATAAATGCTATAAAGTATAAAAGTAAAATAATCATAATCTAAATATTTACATAGAGTATTCTTTAGTAGATGGATGGAAGTGAATGATTATAGAATGTGATCTAACTTGCATTAAGAAAAGTGAAGGAAAGTCTCTACATTATAGGCGATTTAAGCATGCACGATGTCCTTGTGCGATATAGATCACTTAACCATCTTATATTTAAAGCGAATAACCTCTCGATGCCTAAACACCACACTTGTTCTCCTTTTGGGACACAAATGATAAAGATAGATAAAGCGATATATATCTAGGTTTCTACATGGTGAGTTATTGCCTCTCTTTTTAAGGTGAGCAACCTCTTAGCGCCTAAACACCACACTTTTTCTCCGTTTGGGACACAAATGATTGGAGGCAAAATGGTAAAACAAAGTTTGTTTCCAAACTCCTTTTTGCATGTGGTTAGCAAGGTTCTTGCTTCTTACTCTCTCTCGTAGTTGGCGACGAGCGCTGATCAGGAGATTGAGTTGAGCTCAGGCTAAACACGATGAGTCTTATAATTAAAGATTCCTTGAATAGTAAAGAAATGGGAGAAAGACGATTGATAAAACATGCATTGTATTGATAGTGTAGGTCTCTTGGCCATAAGAATAATACAATCAAACAATACACTACAAAGTACAAAAATGAAACTAAATAAAATGAGCCGAGCTGCAGAATGCATTTGTGTGCATTCCTTGGCTCTTTTACAAGTTAGGGGAATGGTGGGTGAGCTTCTCTCTCTCTAATCTCTCTCTAAGCTCTCACTCAGATGTTGATTGACAAAAAGTTGGTGGAAGAACTACTACTAGAGATGGTGAAGGACTCTAAAGCGCATTCTTTCACCAACTTCCTTATGGGATAACCTCTTATTAAGTTCATGGTGGAATTGGACTCTTTTATAGACATATACTTAGGTAGGAAATTAATCACGCTATGCTACACATCCATGCTTGCCTACGAATGTCATCCTAAAAAGTAGTCGTTTCTTGTCACATCAACTCCAATTAGAACTCTTGTCTTCGAGCGAATCATCTCAGGTGATGAGTTGTCATCCCACTTTATGATGTTAATTGTCAAGCTTCTTGCTTATCATTGTGTTCTAGCACGTGATTCTTTTTACGATTCACTTATTTTCTTTTTTTGCCATTCTGCGTGGAAAACACTTGACAACATAATTAATCACGCGTAATAACTTATGTAAGGTGCATTCTCTTAACATTATAAATTAGAGCTAAAAGCTACGTGTTTTGGTCCTTTATCTTGCGTTTTGACTCCATTGTTTTACCTAAAAGGTCACAATAATTTGTAGTTGTATAAGTTATCACTCATTTTATCAATCGCATCATAGGAAAATTGTTGTTGAAATACAACATAACCGACAAAGTTGTCCCCGCCTACCACTCTCAAACAAATGGTCAGGCAGAAATCTCCAACAAAGAAATTAGGAATATCTTCGAGAAATTGGTAAATTCATCCTGCAAGGACTAGGCCAAACACATGGATTTGGGGTTATAAGCTTATAAAACTGCATACAAGACACCAAGTGGAATGTCACCCTCTGCGTTAGCATCAGAAAGGCCTGTCACTTACCACTAGAGTTGAAGCACAAGGCATTGTGGGCATGAAAAAAGTTAAATTCTAGATCATGTTATAGGAGAAGCGAGGTGTCATGTCCCACCCCAATAGTCAATTCTTGCAACCAAGTGGAGGCGTGCCACCTAGGCCCTTAACGCTTACCACGTCGCGTGAAAATGTCGAGCACCTAGTAAGAAAAAAATATCTATTATTCAACTTCAATGCAGGGCTTAAACGTCAAGCTTACTTAACACAAAGCAGCGAAGTACAACAACTTAAAGTTCATTAGAGTAGCTTTATCATTTAGTTAACTTTTACTTCTCAATCACTACACACAGACACGTGGTAATACAGCGGAATGAGTACAAAACATTCTTTATTAACTTAACACTTTTACAAGGTTTAGAAGTACAAATACAACTCTTTAAACTCTCTTTGCTCTACCAAGACCAGAATTGATTTCTTGTTGTCTTTCTTCTTCCGCCAAGGTGCAGCCCTTTGCGCCAAGGTCTTTAAGGATTCGAGGTTCCCTTTCTTCAACCCATTCCTCTCAAGTCATCAACATCCTAACTTGAGAGTAGATCTCAGTGATCCTTTTCTCTCTACACCGTCAAACGCTACTTCTATCGGTAGTACTTAGAGCTGTAAAGGTGACACTTTATCCTTCACCTTGACCACCCACCCACCATTAACCTTGTGGACAACGTTTAAGATTTCTTTCTTTTTCTCAACTCTCTAGCTCTCTTGCTGTTTTGCCTTTACCAACCTAGGGAGGGAAAAACTTAAAACATAAGTCAAATAGACTTAGTGAGTGATGGGTTTGAGAAAACCTTTTTGGGGAAAACACAATAGAAATAATAATAATAAGATCAAACCAGATTGCATAAATCTCACAACATCAGCCACAAACAATTAAACCATCAGTACCGCAAGCGTCACTAGTACCACGCGCTTAGATAATTTCGATATTCATGCTCATCACTGAGACCTGAGATTCTCCCCTGGTTTGGACTTGGGATTCACACTCAACCAACATCACACGAGATACCTGAGACTTTTAACAGCACCTTGACCTGGGATCACACTTAACCAGCGTCCCATTATAACATCGCCTAGACTTGGAATTATCCCCTCAACTATTCCTGGGATTATCCCCTCACATAGTCTTGGATTTATCCCCTCGCCTAGACCTAGGATTAACATTAAAGGTCTTTAATGTCGTTTTTAAACAGACATTTTTGATGGTGTTATTGAAGTCCTTTATTGTTGGTTGGCCTTTGATGTCGTTTTAAAACTGACATTAAAGTCTTGTTTTTGGATCTATTTTTATAAAATATTTTTTTAAAACCGACATTAAAGTCTTGTTTTGGATCTATTTTTATAAATTCATTTTTATTTAATTGTTGCATTATTGAAATTTTTTTATAAACTGACATTGGGTACATGTAGATAAATATTTTTTTCTCATGCCAGCAAATCAATAAAATTAATATTATTTTAGAAACTACAATAGTTTTCTTTTACATTTGTATACACAAAATGAAATCTTGTGTTTGTATATACATTCTACAATAATACATGAAACAAGATCCTAATACAAGACTTAATAAGAAATCCTAAACGCCTTCACTGTCTTCAAGTTTAAACGATCGCTTGGCTATCTACATAATCGCTTAGCTTGGCTGGCTATCTAAGACCAAAGTATATAATTTACAACATAAGGAAGACGAAATCTAGAATCTGCAAAATTATGTTGATTGAAGCCAACATTTGCTCCATCCACAATAGCATCACAATGATTATGTACTTCTATGAGTGCAACACACTCGTGGCCATATTTTGTAACGTTATATATGAAAAAGAAATATATGTATATATATAATGAAAATTTTATGAACCTACGCATGCACACATCTAATGATAATTACTTACTCTGCATTTTCCATTTGGGCAAATCCACCCACAAGAATGCTGTAAGTTACCAAGCTCATTTTTATGCCTTCTTTCATTTTTCTAACACAAGATCGTATGAATAAGGATGCACATCATTAAAGCTTACTGTTATCGCTGGACGGCACACTTGAAAAAACATTTAAATTGAATTTATATAGTAAATATACTTTGGCAATGACGTACCTACCATCAGGATATATATTTCAAGCATAAAATACTTAATTGACCTTCTTTACAAATCAATCAATCTTTAATCATATTCAAAATTGGAATGGTGACCTTTGTGTCAATAAATGAAGCAAAAATATTAAGCTAACATTGAGATCAAATTAACACATGAAAAAAGAAAATGAGAAAATAGAAGTAGTTATTACTTTGTGTAGACATGAGATGATGGTTCATTCCCCTAGCTCTCATGTTTTCAAAGGTTTCACGTGCATCGTTCTATTCCCCTACTCGATCTTCTAGAGGTATTAAATGAGTAGAAAGAGAGTTGAACAATGGGTTTTTATTTTGATAAGATCAAGTGATAATACGACAAGTAATGTAACGTTTATATTGAAAGTTGTAGTCTTCATATAATCAAAAACCAAAACACCATACCTTGAAAATAGAAAAAAGAGAATGAATATACTATGACAACTTACGGTGAAGTTTGAGTAGTAATATTCTCCAATGCGTCTGGTATTTCTCCTAGCAACCGCTTAACAAGAAGAGAGTTTCAACATATTCACTAGAAGTTTATTAGAGGAATACATTAAGACATCAACAACAAAAAAGACAAGATCTTATATTGTGAATACTTGAAACCAATTTGAACCAATCGTCTTTCTTGGGATAGAGAACAATTCAAGAAACCAATTTATACCTTTAGTACAATTCTATAAGCCAATTTTAAAGCTATATATTAATGTATCAATACAACTGAGATTCCAAGCACTTTTGAAGCTTCCTCCTGAAATAAATACATATAGATTCCTTTCTTATTCACACATTAAAGAGAAAGAGTACAGTGATGTTTATGTAAAACTTAATCACACATAAATTAATTATTTATTTTGCATTAAAACTTACCGAGCAACACCTAAAAGATACCAAAATTTGATGGAAATTTCTTCAAAATCCTCCAAATCTATAATCTTTCATCCGAACAACACTTAAAAGATACCAAACTTGGAATCCACGAGCCACACTTTTTTGCGTGTCTCTTACAACGGAGCATTGATCTACAGTAAAAAAAGGATTGTCTCTTGTTAATTAAGAGAAAAATTAAATAAATGAATTAAAAAAAAAATCTATATAGTCTATAAATTATTATTCATTTTAACCTGTATTTAGCTCCACAATTTCGGTACCAACATGAAACAACCAAGGCAACACCAAATGTTAATATAGTAAATCAACAATGATAGAAGTATTTTTAAGAGGTTAGGTATTATGGACTTACTTCTCCAGCTCCAATAAATAAAAACCTATGATCAGCTAAGGATCCGCCAACAACCTTTAAAGCTGGAATGAACCAAGCAAGTACCACAGAAGTTGTCTCCTGACATTCAACAATGATGATTATAGTAGAGTTGATTGAGATTATCCATTTAGTAAAACAAAAAGGTTCTAACCTGAATGTCATCATTAAAGAGTATTCTCCCCAACAAAAGCTTGGTAGATTAGTTAAAAAGAACACCATTCCTCTCAAGCTCAAATTTTGAAGTTAATTCAATTAGAACAATTGAAATAGATTTCAAAGATCGTTGTTTCTTTAACCTATATCAAAATATTTTATGTAGACAAGTAGATAAGAAAAGTTCAAGCAGATTTGAACCATTCTAATAAACTAATCTCCTTCCTCTAATTTGTCGGAAATTTTGTTCAACAAGCTATACAAATTTAAAGTTCAAATAGAACTTGATACATCCTGACTAAACAAAAGCGTAATGCAAGAAGATAACCAGAATCAAGTATTATTGAAATGATGAATACTATTATTCTAATTTCTCTTCGATCTTGAAGAAACTCATACAGTTCTGGAAATGAATTTACAATAAAAATGAAACAATAACTCAGATTAAAGAAAACAAAGCACACGAAATTGAGTTACAGAAATCACATCATCCTAAGAAGATAACCAATGTATTTTCCCTGAGTGAAGTATTCAAGGCACAACTCCTCCACAAGTTCATGTTGTTTGACTAAGCCTTGTTGACCTGCCAAATATATAAGCTTATGGCTGTCTAGGGTATTTCCCCTGAAAATACAATGCAAGTTTTAGCAAAAATCATACTTTCAAAGTCTATTCTTAGATGCTTCACACTTACGTTAGGTCAGAAGTGTCATAATCTAGTCCAAGACCCCTAAACACCTGAAAGATATCAAAATTTCATAGCAACTTAGCATTCAAGGGTGACAAACTAATTAGAAAAGAACACAAATGAGATGCTTTCATAATGGTTCATTAGGAAAACCTCTGCCATCCGAGCTTCCATCTGTTCAGATTGAATTCCAAACTTGGTCTAACTTAATGAAGTGACATAGGTTGACAATTAGAGTAATCAATGCACGTCAGAATTACAGTCATTGCATGATCTTCCATGAAAATATTAAATTACCTTACTCAATAACTCAAACCTTTACATTTAATGATGATTCATCATGTTATTCTAATAGAACAACTTTAAGTCCAAATAATGGCAAACTTAACTATAATCTACAATAATACTTAAAATCTCAAATTAAAACCAACAAATTTTATATACACCCAAACAATAAAAAAGTTCTATATACACTCAAACAACTACAAAACTCGGAATTGTATTAATCAAGTAACAAGCAAATATCAGATTAAAATCATCCACAAACACCAAACACAAACTTCTAACCATCATTACAACATATAATTCCAAATTATGAAGGAAGTGAAACAAGACTTTAAGGATTTCTTATGACATATAATTCCAAACTTCTTAATCATGAATATGACATATATCTCACTTCATTTCTTAATTAAAAAATAAAGTAATTTAATCGATATACATTTTTTTCTCCATTTTTTAAAATTTAATTGATCTACATTTCTTAATTTAATTCGTAATTTAATTCCAAACCCTTTTTTTCTCCATCTCTATTTCAATCATTCATTTCAAGTTACATCTCTAACATTTTCAAAATACATCCCAGATTGAAAACCAAAATTGAGAAAGAAAAAATAGTTCAATCATAAAAAGGTTTTGGATTCAAATTCAACTATATTTGATTCTTGCTTCAATTTTTTAATTTTTTTCATGTCAAAATTTATGTATATATTTATATTTAATTTAAAAGGGAAAAAGGAAAAACAGATTCAAAAGTTTCAGTTCCAAATGGTTTTTGAAACTCTCATCAATGGAAGATTCATAGTTCATCATCACCATCTTCATCTTCCTCCCTATAAACCCACTGCCCTCGTTCTTCATTACTCCCTCAACCATCATCAAATTCCCAAAATTTTCTCATCTCCTTGGATTCACAAACTTCTACTACATCAACATAAACATAAACAAAAATGAACCAAAACAACAAAACAAAAACATTACTTATTTCCCATTATTAACCTCTCCATCTTTTTCTTCTTTCCTTCTTTTTTGGAAATTTTTTCCCTTTTTTTACTAACAGTAGCTTCCTCACATGATATAAATAATAAAAAATCACCATACACATGATATCAAAAATCACTATCACAATCACAAGTTCTACAAAAATCACAATCACAAGTCTAACAGCCATGCAATCACAATAATCTAGAAAAGAATAAAAAATCAAAGTAAATTTAAATAAACGATTTCCTAACCAAACAAGAGCAAGTGAAACTTACATACTTTACTTCTGAATCGTTCAAGGCATTCAATGGGCAGCACTTCGTATGCAGATCTGGCCACAGTTTGCAAGGGTAAGTATACCAGTTCCAACCTTATATACTAGATTCGAGCTTAGATAAGTGATTTCAAAACAAAAAAGTACTTACCAATTCCAAGATTGTATGCGGTGGTGGTCGGTTGGGCACGCGATGGTGGCGACGGTGGTGGATTCAAAGATGACTGGACACGAAGGATTCTTGTGGTTGAAGCACGATGACTTGGTGGCGACGATTGAGAAGAGAAGAAAATTAGAAATCAACTTGGAGAGAAGCAAATAAAAATTGATAGGAAAGAGTAAAGTAAGAAAAAGTAAAGTAAGAAAGAGAAAAGTAAGAAAGAGAGAGAAAAATTTAGTTTTTAAAACCTAAAAAAAAATAAAAAGAAATTAAAAACGGGAAGGGTCATTAATGTCGATTTTTACAAAATACAAAAAATTAAAGAAAAAAATTAAAAATGGGTGGATCATTAATGTTGATTTAAAAACGACATTAAACCCTTATCATTAATGTCAGTTTAGAACCGACATTAATGATCCGCCTTTTAAAATCTGACATTAAAGACAATTTTTCATTTTCTTCACCTGACATTAAAGGCCAGATTTCTTATAGTGCAAAAGGAAAACAAATGAAAAATTAGAAGAAAAGGAATGGAAAAATGGAAAAATTAGAAGAAACCCAGAAGAGTAACACACATATTTAATATTTTTTCTCAACCTCAAACCAAAAAAAAAAAAGCTAAAACAAAAACTTACTCGCGAGTGGTGGACGATGGTGATGGTGGAAGGGCAGCAACGAACGACGACGACAAGGAGAAAAACACATAAAAGAAGGCCTTGACAATTAAAAAAAAACATATTTAGTATTTTTTTCTCAAACGCAAACCAAAACAAAGAAAAACATTTAAAAAACAAACACTTGCCGGTGACGGGCACGCGATGGCTCACAAGTGTCAATGACAATGGCAAGTAGCCGACGATGGACGGCAAGCAGCGTTGGACCTTAAAGGAGAGAGGCATCTGAGGAAAAAAGAGAAAAAAAGAAAGAAGGGTGAGAAATTTTTTACAGTCTTCAGATTTTTAAACCGAAACTCCTGTCGCCATGCATAACTGTGTCAGGAGAAGTTACATTTTTTGAAAATAAATTAAACTTCTCCTGTCGCCATGCATAACTGTGTCAGGAGAAGTTACATTTTTTGAAAAAAAATTAAACTTCTCCCGACACCATGCATAACGATGTCGGGAGATGTTTAAATTTTTAAAAACATACAATTTTTCCCCGATGCCATGCATAACGAAGTTAAGAAAAGTTAAATTTTTTTTTATTAATTACCTTATAGCAATGTCGCCTTATGTCACGTCAAGATTGTAAACCTTTCCTGTTTTACAATGTAGGGAAAAGCTTTTTCTCCCAATGATTTTTATCCCGACGTCTGTGTTGTTCCAATAAAGAAGAATGAATAATCATACTTTTTACCATATCCTAAGTGTTCTATTTCACCCTTTTGCCACACCTCATGCTGGGTTTTCCTGGCATAGTGTATTGCGAGATGATTCCACATTCCTCTTGGTATCTGGCAAAGGGTCTTGGAGGTTGTTCATCCGATCCATCATATCTACTGTAGTATTCACCACAACGATCAGATTGGACAGCCTTAATTTTCTTTCCAAGTTGAAGTTCAACTTCAACTTTAAAAGACTTGAAAACGTCCAAAGATTGAGACTTCTCGTGAATTAAATATAGGTACTGATATCCTGAATAATCGTCTATGAACATAATAAAGTATTATTGTCCATTCCAAGAAGCTATAGGGAATGAGCCACAAATGTCTGTATATATTAGTTCTAGGACGTCTGAACATCTGTTGGCACCTAATTTCCTTATGTTTGTCTATGTCCCTTAATATATTTCAAACAAACTTCAAATTTGGTCAAATTAAGGGAGTCAAGAATTCCATCGGACACAAGTCTCTGAATTCTCTGTTTAAAGATTTAACCTAAGCACTTGTGCCACAACGTCCATAGTAGAATTCTCATTTAATTTACATTTTGTACCACATGATTTAGACAGCAGAACCTTGTTAGATGTAACATAAGAATCAAGCATGTATAGGTTATCAATTAAAGAATCGGTACCAATGATCTTGGAATTTTGAAAAAGACTAACTTTATTATGTCCAAAGGAACAAGAAAAACTAAATTTGTCCAAACTAAAAAAGTCTCATTCAAATAAAAAACTACAACCAGCTTTTAAAAGTAATCTAAAATTGCCCATAGCTTCAACTGAAACTGCTTTGTCATTGCCCACATAGATGAATCTTTCAGCATCATTTGGCAATTGGCTCCATAAGCAACCCTGCATGATATATTTATGTGAGTAGTAGCACCAAAATCTACCCACCAAGTATCTGTAGGTACATAAGCTAAATTAACTGAAAAAGTTAGACAATCAAAATAACGTTTAACTATATCTAAAGTTATTAACTACAAAATAGCTAAAGCACAAAAGTGACAAATAATGCAGAAGACTTCGGTAACCTAGTTCGACAAATACGTCCTACGTCCGGGAGCTTCTTTGCTCATATATGAAATATTATTGAGATTCAAAATTTTGTAACTTAAACACTAAATCTACTTTAATAAGTTATCACCATGACTTAAAACTAAACTCAAGCTCCCCCTGAAGGTAATGGTGAATCTCTTCGAAGACAAGTTCAGGCTCCCTCTAAATTAGATTGACTTCTCAATCATGTGGTCTTCATTCAACTCAAGTTTCATCATATATGTCGACTATCTTCAATGTAAATTCATAATCAGAAGGCAACAATCATACCTTCAATAGAAATGTTGAATAAGTCAAAATCTGTCTCAATAAAGTGTAGTGTCATTGTTCTCATCAACCAATCGAAAATCACAACTATATGTATACATATATATTCCTGTAGATGAATATATATTTTTATGTGTGTATCTTCCTAATATTCTTTATTAAAAGATACACACCCATATTCCTATAATATAGGCAAATCAATTATTTGTATCTCAACAATATCTTTCCATATAAAAAAGAATTCTAAATAAATCTTCTGACAAAAAATCCTAACAAACTCTCCTTTTTTGTCAAACAGATAAGAATTCTTTTTGTGATCAAACAAAGTCACATTAGTTAGAAAATCATCACAGATTAATGAGAGACAGTATAAGTATCCACCTTGAACTTCCAAGATGTAATGAATGAAACCCATATAGTCATTCCAAAAGCCATTTGAGAAGCTAAACAAAAACAACTATATGGCACACCTTACAAGAGACATTTCCATTTGTAGTCACATAGTCAAAACAATAGACCACTCAGAAGCAACACACCCAACACAAAACTAAGATGAGCATCATACACAGGAAATTCACAAAAGAGACAAAACCATATATCAACAAAAAGCAGACAATCTTCAAAAGGAACATCATAAAACAACATTGTCTCCCCCTTGAGCAGAAAAAGAATTCAAGACAAAGAAGGACCAGCTTCACTGGATGAAGGTAGAAGGTGTTGGGATTTATGTCCTAAAACTCGTAGATTGTAAATATAATCCATTGACCGTTATTAATAAAGTGTTATTATTGTAATAATTGTTATTGATTAAATTATTAGTTTTGTCTTAATAACCCAAATCCAAAAAAACTAACATCCTAAGTTGTTTAATGAGTCTTGAACAGTATGTAGAGACATACAGGGATCAATGTTCAAGATCAACTTAAAGGGTCTATAGTATAGGGATAAGGATGGATACCTTATCTTGGTAACACTATTGATACGGCTCACTTTGTATTTGATACAAACACAATGATTCAACGCATTCGTGTAGTTGACATGCGAGTGAGGGTATCATATGCAATGAGTTTGCATAAAACCGGACCGCAAAATAGTAACCACTAGATGTAACTCCGTTAACTAGTTAAGTTTCTATTTCACTAGGATGACCTAGGTAACTTAGTCTTAATCCTGAGTGTGTTATGAACTTCTGTTCGCGAGGAATTGTCCTTTGATTTGTACGAGTGACAGTGGCCAGATCGCCAACTCAATAAGCTTATCATTTTAGGGACAAGACCGAGTGGGGAGTTGGGAACATAATTACACAAGATGGAATTCACTCCTTCCCTACTTTAGGGTAAGTAGATGAGTGTTCCCTTAAATGGTGTCTCTAGGTCTTGAACAAAGGGCCCTACCCTCTCTATGGCACGAGAAGGGTTTCTGTTTATTGGTAGGACCATAAACATGTTGTTCATTGGAGGAGCACTAGTATTTAATGATTAGAGGTAACCCAGGGGTAAAACGGTAAATTGACCTAGCTGGTGTTACGAACACTCGTGAAGGACTAACTTACTGTTATTGGTCTATATCCGTGGACACAGAAATATATCTACAGTGAGAAGAGTTCAGTTGTGAGTCTTTAGAGGAGTGTACACACAGTTAACGAATATTGATTAATGTGGTTAATGAGTTTAGCCAATTAATCTTAGATCGTTGTAGCTTCTGATTTATAGGTCCATTAGGTTCCCTTCTTATCTCGTAAAAGGCAATGCGATTTATTTATATTGGTTGTAATTTGAAATATTCAAATTTACTTTGGAAATTAATTTAATGTATAGTGATACATTCTAATATAAAGTTTGTGAAACTTTATTATATAAATTTAATTTTGGATATGATTCAAAATTAATTTATGAGAGATAAAATATTTGAATGAGTTTAAATATTAATTTAATGTGAATTGGATTCATATTAAAATTATTGATTATGAGATAAACTTATATTTGAATATGATTCAAATTTAAGTTATGTTAAATATAAGATATTTAATTTAGATATTAATTAATTGGAGAATTAATTAATAATTTAGTTTTATTTAATTAAATTTATAAAATAATATTGCATAGATATTCATTCAAATAAGATTTGAATGAAATATTAAATAAATATAATTGAATTAATTATATCAATATAAATCTATAAGATATTGGAGAGATATTTATTCAAATAAGATTTAAATGAAATATTAATTAAATATGATTTAATTAATTATTAACTAATTGATTAATTAATAATTAATTAGTAGATTTGATAATAAAATCTCATGATTCTCTCTTTCTCCTTTTTCTATTCCAAGAAGGAAAGAGAGTTATAAATATGTAGAAGAATACAATTTTCTTTAAAAAAAAATTATCAAGAAAAAATCCAAGGCTTTTTCTCTCTGCAAAAATAAAAAAGTTTCTCTAAACCTTTTTTCCCATCCCAATTGGTTCCCATAAACCAATCTAATCCCAGAGGATAGGAAGGTCTCCGACGGGTGGTGTCCCCAATTCAGTGATTTGTAGATTCAGAGAAGTAATCGAAAGTAAGTTCTCTGTATCTTTTAATTTAAAAGCATGCTTAGTGTTTATTTAGAATTTTGATTCTAAAATTTTGCCAATGTATTGGTATTTTAAGATTTCCAAATTAATTTGAGTAACGGTTCTTTAAATTCTTCTGCTGCCATAGGGCTTTTTTCCCTTCAGAAGGGTCTTTATAATCGAATGAGACTGTCGATCTCTACTCGTTTATCAGTCATCAATGAAATGGAGGTACCAAGAGAACGAGACTCAGTAGTAAGAGAGTTTATAATCCATGAAATAATAGTGGCAGACATATTAACCCTAGAGGATGAAGTAGGGACATCATCAGAGTCGAACACATGGGCAGACTTGGAAGAACTGACATTATGCTCAATATTCGATACAGGAGCTCCCTGAAACAATATGTAGCTCAAGGATAAAGTACGTGGACTTGGCCCATGCGCATCAGAGTCAGTTAAAATTTTAGGTTGCAACCAATTCAGTAAACTGGAAAAGAAACGAGGTGGTGCAATGGGAATTTTCACCTCAAACGTACCAATTGGCCTTAATAACTGTGAATTGATGAACATACCAGCATCCACAAAAGAACCAGTACCAATTCAATAGAGGAATGTAGCAAAAGCAGCAGGGACACTGGATGCATGTGAAGAGGAAACCAGTTGGGTATCCTAATCTTGTGCAAAATAGCGTACTTGACACTCAAAGACGCAACAAGAATTCCATTTACCAGCCATATATTAAGAGTCCCGCCAGTCAAAACAGATGCCAATTATTCATTTGAAGGTGAGGATAACGATTGGCTGAAATGAGCATTAATGCCAAGAAATGTATTAATCATTCATGGTGAAATTATTAACCTAGACCCATGAATGTGAATGGTCTGATAATCGAAGCTGTTAAGATCCATCAAACTCGAAGGGAGGATTAGCAATAAACTCCCGAATCAACTTAGGATAAAAAGGTCCCACATTCATAATAGTTCTGGAAAGGCCAGATAGACCAATGAGATTCATAACATTGTCACAGGACTGATGTTTGTCTGAAACATTGACCTCGTCTGCTAACCGCCAATGTACAACATATTTCCAACGTTGTACATTCTCTTCATGGTGAAAAGAGATCCCATCGATAGACACTGAGGGAACATTGAGAGGAAGCTTTTTGCATCCTGTCTTGTTGGTAACAACCCGTGGGCCCTTGGAAGTCTTGGATTTTTGCTTTGATGTTCTTGTGAACTCCTTAGGCTCAGATGGAGATACATTTGTGTTATGGACTGGAGAAGCAGGAGATGGTCGGATAAGAGTATTACAATTTGGAGAATAGGGATGACCTCATATTCAGGATGTAAAGATGCAGAAGCAGGCACTTCACGACTGTGATGAGGGAGATTCTCAGTAAAACTGCTTTTAGAGCTGGACGACTTGGTCTCCAGAGTGACAGGACCCTCGCCTTTAGACAATGAAGGATCAAGAGTGATGTGAAACCAAAGAGTGTTTTAATTTTGTATGAATATTCTTCTCTCAATGTGAGAGGATGTACTCTATTTATAGGGAAAATAGATAGTAACTAACAACCTATTAATGAATAATAAATCTTAACTAACAAAAGAATTAAAATATAACAGAAAACTAGAAAGCAGTAGATTCAGTAGATCTAAGCTTATTTGATTTACATCATTCCACTTCTCGAACATCAAACTTGCCCCGAGTTTGCTATGAAAGTTGAAATTCATCTGGTGCATTGTAGCTTCTAATGTCTGCTACATTGCAGATTGGACTGATGTTAAATCCATGTGGTTGTTAAATTTTGTAAGCATTGGGCTCATATTTAGCAAGTATTCTACATGGGCCAATCTGTTTGTCCTTCATCTTTCCATGGAACCTATTCTTCTTCAAATGTGCCATTACAAGATCTCCAACTTGAAAATGTTCTTCCCTTCTCTTCTTATTCCTCTCTTCTTTGTTAGACTCAGTAGTCTTAGTGATATGGTCAATGACTTCTGTGTGAAGTTTCTATATTCTTTCAGCCAATTGATCAGCTTCCTCTTGGATTTCCACTTCTTTAAAAAGGTTAGTTAGGTCGAATGTCAACCTTGGTGCCTTGGTGTACACGATCTCAAAGGGGCATTTTCCCGTGGTTTTATTCATTATATTATTAAAAGAAAATTCAGCTTGTGGGAGAACCATGTCCCATTGTGTAGGATGGTTTCCACTAAGGCAGCAAATTAAAATTTCCAAGGACCGATTAGTTACCTTAGTTTGTTCATCCGTTTGTAGGTGAGCAGTGGTACTAAACTTCAAGGTGGTGTCAAACTTCTTCCACAGTATCTTCCAAAAATGGCTAAGAAATTTAGTATCTCGGTCAGAAACTATTGTTTTTGGGATGCCATGTAGTCTAACAATCTCCCTAAAGAAGAGAGTGGCAATGTGCACTACGTCTGTGGTTTTTTTACAAGGCAAGAAGTGAGACTTGTTGAATCTGTCAACCACAACCATAACTGAGTCGAATCCCCTTTTGAGTCTTAGGTAGACCCACTACGAAATCGGTAGAGGAGTGTAGAGATTGACATTAGATGAAGATTCTTTTGGTCTTTGGCAAATAGGACATCTTTTCACAAAATTATTAATGTCTCTTCTAGCTTGAGGCCAATAAAACCTCTTGATGATAATTTGGAAAGTCTTTTCTTGGCCAAAGTGTCCAGCTAGGCCTCTCGAATGAGCTTCTTTTATTAGGGCTTCCTTTAAAGAAGTATGTGGAATGTGTAGTTGGTCTCCTTTAAAGAGAAAACCTTCCACCAAATGATAATCTCGATCATGGATATGTGCAGTACAATGACTCCAAATCTCACCAAATTTTTCATCAGTCTCATATAGCGCTCGAAGATGGTTAAAGGTTGTAATTTCAGCTGAGAGCACAATGAGGAGAGTCTCTTTTCTGCTTAAGGCATCTGCAACTCTATTTTCTTTGCCCGCTTGATGCTTGATTAAGAAATCAAATCTTTGGATATAAGATACCCATCTAGCATGCATCTTGTTAATGTTTTTTTTGTGCTTGGAGATACTTCAAGGAGAAATTATCAGTGAGCAGCACAAACTCCTTAGATAATAAGTAGTGCTCCCACTATTTTAAGGCCCAAACAAGTGCATAAAGTTCTATTTCATATGTGCTCCAGTTTTGCCTAGAAGGACTCAATTCTTCACTAAAAAATTCTACCAATGACCTTTTTGGAAAAGGACAGCACCAATTCCCACTCAACTGGCGTCTACTGCCACTTCAAAAGGGTGTCAAACTTCGATCATTTGAGGACTGGTGGTTGGCAAGCTTTCTTTTGAGGGAGTCAAAACTGTGCTGCTGTTTTTCTCCCCAATAAAAGGCTCCCTTCTTCAAACAATCCGTCATAGGAGCTATTATGGAACTAAAGTTCTTAATAAACTTCTTGTAAAAAGATGCCATCCCCATAAAAGCTTGAATCTTCTTTACTGATTTAGTCACCAACCATGTAGTTACAACTTCCACCTTGCTTTCATCCATCTTCACTTGATTTTCAGATTTAATAAAGCCTAGGAAAGATATTTCTTCTGTGTAGAAATTACATTTCTTCAAATTAATGAACAACTTACTCTTTTGAAGGGCTTCAAAATCTAGCTTCAGGTGCTGCATATGATCTTGTTCATTCTTGGTATAAATTAAGATATCATCAAAGTAGACTACTGCGAATTTGTTTAAAAATCAATGTAGCACTTGGTGCATCAACTGCATAAAGGTACTTGGGGCATTTCATAAGCCAAAAGGCACCACTAACAATTTGAATAACCCCTCATTAGTCTTGAAGGTCATCTTCCACTCGTCTCACGACCTTATTCTAATTTGATGATATCTGCTTCTTAGGTCTACCTTTGAAAAAACAAGAGCTTTTCCAAGTTGATCAAGGAGATCATTAATTATTAGAATAGGGAAGCGATACTTGACCGTGATTTTGTTGGTGGCTCGGCTGTCTACACACATCCTCCAGCTTCCATCCTTCTTTGGAGTTACCTTACAAATCTTTAATGTGTTGGTGTAAGAATTCATACTCCTTAGGACTCATTCTATAATAAGGAAGGTTGGGAAGAGATGAGTCGGGTATCAAATCAATAATGTGTTGGATGTCTCAAAGAGGAGGCAATTCAGAGGGCTCCTCCATTATAGGTTGAAATTGGCTCAATAGGTCTTGCACCTTTGGTGGAATCAAGTTGGAAATTTCTGTAGTATGACGGCCAGCAATAACAAGTCCTAAAATATCAGATTCTCTGGTTTCTAGAAATTCCTTTCCACTAACAGTGATGAAAAGGTGACTTTCAGCCTTCTTTTGATTGAGTCCTTCCTTATTCTTCTTGCTTAGGTGTAGCAACACAATCTTCTTGTTCATCCATTGGAACTCATAGGTGTTCTCTCTCCCCTTATGAATAGCTTGAATATCGTATTGCCATGGTCTTCCAAGTAAAATATGCCAAACATCCATATCCAAGACATCACACATAATCTGATCCTTATAGGTCCCTCCAATTGATAAAGGGACTGAACAAACCTCATTTATTTAGGCATCACCACCTTTCTTAATCAACCCAATCTTGTAAGGACTTGAATGAGGCTTCGTTTTCAGCTTAAGTGCAGCCACAAACTTCTTGGAGAAAAATTTTTCCCTGTTCCCACTGTCAATGATCACACTGCACATTTTGCCTTGGATGGTACGTCGGGTCTTGAAAAGGCTATGCCTTCGCTGGTGAGAGGTGTCACTTTTTGGAGTAATTAAGACTCTTTGCAGCACACACGATAGCCTCTCTCCATCATCGGGTTCTAATACTTCTTCTTCTTGAGAGAGATCTTCTTCTTGTTCTTCAACATAATCTTCATCTTCTTCAAGAATAGTCACCGTCTTTCTTTTAGGACAAGCATTTGACAGATGGCCAGTTTGACCACAGCAAAAACACTTGCTTAAATTCAGCCTTTGATAGACATTTTCTGCTTGCTTCTTTCCATTTGTCTCACTAGTTTTATCCTTCTCTTGTTCTTTGTTATAATGAATCATAGAGGATTGAGTTGCAATCGATTTGGAATTAGTGTTCCATGGTCCCCTTCGTGTATTTTTCTTCAAATTCAATTCAATAAGTTTTTCAACGGATTCTGCATAGGTAATAGCATTAGCAAGATTTAAAAAAGGTTGTAATTTTACCTTTTCTTTGATGTCAAACCTTAATCCTTTTACAAATCGTGCAATAAGGTGCTGCTCATTCTCCATTAGATTGGTTCTTGCGCCCAACTTGTGAAACTCCTGTATATAATCAACAACTTTTTTGCTTCCTTGCCGACAATTATGGTACTAATTATAAAGAGTTTGCTCATAATTGGGAGGAAGGAAACGTGTCTTCATTAATTTTTTCATTTTCTCTCATGTGGCAATATGTCTCTTCCCATTTTTTTGCCTATTAACCTCGAGTTGTTCCCACCGAGCCGATGCTCTAGCCTTTAGTTTTAATGCTACTAAATGGATTTTCTTTTCCTCGGGAGTATTCATATAATTGAAAAAAATTTCAATATTCTTCAACCAATCAAGAAAATCTCAATATTACGTTTACCATCGAAGCTTGGAAGATCAATTTTCATCTTATATTCTGCTAGTTCTCTCCTTCTTTCATCAAACTAAGGTCAAAATCTTCTGTTTTGATTAAAAAATTGCTTTTCTTGCAGCTCATCATCAGAGGACCTCCAATCTTGAGGTTCTTGATACATTTCTTGGTTTCTTGGAAAAGGATTTTGATAGTCTTGAAATGGTCTCCTTCATTCTTAGGCATCATATATCTTTTCTTGATGATTTCTTTCAGCCCTATGAATTCCAGCACCACGGATGCCACACTACGCCCAGTCACGAACAAGTTCTTGATCTTCCTGATGAACATCTTGAGGAGGTGCCAATGCCTCTAGTCTTTGCAAGACTTCTTGAAGTGTATTTTCGATTTTTTCCACAGAAGCTTCCACTGACAGCAAGCGTCTCGAGGTAGTTCTTGGAGAGAGGACGAGGTTTTCCTCTGCCTCTTGATTTTGAGCAAGTTGTTTTGTTGCAACCGAAATAGCAAGTCGAACAACCATTTGGCCCAAAAAATTTTGGCGCTCTGATACCAATTGATGTGAAACCAAAAAGTCTTTTTATTTTGTATGCATATTCTGCTCTCAATGTGAGATGATACACTCTATTTACAGGGAAAATAGATAGTAACTAACAGCCTATTAATGAATAATAAATCTTAACTAACAAAATAATTAAAATATAACAGAAAACTAGAAAGTAGTAGATTTAAATATAACAGAAAACTAGAAAGCAGTAGATTTTGTAGTCTTAGGCTTATTTGATTTACATTAAAGAGTATCATTTTTCACCCGATGATGAGGGTTTACGAAACAATTTCCTTTTTAGAACCTTAGCCAACGGTACACCACCTCAAGAGTCAGAATTAGACTCCGAACCAAAATGAACTTGCAAAGTATTAGGGCATTCATCATGAACAGACTCAAAACTATCAGAACTAATAAGATATGGAAACTTATAATGGTCAGTAGGTCGAGCATAAGGACGCTGAGGAGGAATGCTTTTAAACCTCTTCCCACTCATTCGAGCACCATGCATGTTAAGACGAATGCTAGGTTCCTCAGTATTAATGGATGAATCTTGTTTGTTTGCACGATGAGTTTGTATCATTTTGAATGAAATGCACAAAGTGAATACGAAAAGTTCTTAAAGACGAAAAGAATTGCCAAACAGAATTCTCACCTCCCTCGTATATTTAAACAAATAATAAAATAGTGGGTCGATGCATAATGGGCTTTTACCTGTGAAAGCCTTAGCTACATATTAATTCAAATTAAATTTTACATACACCTAATCCAGCTCTTAGGTGCTCAAAAGAATGTACATTAAGAGGTTTTGTAAAAATGTCAGCCAATTGTAGAGCTAATCTAACATGGGTTAGAGCAATAATTATGTCTTTAACAAGATCTCTGATGAAGTGATGACTAATATCAATATGCTTAGTTCTACTATGTGGTATTGGATTCTTCGAGATATCAATAGCACTCATGTTATCAAAGTAAATGAGCATAGTATCGTGTGATAAGCCATAGTTTCATCCATATAAGTTGTGAACAGGCACTACCAACAACAATATATTTCGCTTCAGCTGTAGACAAAGAAACAAAATTCTTCTTCTTACTGAACCATGGGATTAAGTTGTTTCCTAAGAAGAAACATCCTCTTGAAGTTTCTTTTCTATCATCAGAACAAACAGTCCAATCAACATCACAATATCCGACTAAGGAGGAATTAGAATCAAACGAGTATAAGATGCCAAAATTGTATGTTCCATGAACATATTTTAGAATTCTTTTAGCAACCATAAGATGAGAATTGTGTGGATCGAATTGAAAATGAGCACATACTTCGACAGCATAAATGATATCTAGTCTACTAGTAGTTAAATATAGTAAACTACCAATCATACTTCTATATAGTTTATGATCTACAGTGTCTGCTTCACAATCTTTGGTTAATTTTATCTGTGTAGCTGTTGGTTTCGTTTGGACTGTGAGGTCTCGAGACAAAATTTCTTCACAATGTTCTTATCATATTTTTCTTGAGAAATAAAGATACTAGTCTAATCTTGCTTGATTTGCAAACCAAGGAAGAATTAATTCTTCCACCATGCTTATCTCGAATTCTGACTATATGATATGAACAAAACTAGTTACATTTTCATCAGAAAATCCTCCAAAAATAATATCATCAACGTATATTTGTGTCATAATTATGTCTTTATACTTCCGATTGATAAATAAGGTCTTATTTGTTCCTCCTCACATATATCCTTGTTGACGTAGAAAGACAGTAAGTCTTTCATACCAAGCTCGGGGTGCCTGTTTAAGACCATAAAGATTCTTCTTTAGTTTGTACACATGCTGGGGAAACACTGGATCAATGAACCCTTTAGGTTGTGCTACGTATACTTCTTCATTTAAGTACCCATTTAAAAAGGCACTTTTGACATCCATTTGATACAGTTTAATTGTTTCCAAACATGTTATGCTGAGCAACAAGCATATAGCTTCTAGTCTTGCTACTAGTGAAAATATTTCATCAAAATCCACTCCTTCAACCTGAGTGTATCCTTGAGCAACCAGTCTTGCCTTGTTTCATGTAACGCAGCCTTGTTCATCTGTTTTGTTTTTTAATATCCACTTTGTGCCAATTACATTTGCATTGTCAGGTTTAGGCACCAAAGTCCAGACATTATTTCTTTGAAACTGTAGGAGTACTTGCATTACACTTATCCAGAACTCTTCTTTGAGTGCTTCTGTAACAAAAACAGGTTCGAACCATGACGTATAATAGAGATACTAGCAATTAACTTTGCATAATCTATGTGATCTTTCTTCCTGGTGGTAATACCACTATATAGATCACCAATAATACAATTTTTTTGATGATTCTTCGTAACATGCGATGATAGAGCAACTTGTTGAACATGAGTTTCAATTTCATTCTCAGCATCAATAGTTCTTTGAGTAGACTCAAAGCTATTACCATCATCTTTAGCTTGACGATTAGCATGAGAAATAAAATTATCCCTTAGTAATTCTTCAGTGGACTTATCTGTATTTTGTATTAACACAGCTTTGTCATCATCATGGTGTCTAAGAGAGAGTCTTTCATCATCATTGGCAAATGTATTAGCAGATTCCATTACAAATTGAGTTCTAGTATTGAACACTCTGTAAGCATGACTATTGGAAAAATAGCCCAAGAAAATAACAAACACTTTCAAAAATATGAAAGTATTTTACATTAGTGACAAGGCGAGAATTGACATGCAAAAAGTAAAAGATTATGCAAAGAGTAGGTAAGGTCGTTATCAATGAAGGGTACTTACCTAAACGCCTTGACGAAAAATTATTTATAGTTACCCTTGATTTTACCGTAGATAGAAGCAAGCAAGGGTGTCGAACCCAAGGGAGTGATTGATTTTTCCTTGAATGAAATGCTTGGAAATATAGAGATTAGTATCAAAAGGAAGATAAAAGTATTGAAAACAAATTGGAGAAAATTGTAGGAGGGAATGAGAAGGGGAGTTTGGTATGCAAAACAATTCACAAAAAAGAGGAGATACTAGATATTGAATTCCAAGATGGTAAGTAAGGAATGGGCTTAGGCTTACATCAAATCTTATCATTGAATCAAAGAAGGTAAGGAAATTGAATTATGCATAGCTTTAAAGAGATTTTGATTCAAGGTTTCCTTGCAAGATCAAATTGCTTAATCTTGGAAGGAATTCTTGAATCAAAATTCAAAAAAACAAGTAAAGAATTTCAAGGGGTTTAGTTTGATCATTGCAATTCTAACTAAACCCATTATTCTTTTCTTTAAAAGAAAACACAAGATGGATCAACAACAACTTTATATTCAAGGAATCAAAGAGAAATTAATTTGTGCACAAAAAAGGTATTCAATTTAATTCCAAGAATTATCAAAATCAATTTAAATCCAAAAGAGGCATTACACAACTCTAAAATTGGGAGAGATAAAATGAAGAATCATGGAAATTTTGTATATAAGCAAGCAAATCAACTAATCTTGCATTAATTGAAATACTAGGGGTAAATTGCTTACAATATTGAACCAAAAATTCATAAAATCAAGAATCAAGATTACAAAATTCAATAAAATTGAATTAAACATCCAACTCTTGATGCAATTTATTATTGATTCTAACAAAAATTACATGGAAATCAAAGACTAATCAAACCCTAATTATAAAGAAAAATCTAATTAATCAAATTCTCAAAGATTGGAAATGCCTAAGCCCAATTTACCTCAAAAGATTAGCCTTCCATCATCAATATTTCTGGAAAAATGGTTGAAGATAAAAAATTATAGAGAGAGGGTAGAGAAATTGGAATTTGGAGGAAATTGGGAGTAATTTTGGAGGGTATTGTGAATTGTATTGAATTGAAATTGTGAAATTAGGGGTTAATTGGGGGTATTTATAGGGAGAGATAGAGGAAATGGGCCAAAGTGTATTTCTAAGCCCATATACAAGAAGAAAAGATGAAAATTGGAGTAATTTCGGAAGTTTGGATATTAATTACAAAAATGTCATGGAAAAAATGAATAAAAAATAAAATTGCGTTGGCTGGGAATCAAATTCAGGTGGCTGAGGGGCGCACAGGCTGAGATCGCGCCACGTGGCGCACGAAGAGTGGTTGGATCGCTGAAGACACGGATTGAGGAAAAATGGATGGTTAATACTCTGCGTTAATGAAGACTCGAACCCGTGATCTCGAGGCTAGGCGTGCGCAGCTGAGGGGTTGCCACGTGTTAATGTTCTTCAATATTTTCCGAAATGCCCCTTATGTTTAATTTGCCCGTTCTTCCTCGTTTGAACTCCGAATTATGTGATTTTCTTGTCGTTGGGTTCGTATCGGAGTCTACTTCATATTTTGTATAATAATATAAAAATAGTGAAAATATGCATGATAAGTATTTGAGAATAGGCTATCCTTAAACGGGTCAATATTTGTCCCAACAATTAGGTTTCTTACCTTTCCATAATTCATACAATGTCTTAGTAGCTCTCGTACGTATTGTCACTCGATTATGAATATGACAGGCTATGTACATGGCCTCAGCCCAGAATTGTAGTGAAAGATTTTTTGCATGAAGCATTACTCTAGCCATTTCTTGTAACGTTCGATTCTTTCTTTCTACTAGTCCATTATGCTACGGAGTTAGAGGAGTTGAATACTCATGGCGAATTCCTTCTTGTTCACATAAGGTATCAAACTCATCATTCTCAAACTCCTTGTTGTGATCACTTCGTATTCTCACAATATTGTTTCCTTGCTCTCGTTGTAGGTTTTGGCACAAAGTTATACATACTGTAGGAGTTTCCGATTTACTTATGAGGAATCTTATCCAAGTGAATTGTGAGTAATCATGCACACAAACAAATACACATTTCTTCCTTCCCAAGCTCTTCTTTTGCATTAGACCCTTAAGATCCATATGTAGAAGTTCAAGAACTCTAGTAGTATAATATTCACTGACAGTTTTGTGAGGCTTCCTAACTTATTTTCTACCTTGACAATCTCCACAAAATATCTGACTCTTAACATCCAGACATGGTATCCAAAGATTGCATCATGTTTCAGGGCTTTCCTAATTGTACCAAGACGTACATGTTTGAGTTTCTTATGCCATTGCCGTGTCTGTTCTTCTTTCGTCAAATTTCACAAATCAGTTCTATTTGAACTCCAATGATAGCAATTATCAGAGTGACGTCTACCTCTCATAACTTCAACATTACAAACATCGGTCACGATGCAATTTTCGTTACAAAAATTCACGGCATAACCCTGATCGCATAACTAACTAATGCTGATAAGATTAAAAGTAAGTCCTTCAACATACCTTACATCCTCAAGTCTAGCTCCATCACCAAAAGTCACATGTTTTGAAGAGCATTCAATTAAACTAGAAAAATAAGAACGATTACATGTCATATGTCTTGAACAACCACTATAAAAAAAACCAGTCTTCACTTGATACTTGAATTAATGTGAAGGCAATATTACTCTTCTCAGATGATTGCTTAACTCTCCACACTTTTTAAATTCTTTTTTAATTTTTATCTGTGGGATTATATTTTAGACTAAGATAACTTGTTCTTGATTTGTATGACATTTTTTATTGATACATTTGTTTATTTCTCAGCTTATAACATAAGGGTCTGATTATGACCAATTTTTCCACAAAATGACATACCCAAACCTTTGGTTTATGTGAGACTATTTGACAACCTTGAGTACTTGAATTTCCTCCTTCATTCTTATCTTGCACAGGAACAAACACAGTTGTATTTGTTTGGTTGCATGAATGAGTCCCATCATTATAGGCTAGTCCTTGTTTAGTTGAATCAATTTTTTCCATAGTCAGAATCTGATCTAAACAACTTGTACCAGAGTTCAACATTTTTTACAGATTTAGATAGATGTTCATATTCTGCTTGAGCTTCTTTCAACTTCTACTTCAAGGATGTTATGACAGTTAGTAATCTTTGATTTTCTTCCATTAATTCTCAAGCGGATGAATCTTCTTTCCATTGTTATTGCATTTTATTATAAGACATATTCTCCTTTATTTGTCAATCGAGATCTTCTTTATCACATACAAAATCATCTTTAGAGATAATACTGATAAATGCATTTGTAAACTCTTCTTCTTCTTCAGTCTCATCAGATTCTTCATCAGATAGAGTAGCACCAAAACTTTTCTTTTGTCTTCTCAGATAAGTTGGACATTTAGCCTGATAATGGCCATGTCCCCCACACTCCTTGCATTTAAAAAAATTGTTATCCCTCATATTCTGTTAGTCAAATTCTTTTCTTCTAAAACTATTTTGTTCACGGTTGTTTGACCCATATCTGTTTGGATTTCTTAAATTTTTAATAACATTTGAGAACTGCTTAGTTAACATAGAAATAGACTCATTCACTTGATCATTAGATGGTTTTCTTTTCTCAAACGTCTCATTTTCATGAACAGATTGGAAGACAATACCCTTCCCTTTACTCTCTTCTCTATATTTGCAATTTTGAAAGTGCGTAAGAACCCAAATAGTTCATCTAGTGATAATGTAGTGATGTCCTGTGCTTCCTCAATGGCCGTAACTTTTATATCAAACCTTCTAGGCAATAACCGCAACACTTTTCGAACAAGTTTAGATTTTGGAATTCCCTCACCAAGATTGAAGGAGTCATTTGCAATTTCCAAAACCCTCAGGTTGTATTCAGCTACAGTCTCTTCTTCCATCATTCTCAATGTATCGAACTTAGACGTTAAAAGTTGCATACGAGAGATCTTTACTTTAGAGGTACCCTCGAATGCCACCTCAAGTTCTTTCCAGGCGTCTTTTGTTGTAATGCAAGAATTTATTACTTTAAACACATTTAGATCTACCCCATAATAAATGGCATTTAGTGCACTAGAATTTCCCAATGAATCATGCTCTTCTACATCAGTCCAGTCTTCTTCAGGCTTTGGAACAAATTTACCATCAACAGTAATCATTGGTGGCTTCCATCCAACTTTAACAACTCTCTAGGCCTTTGCATCAATTGATTTTATAAAGAGGGTGACGAGGCGAGTTTTGACATGCAAAAAGATTATGCAAAGAGTAGGTAAGATCGTTACCAATGAAGGGTACTCACCTAAACGCCTTGACCAAAATTATTTATAGTTACCCTTGATTTTACCGTAGATAGAAGCAAGCAAGGGTGTCGAACCCAAGGGAGTGATGGATTTTTCCTTGAATGAAATGCTTGGAAATATAGAGATTAGTAACAAAAGGAAGATAAAAGTATTGAAAACAAATTGGGGAAAATTGTAGGAGGGAATGAGAAGGGGAGTTTGGTATGCAAAACAATTCACAAAAAAAAAAAAATACTAGATATTGAATTCCAAGATGGTAATTGAGGAATGGGCTTGGGCTTACATCAAATCTTATCATTGAATCAAAGATGGTAAGGAAATTGAATTATGCATAGCTTTAAAGAGATTTTGATTCAAGATTTCCTTGCAAGATCAAATTGCTTGATCTTGGAAGGAATTCTTGAATCAAATTAAAAAAAACAAGTAAAGAATTTCAAGGGGTTTAGTTTGATCATTGCAATTCTAACTAAACCCATTATTCTTTTCTTTAAAGAAAACACAAGATGGATCAACAACTTTATATTCAAGGAATCAAAGAGAAATTAATTTGTGCACAAAAAAAAGTATTCAATTTAATTCCAAGAATTATCAAAATCAATTGAAAAATCCAAAAGAGGCATTACACAATTCTAAAATTGGGAGAGATAAAATGAAGAATCATGGAAATTTTGTATATAAGCAAGCAAATCAACTAATCTTGCATTAATTGAAATACTAGGGGTAAATTGCTTACAATATTGAATCAAAAATTCATAAAATCAAGAATCAAGATTACAAAATTCAATAAAATTGAATTAAACATCCAACTCTTGATGCAAT
>CM046893.1:17528040-17683989 GCA_025688845.1 Cucumis hystrix
TATTATTGATTCTAACAAAAATTACATGGAAATCAAAGACTAATCAAACCCTAATTATAAAGAAAAATCTAATTAATCAAATTCTCAAAGATTGGAAATGCCTAAGCCCAATTTACCTCAAAAGATTAGCCTTCCATCTTCAATATTTCTGGAAAAATGGTTGAAGATCAAAATTATAGAGAGAGGGTAGAGAAATTGGAATTTGGAGGGAATTGAGAGTAATCTTGGAGGGTATTGTGAATTGTATATATTTGAAAGTGTGAAATTAGGGGTATTTATAGTGAAAATGGGGGATTACAGCAAATGGGCCCAAAATTACATTCTGAAGCCCATTCCCACTTAAAATGCACGAAAAAAATGGAGTATTTTCGAAATTTTGGCAAATTATTAAGAATTGCCATTGAAAATGGAAGAAAATAAAATGTTTACGTTAGATGGGAGTCGAACTCGGGTGGCTAAGGGGCGCGCGTGAGGAGATCGTGCCACGTGGCGCACAGAGATAGGCTGAGATGGGAAAACACGGATTGAAGGTTCAAATGAGATGATTAATTTCGTGCGTTCATTTGGGATCGAACTCCTGACCTCTTGGACGCGTGCGGATGCCTTAAACGACGTCGTCTTCTTCTTTAAAAATCAGGATTTAAATTTGCGTCTGGTGCGGTTCGAACTTGTCACCTGGGCTGGACGCACACGACTGAGGGGCTGCCACGTGTCAATCTTCTTCAATATTTACGAAAAATGCCCCTTATGATTAATTTGCCCGTTCTCCTTCGTTTGAACTCCGATTTAGGTGATTTTCGTGTCGTTGGGTTCGTATCGAAGTCTACTTCATATTCTGCATAAAAGTATAGAAATAATGAAAATTTGTATAAAGAATGCGAGAATAGGCTATCTTTAAAGGGTTCAATATTTGTCCCAACAGGAGGTCATACGAGTTCTCCAATATGAGTAGTTTTTACCATCTAATATAGGTGGTCTAGTAGTCGATCCACCTTCTTTGAGTGTCTCCATTGAAACTAAACCCACTCTGATACCAATTGACAAAGATAATCAAAATAACCTTTAGCTATATCTAAAGTTATTAACTCCAGAAATAGCTAAAGCACAAAAAAGACAAATAAAGCAGAAGACTTTGGTAACCTTGTTTGGCAAATACGACCTACGTCTAGGGAGCTTCTTTGCTCATATAAGAAATATTATTGAGATTCAAAAGTTTGTAACTTAAACACTAAAGCTACTTTAATAAGTTAACACCAAAACTTAAAAATAAACTCAGACTCCCCCTGAAGGTAGTGTCGAATCTCTTCGAAGACAAGTTCAAGCTCCCCCTGAATTAGTGGATTGACTCCTCAATCATGTGGTCTTCATTCATATTTCTTATCACTCAAGTTTCATCATATACGTCGACTATCTTAAATGTAAATTCATATATCAGAAGACAACAATCATAGCTTCAACAAAAACGTTGAATGTCAAAATTTATCTCAATAAACTGCAGTCTTGTCGTTCTCATTAACCAATCGGCAATCACAACTATATGTATATATACATCAACCCAATGTTCGTCTGTCCGCGTCTGTCCGCGTCTGTCCTTTTCCATAGTTTTTTTCTTATCCATCTATTAAAATTACAATAAATACATCAACCCAATGAAAACAGATTAACATGCCAAAGAAACAAGTTCAACATCCTCCAAATCCATTAATCACTAACAAGAACATATCATTGATAGACCATAAACAACATCCCACCCAAAATATGCACATTAGACTAAAGTATTTACTAAACATATTCCAACAAATGATAGAACCTATCATTGATAGATTAAGAAACAACACTTAAACTAAAACATCCACCAACGCACCTTACCGCAAGCAAACCAAACACCCTCAAGGTCTATCAAGTATATCAATAATAGAAACATATCACTGATAAATCATGAGCAACAACATATGGAAAAATACACATCATTGAACTAACGCATCTACTAACGTCTTAATGCAAACAAACTAAACACCCATCAAGTATATCACTGATACGAACATATCACTGATAGACCATATCCCTAAGCAAAAAAAAACAAACTAAAAACATATTAGAATGCCAAAGAAACAAGTTCAATCACTGACAAGAACATATTCTTGATAGACTATAAGCAACATCCCACCCAAAATATGCACATTAAACTAAAGAAACCAAACAAACAAGTTCAATATCCCAACATAAACAAGTTCAACATCCTCTAATTCTATTTCAAATCTATTACGAACAAACAGAAGAAAAAAAAACCTAAAAGAAGCAGAAATTCTGAAGTGAAGCCTAATACGAAGAAAAGAGAAGAAAGTCGAAGACGGAAGGAATACGAAGTGAAGCTGGAGAAAAGAGAAGCGGAAGATGGAAGTTATACGAAGTGAAGCCGAAGAAGAGAGAAGAACGCGAAAGACAGAAGAAATATGAAGTGAAGCTGAAGAACAGAGAAGAAAGCGGAAGACTGAAGGAATATACGTAAAGTGTATTTTGGAGGGCATTTTCGTCTTTTACCTTACAATTTAATTAAAATTTGCCATATTTGCAATTGTTTTAAAGATTTGCTACATCCTTAATTAATTTTTATTAATTTGCTATATTCCCAGTCAGCCCTAATAATAATACTGGGTCTTTTAAAAAATATAACAAAGCGCTAAAATATTTACACTCTATAAAACAATTTCAAAAATCGAAAAAGTTCACAGGCCTACAATAAAAAATACAAAAAAATGTTTCGTGATTAATTGGTATCCAACGCTCCTATATTTTGAAAACAATCGTTTAGATTTGGCTATTGTTTCCTATATGATCGTTAAGATTTAAGTCCACATCTAAACGATTTTTTTTCAAGATTCTTTGATACACGATCGTTTAGATTTGGCTATTTTTGGTACACGATCGTTTAGATTTAACGTTTAAATTTGGGTAACCACATCTAAACGATTTTTTTTAGTATTTTTTTGTACACGATCATTAATATATAGTACACGATCATTTATATTTGGTACACGATCGTTTAGATTCGATCGTTTAAATCTTGATAGCCAAATGTCAACGATTTTTTTAAAGATTTTTTGGTACAGGATCGTTTAGATTTGGTACAGGATGGTTTAAATTTGGTTAACCAAATCTAAATGATTTTTTAAGATTATTTGGTACACGATCGTTTAGATTTGGCTATTTTTTTGTATACAATTGTATAGATTTGGGCCAAATCTAAATGTTGTTTTTTTTTAATTCTTTATATTTGGTAAACAATCTTAAACAACCAACAGTTTGAAAAACAAATTAAAAGAAAAATGGCAAAAGAAGAGAAGAAAGACAATGGATAGAGAAAAAAATCTCAGAAGAGGAAGAGATGAAAGAAGGTGAAAAGGAAGGACAAATTTGAAATATTTTTAACAAATTACTAGCTTAATGGGCTTTTTCATTTTGTTACACAGGTTGTAAATATTTTTTACTGTTTGTTATATTTATGAAAATTAACCTTATTATTATTGATGCTTATAAATGCCTAAGATTTTATGCATTTAAGGAATTGTAAAAGGAAAAGGAAATAATAATTATAATTATTATTATTATCTGGGTTTATAAATAGCATTGGAATGCTTTATTAATTGAAAATAAAAGGAAAAAAGAAAAGCTTCTTCATCTTCTTCACTAAGATAACCCTCTACCGCCGCCTCACTGGTTTTGGTTAAGATTGGTAACTTAGGTCCCTTTGGCAAAAGATTTAAGTGATGAATTTTTCCATCAAGCTTAAGAGAATTTTTCAACCTCCATTTGAGTAAGTTTGGTAAGCTAAGGTAATTAAATTAGTAATTTGTTGGCAAAAATTGTTAATTTAATTTTGGTTATGTATAGATGAAATTGTGGTTTTGTTTGCAGCAAGGAACATAGCATAACTAAGGATTAAATTAATTGGAGAATTTTTACTGTTAGCTAGTCTCTCAAGTAAGAGATTCTACTATTGGACATTCGAATCAAACTTTAAGAGCTTGCATGTATTTTCCATTATGCATTAATGTAGCTAAAATGCATAATTTGTTGATGTTGATGACTGATATGTCATGATGCATGATATATTAATTACATGATAAGGACGTTATGATTGATATTCATGCCATGTTCTGATATTTATGATATGCTACATGCCTTGGACTGTGGTGTATCTTTTAACTTTGTCTGTTGAGATTTTTACCCCACTTGTATTGTGATCCTATCTATAGAATCACTCGCACGACTAGGGGTGTTCCTATAGGATCACTCGTACGATTTAAGGTTGTGCCTACGAATCGCATGCAAGGTTAGGAGATAGCCTTACTGTGTATACAAAGTCACTCACACTACTAGGAGTGTTTTGACGAGAACACTCACACATTAGAGGTGTACCTACGTATCACAGACAGGTTTAGGAGTGTGTACCTATGATTACTCGCACGACTAAAGGTGTTCCTGTGAGTCACTTGCACGATTAGGGGTATTCGTATGTCTCACTCGGTATGTATCTACAATCACTCGCACGACTAAGGGTGTTCCTACGAGATCACTTGCACGATTAAGTGTGTTCGTACGATCTCACTCACCCAGGTGTGCTCCCTTGGACACATGACATTATTATTATGTTCCTTACGGGAAGTTAACAGTTCACCTAGTGGGACCAGTAGTGGATCCCTTATTAGATATATTTTATATACTCGTTCTTTTCTATGTTTAATATTTCAGGCAAAGGTAGAGGATCTGGAAAGCTGGCAAGCGACAAGAAGGGTCCATGACATGTCATATGAGGACTCAGTTTTGCTTCCACGTCTATGTATCAATTTTTTAGTATTTTGGTTTTAGACACCTTATTTAAAGTTTTGTCTCATTTGTTTATCTTTATTTCTTTAAAGCATTATTAGAACCAGTGGGTCACGTTTTAAAATTATTTTTATTGGTTTTGTCAATTTATGTCTTGAACATTTATTGATATTAGTTTTATAAAATTTTTAGTTTTCCTTTTCAAGAAAGTGACTTTTGATATTTATCTTTTGAGTTGACCTTAGTTCAGCTTAAAAGTTCAAGTCGTTACACGTGTCTTCATTTCATTCTCAATAAAGATGTTTTTGTACTGCAGATGTCCTTTTCATCCTTTCTGACATTCGCACCAACCATTTTTGTCTCTTAATGCTTTAGAACGTCTAGCTTTACTCTACTTTTCGCCTTATTGGTCGCGCTGTCTCCTCGTCTGACGTTTTGTTGTCAAGTTATTCTTCTTCTATTTGCTTGGAATCCTTCATTTGAAACATGCAAAACACAATAAACAGGGATAAAGCTCTTTTGTAACTTGTAATACACAACTTAATCAATTTCTTTATTTTCCTATGTGTTTTCTTCCAAACTTATGCGTTAAGACTTCATTATTCTACTTAAAAGGCTACAATAACTTGTATTTCTACAAGTTATCAAACTGCTGACAGGCACTTTCATTCTAAATCTTGGACTTTATGTATGACTCTACCGGTTACACCCTTATTCAACAATGCATTATCAATCCCTCCTTGTTGATCGGGACCTGCTGACTGCTAGGCAATGGATATTCTGTAGGGACACCGTCTTGTCTATCTGTGGAAAATGATTGAAGCCCTTTCGTTCATCTTTTTCAATAATTACATGATTCAAGGTGAGCTATGAAAACTTCGAATTTCTCTAGAAGAAGAGGGCTTTTCTTCAGGTGTCAGTTCTTCAATCCCAGTTGGTTTAGGAAAAGTTTCCATCTTTTCTTCCTAGAAAAGAAAATTTTTTGTAGCTGAAGATTGGAACTATTTTCGCCATTCTTCTTTCTTGTACACTTTGACCAAGCCCCATTGGTAGCAACATGAGTGCCTTCAGACATTCTTTTTAAGACAAAAACATTTCCTTTTTTATATTTCCCTTTGTTGCCTGAAGGGGTCTAAGATTGTCGGGATTGCACAAAAATGAGAGATCTTTTTTGTGCTATAGAATAAACTCTTGGCCTCTTAAAAGTCTGACCAGAAGTTTCAAAATCAATTTCAATGGTATCTGGAATATGTTTGAATCTGACAAGTTTATCATGCTTTTACACAATCATTTCTTTTATTGTTAACTGATAGACATTTTGCTCATGGTTTTCACATTCAGAGTGTTGTTCATTAGGTATAGGTACAGAAACATGTGAAGCTCCCTAAAGGGAGATAGCATATTACTAAAACAAAGTATAAAAAGAGCAGCAACGTCCTTTCCAGAGAGAGGAAGTCTCTCCAACATACCTGGTTTAAGTAAACATACAAAAACTTAGTTTTCAAAATAGCAGTACAAAAGTATATTCAGTCACCCAACCATCATTTAACCTTGGTTAGGTGAATTCCGCAAATTACCCCTCCTAACATAAGTGTGAACAATAGGAGGCGTAACAATGCCCCCGGGGATGAAAGCTTCCTTGTCCTTAAAGGAGAAAGAAGGAAATTGCTCCTTAATAAAGTTCAAACTCTCCCAACTAGCTTCAAATTCAGGAAGGCCCTTCCACTGAATTTTAAGTTCTCATTCTCGTGTTTGGTTGTTGTAGCGATAAGTAGTTACATCTTTAGGTATGGCTTCCCATTTGAAGTCATCGGTAGGACTCTGGTTGGGCACCAACAGTGGTAGTGCTACTAAGCGATTGTTTTAGTTGAGACACGTAAAAAATTAGGTGAATGGATGGTGAAGCAAGCAAAGCAAGTCAATAAGCAATTGGACCAATTTTTCTTCAATCTGGTAGAGCCAGCTAAACTTAGGATACAATCTTTACTCCGTCATTGCGCAACCATGCACTACTGGTATAGTCGCAGCTTTAGATAGACCCATTCTCCATGACATACTATCTTAGCTTTCTCAGCGCTATCGGTATAGTCGTAGATTTTGGTCATTTTATATATCCCTTTATTTTCAAGTTTTTAATAAAAAAAACACTCACTATCTCGATGATGCACTCAGTCGAGAGAGACTAAGACATTTTCTTCAAAGAGCTTTTTAAAATTTGGAAAGAATCTCGAGGTAGATCTCTGCTTAAATTGACTTCAAGAGAGATCTACCTCAAGAAAAACAAAATTACGAGTTTTCTAAAATTGTGCTATTTTGAATATTAAACCAAAAAGGTGCTAGTTTTTTCAATTTTCCAACAATGTTTTCTTTTCTTTTCTTTTCTTTTTAGAGAAATTTAAGCATTCTGAATCGTGTATTAAAAATTACATTTTCACCAATTTTATTCCAAATCAAGAGATTATTTTCATACATACAAGAGGAGAGAATTAAGGTACTTTAAAAAAACAAAAAGGAGGATCGCCAGTCATGGTTGCTCCTTTAAAGTAGAGTGAGGATGCACAATGTGTGATACATGTAACTGCATAGGATTCTACTCACCTCCTTCCCCTTCTATTGTTACACTTTGGTGGAGTCAAGTGTAGTAGTAAGAGAACCTGCAAAACAGAAGCATGTTAATAGATTGGCTGAATTATAGATCTCGCTCTCTTTAAGATGTTTTATGGCTCTGCTAGGATGTGCAAACAGATATCATGTGCCCTATCGTTCCCATGATAAAATAGGCTTTAACTCATCGGTAGGAACTGCAGTGGAACCAACCGGTATACCAATACTCAATAGATACCTAGTTGCTTGGATAATTAAAAACAAAATGGAATAGAGTATACAGAAAGAAAAGAACTCAAGAGGGAAATAAGAGAGCTTGAAATTTTGGTGGTGTATCAAATGAAAAGAGAAGGTGGGTATATATATTGGTGAGGGAGGCTTCCAACAGTCCGGTATTATGATACAGTAAAAAACTATCCAACGGATGGGCATTTATGATAGTCAAAACAAAATGGTCCAACGGTTCAACGAAATTAAATCCAAATCGTTTTGAAATTTTTAAAATAAATTTTTAGTAAAAATATTATTTTATTCCTTACCATGCCACACCTGACCGGACAGACGACGACGACACGCGCATGTGGAGATATTGACAAATCCACTATTGCCTATCTCCTTTCCCTCTTCAAAATTTAGGTACCCCTTGGGGTCCAAACCCACAATTAAAGGTGGGTATTTTAAGAGACTTCCAAATTGCTTTCTTAGCAATGTAGGAATGTCATCTTAGAATAAAATAATATTATATTTTTTCTTTCTAAAAGTTTTTCATTGTAGTTTCCCACTTGAAAATTTTTAGTAACACTTCCCTACTTTGAAAATTTTAAAAACATTTTTAACGAGAAATATCTATCTATGTAATAACGTGCTTAAGCAAATGTGTCTTACGACTTGAACCTTTACGTAGTGATAATGATTTAAAATATTGTAAAGTGACCATTGGTTTTGAACTTTACCTCTAACAACATTGCACACACAATATTATTTGAGTGAAGTTCTAAATTTAAGGTCTTTCGCATATATGGATGCTCTAGAGAATTTACCTAGAATTCCATAGAAAGCGACCCTCACTTTCACATCCACAAAGGTGAATCTATCAAGAGTACTCCTATAGCTAGGTACCCTACTTGACATCAACTATAGAATTCATTAAGAAATAAGTTTAACCTTTTCATTCTCTTCAGGATATCATGATAATCACTTAAACATAAGAATGGAACTCTTAAGTTTTTTAACATGAGTCTCTTCATATCACTTGTGATCAGTTATTACCCATTGAACTTGTTTCTTGGGATTCAGTCTTTCAAGTTAGGTTTACTTCACTGGTGATTCAGTTTCCTATAGGCTTGAGTCTCATTATTTCTAAGGTTTTCAAAAAACTTCTCTCTAGCCAAGTTATCATCAGTCTGTATGTAATCCACTATTACTACATCAGTAGTGAGAAAATCTCTAAAGGTACTGTGTTTACGCATATCTGTAGTCTCTTGTCGTTGTAATTATGATTATGAATTTTTACGGTAGCTGTAGTACTATTGCAATGGATCAGTATGGTTGGTATCGATCTTTCCCATATAGGAATCTCTAATAGCAAGCTTCAAAGCTAGCTTGCTTCTACACTAGCATTAGCTAGTGCTACAATTTCTGATTTCGTCGTTGACTATGATAAAATAGTCTATTCCTTGGATTTCCAAGCAAAAACCCCTCCTGCTATATGAAAGATATAACCAGTTGTAGCCTTTGAGTCATCCGAGAGGGAGTTTCAACCAGCATCAATGTAACCTTCTAGGACAACATGAAACTTTTGGTAATGTAGGTTCTAAATTTTCTTAAGGTATCACATTACTCTCTCTCTATAGGAGTCGAGTGTTCCAGGCTAGGTCTGGTAGTAAAGCACTAAATAACCCTATAGCATAAGCTATATCTAGCCTAGTGCAGTCAGCAACATATCTCAGATTACCTATGATGTTCTCATATTCAGATTGGTTAACATTGTTACTAGTGTTCTTGAACAACTTAACACTAGGATCATAGGGTGTACAGGCTAGAGCACTATCAAAGTAGTTGTATTTCTTTAGAATCTTCTCTATGTAATCGGATTGATCCAAAGAAATTCTCTTTTCGGTTCTAGTGATTTTGATAGATAAGATTACATTAGCTTCTCCCAAGTCTTTTATGTCAAAATTTACACTCAGCATTGATTTTACATCATATGCTTATATGTAAAAGCATATGATAGTGCATAAGCCATTCTCAGAATTATAGTAAATGCATTTCACTCTTATTTACTTTGAACACTTTTGACATTATTATATTATCAAACTTTTCATGTCATTAACTTAGGAGCTTGTTTTAGGCCATAGAAAGATTTATTGAACTTACAGACGTTAGATTCTTGATCATAAACTATAAAACCCTTAGGTTGTTTTATATATATCTCTTCTTCTAAATCACCGTTTAAGAATGCAGTCTTAACATCCAGCTGATGTACTAAGAAATTGTACAAGACAACTATATAAATCAACACTCTAATTAAGGTGATTCTAGTCAATAAGAAGAAGGTGTAAAACAAGTCTAATGTTTTCCCCTTGTCTAAAACCTTTCGCTACTAGTCTAGCCTTATACATATCTATTAATCCATCAGGTTTGAGTTTCTTCCTTAAAACTCATTTACAGCCTATTGCTTTGTAGCCAAGGGTAGGTCAACTAGGTGCCAAGTCCTATTTGATTCAAGAGAAACCATTTCATCATTGATAACTTTTTGCCATAAGTTGGCATCTAATGAGGGTAAGTCTTCTATTACGATCTTTAGGATCTTCTTCTACATTTCACATTTCAAAGTCTTCTTCAAAGTCTTTTATGGTTCTCACTCTTTGGCACTTCTAGGTTTAGGAACTACTTCCTTATCTTGGGTTTGGATCCTAATTGAAGGTAAGCTACTAGAACTTGAGCCCCACTAGTTTGACTATTTAGGTCTCCACTATGTCTAGATTTAAAAGAAAATCTATCTTCAAAGAAGTCTACATCGTTTGATTTTATGATTATCTTATTTTCTAAGCCATAAAATCTATAGGCTTTACTATTAGCATATCCTATAAAGACACGCTCATAGATTCTACTGGTTAGTTTTCTTCTCTTAGAATCAAGAATTCTAACATAGACTAGGCAACTCCAAGTTCTGAGATAAGACATATTTGGTGTTTTATTTTTAACGACTTCGTAACGTGAAACTATGTTGTTTGATTTAGGAATCCTATTAAGAACATGATTAACTGTCTTAATTAATTCACCCACCAAGATAGTGCTGCTTCTTAATCAAGCAAGATAGAAACTACTAACTCAGTTAGAATTCTCTTCTTCCTTTAAGCTTTTCTATTCATTTCAGGAGAATAAGGTGCAGTTTTTTTCATGTATTATTCCTTTTGAATTATAAAACTCATTAAAAGAAACTGAGTCATATTCAGTTCCTCTATCAATACAAAGTCTCTTAATCCTTTTATTAAATTGATTTTCTAATTCAGTTACAAAAACCATAAACATGTCAAAAGCATCACTTCTATTTTTAAACAAGTAAATAAAAGTAAATTCAAAACAATCATCTATAAAGGTTATAAAATACCTTTCACTATTCCTAGTCAACATGACTTCGAATTCACATAAACCAGAGTGAATTAAATTTAGAGGCAAAGTTACCCTAGTTGCAGATTTATGCGAAGTCTTAGTTATCTTAGCTTGACTACAACATGGACATTTTTCAAATTCATGCAAAGATAACTTAAGAATTAGGTTTAACCTAATCATGTTGCTAATTAATTTTTTACATGACAAAGCCTAGCATGCCAAATATTAAAAGAAGACAACTCATAAGCAGAAGACAACTTCTTATTCATTTCTAAGTTCAATTTAAACATGTCATCAGTTGCATATCCCTTCCCCACAAATACATTGTTTTTAGTTAAGGTAAAGAGATTTGATCCCATTGTTTGAGTGAAGTCCGCTTTGTTGAGGAGATAGCCTAAGACCAGGTTCTTTCGAATTTTAGGAGAGTGCAAGACTTCCTTTAGGATGAGTGTCTTGCCAGATGTGAACTTCAACTCCACTTCCTCAATGCCAGCTACTTTGGTTGTGTGATGATCCATTAGAAGAATGGTTCTTACCTTTAGTTTCATTATATTTTTTAAACAGACTAAGGTCATGACAGACATGGCGTGATGCACCAATTTCTAGCCACCAACCTTTAGACCCCCTTATCAGATTTATCTTTGTGATCATAGCTACTAAATTCTCTCCTATCAGGTTCGCCTATGTAGCAGTACGATTCCCATTTCTATAATTTCTAGCTAGGAGTCTGGGTTTATTACAATTATAGCACATAATATGTACCGTATTTCTGGACTGGGATTTTTTAGAGTTCTTCTAGTTATTGGGACCTCAGTTCTAAACCTTCATTTTGTTCCCTTTCGGTTTTAGGTCTGGTTTCAGAACAGTAGTAGACTTCTTTCTAGGGGTAGCGTTCAACTCTTCCTTTTGGTCATGCTTTTGGGCCTCCTCCTCAATCCTCAGTTGGGTGATCAAACTCTCTCCAGTGAGAACTCCTTCGTCTTGTGCCTTAAGTATTCTTAAAATCCTTCCACATTAAAGATAACTTGTCAATAATAACAACTTTGAAACTGATCATTAAGTGGCATGCCTTTACTCATTATTTCATGAGCAATTTTCTGCAACTCATGTGATTGGGCCTCAACAGATCTATCGTCACTCATTTGGTACCATAAATATCAACTTACTGAATAATTTTTGGATCAGACCTCTTCGGTGTTGTACTTTTACAATGCATCCTAGACTTCTTTCGCGGCAGACATGATACTGTAGTAGTCATAAAGCTCACCAATAAGTCCATTCAGTATTAAATTCTTACATATAAAGTATGGCTCAGTCCATGAAGCATGGTTTCAGATCTCCTCCTCAGTTGGATTTTCGACTGGAATTGTCGGTTGTTCAGTACTCCAAGCGGGCACCAACCTTTTTCAAGGTTAGGAAGAACGTCTTTTGTTTCCAATACTTCAAATGAGATCATTCGAAGCAAAATTTTCGATTGAGATCTAAGATCATCATGTCACCTTGAATTATATCAGTCATTACAGAAAAAGAAATGTCTTAAAATTGTTGTTGTACTTCGGTGGAGCTAAGTGTCATAGTAAGAGAACCTGCAAAATAGAAGCACGTCAATAAACTTGTTAAGTCGCGGATCCCACTCTCTTTAAGATGTTTCAAGGCTCGTCTCAGATGTGCAAACAGATATCACGCTGTCCTCCCCAGGATAAAACAACCTTTAATTCCTCAGTAGAAATTGCACTGTAACCAACCGATATCCCAATACTCAATAGATACTTAGTTTCTCGAAAAACTAAAAACATAATGGAATAGAGTAGACAGAAAGAAGAGAACTCGAGAGAGAAATAAGAGAGCTTAAAATTTTGGTGGTGTGTCAAATGAGAAGAGAAGGTGGGTATAGTGGATAGGGAGGCTTCCAACGGTTAGAAAATTTATGACTGTAAAAAATGGTTTGATATTATGACGGTAAAAGATGATCTAACGGTTGAAAATGTCAACTGATTTAAACCGTTGGAAACTGTTCAACGAAATTACATATGTAATCCAACTCTTTTTGAAAAATTCAAAATAATTTTTTAGCAAAAATATTATTTTATTCCACTCCAGGCCAATCAGACTGTAACGACGGCACACATGTGGAGATATGAGCAAACCTGGTTCTGCCTACTTTCTCTGCTCCTCCAAAACTTGGGTACCCCTTGGGATTCAAACCCACAATTGAAGGTGTGCCTATTTGAAGAGGCTTCCACATTGAGCAACGTGGAAATGCATGCCATCTTAAAATAAAATATTGGTTTCTAAAAATTTTAACACCTTCTCTTTTAGTTCTTCACAACAAACACACCAATCTTCCACAACTTTTTCTTCATTCCCATTAAACCCATCAAATTTCTACTTCCTTACTCTCTCAATCACCACTCCGGAGCCCCTGCTTCTTCAAAAACAATGCCAAACCCTTTCTCTCTCAAATTCCTCGAGTCCTTCATGTAATCGATGTTGGCTTCTATTTTCAACCTTTCATTACTGGTCTCAATTGTTGGGCAAATGACAGAATTTTGTGCGGGTTGAGGGAATTTGTTGAAGTATTTGATCTGGAATGATTTCCAGAAAGGAAGAACAACAAATCAAACGACTGCAATAGCCAAATTGAACTTTCAGGATTTGATTGTTGTTTGGAATGGCACGAAAATGATATTTCCGAGATGTAGTAGTAGAGAAAGACATGGTCATGAATTGATCGAAATAGAACAACATCAGAATTAGAGCGTTCAGCATGAACAATTTGAAACATAGTTTTTCTTTGATCTATAGACAGGGAAGGGGAAGGCGGGGGCGGGGTGGGACTGATTTATAAAGAGGGGGACGAAATGGTTCTGATTAATTATCGTTATAAATTGTGCTTCAAAAATTCCACATCATAACATCCCAAAGGATTTTTTTTTTTTTTTTGCTTCCACTTATTCGCCATATTTATTGTAACGGTTTGTTTCCCCATTCTGCCCGTCCATCATCTTCGGTAACGATCATCCTTCTCTGCTACAATTTCCTTCTCACTTCTATTTAAAAATAAAAAATGCAATATATGGATAATTTATATAAATGTAAAATAACCCAAAAATATTTACGGCACGTGTAACAAAAAAATCAATGAAGTCGGTAAAATATTTTCATAGTTTCTAAATTTGCCTTTGAAAATTGTGAACAATTCGTCACCTCTCTTTCTTCTTCTTTACGATTTATTCATCTTCTCTTATATATTTTTTCATCTTCCCTTCTAGATTTTCTTTCTTATATTTTAAACGATTTTTTCTTTTGTTTAAATCTCCTATTTCAACATCAACATTTTCAACAAGATTCTTTGAAGCTACTTCATCTTCCTCATATTAAAAAATATCATTTTGACACGATCTAAACGATCGTTTACCATGGTCAACACGATCTTTTAAATTTGAAGTTGTTTTCAATCGTTTAAAACAAACTTCACAATCGTGTTAACATGATCTAAACAATCGCTTACCATAGTTAACACAATTATTTAACACAGTCAACACGATCGTTTAGATTTGAAGTTTTAAACGATCATTTACACTGGACTGCATGCTTACCATAATTAACATGATTGTTTTCCATAATCACATGATCGTTTGCCACAATCAGCACAATTGTTCAATATGGTCAACACGATTATTTTGCATGGTCAACACAATCGTTAGGTTTGAAGTTTTTAATGATCATTTACATTGGACTACATGGTCGCTTACCATAGTCAACACGATTGTTTGTCATGGTTAACAGGATCATTAAAATTGAAGCATTTTTTCCCATCGTTAAAAAAGAACTACACAATCGTGTATCATGACTATAATACACGATCATTTAGAAGAAACTTACTCGTGCTCACGTGTGTCCGATTAATCATGTGTTGACTTGGGCATTTTTTGTCTTTTTTATTGTTAGTCTATGGACTTTTTCTGTTTTTAGAATTGTTCTATACGGTGTAAATATTTTACCAGCTTGTTATATTTTTTAAAAAACTTTAATATATATATTATATATTTAATTATTAGTTCAATATTATGGTTACTTTATAGTTTTTAATTTTGGAAATTAAGGTCTTTAAAGCATATTTGACATATTTTAATATTGCAAATATGATAAAATCTTAAATTTGTAAATTTTGTTTATATTTCTTCTAAAATTGATCTTATATATATAGCAAATCACTCATGTCAATTGGATAAATTTTATTTTCTTGTTATTCTTTATCCTCCCCAATTAACATTTCCTCCCTTTCTTTCCTAAATTATTGTTTCTTCATTATATATTTTTCATTTTATTCTTTTAAAAACCTTTTTACCCTTTCTATTGAGATTAAATTTTTTTACTTTCAAAATTGTAACGGTCTCGTTCTTAGATTTTCTAAAGTATCTAAATATCAATTTTTGTAATCTTCTTAGTATATATTTTAAATTTTAGGAAAGGAGTTTTCTTAAAAATATAACAAAACGAAAAAATATTTTCAATGTATAGAACAATTTCGAAAACAAAAAAAGCTCTTGTCAACACGCGATTAATTTACACTTGCACGCATAATATATTTGGTACACGATCTTGTACATAGATTTTTTAGATTTAGCTATACGATTGTTTAAATTTGACTATTCTTTGCTACACGATCATTTAGATTTGGCTACCGAAATCTAAACAATTTTTTTTTCAAGATTCTTTGTACATGATCATTTAGATTTAGTTATTATTTGATACACGATCGTTTAGATTTAGGTAACTCAAATCTAAACGATTTTTTTCAAGATTTTTTTGTACACGATTGTTTAGATTTGGTATTTTTGGTACACGATCGAATCTAAACAACAATTTTTTTAAAGATCGTTTGTATTTAGTACACGATCTTGAACAACCAAATAACAGTTTGAAAAAAAATAAAAAAGATATATTTTTAATATTTGGTACATAATCTTGAATTAAATAACATTTAAAAAAAAACATTGTAGAAAAAGAAAAAAAAAAGACGATAGAAATAAAAAAAAAAAAGAAGATTGAAATAAAGGGCAAACCTAAAATATTAAAAAAAGTAGTCGATTTCATGGGCTTTTTGATTTTATTACACGAGCCGTAAATATTTTGGTATCATGTTATATTTATGAAAATTTTCCTTTGGAAAAACTATAATTTTAGTCTCCAACTTTTGATGAATAGGTGTTGTTTGTCCCTTAGTTTTAAAAATGAATCTTTTTAGTCCTCATGTTTATAAGAACAGACTCATTTGGTTCTTGAACTTTCAAAATATACATTTTTAACCCAAGAGTTTTAAATTATAAGTTTATAAGGTCATAAAAGTGTTTTTATGTTTTATTTTATTAAAAATAATTATATGATGTTTAAAATTAGGAAAAAAAATAGTTTTAGAGAGGATATGGTTTTTATAAGTTATTTTTTCTAAGTTAAGATGTCATATAATTATAAAATAAAAGTATAAAGTTATTTGAGGGATCGTTTAAACCTATTTTTAAAATCTTAAAGACTAAAAAGTTATATTTTGAAAATTCGAAAACCAAATGGGTCTATTTTTTAAAAAAATTGGAGATTAAAAACATTTATTTTTAAAAGTCAGCAATTAAACACACATTTCATCAAACCCTAGGGACCAAAAAGATAATTTTTCCTATAATTTTTAAATATTTTTTCTTTTCTTCTTTTTTGAAGATTATTATTTATATACTTTTTACAATTTTATTGACATGTTAATTTTTCATTCGTCACCACATATTGTATTTTATTTTTGTTTGATTTTTTATTTGTTTTTGTTTTATTATAAAGGAATTTTGTATTTCCATTCATTGAGTTTTGTCTGATTAATATTTAATTGTTAGGTGGTTTTCGTTAGATATTAGGTCATTTTTATTTTTTATTTGATTCTCATGTTATTGCTATCATCTTATTGTTATTTGGTCGTGACGTAATTTTCATTAGATATTTAGTACTTTTTGTTTATCATGTGATTGCTATCTAATTTGATTCATCATGTGGTTTTTATTAGATATTTAGTTTTTTGTGATTTTTATTTGATTGTCAAGTGATTATTATTTTATTATATATGATTAACATTTGGTTGCTATATGATTACCATCTTATTGATATATATTTTCATTTGATTGCTATGTTGTTTTTCATTAGATATTAAGTACTTTATTATTTTATTTGGTTCCTTGGGATTGTTATCACATATCCATACTATATTAAAATGTTTAAGGGAGAATCATTTTTGGACGATTTTATCCCTTGCGAATTCCTAAATTTAGGATATCAACCAAATTTAATTCATTTTTTTATTTATGATTATTTAATTAATATAAAAAATATAATTATCATTAACTATTTATAATCTTTTCAAATTCTCACCTTCATGCATAATTTATTATTTAAGAGATGGTTAGAATATGAAAAGTTATCTATTTATTATTATATTACAATTATGTTTATAAGTAATTGATGAAATCTCTCTACATTCTAAACCCTCCACAATTTTCTAACTTTTCAAATTCTACAACAAATTGAATAGGGCACATCTTTCTCTCTCTATAAATAATTTCATATATTTCTAATAGTTTTATTGCTAAGCAAAGAAGAATTGTATCAAATTGCTTTGATTCAAGTAATATCTCCATCTTATATTCAAATTCTTTTTTAAAAAATATATTTATGTATTAAGTTGAAAGTCTGCTTAAGAAAATGTCATTGTTTTTTTTTTCTTTTCTTAGTTTTATGATATAATTTGTTGTATATAAAGGTTTTTATTTATAAAGAAAATTATTACAAAACATATGCATTTAGTATCACTTTTGTACCAATTTATCTTATCTACCTTATATTATCTTACTATCTAACATGGAGAACCATTTTTGAACCATTTTATTTAAATGATAATTCTTTAATTTCAATTATGTTCTTTACTTCATTCTTGTTTATGTAATTAATATTTTATATTCTTATTGATTAAAAAGTTTTAGAATTAATTAATAATATGTTTCTTAAAACATTTAGTCTTAAATTTATAGATAGTAGCATTTGCTTTTAAACATAAAAATTGTTGTTATTGAATATTTTACAATAGGTTGGTAATTTAAAAAAAAAAAAAAAAAACATTCATGTACATACTGCAATGAGTATTTTTTTAAAACAAATAAAAAAAAACATTACTTAGGACATATTAAGGTTTTTAAATGATTTAATTATTAAAAAAAAATTAAAAACATCACTTAACCTTTATTATTATTAAAAACACTAAATTAAAATGATTTAACTACTATTATTATTAAAAATAAAACTGAAATATTAATTATTTATTATCTTTTAATTACATTCTCACAACCCTTCTTAGGTTAAAACATAAAAAATCTATCTCTTTATTTCAATAATCAAATTTCAAGAATAATTTATATAAGTTTAAAATGTTTTGTAACTTCTATTTTTATCAACAATATAAAGAATTCCCTTCAACCATTTTTGTGCAAACATTTGAACATTCACTTCTACTTAGGCTTTCTTTAAATTTTTTCTTATTACTCATTTTTAGCCTTATAATTTCTCTGATTGCTTAAATTTAACATCATTCTAACCTTGCTTTGTAATGTTAGGGAAGATTCAAAGAGATGCATGTAGTGGAGCAAGAAAAATGATGCAATGTCAATTTTGTGAAATCAAGTTCGATAATGCTTTTAGTTCTTTTTTTTTTTTTAATTTGTAGTATATGATTACAACCATGGATCTTTGTATACAAGAGAATAAGAAAATTATATATAATGTATTGTCAATTATGAAGTCAAACCAAATAAAACCTTGAATTTTGTAATTTTATATTTATATTTATTCTACATGATTATATTTACCCATTTCTCGAGAGGAAAAAAAACACATTTTTATCTATAAAATTGGTTAAGAGGAGAATCAAATTTTTTTTTAAAACTATTTGTTGAATAAGAAAGTTTGAGACCAATCACAAATTACCACGTCGTTTATTAAATTAATGATGAAAAGTGCAAATAATTGAATTTGGAACTAATTAAAATTGACATGTCCCCCAAATTAAAAATTGAAAACATAAATGAGCCAATTCTAATAATTCCACATGTTTTCATCTTAACAGTTGGATCAAGTTAATTATTTTGGTTCAATTAAATATTATTTACTTGAATTAAATTCAATTAAGCCCAAAAATAAGCTTAATTGAGCCCAAAAAAACTAAATCCAAATCCATGGGGTTGAGCCCATAGGTCTGGTCCATGGACCAACCAGGATCAAGCCCATAAAGCCCACCAGAGAACTCTATAAATAGAGAAGTTCTCCTCATTTGCCAGAGAGAATTCTCCCAATAACTAGAAGACTCCCTAACTTCGAAGTCGACCATCCTCGAAGATTGAAGCTTATTTGAAGATACAAGCTTTCAACTCCAACTTCCCTCGAAGATTGAAGCTCCTTTGAAGATACAAACTTTCTTCCAAGACTCCAACTTCAAGAACATCACGTGCTCCGCTTCCTCAAATCAAGCGTAGGCATTCAACCAACTTGAAGAACATCACGTGCTCCGCTTCTCCGCTTCCTCAAATCAAGCGTAAGCATCCAATCGTGAGAGAATCAGATGATCAAATTCTAGAGATTGAACCACATCGCATCAAATCAACAAAAATACAACATCAACTCAAGTTCAACTCCAAGAATCAAATTTCTCCGAAAATCTCGTGCGAACACTATTTTACCAATTTTTCAAAATTTTAAACTTTACTGTTATCATTTGTTTTTAGACGTAAATTGTTCTTATCAATTAAGTTTTTTTTATGTGTTTATGATTATAAGAAAATGAAAGAACCTAGCACAACCATGTACTCAACAAAAAAATTATAAAAAAAATACTTATTGCACATAAAAGTTAAAATAATTTATTATTTGATCAATATAAAAATAAAATAAAATAACTTTTTCTTTTTTGCATCGTCTCATTCTCACATTTATTGCTTAAAAATTATATTTATAAAATAATTTATCTAATATACAAAATGTAATATGTTTTCTTGTTCAATCAACAAAAATTCAAATTAACCTATAAAATAACTTGATCAAAAAGTTCAATAATGTAATAGAGAAAGAAAAATATTATAAAAACTCAAATGTTGAAAATGTAAGAAAAAAATATTGTATATAAAGAATGGCTTATTTAAATTTTATTGTCTTTAATATTGTTATTTTTTAAATTAACCACCACATACTATTTAGTCATTTTAGCAACAATATATATTAACAAGGTTCTTACGTGCCATGCAAGTTAAAAGTTTCTAGTCCATTTAAATACTTGAACAAATGCACACAAAAAATGCACATGTTTAGGTGATCCATTATCCATTTGTTGATGAAAAATGTTTAAAATTACTATTACAAATAAAAAATCAGATAAGATCCAAAAGGTGATCAAATAACTATCTCAAAAAGCAAAATAAATTTAAAAAGAAAGTGATAATTAAACAAAAATCAATTAGCAATCAAACAACAATCGATAGTATTGATAATTTGTGATAATAAGATGAGAATCTAATAATAATCTGATGCTAATGAAATAGAGTTATGTATTTTGAGTTATTAAGGTATTTTGGTCATCTAACAATAATTGAGTTAGGATTTTTTAATTTGTCATTTCTACAGATTTAAAAATACTGGATCATGGCTCAATTTTCATTTTCAATTTGGTCATGAGTGTAAGGGTTCTTTTAATTTTTCCAATAAAACCATGCTTTTTTATTTTTCCTATTCTTATTTATATAGAGAAAAATAATGGGATAGTTGCAAAACAAAACAAAAACGAAAATTGCTGTCAGAACAAAACAAAACAAAAGAATTATTGAACTTAAAAATAAAAAATAGAAGGAAAGAGATTTTAAGGAAAATTATTTTAAGTATTAAAACTATAAAAAATATTTATAAATAAGTTAATTTTTATCAATATAACAAAACTCCAAAATATTTATAACAAAACAAAAAAACACATGAAGTCAGTAAAATATTTTCAGTTCCTGATATTTCTAACGATTTGTGGCTTCTATTTCTTTTTCTTCTATACGATTTATTCATCTTTTCTTCAAGATTTTCTTTCTTCTATTTTTATTTATCTTCTTTTTCTTTCTTTCAGCTCCTCTTCTAAAATATCAAGATCGTTAAATATCACTTTGATATGATCTAAACAATCGCTTATCTAGTCCACACGATCGTTTAGATTTGAAGTCATTTTCACATAGTTTAAAAAGAACTACACGATCGTATGGATATGATCTAAATGATCGCTTACCATAGTCAACATGATCATTTAGCATGGTCAACACGATCGTTTAGATTTGAAATCTTTTTTCTATCATTTAAAAGAGAACTACATGATTGTGTGGATATGATTTAAACGATTGCTTACCATAGTCAACATGATCGTTTAGATTTGAAGCCATTTTATCCCATCATTTAAAAAGAACTACACGATTGTGTGGATATGATTTAAACGATCGTTTAGATTTGAAGCATTTTTTTTTATTGTTAAGAAAAACTACAAGATCGTGTCAATACTACATACACGATTGTATATCATTTCGTACACGATGGCGTGTTATGATCGATTAGAAGAAGAATTACAATGCGAGTGGTAATTAACCGAGTGTTGACTAGATTATTTTATGTATTATTTATTGTAGGCTTGTGAACTTTTTTCGTTTTCAAAATTGTTTTACCTAATGTAAATATTTTATCGGTTTATTATATTTTTAGAAAAATGTCTTATAAATATAGCAAAATGCATTGATAATTAAAGTTTGTTAATTTATCCAAACCTTCATCATCTTCTCAGACTATATCTAATCTGATATCTAACTAGTATAATTGTATTTTATTTTTAATTAAACAAGTTAGTATGACTCAAATTGAATGCTTCAAACTTTATGTGGAATTTCTTTAATCACCAAATTTTGTTCTCATATGAAAAATGTGTGACTAATGACAAGCGTAGGACACGAAAATTTTCAACATTATGACAATGTTGAAAATTTTCTATATTACTTATATTTATTTCATGCCACATGAAATGAGTATGTTTTCACTAATCTGCTAATATTAAATGAAAATATTTATGAAGATTAGTTTCTACAATTAAAAAAAACAATAACAAAAAAAATATATGGAAATAAAGATTGACTTGGTAAAATAAAGAGAGAAAAAAGAGAAAATAAATCATGGGATAGTTACAAATTTAGCAATTAGATTAAAAATAATTAGGTATATAGCAACATTTTAAAAAATTTGCAAATAGATCAAAATTTGTTTAAGTCTATCAATAATAGATATCTATCACCGATAGACCATGTTGTAAATATTGGTTTATTATTGATAGATCATACCATAGTTTTACTATATTTGTAATTTTTTTTAAATATTACTATGATCTTAATTATTATTTTTAAAATGGTCATCGATTACAATTATTTGACACTAAACTCATGTTTGGGCCATCAAAAAATTGGTGTCCACTCCCTCAATCTTATACTAAAACAAATCTCAAACATTATTCCCTCGAATAAATATGCTTCATACACTACTTGCTTTACAAGCCATGTACACCCATTGCAATTTGCCTTTGCCCTACTCTTTAATAATTCATTCAATTCCTTCAATTACACCAATATACAATCTACAATAATCTTCTCTTCCTCATATTTTTACATCATTTTCATTGAAAACCAACACCCTTTTGCTACTTGAATTAACCTAGAGGTTATATTTGTTAATACAACTGGTCAGAAACTAAGTTTTAAGAGTGTTATTTTGGAGGCGTTCTCTTTTCAAAGCTGTGAACTTCGCTGCAATATCATCATAATCTGGTAGCTTTGGATGAACATGGCTTGGTTGCTTATAAGGGCATGATTTTGTACGACCAAAGCTCCCTTCTTTCAGCCTCTCTTTTGGCCTTTCTGTTGGCATTGTCACTGCCCTTAAATAAAGCCCATCTTTTTTTACATCTATCTTTTCACAATTTGCTTCGACTTTTTTGTGGTTTATGTTGGCATTGAAGCCATCATATGTTGTAAATTTCATGTCATGACTTGGGGGTGTGTCTCCCCTTTTTGTCCTTCTCCTCCTCCTTGGTTTCTTGTAAAAATTTGCCCATTCAATTTCCTTATCTGTCGTTACTTCTGAAGCAGAAGTCCAATATTTATCCATTGTCCTCTGCTTCCATGAAGATTTTTCTTGTTTATAATCCTCTTTCTTAGGGTTTCCTTCTACCACTTCCATAAACCTCTTCTTTGATCCTTCAATAGAAGTTCTTGAGCTTGAATTTTCATCCTCACTCCAAGATTCACTTTGAACCAAATCAATTTGGTTGTGATGATTTTCTTTGCTAATCTCTCTGTTTGACAAAGTTGGGGTTGTTGTTTTGAATTTGAACAGTCTTTGATCACCTTCTGTTGTGGTCGAGGAACAAAGCTCCACAACATCATCAAGATAAACAATCCTTTCCTCATTTACCTGAGGAAAAAATTCACAAGAAGTGCTAGTTACTGAATTAGAATAATGTATGTCTCCCTTTTTTGTCTCGTAAGCATTTATTGCTTGTTTCCTGTGTTGCTTTATCTTTTCTTCAGCATGAACTTGTATAACTTCCTTTGCTGTTACCTGAAAGAGGGTTAAACATAAAGAATCACATTTTTTTTTTGTTTGTCTAATAAGAATCTCATGCTTATAAAATAGGAGTTATGCAGAGAGAGTTAAGAGCTTAGAAAGAAGAGAAAAGTTAGTATAGAAATAGTGAAAAAGGCTTCATTGGAAAACTTCCACGTTTGTACTTTTTTCAAATGCCAGTGTCTTCAACAGCAGTGACCTGTATTCTTTCAAAATTTCGTCTAAATTTCTACTCAAAGGATAACTTAGAAACATTTACAAATAGTGAAACAAAATGTTGCATTCTGAACGGTATTGGGAGAGTAACAAACAGAAACCAGACCTGATTTTGGTGCCATTCTGAACGGTATTCAAGAGCCAATACATCAGGTTTAAGACAATCTCTAACGATTTCATTCATCATTCTCTGTTTTTCATCATCCGACACACAATTTATTGACAGCTTTTGTTTGATCTGTAAACAAAATTAGGCAGTTTCGTTGAAACAAATTAAGATTAAAAAAGAAAAAAGAAAAAAAAAAGTGAGCATAATCTTGAAATTTAATGTAAGTAGTACTTGGAGATTGACAAGATTGCCTGGATCAAGCTCAACAGCAGTAGTTTCAAAGCTACGACCATAACGTTCACCAAACAGTTTCCTTATAAGCTGCAACTCAGGAAGATCACCACATCTAGCTGACGCAAACAACAGACTTGAAACTGCTTCATTAACATCATTAGGACACTCCCTACAAAATAAATAAATGAACAACATTGAAAGCAAATAATTTCCATGAAAAAAATGAGGATGTAGAAGCAAATGTACTTGTGTTTGCGTATGTAGGAGAGATTCAAGAGTATGAATTCACAGAAATTGTCCAGAATCTCATATGCTGACATTCTGGTTTCGTCTTTCACTATCTGCTCAACCTGAACAACATTTAACATTCTTTAAAAAAAAAGAGAGAGAGAGAGAGAAAATATTGAAGGTGGGGTTCTTAATTTGAACTGATTATAGTAAAACCCAATTGATAAAATAATGTTTTGGAGGTACCCTACTGAAGGCAGTTTGATGGTAGCCATTTTGAAGGAGTTGTACAATATCTTCTCTCAATTGCTTCGTAATTACACTCTTTTTGTTTTTCAAAAGCTTGAGACGGCATTGAACCTGTTTGATCAACTTTTTACTGCAGCAGAAAGAAACCAAATTGAAAAAAGGAAAAAGAAAAGACTTTTTATAATTCTGCAGAATTGATTTTGTTAATTACCATTTAGAAGCTTTTCGCCAGCCGAAGAAGGTAAAGCCAAACATGTTGAAGAGGAAATAATGAGGGAAGTAATGAAAGTGAGAAAATTGTGGATGAAGACACACATCGAAGAAGATGAAGCAGGCTATTAATAGAAAAAAGCCATTGAAGAGAGCAAAATTAAAAAAAAAAAAAAAAAAAAGGAAAATTATGAGGGAAGTAATTAATAAGGTAAGATAATTGTGTATGGAAGAAGATGAAGAAGGGAATTAATCAAATGAAGGAATAGATTCTGTAGAAAATAAAGTAATCGGGAGGCAAGATTATTATTCTTTCCCAAAAAAAAAAGTGAGGGTGTTGCTATATGTATAGAAGAGTAAAGGGGAGTTTGTGTATTAATTTTAGGAAGAGTGGGTATGAAATTGAAGAGGGAAAAAAAAAGGAAAGTGGGAGAGAAAAAGGGGAGAAAGACAGTTAATTTTGGTGCAGTTGGAAACCTGCTCCTTTTTCTCCACTCTTTTAAAATTTGGTGTCAACAACATTTCTCAATCCACAACCCTAATAATTACCAACTCCATCCAAAATATTTCTTTCTTTTTTTTCTTTTTTTTTTTGGAAAAGTACCTTAGTTTTAGGTTGTTGAGTTAGTTCATTGTAATTTTAAGATTTTAAACTTTAACATTTTTGTACTCAAAATTTTAACAATACTCAATTTTAACCATTTTAGTGAATTGCTAGTGACTAAAGGAAAATTGACTAAAATAATGGTTGGACTAATTTAAAGAAAAAAAAAAAGATGATGCGGCTATTTTAATATTGATAGGGCAAAAGGTTAGTTTTTAAAATTAAAAGAAAAAAGAGAGGAGAAAGAAACTCAAGATGCTCTAGTGTTGGAAGAGGTGAAGTTTATAGAAATTCTGTAATGTGACCAAAGTCTCACATCGACAGATAAGAGGATGATCTTGAACATATAAGTGAAGACAACTATCTCCATTAGTATGAGGCTTATTTGGTATGGTACAAAAAACAAAGTCATAAAGGTGTATACCTAAATGGGACAATATCATATCATTGTGGAGATATTTGGGCTTTGTTATTCTAAAAATTCAGTACTTCAATTTCATATTGGAAGAGACAGACTTTTTTTTTTTTTTTTAGAACCACAAGACAACAAGTTTTTTAGTTGTTAAGATAAAAACATGTTTGTGTATTAGAGATTTATTGTTAGATTCAAACATGTGTATCTAAGATTCTCATATTTTAAGGACTAAAATTAAGTGTTATTAAAATTTCATGATAAATAGGTTAGGTTTTGAAACTTAGAGAGTAAAAAAAACGAAACTCAAAACATATAGTATTTTCCTCATTCTATAATGTTTTTATTTATTTTTTAAATAGAAGCTATTTGGGTTATCTTAAGCTATAACATTAACCATCCTTTTATAGTCTGCCCATTAGAAACTCTTTTCCTTTTACTTAATATTTTTTAAAAATATTTTCATTGTGTAGTTGGAGTGAAGTGCAGAAGTACTTGTGCACTATATGAAAATCCTTACTACTTTCACACTCAAATAGCAAAGGTTTGATTCGTTTCAGAATCTTTAACCAAATCAAACTACACCTCCTGGAGTCATGCAATTCTTGGAATCACCATCAAGAACAAGGTTTTCGTTGATGGAATTTTTTTTCCGTTCTTCTGATTTCCTACAAAATTCTTGGATTATATGCAACAATATCGGTACGGCCTGAATTCTGAATTCGTATCAAAAGAGGTCGTCGCTAGCATTTGTTTTGCAGATACTGCTCATGATATATGGTTGAATCTTTAACAAGATATCAAAGAAAGAATCAAGCTAGAATCGTTCAGTTGAAACAAGAACTATCAAATCTTATCCAAGAACAACAGTCCGTGACCACATATGTACTTTGCAAAATTCAAACTCTAGGAACAAGCTCGCAGCTTACTGACCATCTTGTTCATGTGGGAAGTGCATTAGTGGTGTTGTAAAAGACCTCAATAACCACCTTCAATCTAAATAAGTTATAACTTTCCTTATAGGCCTTGATGATTCATTTGCACATAGCCCTCCCTCATGGAGCCTAAACCCACTCTTTAAAAGGTTTTCTCCTTGATTGCCCAAGAAGTTTATCAACGAGCATTTATCTTTGTTTCCAGTCCAACCACACTGAAGCTTCCAAAATGCTAACCAAGAACACCACAAATTCTTCAAAGCGTTCAAATTCTTCAAAGAAAGAACGTCCTATTTGTAGAAATTGCAATATTCTCAGTCACATTGTTTGTCACGACTCCACTCAAAACGCGTCTTTGTGTACAGAGTGTGAACATGACTTGGACGAATCGATGTTTCGAAGTGAAATGCCAAAATACATAGGTACTTCTTTAGATTTAACTTAAACCTTAATTAGGCGTGAACATGCTGGTAAAAGCTTCTACCATGCGGTAAGACATCAGTTGATATGAAATTTAGTAACCCCTTTATTAATAACTTGTTACAACACAAGCGTACAACTTAAAATTTAAAGTATTACAAATTATCAAGTACTTAGAGGCGAGCAATACTTAGCAGCGGCCTTTGCTCGCCTCGCCTAATGGCACTTCTTCGCTTAACCTGAGGAGGGGAAAACTTAAAACGTAAGCCATTCACTTGGTGAGTGACAGAATTTAAAAATACGTTTTGGAGAATACAATTGCATACAATAAACGCTTTCTTCCTTTTAGAAACGTCTTAACGCCTCACTATGCGTTATACAACACAATAGTTATATTAGCCTCTACTTATTCCTAACGTTTGCATATTGAACTTCTTCAACGCAAGGACTACTATGATAATTACCACTTCACCATCAGGATCCCTATGGACCCTCATTCTAATACCAGTTGCTCCGGCGATTGACTCGAACACGAACCACACTCAATGCGTTCAACCATCCTTCCACCAAATAAACCACTCAATGCATGGCAGCCTCTACTCTTATGTATATATAATAGCTAGCTTTTAATCAGGAATAAGACTAATGGTTTTGTATACATACGAGCATCACAACAATACAACTTCACACATAGACATGCTTCAAATTGGTCATTTTCTTTTATATATAAGATTACAGCATGACCATATCTAACAACATGACAATATAACATGAATTTGGAAGTAGAAATATTTTTCCAAAATTTTGCTTTTTCTTAAGGGTCACTCATTCAGCTAAGCCTTTCTTTTTCCTTATCGTCTAGTTCTTCTTCCCTTTTGTCGTCTAGTCCTACAATGAAGCTTCATCTTTTACTCCTATGATAAAACTTCATCTTATCTAAATACTTGAATAAATCCTTCTTCAAACCCATTTACACTCCCCTCAAATCGGGTTAGTCAGCATTCACTTCTCCTAATCTTGATAGCTCTTACTTAGGTATTACACGTGTTAGTTTAGTATCCTTCTTAATCCATACTTAGCTTAAACTTAACCAGTATTAGACTAATCATTTGGGTTTAGCACTTAACCGACTCCTCCTCGCCTAGCTCGTCACTTGATAATTGGTTAAGTGTTCATTGTCGTCTTCCCCTCTTGATCAGTTATCTTGTTGTACCACATGTCTTTCTTCACAATGAGTTTTCTGATTCCTTCATCTTCTGCCTTTTTCCTCGGGTTGTCTCAAAACACCCACTCAAGCTACATTATGCTAATTTTAAAATTAATTTACAAAAAACCCCTCTATTAGGACGAAAGGGATTTCACATTGTTGATAAGTGCTACCAAATCCATGGCTTTCCACCTAGATATAGAAACAAGCACAATAACCAAAAGGTTGATTTGAACAATGTTCCATCTATGTCTTCCTCATCAGCGGATTCTCTTGCCAACATGAATGTTGACACAGTGCCAAGGCCTTTTAGCCATCCTCTCCCGATAATACAAAAGAAGTTTAATTAGAGTAAGCATACTAAAGCTTAAAAAGCTTCTAACTAAGACATTTGCAAACAAAAGGAGGTAGACTCCTTTTATAAACATGGAGTCATCCTCCTTTCAACAAAATAACGCACTACACTTTTAATATTTTTTCAAGAAAACCCAACATTTAAAAAAAAACTTATTTTTAAAATTAAAATATATATATATAAAAAAAATCAGTTACCAAACATGTATAGTTTTTGCTTTTAACAAACAAAAATTTAAAAACAGAATTTAAAAACACAGATAAAAACAAATAATTAGACCTATATTACATGAGTTTAAAACACAAATTTATTATAGGGATTTAAAAGAAAGATAAAAGGTTAAAAGTAAAGCCACTTCTAAAATTAGTAAGCTTATAATGATTTGGTGTTTATATTTTTAAATTTTACAACCATTAAATTACTAAAATTGATTAAATTGCGTCAATTTAGTCTCGACATACTTTCTGAAAGGTTAAAAGAGGGAGCATGCTAGAAACTTCTTATAATACAACTCAAGAGACATGAAGTAGAGCAAAGTAATTAACTTTTTTTTTTTTTTTTACTCAAGAGAAAAGCATGAAGAAAAACATATACAAAAGGGAACGAGTTTATTATATTTAGCAGCAAGTGGGTATCCTCTTTCTTTATTGTGAATTTGGTTGGGAGTGGAGATGAGAAAAATTAAAGGTTGTATTTGTGGCCATGATTTCATACATTACAAAGGAACAAATAAAAACTGATGAAGAGGTAAAGAAGAAGATATGGTGAGCTAAGCAATGCTTGTGATTGAAGTAAATGGTTATATATTACATATGAATTAAAAAGGCTGTCAAAGCCTAAATGCATGAGACTCATAATGGATCCCACCCGTACACCATTTATATCAACTTTTCTTTTCTTCTGTCCCTCCAAAAATTAATTAATGAATTACCTTCGATTACGATGGGGATTAACAAAAACATCATTAAAAAAAATTATAAAATAAAATTACACAATTCGTCTCTTCACTCTCAAATTTATGATATTTTTTAGTAACAAAAACATATTTTGATACAATCTAAAATTTTGCTATACGAAAATAAAGGTTTGCTCTTAATTTTTTTTTTTTTAATTTCTATTTTACACCATTCACTGCATATCAATTTTATCTCATGTTCCCAAAGAGGCTTTTTGGCATCACTTCATACAAACACCTCTTTTACAACCTTGCATCCGTTTGTACATATACATTCTTTTTCATTATAACTACAAAATTTCCAAATAATAAATTCAAATCTTTCTATTTCTTTTGCCACCATCTCAAAATGTAATCGAAAAACTTTTGTAATCAAGATTTTGTTCTCCATCGTTTCGGAATTTCCTCAATCCTCCTTTGTATCTCAATTGCATTGGTTGTTTTTCAATGGGTTTGTATTGTCACCAAAAGTCTTCTCTATTGTTTTTTTAGGAAGGAGAAGAGAGAACGTTTAGTGAAAAAGATTTTGAAACAATAATAAAAATTTGGTATGGTGGATTTGTTTTGAGATTTCTAGTGTGTTTGAATGACATTTTTAAGTGTTTGATTTAAAAAATAAGTTATTTTGAAAAAAATTAAAGTTTGGAAATCAATCAAAGTAGTAGAAAATTTTGTAAGTGTATTTCAAACAATTTTTAGAAAATTGAATTTAAACAAAAATAAATAAATTGGTTGAAAAACATTTTACTTGGATTTGATATTTATGAGTAGAAATGGTTATAACAAATGTATTTTACTAAATATATGAGGTGTGAATCTCTAAAATATACAATAGGCAGTCTTTCAAATCTTTTCCTAATATTTAATTATTTATTTTTCCAAAATATTATTTTCTTCTTTTTGTTTTGTGGTTTAGCCTCACTGGGCACCACCATTGATTTCCTCTCTTCCACTGTCAAGTTTCATCGTCACAGCCCTATTAAGTAATTAATGTTAAGGAAGAAGATGAAATTTCAAATTTTAGGTAAGTATTATGTATAAATTTATTTTAACATTTTTTTCATTTAATTTTATATTCATTTTTTGTGAATTTTTTTAACCCTTCACACTTTTTTCCTTATACCCCTCCCTTTTGAAACTATTGGAAAAATTACCTTCCTTATGAAGACTCAAATTTCAAACAAATTTAACATCTCTTTTGCAAGTTAGGTAATCACAAATTTCTATAAGCTTTTTCGTCTTTCTATAGGAATTTGAAAAAGACCAGTGAGAAAAATTATGTTAACTTATCTTATTTTCAAATTTCTAAATGAGTCTTCTCCCAGTTGAACAATTATTTAATTTATGAAGTGGAATTTAGATTGAAAAAGGGAAAAACAAAAAGAAACGAATTGAGTTTTTTGAGAAAGAAATAAAAGTGAGTTTGATTGAAAACAATGGAGAGATCAATAAGGAGTGTTAATGATGATTCTTTTGGAATTAATTAAATGCTAAAAGTTGCCAACAATTACTCTACATTTTTTCTCGCAGTTAGATATTTGATTTGATTCTACTTTTATCTTATTATTTATGTTTACATGTGTTTGAATTTATTATTTTCTATTCTATTCAGCTATGATGGAAGAACTACCCATGACAACAATAGTGAACAATATAATCAAATTTGATAGATTCAAAAGAGTTTGCTATGTTTTAGAAGGAAAACAAATTCTTTTTAATCACACAAAGCTAGCAAAACTATTGATTATCAAAATTTATGTTCTAAGTGTTTCAAATAACCTAAGAAAACACCAACTCATTTTATATTGTTGTGAATTAACCTAAAATAACATACATAGCAATTTTTTTCTTTCAAAATTTTATTGATTTAGCTTAAAAATTCATTACACTTTTAAAATTTTAGAAACCAAATTGATACAAACCATGAAGTTTAGGGATCTATAAATTTTCAAATTTAGTTTTAAAAAAATCTCTCAATTGATAAATAAACTGTGTGATTGAGTAATGATGAAATGCATACAGATGCATAGAAATATTGTTTTCTGCTTTTTTTAGAAAAATGGAGAAGATGATCAATACTTTGGTTACATTTCATTTGTATATCTCACACTAAACTCACACATAAAAGAAAATATAAATAAAATGTGTATTGGTTGCATGAAAAACTATTAATACATCTAAATATTTGCACCTAACTTTTGTACAATAAAAAACAATGAAAATAATAAAAAAGATAATGATAGGTTTTGTTATTGTAGGTAAAAGAAGTAGCCAGTTGATTTTCAAAAATTACAAAATGAAAAGGGGAGATTTTGGAAAAAGTGGAGTGGATATTTTAAAGGCAATAATAATATGAAGATTGATTTAATTAACAAAAAAGAAAGCATTGGTGTGTTGAAGCTACTGTGTATATAGGATATTGTAAAGTAGATTAGGTATATAGTCCAATGTTGTAAAAAAAATGTTTTAAAGTGAGGAATGTATAGTTGAGAGATAGATATGTTTGGTGTGGTGGCCTAACGTTGACATGGCTAGTGGAAATGTTTGTGTAGAATGATGCGAAATCACAATTTTCTGATTTAGGTGGTTACTTTTTTGTGTTTTAAAATAATAAAATTGAAATCTATGAATTATAATATTTGTAATTCTTAACAATTCCAATCTTATCTTATTCAATAATTCTCTCGGTTTGACACATCAATAATTGGACAACCTTTCATACATATCTCTATGTAATTCAACAACAATTAAACCTAAGTGTCTTCTAGAAGTTGTTTAAAGTGAACAATATTGTGTATTACTTTTTAAATTTTGATTTTACCTAATAATTAAGAGCTATCAACTATTAGAATTAGAGAATGTTGGCCTCATTGTCTACTAGGTGGCATTATTCTCATCTTAGTCAACTACCATGCCATTTTCCATGAATTCTAATTAAATATATATAGTTTTTTAGTGCATGCATTTGCCTCAAATTATATGGTTTTTTTTTTTAAACTAAAAACCCATCAGTGAGAGTTTTGTAATTTTTCTACTTAACCGTAGTACTGTAATTTTCCTATTGTATTTGTTTGGAGAACAATTAAACAAGAAAATCAAAGGGTTAAAATGGTATCATTCAAAGGATTTTGGAATTTATGTCCTAAAACTCGTAATTTGTAGTTTAAAATTATATTCTATTCAATAAAGTGGTTATTGAGGACTTATTAGTAAAAATTGAATACTATAATCTTTAATTTTTTAAATAATGTTATTTTAAAAAATAATGTTAAAAATAGGGTAGGAGAAAACTATTATAGTGAAGTCGTGGGCAAGGTCCACAACTAGGTTAAAAGGTTTATGGTTTATGGTTTGCTTAATGCAAATGAATTCTTAAAAGGTTCGAAACATTGTTTTCAAGGCTTATGATTTTATTTGTGCTTTATCTAATCCAAGTTATCTCAAATAGCCTTACTTTAAGACCAATAGTTAAGACCCGTAGTTAAGGTAAGAAGTAAAATTTGATCAAGTGTTCTGAAAAAGGCATTTTGGTTAGTTTCCGAGAAAAGTTATGCAACAAGATTTTTGAAAGTTGTGTTTTTATGCAATTAATGTGTTTCGTGAGATAAAGGACTACGCGAGAAGAAGTAAGGAAACTTTCCAGAAATTTCCTAAGTATGCTTAATGGGCCACATGTAGAATTTAAGTTAAGCAAGATTAAGTTAAACTTTAAACTTACGCGTGTACCACTAAGAATAGGAGTTGACAAGCTGATAAGAGAGTAAAGGTGACTAAGCTTGTTTATGAAGTAGTATAAATAGAGGATGAGATCAGAATGTTAAGGATGATTATTTTGAGAATTTGAAGAGAAAAGTTTAAGTGTTGAGGTGCTGTCAATTTGTCTCCGCTAGAAAAAGAAAAGGAGAAGCCTTTGAAGTTTATTTCTCAGATGTTGTGAGTGTTTTCCTTAAAATGTTTATGTTAAAAAATTTATTTATAAGTTCATATTGATATGAGTTAATGATTTCAATTCGATTGATTTATATGAAAACTTATATGGTGTTTCAAAGTATGTTTATTGAGATTTTGAATGTTTATGAATGAATATTCAAACTATTAGTTATCTTCCTACTAATGAGCTAATTATTATGTGCATATACGGATAAAGGCAGTCATGTAGAAAAGGACTACATGGTGGAGTGTGGGCAACAAGAACGAATCGATATATTTTGGGATGTAGATGATGAAAAGGACATCTCAATAGTCTAAACGCAAGATGATGAGTGTTTGCGTAGAGAATGATTTGAGATTCTTGGCAAAAGGAATGCTTTTGACTAATGTGTGTTTATGTATTCAATATATTATGTGGATGAAGCATTTATGCGAAATGACAAGTTTATTTGTGAAAAATGTTTTATGTAACATTTGGCGAAATAAGGTTTACAAAAGGTATTTCGTGAAAAAGATTTCTTCAAACCTCACTGAGTCTTATAGACTTATGTTTTAAAGTTTACCTTCCAAATTCCAGGCATTAAGGCTAAGTAGGGAAAAAGCAAAAAAGCTTGCGAGGCGAGAAGAGGATGCCAAGACGTTTTACCTATTTAAGTTTAAGAGTTGTGTATTTGTATTGTTGTAAAGTTATTGTAAAATGCTTAGCAAAAAGTTTAATAAAGTTTTAGTTTGGTTTACTTCTCTATGTTAAGTGTTTTTATCGTCTGAAAGTACTTGTAAAGGTATAAATTAAGTTAAAGGAAAGTCATTGGGCAACTAAGCAAAACTTAAGGACCTCAAGAATGAGTGTTTTGGCAAAGGAAAGTCATTGGACAATTAAGCAAAGCTTAAGGTCCTCAAGACTGAGTGTTTTGGCATTTAAACGCGTCAGAACACTCAAGCACGTCGCGTCTCGCATTGGGGGTAAGGTCTTGTGTGGGCCGAGGTGTGACACTTACGAGGTAATTTATGGGGCGTCAAGGAATTTGAAGTAAGGACACTTATCTCTAGGATCAAAGTTAAGGACACCTACCTCTCATCCTTCTTCTACCAAGTATTCATTGCACAAATCTTTGTTTTAAGATCACTTATCTACTTCTTATCAAAGTTTGTAATTACAATGTTTTGCTGCTTATGAACTCCAATTCTTTCATCAGACTATTAAACATGCACATTGGCGCAAGCTATAAATTCTGAATTACAGACCATGTGTGAAACCCCAATTTTTTTTAAGACCATTGGAACTTGTTAAGAATTGGCGAAGGTAAAAGAAAATATGATCAAGGAAAGAAAGTTGAAAAAATTGGTTAAGTGTCAAAGAAGAAAATGTTGGGCGTTTAGAGGTTAGGATGGTGGTCAAAATTGCATAAATAACCTCTAAATGACATACATTGGACGGCCAAAAGTGTAACGCCCAAAAAATATATATATATATATAATAATAATAATAAGATTTTATTATTTATTACTAAATATTTTTATTTATTATTATTATTATTATTATTAAAAAATAAAACAAAACAAAAATTTCCCTCTTCTCCTGCGCGTGAATTTTCCATAGGGGACTGTCTTTAAACTGCTTCCGCTGACGGTTTGAAAATATTTTGATTTAACTAAGTCTACAAATAGTTAAATTTTTTTGTAAACAGCCTTCGAAATTTTGTATTTTGGAAATAGGGCCCGATTAAATTTTTCTTCGTTTTCTTACGGTTTCAACTGGATCTTCCTATGTCTTTTGTCAACAAACGGTTTTGTGTCAAATTGACGACTTAGACGGTCAGTCCGAAAAGTCTGGGTCGTCACAGTTGGTATCAGAGCCTAAGTTTTAGGTTCTGTAGATTGACTTATGATTTAAGTCCATGTTTTTATGTCCCTATGGCTAGCACGATCCTTCGTCACTCTTCAGGTACGCTTTCATGATTTATATGTATGATTTTATGAACATGACCTTGCCTAAGTTAAACTAGACTGACTAAGAACCTTTGATGTTTAAGACTAAAAGGAAAATTTTTGGTGGATGTTAGGAAACCATGCCGCCAAGGAGAGGTGCACGTAGGGGTGGTTTTAAAGGTCGAGGTAGAGGAGCAGGGCGTAGTCAGCCTGCTGTAGGCCAAACTGACCCGCGTGTCCCTGTTGCACCTGTTACTCAAACGGATTTGGCAGCCTTGTCTGCTCACCTGGAGCAGAGAATCACAGAGCTTATTACGGCTGCTATGGATCAGAACCAGTCTGCGCCAGTGAGTTCCCCAGTACCAGCAGCTCCACCTGCGTCTGTAGACCCCCCTGTGCAGGGATCGGTCGTACAGCCGCCACAGATGTTACCAAATCAGCTGTCTGCAGAGGCGAAACACTTGAGGGACTTTAGGAAATACGACCCTCAGACTTTTGATGGATCACTGGAAGATCCTACCAAAGCGGAGTTGTGGTTGTCTTCTGTGGAGACCATTTATAGTTATATGAGATGTCCAGAAGAGCACAAGGTTCAGTGTGCTGTCTTTCTCCTTAGGGATAGAGGTATTATCTGGTGGAGGTCCACACTGCGTATGTTGGGTGGAAAGTTGGACCAGATCACGTGGGACCAGTTTAGAGATTGCTTCTATACCAAGTTTTTCTCGGCTAACCTTAGAGATGCTAAAATCCAGGAATTCTTGGAATTGAAGCAAGGACACATGATAGTTGAGGAGTACGATCAGGAGTTCGACATGCATTCGCGCTTCGCCTCTGAGCTTGTTGGTAATGAGCAAGCCAGAGCTGAGAGGTTTGTTAGAGGATTGAGAGATGAGATCAGAGGCTTTGTGCGAGCACAAAATCCCTCCACTCAGGCTGAAGCACTGCGTCTGGCAGTGGATGTGAGTATTGGAAAGGACGAGGTTCAGCCAAAGAGTGTTGACAAGAGAACCTCATCTAGTCAGAAGAGAAAGGCAGAGCAGAAGTTCGTCGAAGTTTCTCAGAGGAACATGAGGTCAGGTGGTAATTTCCGCCGTTTCCAGCAGAGTCCCTTTGGGGCAGGTGAAACTGCCAGAGAGAAACCGTCGTGCAACACTTGTGGGAAGCGCCACCTGGGTCGCTGTTTATTTGGGACAAGGATTTGCTTCAAGTGTAGGTAAGAGGGGCATACGGCTGATCGTTGTCCTTTGAAGCCTACTGAGTTTGGGCAGAGCAGTCAGGGAGCGAGAGCGCCACAACAGGGCAGAGTTTTTGCTACTAACAGATCTGAGGCTGAAAGGGCTGGCACAGTTGTTACAGGTACGCTACCAGTGTTGGGGCATTTTGCCTTAACTTTGTTGGACTCTGGTTCCTCTCACTCTTTTATATCGTCGATATTTGTAACTCATGCATGCTTAGAAGTGGAACCCCTAGATTATGTTTTATCAGTGTCTACACCATCTGGGGAAATTATGTTGTCGAAGGAAAAGATTAAAGCATGCCAAATTGAGTTAGCTGGTCGTGTGTTGGATGTAACCTTGTTAGTATTGGATATGCATGATTTCGACGTAATTTTAGGCATGGATTGGTTGGCTGCCAATCATGCCAGTATTGATTGTTCTCGTAAAGAGGTAGTGTTTAGACCTCCTACCGAGCCTATTTTTAAGTTTAAAGGGGTAGGGACTGTAGTCATACCTAAAGTAATTTCGGCTATGAAGGCCAGTAAGTTACTCAACCAGGGTACCTGGAGTATCTTGGCCAGTGTGGTGGATACTAGGGAAGTTGAGATTTCTTTGACCTCAGAACCTGTGGTAAGAGAAGATCCTGATGTATTTCCAGAAGAGCTTCCAGGACTTCCGCCTCACAGAGAGATTGACTTTGCTATTGAGTTGGAGCCGGGTACCGCTCCTATCTCTAGAGCCCCTTACAGGATGGCTCCGGCTGAACTGAAAGAATTGAAGGTACAGTTACAGGAATTGCTTGACAATGGTTTTATTCGACCTAGCGTATCGCCTTGGGGTGCACCCGTACTGTTTGTGAAGAAGAAGGATGGATCAATGCGTCTTTGTATAGATTACAGAGAACTTAATAAGGTGACAGTCAAGAATAGGTATCCATTGCCTAGAATCGACGATTTGTTTGATCAGTTGCAAGGAGCCACTGTATTCTCTAAGATTGATTTACGCTTGGGTTACCATCAGTTGAGGATTAAAGAAGGTGATATTCCTAAGACTGCTTTTCGTTCGAGGTATGGACATTATGAATTCATTGTAATGTCTTTTGGATTGACAAATGCACCTGCTGTATTTATGGACCTGATGAACAGAGTGTTTAAGGACTTCTTAGACACTTTTGTAATAGTCTTCATTGATGACATTTTAGTTTATTCCAAGACCGAGGCTGAACATGAGGAACATTTGCATAGAGTTTTTTAGACTCTTCGAGCGAATAAACTTTATGCTAAGTTCTCAAAGTGTGAATTCTGGTTGAAGCAGGTGGCTTTCCTTGGTCATGTGGTTTCTAGTGAGGGAGTTTCTGTGGATCCTGCTAAGATTGAGGTTGTTACCAGTTGGTCTCGACCCTCTACTGTCAGGGAGATTCGTAGTTTTCTGGGCTTAGCAGGTTATTACCGGAGGTTCGTGGCAGATTTTTCTCGTATAGCTACTCCCTTGACCCAGTTGACCAGGAAGGGGACTCCTTTTGTTTGGAGCCCAGTTTGTGAGGATAGTTTTCAGAACCTTAAGCAGAGGTTAGTTACTGCACCGGTCCTCACAGTACCAGATGGATCTGGGAATTTTGTGATTTACAGTGATGCTTCTAAGAAAGGGTTGAGATGTGTTTTGATGCAGCAAGGTAAGGTGGTTGCATATGCCTCTCGTCAGTTGAAAAGCCATGAGCAGAACTACCCTACACATGATTTAGAGTTGGCAGCAGTAGTGTTTGCACTGAAAATCTGGAGACATTATTTGTACGGTGAAAAGATACAAATCTTTACTGACCATAAGAGCCTAAAATACTTATTCACCCAGAAGGAGTTAAATATGAGACAGCGAAGGTGGCTCGAGTTAGTAAAAGATTACGACTGTGAGATATTATATAATCCAGGTAAAGCGAATGTAGTAGCTGATGCTCTTAGTAGGAAAGTATCACATTCAGCAGCGCTTATTACTAGTCAGCTACCGATACATCGAGACCTTGAGAGAGCTGAGATTGCAGTATCTGTAGGGGCAATTGCCTCACAGTTAGCTCAGTTAACAGTGCAACCAACTCTGAGGCAGAAGATTATTGATGCTCAGAGTAGTGATCCTTATTTGGAAGAGAGGCGTCGCCTCGTAGGGATAGGACAGACTAATGAGTTCTCCATATCCTCTGATGGTGGACTGTTGTTTGAGAGACGTCTGTGTGTGCCAGCAGACACTGCAGTCAAGACCGATTTACTGGATGAGGCCCATAGTTCTCTATTTTCCATGCATCCTGGTAGTACGAAAATGTATCAGGATTTGAAACGAGTGTATTGGTGGCGTAATATGAAGAGGGAAGTGGCCGAGTTTGTTAGTAAGTGTTTAGTGTGCCAACAGGTTAAGGCACCTAGACAGAAACCAGCAGGTTTGTTGCAGCCTTTGAGTGTGCCAGAGTGGAAGTGGGAGAACGTGTCGATGGACTTTATTACAGGACTGCCTAGAACCCTGAAGGGTTACCCAGTGATTTGGGTTGTTGTAGACAGACTTACGAAGTCAACACATTTTGTTCCAGGTAAATCCACTTATACTGCTAGTAAGTGGGCACAGTTATATTTAACTGAGATTGTAAGACTGCATGGAGTGCCTGTGTCTATTGTTTCTGACAGAGATGCACGATTTACTTCCAAGTTTTGGAAGGGACTTCAGACTGCCATGGGCACGAGGTTAGATTTTAGTACGGCTTTTCATCCACAGACTGATGGTCAAACTGAACGTTTGAACCAAGTTTTAGAGGATATGCTACGAGCTTGTGTTTTAGAGTTTCCAGGTAGTTGGGACTCTCACTTGCATTTGATGGAGTTTGCTTATAATAACAGTTTTCAGGCTACCATCGGCATGGCACCGTTTGAAGCTTTGTATGGTAAATGTTGTAGGACCCCTGTTTGTTGGAATGAGGTTGGTGAACAGCGATTGATGGGTCCTGAGTTGGTTCAGTCTACGAATGAGGCTATCCAGAAGATTAGAGCACGTATGCGAACAGCGCAGAGTAGACAAAAAAGCTATGTTGATGTGAGACGGAAAGACCTTGAGTTTGATGTGGGAGATAAGGTGTTCTTGAAGGTAGCACCTATGAAGGGTGTTATGCATTTTGAAAAGAAGGGAAAGTTGAGTCCTTGTTTCGTTGGACCGTTTAAGATTTTAGAGAGAATTGGTGTTGTGGCGTATCGTTTGGCATTGCCACCATCTCTCTCCGCAGTTCATAATGTTTTTCATGTTTCGATGTTGAGGAAGTACGTGGCAGATCCATCTCATGTAGTGGACTATGAACCACTAGAGATTGACGAGAATTTGAGCTATGTTGAGCAATCTGTTGAGATTCTGGCTAGTGATGTGAAGATGCTTCGTAACAGAGGAATTTCTTTAGTGAAGGTGTTGTGGCGCAATCACCGAGTTGAAGAGGCAACCTGGGAGCGAGAAGATGATATGAGGGCTCGTTACCCAGAGTTATTCAGGGATTAGAACTTTCGAGGACGAAAGTTTATTAAAGAGTGAAGAATGTAACGCCCAAAATAAAAAAAAAACAAAAAAAATATATATATATATACAATAATAATAAGATTTTATTATTTATTATTAAATATTATTATTTATTATTATTAAAAAATAAAACAAAAAAAAAATTTCCCTCTTCTCCTTCGAGTGAAAACAGCCCCCCCCTCCATTTTTGCTTCTTCTTCTTCCTTCTCCAGACCTAGCCGCCGCCAACCACCTCCATCCCTTTGGCCGCGCCGCTCAGTCTACAGAAGACGGACGCAACCCCAACCGTCGCGATCTTGTTCGCGAATTTGAATCCGACGCGCCCCTCCCCTTTTCTGATGAAGCCCGAGCCGCGTCGCCACATCTCCGCCGTCCGTTCCAGCCGCACGCCGACGCCCAGTTTTCCATCGTGCTGAGGACGGAACCGAACAGCGTCGTAGATCTAGGCTCGCCATCTTTCAGGTTCGCGAAGTCTCACCGCGCGCCGTCCATCCCAGCTCGCGAAATCGAGTCGCGTCGTCAACACCGTCCAGCCTCACCACCGCTGCGTCCGCCAGCCGAACCCAGTCGCGAGCCGTTCGTCCTCTTCGGCGTTCGATTTTCAGTCTCGAAGTGCAGCCGACGACTTCTTCTGTTCGCGTCCCCTTCCCTTCCGTCCGACGAACTCAGCCCAGCTGCACACTCGATCGGCTGCGTCTGACTCCATACGTGAAGCCCAGCCGTCGCCGCTGCCCTCCTTGCTGGAAGCCGATCCATTTGGCTACGATCGGAGCTTCGCCGCTGCACCTGCTGTCGACATCAGTCGACCGATCGCCACTACCGCTGTTCGCTGTGAGTTTCGGTAAGGAAAAATTTGTGGGTTTTGTAGTGTTGTCCTAACTAGCATAAGTTTTAAGGTTGATTGTTTGTTCGGGTGTTGTTTGATTAAGGTGGTGCTCAAATTTCTAAGTTTCGGAGTGGGCCTCATTGGAAGTGTTGCTTCATTCAAATTGGGTAAGTTGTGAATTTCGCAATTGGATTGATTTTTAAGTGAATGATGTTGTTGGGGAAAATGTTGAGTACTTATCTTAATGTTTAGGTTGTTCGCGGTTTACAATTTGATCAAGAAAAATTTAGTAATCCATAAGGTAAGGGACTTTCTACTGGACTCAATAATAAGAATTAAGATGTATTGACTATATGGGCTGAATGTTATATCTGGACTGAGTAGGGATGACGTTTATGATGTTTGTTTGGGTGTGGACTGAAAGTTTAACATATATTGTGCTTGACTGAATGAAACTTATATATGTATGTATGGATTGACGTGGACTTGTTATCTAGCGTATGTTGTGACTGCTGGGTTATTTATGTTGATGACTGATGTAGTGATATGTTTGACTGTCCTTGGGTGAAATTTGGATAATATGGTCGTTCGAGGTTAAATGGAGAGCTTATGTGATAAGGAAATTTGACTGTATTGAGCATGACTGTTAAGATGTTTAGAAGGGACTGAGAGGATAAATTATTAGTTTCCTAGTGGATAGTTACCCTGCGGGTGTCCTTCGGGAGCACTAGACTGATATGTGCATCCTTCGGGAGCACTAGACTGATATGTGCATCCTTCGGGAGCACTAGACTGATATGTGCATCCTACGGGATCACAAGACTGTGACTGTGCAGGGTACACCATAGGATGCTAATAATTTATTTTTCCCCGAAAGGGACCAGTAGTGGGTTCCTTACTGAGTATATTAATACTCACCCTTTTTATCTTTAACTTTTCAGGCAAAGGTAACATGAGGGGCAGACCGACGAGGGACAAGGACTCGTGAATTTGCCATAGGGGACTGTCTTTAAACTGCTTTCGCTGACGGTTTGAAAATATTTTGATTTAACTAAGTCTACAAATAGTTAAATTTTTTTGTAAACAGCCTTCAAAATTTTGTATTTTGGAAATAGGGCCCGATTAAATTTTTCTTCGTTTTCTTACGGTTTCAACTGGATCTTCCTATGTCTTTTGTCAACAAACGGTTTTGTGTCAAATTGACGACTTAGACGGTCAGTCCGAAAAGTCTGGGTCGTCACAAAAAGATGGTGGGGAACCTCCAAAGATAGGTGTTTAGGACTTATGCTAGGCGACCAAAGCATAGAAAATAACCTCCAAGGAAATGTTTAGGAGTTTAAAATGGCTTGGCAACCTTGGAACTTGCTAAGCGAGAAGAAGGACTTAGAGGAGTGATGTGCTTGGTGAGAAGACCTAAGAGATTAGCAAGCATATGTTGGATGGCCAAGGCTATGCGTGGGAAAAGCTTGGTTGTGAGAAGGCTTGTAGTTATAGAGTTTATTTTGATGTCATGTGTTAGGCGAGAAAGGCTATAGAGGATAATTGGGATTTTGACAAGGCTAGGTGTTTTAAACAAGCTATGTGGCAAGCTAATGACAATCGATTAAAAAGTAATTCAGGTATCTTAAGCTAATCACATGCATTTTTGCAGCCAAGATGGAGGTGGATTAGAAGCATGAGGTGTAATAAGGAGATTAAGAGGTGGATTAAGCAAGTAGGAGGTGTCATTCCATTCTCATGCAAGGATCCACTATAAATAGGTAACTTCACTCAAGGAATTCTTAACATCCACTAGTGCCATTTCTCTCAAATTAGTCCCAAAAGTTCAGAAATTGTATCTAGTTCATAGAGAAGGGTTGCACAATTTGGAGGTGAGAAGATAGGCATTTAGATTAAGAGAAGGTGAGAAAATCAGTTTTAGAAGTAATATGAGCAAGGTGCACTTCTAGAAGGCCACAAAGTACATCTTTCGGAATTTGGTTTTTCAATTTTGAGGTAAGAAAAATAAGAAATTCTAGAGAAACTTTGTATAAGAAAGTTGTCAAAAGAGTTAAGGATTTTAAATTATTCTTTTTCAAAGTCGGGTCATATTTTCTGGACGAAAATGAAGTTTTGGGCAGTGACCGAGTGTCATGCATGTCTAGGCGAGATGGGCGTAATTTTATTTCATAGAGGTTATTTTGGGCTTACTAGAGACACACGACAAGACCATGATACAACCGAGCGACAAGGGATACGCTCAGGTTGCGCGCATGACCTTGAGAGAAGAATGCCTGCAGGGCTGTGCGTAACAATGTGTGCAAGGCACGTGATGGACATGTTGGGTATACGCTCAGGATGCCCATGGCACCTCAATGTGAGGTTAGCAAGCGGCAAGACCCCAGACCATACCATGAATGCTAGAAGGCCATTGGTCATTTTGATATTTTTGAAATTGTAAGAAATTTTTTTGATATTTTCTTGACCAAAGAATTAATTAGGAATTAAATGTGGAATTTTTAGGACAAGGAGACTATGAAAGAAACATCCGACTAAAGACCAACCCAAGTATTGAGAGCGACAAAATGGTTTCTAAATGTCGATTCTAAATATGTTTTACAAGCTATTATTTAAGTATTCTTTGAAATAATTATTGAGTTGTATTGAGCATTATCTCGGTTACAAGCATATTTATGAAAAGTATTAGAGTGTGATTATTTATAAATGCTTCCAAAGCATGTGTTTAGAAATGTTTTAATAAAGCATGTATTTATTGATAAGTTTATTGATGAGATTTGCAAGCAATGATTTATGAGTAAACTTAAAGTTTTGAAATATAATTGTTTACTGTTTTAGAAAGATGTTTGAAAAGCATGAGTTTGATGAGAATGGTTTTAAGTAAGAAAACCATGATATTCTATATACTAAGTTCTCGAAGGTCAATGTGCACACTCTGGAGTGTGGAGCTTTTCGGACCACTTAGCTAGCTACTACCGAGATTTGGTAGGATAGTAAGACCAACAGAGCTCTGCTATCTTGATCGAGATTATTAAATCAAGCATGATAGATTGAGGTAGTTACTATCGTGACTGAGTTTCCTAGGTATAGATTATATAGAGATAAAGTGTATTTGAAAGACAGAGTTTAGTAGAAGAAGTTTTTAAGATTTTATACCTTATGATCTGCTTTATTGAATGATTTATGGAAAAGACTAAAGTTTCTTTATTTAAAAATATGTTTTACAAATTTGTCACTCAGTGGACTATTTATTTAGTTCACCTTTTTCAAATGTTTTTTCTCTTTCCAAGTACAAATTGTGACTCTCCATGTGTTAAACTTACTGCTGCTAGGCCAATTTAGTTTTCAATCATGAAAGGAATGATTTATTAAAAGTATCATTATGTTTAATGAAAAGTTATGCTTTCATGTCTTATACACTTTACTTATTATTTATAAAAGCTATTTCCATATAGGTTACACTACGATTTTTAAGTTATTTATAAGTTTAAAGACTTTCGCTGATAGATGTTTTATGTTTTAAAGCAAAGGCAGCTGAAATTGTTTCAGAGGTGAATAGTTTCAATTGTCATCACCTTTCAGATCTATAGTAGGTGATCTGGGAGGGAGTGTGACACCATGGATTCTAATGATACTTGGTATGTGATTCCTCTTCCATAAGGACAACACTCTATTGGGTATAAATGGATCTAAAAAGTGAAACATAACTCTGATGGTTTGATAAAGCGTTACAAAGCTTGTCTCATCGCCAAAGGCTACACTCAACAGGAAGGCTTTGATTACATTGAGACTTTTCACCAGTTGCTAAAATGATATTAGTAAAAATTTACTTATTATAACATGAAGAAAAGGCTACGATATGAGTCTTTGTATATATCTCTATTTCAAAAAATACAAGGGATGAAATATATATAAGTCATAGTGGGCCTTGACAAAAATAAATAAAAATAAATAAAAATAAACAAGACTATAAAGATTACAAAAATACCCTTGGTAAGATTATTTTCAACACTCTCCCTCAAGTTGGAGCGTAGATGTCAATCAAACTCAAATTGCTAATAGATGAATAAAAATTCTGACTGAGCAACCCTTAGTAAGAACATCAGCAATTTGTTGATTTGATGGAGTATATGAAATATAGATACTACCATTGTCAAGTTTTTCCTTAATGAAGTGTTTGTCAATCTCAACATGTTTAGTTCTGTCATCTTGAAGATTTAAATGACGAATTTTTCCCATCAAGGTTGAATTGTTTTCAACCTCAACTTTGGGTAAGTTAATTGAGAATTTTTGGATGAAAGTCAATTGTTAATTTTATTAATTAAGATACTCAAATTTCTTTTTACGATTAGGATCGATTTAATTGGAGAATTTTTACTATCAGCTAGAGAGTATTTTGTTTGGCTAATCTCTCAGGTAAGAGATTCTATTACTTGACCTTCTAATTAAATTTAAAGAGCTGTATTTAGTTGTGATTATGCATTGATGGTAGTTGAAAATGCATAATGAGATGTTGTGGTTGATGACTGATATAATGTTGCTGATGATGACTAAAATTATGTTGATGATGCTGACTGATATGTTTATGATGTTATGATGCATGATATATTAATTACAAGATTAAGGATGTTATGATTGATATTCATGCCATGTTTATGATGTTTATGATATGCTACATGTTTTGGACTGTGGTGTGTATGTTAACTTTGTCTGTTGAGCGTTTACTCCGTCTGTATTATGATCCTATCTATGGGGTCACTAGCACAACTAGGGGTGTTCCTTTAGGATCGCCCGTACAATTTAGGGGTGTACCTACGGATCACATGCATGGTTAAGGGACAGTTTTACTGTGTATATGGGGTCACTCGTGCAACTAGAGGTGTTCCTTTGGGATCGCTTGCACGATTAAGGGTGTACCTAACATATCACAGCCATGTTTAGGAGTGTGTACCTACGATCACTCGCATGACTAGGGGTGTTCCTACGGATCACTCACACGATTAGAGGTGGTTATACGGTCTCACTTAGTGTGTATCTATGATCACTCGCATGACTAGGGGTGTTCCTTCGAGATCACTTGCACGATTAGGGGTGTTTGTATGATCTTACTCATTTAGGTGTGCTCCATTGGATACACGATACTATTATTATGTTTCTAACACGAAGTTAACAGATCACCTAGCGGGACCAGTAGTGGGTCCCTTATTGGGTATATTTTATATACTCACTCTTTTCTATGTTTAATATTTCACACAAAGATAGAGGATTTGGAAAGTTGGCGAGCGATAAAAAACGTCCGTGACATGTCATATGGGGACTATGTTGGGATTTATGTCCTAGATTATAAATATAATTCATTGATCGTTGTTAATAAAGTGTTATTATTATAATAATTGTTATTGACTATATTATTAGTTTTGTCTTAATAACCCAAATCCAATAAACTAACATCTTAAGCTGTTTAATGAGTCTTGAATAGTATGTAAAGACATACATGGATCAATGTTTGAGATCAGCTTAAAAGGGTCTATAGTATAAGGATAAGGCTAGGTACCTTATCCTGGTAACACTACGGATATGGCTCACTTTGTATTTGATACAAACGCAATGATCCAATGCATTTGTGTAGTTGACATGTGAGTGAGAGTATCTTATTCAATGAGTTTGCATAAGACCGAACCGCAAAATAGTAACCACTAGATGTAACTCCATTAACTAGTTAGGTTTCTATTTCATTAGGATGACCTAGGTAACTCAGTCTTAATCCTGAGTGTATTATGAACTCTTGTTCGTGAGAGATTGTCCTTTGATTTATACGATTGAGAGTGGCCAAATCGCCGACTCAATAAACTAATCATTTTGGAGACAAGACCAAGTGGGGAGTTGGGAACATAATTACACAAAATGAAATTCACTTCTTTCCTACTTTACGGTAAGTAGATGAGTATTCCCTTAAATGGTGTCTCCAGGACTTGAACAAAAGGCTTTACTATCTCTATGGCATGGGAGGTTTTTGTTTATTGGTAGAACCATAAATAGGTTGTTCATTAGAAGAGCACAGATACTTAAGGATTAGAGGTAACCTAGGGGTACAATGGTAATTTGACCTAGCTGGTGTTACGAACACTCATGAAGGACTAACTTATTGTTATTGGTCTATATCCGTAGACACATAAATATATATACAGTAAGAAGAGTTCAGTTGTGAGTTTTTAGTGGAGTGTACACACAGTTAACGAATATTAATTAATGTGGTTAATGAGTTTAACCAATTAATCTCATATTCTTGTAGCTTCTGATCTGTAGGTCAATTAGATCCTATTCCTAGCTCGTAAAGAGTAATGAAACTTATTTATATTGGTTGTAATTTGAAATGTTCAAAATTAATTTGGAAATTAGTTTATCAAACTTTATTATATAAATTTAATTTTAGATATTATTCAAAATTAATTTCTGAGAGATAAAATATTTGAATGAATTCAAATATTAATTTGATGTGAATTGGATTCATATTAAAATTGTTGGTTAGGAGAGAAACTTATATTTGAATATGATTCAAATTTAATTTAAGTTCAATATAAGATATTTTTAATTTAGCTATTAATTAATTAGAGAATTAATTAATAGTTTTGTTTTTATTTTATTTAATTAAATTTGATTTAATTAAATTAATATAAAACTATAAGATATTGGAGAGATATTCATTAAATAAGATTTAAATGAATGTTAATTAAATATGATTAATTAATTATTAACTAATTGATTAATAGTTAATTAATTAGTAGATTTGAAATTTTTATTAATTTAATATTTTTTAAATTAATAGAAACCCATGATTCTCTCCTACTCCCTTTCCTATTCTTACAAGAAGAAAAGAGAGTTATAAATATCTAGAAGAAAATAGTTTTCTTTAACACATTAATAAAAAAAAAAGTCATTGTTTTTGCTCTTTGCAAAAAAGAAAATAGTTTTTCTCTAAACTTTTTTCCGTTCCAATTGGTTCCTACAAACCAATCTCATCCCAGATGATAGGAATGTCTCCAACGGGCGATGTCTCAATTTGGAGATTCACTTTGTAGATTCAAAGACATAAACAAGTAAGTTTTTCTTTCTCTAATCTATAATTAAAATGTATGCTTAACCTTTAAGTCTCAATAAGAAAATTAGTTTTTTTTTTTTTTTTTTTTGACAATGTAGTGGTATTTTGAAATTCTCAAATTAAATTGAGGAATGCTTCTGTAATATCTTTTGCTACCATAAGGCTTTTATCGTTTCAGACTCAGTTTTTCTTTTGCGTCTATGTATAAGTTTTTTTTTCTTTTTTTCAGTATTTTGATTTTAGAAATCTTATTTAAAGTTTTGTCTCATTTGTTTATCTTTATCTCTTTAATAAGTAAAAAATTTGTTAGTACCCCCGGATCATGTTTTCAAATTATTTTTATTAGTTTTGTCAATTTTATGTCTTCGAACATTTATTGATATTAATTTTATATAAAAATTCTAGCTTTCCTATTTTCAAGAAAGTGCCTTTTGATATTTATCATTTGAGTAACGACCTTAACTCGGTTTAAAAGTTCGGATCGTTACAAGTAGCTTGAGAAGTACTTGTTTAATCATGCCCATATCTGCTTCAATTGCCTTAACCTTTCTTCTATCTATTTCTGCGTCATTTTGTTTCACCTACTCAAATTTTCAAATGGTTTCGGTACCACTTGCAAGAACCAAACTCACTTGGACAATAAGATAATAGAACAAGACACAAAACATGGGAAGATATATTGATTAAAATGAAAGGGTTGTTCTCTTCAATAGTAAACTATTGTTCATACACAATAATCAAGATGATTAACCCTAAAAGCAAAGCACATATTGTAACACTTTGAGTTTCGGGTGGAACATGAATAAACCGATATAACATTTGAATGAGTGGGATCCTAAGGACATGAAAGTAGGGTTAAGAAATGTGTAAGAGAATTGAATGTTTCTACTTATACCAACAAGGTGCACACTTTCCTTTTTGATGGCTCAATCATAGGAACTCCAAAGTTAAGTGTGCTTAGCTTGAAGCAATTATATGTTGAGCAATCTCTTGGGAATTTTTCGAGAAAGTATGTGAGTGAGAACAAAGCATGCTGAAAGGACCTATGTTGGTTTGTGGGGACAACTTTCAATTTAAAAAGCCTTTAAGACAAGCAAGTATGACATTTCTAGGTCGAAGGGGACTCAGAGGAATGTCGGGGACTTTAGTTGTCGAATCTTGAGCTTGGGGTGCTACACATCCGTATAAGAAAGGACTCTTCCTCCAACTGCCTTTATGTTAAATCCCCTTCCTACACTTTCTTTTGTAAACATGTTTGATTATGGTCTAGTAAATCTAAATTTAATCAAGTATGACAACTTTTTATATTGACTCCATGCCCATCATTAGGTTGTATTAGTTTTATTTATAAATTCTTAATTTCTATCAACTAGGAAAATTGAAATAAATATTAAATTTTCGTAGTTGGTTCAAAATGGATGATATTTGGGTGTATATACGACACTCATCTTTATGAATCCATATCAAGAAAAACATTCAAATATATTTTTTTTAAAAAAATATAAAAACACAAATTTTCAAATTACAAATTATGATTGGACAATTTGATATGAGATGCACTTAATATTTTTGGTTCAAAATTTCATAACTAGGTCCCTTATATTAGCAAACAAATTTTGCAGAAAACTATCTATATTCGTTAAATTAATGATTGATTTTCATAAATATAATAAAACACTAAAATATGTACGACGTGTGTAACAAAATAAAAAAATTCATGAAACCAGTAAAACATTTTCATAAATTCCAGATTAGCTCTTGATATTGCAGATAATTTTTCACTTTTTTTTCTTATTCTTTGCTATTTATTAATCTCCTCTCCCTATTATTAATTTCTTCATATTATTACTTTTCTTCTCCATATTCTCACTTGTTCTTGTTTGTGATTTATTCATTTTCTCCTCTAGAATTTCTTCATTCTTTATCATCTCTCATATATTTCCTCTTTTAGATCGAAACGATATTGGTTCAAGATAGTGTATCAAATATAAAAGATCTTGGCACAAAATTTTGAACAAAAATCGTTTAGATCTTGGTACAAAATCGTTTAGCTAGGTACACAGTCATGTACCAAGTTTACACGATATTGGTATACGATCTTGTACTAAATATAAATGGTATTGGTACATGATCGTGAACCAAGATCATTTTGAATTGGTACATAATTATGTACTAAGATCGTTTAGATTTGGTACACGATCGTGTAGCAAGAGCTAAATGATTGTGTACCAAACTTTTTGCACGCGGTGTGGTCGATTAATCGTGAGGTATTTTTAATATTTTGCACAATGGATGTGTGTTCTTTTTACGTTTTCAAAATTGTGCCTAAATATTTGGAGGACTTGTTATATTTTTGGAAAAATCGGTGAATTAAATTGATTTCTACTGCTGTTTTTATGAATTACAAATTATATATGTGTGTGTGTCGAAATACCATTGAATGCAGCTCTATATTAGAGTTCTCGCTCATTAAAGCCAAATGTGGAATTAATTGTTAATTTGAAATTAAAGAGGAATAGCGTAAGAAAGAAGAAAATGAAGTGCCATCCATTATTTGGAAATAGTTTGGAAAAGGCGATTTGGCTGATTGATAGCACAGAGTAGAGTTTCCAAAGATGGGGGCGGAGGAGAAAAAGGGGGCGATTGCTACGGAATCGGCAGCTTCATAGGACCCTTCATTGGTTTCAATCTCTTAGACACACGCACACATTTCAAACCCACAAATACTTCTCTCCCACAAATTGCAAATTCCACCTGTTCATCCCAATAGCTAAGGAAATGTCATTCCTTTTCCTTTTCCGTAAACCCCCAAATCCATTCTTCTTCCTCCTCCTCTTCTTCTCCTCTGTTTCTCTTTGTTTCCTCTTCCCAATCCCTTTTCCTGTGGTGCCCACCGCCCGGACCCACTCTTCAGGACGGCCAAGGCTACCACCGCCACCGCCACTGCACTTCTTCCCTCTGATGTCATAGTGGGTAGTGTTCTTTCCCCCCCTGTTTTTCTTGCATTCTAATTCTTATAATGTTACTTATACAACAGACAGCTTCGATTATCTTTTCCCTATTTTTCAATGCTCATCATTTTGCTCTACTTTTTTACAATCTAAAGTTATTTTGCCTAAAGGAAGATCCCTTTAATCGCGCTTGTAAATGCAATCTTTCCATCTTGTTGCTTTTTTTTTTTTTTTTTTTTTTTGTAATTTTTTTATTTCCTTTTCAAATGCCTCACTCTTCTAAGCTTCCCCATTTCGGTTTTGGTTCCATCTCTGTTCTATGTGTGCGCCTGTTGCACCACTTTTGTGATTAAACGGAAACAGGAATTATTTCTCTTGAATTCTTAGATGAGAGCACGAGTTTGATGCAATTATTTGTTTTTCTGTTCGCGTGATGCTTAGAGTTAAAGAAACCATCTAGTTGATTGATTTTGGTCCCTTAATGAGATTCAGGAAGAGAAGACAATGCTTTCCATCTTGCGCTTCCCTCCACGAAGTATCCACCTATTAATCTCTGTTCATCAATTGCCTATACATTGAAACTAAGCTTCATTATCTTGATTATTTCTGATTTCCTGGGAATGTTCACTCTCTGAAATTCTGATTTTCTGCTGTTGTCATTTTCTTGATGTGAAAGGACTATCATTTTGTGTTCCCTTTATTTGTTGTTTGCCTTCGGTTTTCATTGCTCAAAAATAGTTGTTAGTTGTTAATTACATTGATGGTTAACGTGAGCCATTGTCCAAAAAGTTGAGTGTTACATAGGGTAATGTGCTTGTCAAATGGTCGTTCTTTCTTCATTTGATTGATGTCTTTGTTTATTTTCTATTTTTAACTGTGATTGCAGAGAAACTACTATTAGAAGCTCCAATAACCATGTTCTTTCTTTGACAGTCTTAGGCAGTATTGAACACTATTATCTTCATTTTAATTAACCAGTTTGTTTGTGGATGTCAAAAGTCTGCTATAAATTGACATTGCATCACTTCTTCTTTCTCAAATAATTTTACTGACAGTTACATCTGAACAATTCTTCTAGGTTGATGAAGATGAAATATATTGGAGACGTAGAAGGGGTGATGAAGAGTTAGAATGGTCACATAGTTCCACCTATGTAATTTTACAGCTAGCTCAATGTTTTAGTGAGTAGAGCTTTGTCTAAATCTCTTTTTCTGGTGTTGAAATGAACTTCTAGAATTATGATCTTATGAAATTTACATGTGCTTTTATATTGTCACTATGTCTCAGTGTCACCCACCCTTGTTGCTTACGAATTAGCTTGTGGTAAATGTAGCTAATGCTATGGTTGGACCACGATCATGGATCGTAGGACTCTTCAATCGCACAGGCAACAGAAGGAATGATAAGTTTCTTCAATACCCTTTGAGTCCTCTTCAGGTAAATAACGATAATAATGTGTTGTAGGTCTATGTGCTGTCTCCCATTCATTTGTCAATATTTGTGTTGTGTTATTCCGCATAAGTGGTAGAATGAGTTAAATGTTATTTCATAAGTGTGAGGGAAGCTTTACCTCTTGCTCATGAGAAGACACTGATACCAATAAGTGGTTCTAGAGTTGAAGTTATAGCAACCCATCCATCCCTACAGTCCACTGTAGATGAGGTTGATGGTGACAGGGAAATTTTTGGGCTGTCCTTTTAAGTGATGTAAGGGTTTGGATTTTGGTATATAAGTAGAGGGGAAAACCTCATCTCTTGAGCCGACTCTTAAGGTACAAAGGCCCATTTTGTATCAAGATTTTAGTCCTTAAATCCTTGCTCCAAAATACACTTTTTGACCTTTGCACCTCCCCTTTCTTTCCATCTATAGATTATGTATCTAACATAACTGGAACCTTGTGCTTTTGTCAACTTGAGCATAGCTAAGCAGTTAAGGCATTTTTCTAGATTCTCCAAATAAAGGTTGTAACTTTGAATCCTCAGACCCAAATATGATGCAGTGTTAAAAAAAAAAGTACAAAAATTATCATGCAACTGTGAGAATGTTCACATGTATGGACACGAGACCTAATATTTGTCAGATCGATTTCTTTATGTTCTCTGTCAGTCAAGTTAAGACTGATCCATTTTTATTTGTTGCGACCTTCTAATGTTTAAGTCAATATGGCTATATTTAAAACTATTTTTCCAACGGTTTGTTGATAGGGGTGTATGAAGGTTGACCATGTATATTCTAACATGGGGTTTTTGCTATCAGGAAGAAAGGCTTCAGAGGCTACAAGACAGAATGCATATACCTTTTGATGAGACGTGCGTTGATCATCAAGTACTTTTCTTTATTTTCTTTCAACACTTTTCAGATTTTGACTTCTATGTTCTATGAAGATTATGTGTGAGTTGAGTCATTGTTCTTAGCGTAAAACTCACTACGTATTTTTCATTGTCAAAACTCTATTTTCAAAAACAAAACCTCTGCCTTGATTTCAGTTTTCATGTATTTGAATTTTGAACAAGGCCATTCATTAATCATTCATGTCTTGCATATACTTCAATTCTAAGACACAAAAGGGAACTTTTTGTTTCCTTCATTACATCAACTCTAGTTAGTTTGTAGATATGCATATTTATCGATTTTCATCTCAAACTTCTGTTGTATCCATGCCTTTTCTGCTGCATGCACAGTTAGAAGTTAGCTTTTTTTCTCATCTATGCTTTATTTCCATCAGCTGTGAGCACAAGTAACCGTCCTTCGTTAATGATAGGAAGCTCTGAGAGCATTGTGGAATGCTGCTTATCCAAATATTGAGCTTAAAGGGATGATATCCGAGCAATGGAAAGAAATGGGTTGGCAAGGTCCTAATCCATCCACTGACTTTAGGTATAATCCAAGCCAACATTTCATTATACATTCTTTTTATCATACCTCTTATTAATGGTGATACTCAAGTAGATGTTGCAATATAGTAGGAAACGAAAGCAAGGAAGTGCACGTGTCATGGGGAGTGTGAGTGCTAAGAATGGGGACCACAGTTAGTTCGGAGGGAAAGGGGGTTTAAATAGCAGAGGAGTTGGGCAGTGAAGGGGGGGATCATTTTTGGTTGGATTTCTGTTTCATCCTTGAGAGAGAGGAGAGGCAGAGAGAGAGAATTTCTGATTTCTTTCTTGTTTTACTGCATTTCTATTCCAGAATTGATAATTCATCAATTCTCTATTGTACTACTTGAGTTTACCAATTGAATAAGAACAATCCTAGTTGGTGTTTTATCGGATTCATGAAAAAAATATTGCTTACTTGGACTTTAGACTTGAGCAGCCCATCTAAAATATGACTTGAAGACTAGAGCTATTAGGAGATGAGAAACATTATGGCCGAGTTGAGATAGTGCAGTGCACGTACATGTGTACAACTGCGGGAGATTGAGGGATGAATTCATTCTATTCTTAATGCAATACACTTACTGCACTTTTCTTACTTTTCGGGTTGGGGAGGAGATGAAAGTATGTAGGTGCAATTCCACTTTTAATGGGTTGGTAAAAAGAAAAGGAAAATTTGAACCCATGTCATATCTTTCAGTAAAACATTAAATAGTTTCCTTTATTTTTTGGTTCTACTATTGAAAAAACTGTTCATATGTTAACTGAATACTTTATTTTTGATGTTTGAAATTAATTTTTTTCTCACAGTGGGCTGCTTTCTTAGGGGTTGCGGGTTTATTTCCCTTGAAAATTTGCTGTTTTTTTCCAGAATGTTTCCGGTACGTCAAATCCTATTCTATCACTCAAACAGTGAACTATTTCACTTTGTTCATTCTATGTTTCTTGTGCTCATTTCCCTAATGCCTGAGTGAGTTATCACTAATCTCATACAAATTCAAAATGAAGGCGTCTTTTCGTAGGTTATTATTTAAGGAAGATGGTAATCGAGCAACTTGGGAATATCCATTTGCTGTTGCTGGCATAAATGTATCATTTATGTTGATTCAAATGTTGGATTTGAACGTAGGTATGCATCAGCATTTTTCAACTCAAATTTTTTTTTTTTCTTTGACTCGTATATATTAATGGAAAAACTTTCATGTGTTTATAAAATTTATTTGTTATATCATTAGAGTAAATGAGTCAAATCCTACTCCATCGGATGTGAAGTTTATGAAGAATAGACAATCAAAATTGGTTTAATAGGGGATTGGGTTCTACAATCCAATTCCAGGTCATTCAAACATCGTGTCATTTCCAGAAATCCTATTCCTAGATAGTGTTTCACAAATTATGAGCTTTCCTTGAGCTGAGGAAGATTATGCCATGTGCATGCTGTATTTGAGTAGCCAATCCTTTATTCGTTTTAAAATTGTCCATAGTTTTGCATTAACAACGGTGTTTGTATTTGCTGGTCACATACTTTTACTCAAATCCTCCCTTTGTCCTGCGAATGTGTCACAAAACAAAAAACAAATGAACATGGTTTTAAAACGTTTAACAAAATTTGAATCTCTCGGTTCATAACTGTAACCTGCCGCATACTATTTTCAACTTTGCTTAACAATATTGAGATTCGTTTTGTAACTGAAAAATCCTGTTATCCCATCTATTCTTTACAGAAAAACCAAGGAATCTTCCAGGACTAAATTTTGTGAGACTATTAGGAGGTACTATCTATCATTTTGTTTCTTACTAGAACTTATCACACACGTTTCCATTACTAAACTCTTCTCTGACACTTCGCACAATACATTCTCTACACATGACAGAAAATGAAGAAGCATTTGACATATTATACTGTGTAGCTTTCGAGATGATGGATGCTCAATGGCTAGCTATGCATGCTTCCTATATGGAGTTCAATGTATACCTTTCTCTCTCTCAATCTCACACACACTAACACTAGCATCATATTCATCATGTACCCAACATTTGCATGACGATGAATTTGTCAAATCTACAATATAAGAAGTGCAACATTTTGTTGAAGTTTATGTTACTTGAAATTATCAGGAGGTTTTACAAGTAACCAGAACACAGCTAGAAAGGGAGCTATCTTTGGAGGATGTTCATAGGATACAAGACCTACCCGCTTATAATCTGTTGCATCAGTAGTTTTGTTGTCCTGACGGTCAGTCAGTTTCATAGACTGTTTATGAATTTGAACTTGGGAACTTATCTTTTATTGTATTGGGTTCGTGATTTCGGATATAGAAGCTACTACTACTATATTCATAACTTGTCTAACTTAGTTTTTCTAACTTTTTTTCTCTCCTGCTTGTACTTTTTCTCTCTAGTAATTTCTTTCTATAACTTTTCTTCTCCTTAAAATTAATATTCACATTTAATATTTTTTAATTTGTTATAGAGGAGATATAAAATCATTGTAAGGAGCATCTTAGTTTTTTTTTAAAGAAGAAATAGACATATGTATAAGAAATAGTTTAGCTCGCAGCATGTATGTTTCGGTTCTCACATTATGTTTTTTTTAACTATTAAATGAATCCCTTTGCTATATAGTTTGATATGATAACATGCCAATGCTATAAAATAATAATACAAATCAAAATCATTGGTTTATAAAATTGGGGGCATGTCCATTCATTTGGAATGTGGGTTCCAATCAATTACATTTGTAATTATCAAATGTAATTTGTTTGAAAAGGTAGGTAATTTGTTTAAAAAGAGGAGGGTGTTCAATAGGAGTAGATTTTCATTTTATCAATAAAATGGTTAGTTTTTTATAACTAACTACTTTTGCTGGCGAGACTCGTAAAGATTGATATATCAATAAAAAATTATTAAAATTGCATCAATTTGGATTTAGAACTACTAAACATGGTGTTAAAACAAAATAAAATAATATTGAAGGTGGTGTCACACCACCAAGACTGACTCCAACTACTTATCTTTTATTAGCCAATTCTTTTTTTTGCACTTTATTTTTTTAAAGTTTGGAGCACTTTGTGACATTAATTAATCCATATTTTCCTTTCCATGGAATTAGTTAAATAAAATAAGGTGAATATACGTTTTATATATAGCAAAGTTGGTTGCTAGTTTTCTTACAATTTCATTATAATGGTTTCATTCTCAATTAAATATTTAAACCTTCAGTAAATTTTTTCTTTTTAAAAAATCCAAAATAATTGGTTAAAAACTATTTGGTGCTAGAATTTTGGCTTGGACTAATAAATCAAGAAGTAATTGTTAAAAACTCTATTTTATCTTTTATATTTGGATTTGAATTCAAATGTGATTTTACCAAATAGTTTATGAAGTCGAAAGGAAAGTCTTTTTAATCTAAATAAAAGTCAAATTTATAACAATTTAAAGAAATAAAAATGGCAAGATTTTGTAAAAGAAATGTTAAATTTGTAAAGCTTCAGACTTTTGGAACTATCACCAAATACCAATAATGATTCATTATTTTATTATTAGTTTTGCAAATGTCCCATAAGCTTTTTGAAGATAATTTTTTTAAAAAAAAAAAAGTAATTTTTTGAACTTTTCTTCTAATAAATTTTCAATTAATATATTATTAATTTATATTTCCTTTCTCTTCTCTCTATCTTTGTAGATATGGAAATACTTGAATGTGAACATGTCCATTTATCCCACCAATATGTTCCCCTCATAAACTTTGTAGTGTCATTCTTGGGTCCTCTTTTAAATATTTATATGATCTGATTAGTGCATTGGGTTTCCATTTAGTCAATGATTAAATCTATTCTATGTGCCTTTTTCGTCAATGATCTATTCATAATTTGATGTCCCTTTATATCCTTTTTTAAAATAAAAATGTGTGGTTAAACAATATTGTGCTAAATATATATTTCGTTCTTAATTATGGTTCACTTGTTTTTATATATTTTGTCTATGTGCTTCCTTGTTAATTTGCATGGGATATATTTTTGAAAAATTGCAAGGGATCGTAATGAAATGTTTTTAAAATAAGTTGTACTTTCAAAGGAAAATTAGTTCTCGTATAAGTAAATGTCAATTTATGCTCGTTTGTAATCTAAATGTATTACTATATGAATTGTATAATCTACCGAATCGAGTATATTAATTTAATGTTTGTATATCAAAAACCTAAAACAAATGATAAAATAGTTACTATATAGGACCTTGGTTTTTTACTTTAGTTTCTGAAAATTAAATCTACAAAAACTTCAACCATTTCTATTTCTTTTTCTTTCTTTTACTTACTTTTTGCCTATATTTTCGAAAAACTAAAAAAAACAGTTTTTAAAAAAATTGTTTTTGTTTATTAAAATTTAGCTAAAAATAGAACTCTTATCCGAGACAAAAGATGCAAATCAATGAAAATAGATTTAATTTAAGAAACCAACAAACCAAAAGTAAAATGTAACCAAATATATATAGCAACATTTTAAAAAATTGCAAATGTAGAAAAATCTATATGTGATAGAAGACTTCTATCATTGAAAGACTTACTCTTATCACCGATAGACCAATATTTACAATATGGTCTATTTTAGACTTTGACAAATTTTGTAATATTTGTAGTTTTAAAATGTTGCTATATACTTAATTATTATTCCTAAAATTGTTACAAATTATAATTATCATTTCAATAAATTAGCATCTTATCTTCAGACTTCGATATTGATTTAGGGTTCGTTTCGATTGGCTTAAGAAGAAAAAAAAATTATTTCTATTTAAACTCTTTTGATGAAAAATGTTTAAAATACACTTTAAAAGCTATTTTGGAATGATGCCAAACCCTGTAACTTTTTGTCAAATAACTTATTTTTTAAATTAAACATTTAAAATGTATTCCAAACACACACTTTAGCAATCATATTGTTTATAGTCATTAGGTAAAATACACTTTAAATCATTTAGTAAAATAGTGGTGAGAGTTTTTCAACCCAAACATCATCAACACATTGAAAGTTTAGTTAAATTCATTCTAACAGTTAAAGTTCAGTTATGAACTACTTAGAATTATTTTTCAAATTTAAGAACTAAAATGTATGTTTGAGAATTATTTTTCAAATTTAAGAACTAAAATGTATGTTTTGAAAATTCATTGTTGAGAATTTGAACTTTTAAAATACACATGGTTGTGGATAGTTTTGAATCAGTAAAAAGAACCAGAAAAAAGCATAACGAGGAGAGTTACCTTATTCTAAACAAACACGAGAATGGCATGAAACAACCTAGAGTGAGTTTCATGGAAATAAATTAGAAGAACAATTGGGCAAAAAGGGCTAATTGGCTCACCTTAGCTTGGCCAACCTAATTCTACATGTGAGGCCTATCTGCAGTAGGCCCTTATAGGAAACGTCCTTGGTGGTACAATCTAGCCCCTCAAGCATCGTGTTTCCAAAATGCTGGTAAAAGAAATAGAAATTTAGCCCTATAAGATGATGGAGACTTGCGCAATTGTAAATAGATGATTATAGCCAATATAACTATGTAAGTTCATCTTTCTTCTCTAATAACTTGCTCTAACCTTTGTGCTAAGATCTGGCTTAAGCATCAAAGTTAATGTGTCTAACACCACATTAATGTCCTCTTTTCTATTGTTTCGTAGGTAACATTCTCTCTAAATTACAAATTTACCCTTAGTCACGCTAGATAGTTAGGTGAGTTCACTTGGTTTGATTTTTCCATCAGTAGTTGGCACCATTTGTGGGAAACAAAAGTTGCTTAAAAAAAGTCTATAATACAAAAATTAAATAAAGGAAGGATGAACAAACAAGGTGACAACGACTTATAATAAAAAATGCATACTTGAAGAACTGAGTCGATCAGAGAACAATCACTAATGTAGAGCCCTCCACGAACTTGGGCTTCGAGGGAAAAGGAATTGAAGAAAGTTGTACCTCTAGGAATTTTTTTTTTATGGCCTAGACCGAAAACTAGAGTGAATCTTGACATTGTTCGAAATTCAAGAGCAAATTTTGAACGAGTGATAATGCTTAAAGTGTGTTTCTCATTGCACTTAACTCAGGATTGTTTTCATATTTATGTGTTTATTCCTTGATTTTACAAGTGTTACGAAATCAACAATTAAGCAATACAAAAAGGGAGAATAATTTTATTAGAGAGAATTTTTTAGAATACAATACAGAACCACTAGGTTATAGATTTTATAGATTACACTTCTCTAAACCCTAGGTTCAGAATTGTAAATTACTTATGAATAAGTACATATGCTCAATTACAAAAAACTAGATTTTTTGGGGGTGTTGTCCCCGAACCCTCACCATAGATCTACTATGCTTACTACATTATGACAATCATCTCTCATCAACAACGAACTTGGTATCTTCTAATGTTCGAGTTTCTTTCCCTCCAATACAAAATTCAACAAAAGTCTTATACGATGGGGGCAAAGACGTAAACAAAATTAAGGCAACATCCTCATCATCAACCAAAATTTCTATGTTGTGTAGATCTAATAGTATTTATTCCCTGATAGAAATGATCTCGAGGTGATGTACCTTTCTGCACATAGATGATATAGACGTTTCTTACAAAAGAACTCTTGGTTAAAGATTTTGTCATATAGAGAGTCTCCAACTTCACCCACAGACCAACAACAGTTTCTTCATTTGCGACCTCGATGATGACATCATAAGCCTAACACAACATGATCGTTGAATGTTTCTTCTCCTTTAGAGTCAGTCGTTCCTCATCATTCACAGTTGTTTGCTTCGACTTACCTAGTCAGCGACACCCACAACCCCTGCTGCCTGAGTAAGGATCACATCTTGATCTTCCATAAACTATAATTGTTCATCCTTGGTGAATTTGTCAATTTGTACGTTTACACCAACATTCTTAATTGTCAAACAAATGCATTGATTTTGAGACCTTAACGAGTAGGCTCTAATCTAATTTGTTACAAATGTTGAATTTTATATCCTAAAACTCGTAAATAATAAATGTAGTTCGTTGACTTATTAATAAAGTGTTATTATTGTAATTTTTAGTGAGTGTTATTGATTATTTTATTAGCTTTGTCTTAATGACCCTAATTTCAATAAAGTAGCATCTTAAGCTATCTTATAAGTCTTGAATTGTATGTGGAGAAATAAAGGGATCAATGTTGAAGATACAACTTAAAAATTCTATAGTATAAGGTAAGGTTGGATACCTTATCTTGGTAATACTATGAATACGACTCAATTTGTATTTGATACAAACACAATGATCCAACGCATTTGTATAGATGACATGCGAGAGAGGGTATCCTATGCATTGACTTTGTATAAGACAAACCAAAAAATAGTAACCACTAGATGTAACTTTGTTGACTAATTAGGTTTTTATTTCAATAAGATGACTTAGGCAACTTAGTCTTAATCTCGAGTGTATTATGAACTTCTATTCTCAGGTAGTTGTCCTTTAATTTGTACGGGTGAGAGTGGTCAGATTGTCAACTCAATAAGCATATTATTTTGAGAACAAGATCAAGTAGGGATTTGGAAACATAATTACACAAGATAAAATTCACTTTTTCTCGACTGTAGGGTAAGTAGATGAATATTCCCTTGCACTCTCTCGATAAAACCTCCAAATAACAACACTTCTTATAGGGTTTTCACCTTTATTTATACTAATCCTTTGGACCGGTTACTTTCTTTACCCGCTAGTTTCGAATTACACTTTATTTTGTGCCTTACGAGAAAAGAAATGTAATTGTAAGTATTGGATCAAGTAATAAAAGCAGAGTCATGTTTTCTATCTTTCCATTGTGTTGTGTTTGTATACCTTTGTTGTGCTTATTACTTAGTAGTTAATGAGTGTTTAAGTGTTGAAGGCCAGATGATTAAACTAAGTTGGCTATCTTTCCATTGTGTTGTGTTTGTACCGGTTTAAGTGTTGAAGGCCAGATGATTAAACTAAGTTGGCTGCTTAAGTGTTTTCCACTGCATTGAGTTGTAAAGATCTCCTAAGTTCAAAGTTGGAACACTATGTTGGAGATTGGTTTGAGAAGTTTCACTTACTAGGCGTTCAACTTCTTATCTCGTAATGAGGTATGCGTTAGGAGTCTAGGCGGCACCCCTCCTTCTGGTCATATGAAGTGTCTGACGGGGTGGGGCGGGGCGTGATGTAATCTCCTATTTATACTAATTCTAAATTGGATTAGTCATCCTTTAAGCTTTCTTAAGTCTCCAACTTCTACTTAAAGTGCTACATGTGTCAGCTTAATATTTCTTTTAGTCATGCTTAACCTTAACCTTGACACGTAGTCCACTAATTAAGTTCAATTAGGAAAATTTTCAGATTTTTTTTAACTCTCAATGCCTGGCTTCTCCCGCTTGCATCAAAATACTTCCATCCTTCCTCATGTCGCCTAACTTCAATGTGATCCATCCAAACGCCTAACTACACAAAACACCTTATTCTCAAAACGCCTTCTTCAAAACGCTTTAGTTACACTTATTTCCAAAACGACCCATCTAGTTCAAACACGGGTCTACATATACAGTGTTTTATATTCATAGTTTCACGTAAAGTAAATTCTATTATGTATACTAAGTGCCTCATTAGAAGGGGGAGTGGAATGGAAAAACATAGAATGCAAACTAATTTGCTAAAAGAATAATGCAAGAAAATATTCTCATTGCATTGTATGCGATTTGAGTTATAAGATACACCTTGATACGGTATAGATAATCTAGCCATTTTCTAATTAAGGTGAGCAACCTCTCGACGCCTAAATGTCACACTTGTTTGCTTTTTTTGATACAAATGGTAAAAATATGTTCAACAATATATATCTAGATTTTTTTACTTACAAGCATCACATCACATTCTATTATGTACACCTCTCAGTTCTTGAATGCCACACCACAAGAATGAATTTTGTTTCTAAAATTTTTTTTGCTTGCGTTTAGTCAAGCCTTTGCCACTTATTCTCTTGAGTTGTTGGCTACCATTGCTTGGTTCTTTCTTTAGAATAGAATCAGACATTTGGAGTAAGCTTAGACTAAACACGGTAGTACTTAAATAATGAAACCTTTCAATGATGCAAAGTAAAAACTCAAATTACTTATTGCTTGTTTGTGCAACAATCATTCGTAGATGTGTCATGCTAGGCTCTAAGTGAGCGATTTAGTAGGCAACTAGGATAGGATTATGCAATAAAAGATGCATGCTCTACCTATGCATTGTTGATTTCATAATGATATGCATGTAATACAAGTTTTTCTCTCTATCACCCAAGTGTAAGTAAAGAGAAGTTTTCTAGTAAGTCCATGGTTGAACTTAGGAATTTGGTGTTCTAATTGAATCTATCACGTAGCTAATCCTATGTGATATACTTTATACAGTATAAATATGCACAATATATTTATTTGAACTATATACACTAAGTTGCAATTGGCGGTACAAGATGAACATGGCAATGGAGTGTGAACTCATGTAACAGGCATGATATGAAAGAATATTTAACTAATTAATCACAATGTATTGTGCATTAATATTTCGAGGCGATAAAAAGCATCTATTAACTTTAGAATTATGGCGATCGTCCTCTCAGGGCCTTCACTATACTTGCTCGCCTCTCGAAATCCAAATACTTAAAGTTAAGCTATGATTTGTATCTAATCAATTTGTATGCCTTACAAGAAATTTATCCTAATTTAAGGAGAACATCATTTTGGTGCTTTCGCAGCACATGTTAGTATTTCTGCAACTTATGCGAATGATTAATTCGGCGATGAGATTACATAGCTACAATTCCATCACCGTCTGCTTAGTCAAATACAAGTTTTCATTTGTCTGGTGATTACTATCAATGCGATTGTCTTTTGTCTTGAAAGAAACAAGGCTTTGATGTTTGCGTTTAACTGAATAGAGCTTACAAAACACCCATCTAGATTCTCTAATATTAATAGCACATTACATTGTTCATAAACTAATTAAATGCATTGAAGATGAATAGCAAAAGGAGAATTTAGAGAATGGTAGAAGAAATGCATTAGTATTATAAATAGAGCTTTAGGCCTTTTGGCCATAGATGTGATATTACAACTTAATACATAAAAATTACGAGATGGAATACAAAGAAATGAATCGAGCCTTAGAATATGATTTCTCGTATTCTTTGGCTCTGATTTTTACTTGTTGTTATGAGGATAAATGATAGGGGAAATCTCTCTCTTTCTTGTTCTAAGCTCTCACCTAGAACTTTATGACCAAAAGGATGAAGGTAAGAATGAGCTTACTCTCTGGGATCCAATTTCGCGCACAATGTTCTGAAGTAGATACCTTTATTTATAGGCAGGGAGTGATGTTGACAAGACATTCACGCCTAATTAATTATTCTAATAAAGTTGTATCGACACCGCGCAGACGTCTTTTTATCCTTTTTTCTGAAATTCGCACCAACCAATTTTGTCTGCTTGTGCTTCAGATCGCCTAGCTTATTTTGATTGTCACCTCGTTGGTTGCACGCGTCTCCTCACCTGTCGTTTTATTGTGAAGCTCTAATTCTTTTTGCCTAAAATTCTGCGAAAAAACAAGTGAAACGTGATAAAACAGGGATAAAGTTCTTTTGTAATCTACAATACAAAATTCTTCTACTTTTTTCACGTTTTCTTCCAATCTTATGCGATAAGGTTTCATTATTTTTCATAAAGGCCTATAATAACGTGTATTTCTACAAGTTATCACTTATAACTCATAGACAAAAAAATGTCGAGTAAAGGGACGGTAAAATGATAATGATAAATCATGCATTGTATTGAATAATAATGTAGGCCTCTCAGCCATGAAGTTCATAACGTTCAAACAATACATGAGGAAAAATATTAAAACTAAAAGGCAGGAAATGACGTCAACGTAGAACTTGACTCTTTTACAAGTTAAGGGAATGAGTTATGATCTTTGCTCTTTAATCTCTCTCGAAGCTCCCACCTATAATTTGATTAGAGAAGAGGTGGAAATGATAAACTTCTACAGAGTATGAGCACTTGTTCTATCTATATGTGTATATATATATTTCTATATCTATATCTATATCCATGTGTCTGGTTAGTTGAAGGGAATTTATAGACATTGTTAGGCACAAAATGCCCATATTCTACTATGCAACTTGTCATTATCCTCTGAACATGTCAGCGTCGATGCTAGTCTCGTCAGGTCACATCAACTCCATCACTCACTTTTGTCTTCTAGCAAATCAACATTTGTTATGAGATTGTTGCCAAAACGCCTTGCTATTTGGATCACGCAACAACTTCTCGTCACCTAATTGATCGACGTGTTGCTTTGTAATTCATTTCATTTCTTCTTTTCATCATCATGCATTTAAAAACACTTGAACTTATAGTTAATCAAGCATAATGACGTATGTAAGTTGCATTCTCTTAAGTTTATAATTCACAGGAAAAGCTAGGCATTTTGGTATTTTACTTCGTGTTTTGACTCCAAAGGCCATAACATCTTATATTTCTACAAGTTATTAGTCACTCCTTTATTGCTCCATATGAGATAGTCTAATTGGTCCAATTTGTTAAATTGGTTGCCACATCATCACCATCAATACTTTTCCTTTAAGCTTGTTTCAGTTATACCTTCTTTGTGTGAGCTCTGATTTGAGTGGTTCAAATTGCATTAGATTTGTTATTTCAAGCTCTTCGTATTAATTATTTTAAAAATCTCAAAATTTTAGTAGATTAATTCAAGTTTGTTGTCATCAAAATATTAATTAATTTGAGATTAAGGATAGAAAAAGCCAACATATTGTCCTAAATACCTAGCGTCGGTCTTACAGGTTTGATGAGTTCATATGCAAGCACCTTACATGGACACAAGTAAGAAGCTTTGCCTTGCTTAGAGTTGATTAACAAGGTTAATGAAGCAACAGAAGTTATAACTAGTATACTCCTCAATTGAATCCAAAATGTTTAGCTTGTAATTGTGACTACAAGAAACTCGAAACCTACAATGGAGTGAGCTAATGTTATGGATGGTTTTGGACAAAAATGATAGATCCAATCAATAAGTGCAAAAGAAAATCATATTAGGACTAAGACAGAATCATGGCAAGCTAAAGGAAAATAGAGTTATGAATCTCTAAAACTAACTACCTATTGGCCCTAGTCACAGAGCCAAAGGAGACTAGTTGTTTTAATGGACTTGAGTTGGGTCAAAAGGTCCAAATTTCACCTCAAAGTCTGATGCCACCCTCACCTACTCGACCTCGATCACCAAGGTCATGAGGTCCAACTTTCACATATCAAATTCATTCAAGTTATCAGATTACCTAATAGGTTGACTTTTGTCAACCTCCTCTATAAAATACATTATTATAACTTTATGCAAGGTAACTCAAATCCTACTCTTAAACTCTCTAGCTTCCACAATCTCTCATCCTCTAACAAGCATGGAGTGTGTATAGTAAAGCACCACACTAATGTTTAGGTTTTCTAGATCACATCTTCCTCCCTTCAAATAGATTCATTGTTGGTATAATGTACAAGGCTTCGTTAATTGTGTTTCTCCAATCTAAATTTTGACATAAAAAATTATTAAATTTAAATTAGACAATAAAAATATTGGATTTATAAATATATATTTGTCTCGTAGACTTGTAGTAATGAGTTTATGATCCATTTTCCTGATCTCTTTTTGAGTTGATGTTACATTATTATGATTTATTTTTAGAGAAAATTACACTTTTGAACCTTGAGGTTTGAAGTTGATGCATATTTGATTTATGAAATTTCAAAATAAGTATTTTAGTCTTTGATGCTACTTGTATTGTTAGTTAGCTAATAGTAAAATGATGCAGTCGTTAAATAAAGAGTTAACGATTAACTTATCAAATTTACTAATTTTGCACTTTTAGTAAGATAAAGATAACTAAATAACACACGTATCTTATGGAGGACTTTTTATCCTTATTTCAAATTTGATGAATTTCTTATTTAAAAATGTATTTTACCCTTCTTCTCATCTTCTTTTAATTTTTTTATCAATATATTTTTATCAACAAAATTTTTACATTTTTTTGGATTTGACATCGACATAAGGAGTGAAACAATATTTCTATTGTATAGTAAAAAAGTCTAAAAAACAATAAAAATAAATTCACTTATGTAAATATAAGGATAATTTACATCAAGGGTAATTTTAATTGGTGGCAATTTTAGGTATAATAATTGAGCATATAGTAAAACATTTAAAAAGAAACTGCAAATATAACAAAATCTATCAATGATAGACTTCTCTCGCCGATAGACTCTTATGATTTATCAGTGATAGATCAATATTTGCAACATGGTTTATCAGTGATTGTGAGACCCTTGCTCGGAATAGAAGGGTTAAATTTTGAAAATAAGTATTTTGTCTAATCGCATAGACTAGGTGTTTTGTTGAAGGAAAAGTATTTTGAAGCTATGCGATAAGAGTAGGAGTTTTGAAGTTCTTCGCAAAGAAAAGAATGACACCAACAAGACATACTCAGCGATCTGGAACTCATCGCGAGCTGAAGCTATGCGATAAAAGATAAAAAAAAATTGGGAAGTTTCCTATTAGTGCTTAATTAGAGGATTACATGTCAAGTTTGAGTTTAAGCATGTTCATAAGAAAAATTAAGCTTACACGAGGACCGCTTATAGAAGAGGCTGGCAAGCTGATATGAGATTAGAAGTGACTAATCCATTTTGGGAATTAGTATAAATAGAGTAGTATAGTCAGAAAGAGGAAAAAGTTAAATTTATTTAAGTGTTACTAAAAAAGAAGAGCCTAGGCAAGAAGACGAAGCGTCTAAGGCATTATGAAGAAAAGAAAACTAAGTTTCGTGAGTAAATTTTCAAAAAGTGTTTGTATATTTTTCAGAATGCTTTGTAAATGATTATTTTGAATAAAAGCATGTTTTTTGACTTTAAGTAAAGTCTCTGTATTTAAATAAATATGAAATTGTATTTAAATCTTAGTTTTGATCTTAATATTGAGTTAAATGTTATGTGCACATAAAGAGTAAAGGCAGCCATGTAGAGAAGTTCTACTTGGTGGAATGAAGTGGGATAGTGTATAGAAGATGTGCATTGTGCTTTGGCCTGAGCAACGAGGAAGAGGCCAGAATATTTTTGGATGTTGTTCAGAGTAGTCTAAACGCTAGGATGATGAGTTTTAGCGTAGGGAATGGTTTCAGTTTCTCGACAAAAGATCATTGAATCTAAGGAGTGTTTATGCGATATGTTGTTGTCACACCCCACCCCCCACACGACCTTACTAACCATGCGAGAAATGGTATGACTTTGAGTAGCTTTGACGTGTTAAATGTCAAAGACACTCAACTTGAGATCCTTAAGCTTTGCATAATCTTCTAGTAGTTTTTCTTTGTCTTAACTTGTATCTTGCAAGAAATTGCTAGGCGATAAACAATTTAACACAACAAACGGAACCAAAACCAAACTTTTATTACTAAAGTTATGCGATTACAACAGTTTACAAAAATACATGACAACACTTAAGCTTTAATCCAAACGCCTAGGTAGCCTCTTCTCGTCAAGCAAGCCTTTCACCCTTTTCCTTACTTTGGCCTTAACGCCCAATAATTAGAAGGTAAAACTTAAAACATAGGTCAAAGACTTAGTGAGATTTTAATGAAATCCTTTTAGCGAAATACCTTTCGTAAACATCATTTTATCAATCATATCAATTCGCTTAGTTTCAACATTTCATATAAACATCATAAAACACATTAATCTCACACAATCTTTCCACCAAGAATATGAATCATTCCCAACACTAAGACTTGTAATCTGGTGTTTGACTACTGTGATGTCCTTTTCATCAACAACATCCGAAATATCCTGATTCATTCTTGTTGCTCAGGCTGCTAAACACAATGCAGTCCTTTTGTACATTGGCTAGCTTCACTCCACCCTTCAATCCTTTTCTACATGGCTGCCTTTACACCTTATGTGCACATTATAGTCAGCTTATTGATAAAAAGAAACTAATGGTTTGAACACCATTTTAACAATCATTTAATTCACGTAAACATATACATTAAAAAAAACATAATATTTGCTTTTCATAATAATCTTTTTACAAATACTCATATTGAAATCAATAGAAACTTATAAGAAACCTTTTAACATAAAATCACTTTCAAGAAAACACTCACAATACTTGGTAACTTAAACTTCGATCAGTTGCTTCCCTTCTTCTTCTTCTTCTCACGTAGCTATTTCAACAACACTTCAATATTTAAATTTTCTCTTCAGAAATTTCAGAGTATCAATACTAAAAAATCTAGCTGAAAACCTCTATTTATACTACTCTCAAATCAGCTTAGTCACCCTTAAACTCTTGACAGCTCGCCAGCTCCTACTCGTAGTAGTGCACGTGTAAGCTTAAGGTTTAACTTAATCATGCTTAACTTAATCTCTACATGTGGCTCATTAAGTAAACTTAGAAAAAATTTCCTAAAAATTTCTTCCCTTTTCTAGCTAGTTTCTTAGGTCTCCTCATTTAACACTATATAACAAAGAACCTTGATCGCCTAGCCTCTTATCACGTAGTCTGCTCAAAATGCCTGCTTCAGAATACTTAGTCAAATTTTTACTTCTGATCCTAGATATAGGCTTTACATTGTACTTGTGAAATGAGGCGATGGGCCTATTTAAGTTAAAATGTTTATATTATGAAATATGTTTCCAAAAGGTTTTCTTAAAATCTCACTAAGTCTTTTGACTTATGTTTTAAAAATTTTCTTATAGGTGATCAGACGTTAAGGTTAAGTTGAGGATAGGATGAGAAGGTTACTAGGTGAGGAGGCTTTACAAGTCGTTTAGTTCAAGTTGATTTAGTTTTGTAATATTTAAAGACTTGTTGTAAGACTTAATGTAGAACTCATGTTTTAAGTTAATGGAAGTTTAAGCTTCTGTTAGTTCCACTATGTTGTGTTTTCTTTATCGCATAATAAGCTAAAAGGACTTGAGGATGCTTGCGGGGTGGGGTGTGACAGTGATAGACTTCTATCATTGATATACTTTGACAAATTTTGCAATACGTGCAATTTTTTTAAAAATGTTGTTATATACTTAATTATTTTGAATCTAATTGTTATATTTGCAACTATCCGTTACATAAATGTAACAAAATCCAAAAATATTTACGGCCCGTGTAACACAAAATAAAAGCCCATGAAGTCACTATTGTATTTTGATAAATTCTAAATTTGCCCTTCAATATTGCAGACGATTCGTCATTTCTCTTTCTTCTTCTTCTTTGTGATTTATTCTTCTTCTCTTCCAAATTTCTTCATCTCCTCTTTTTCTTTCTTCTATTTTAAAACTATTTATTATTCTATTTAAATCTTCTATTTCATCTTATTATTTTTGACAAGATTCTTTGAAGCTCTTTCACGATTATTTCAATATTCTTCTTCATCTTTCTCATACTCGTGAATATCAAGATCGTTTGAATATAATTTTAAATTATCAACACGATCTTTTACCATTGTCAACATACGAGTTTACCATGATCAACACGATCATTTAAATTTGAACCTTTTTTTATCGTTTAAAAAGAACTACACGATCGTGTAATAGATCTAAATGATCGCTTAACATAGTTAATACCATGATCGTTTAGCATGGTCAACACGATCGTTAGATTTGAAGTTTTTAACGATCATTTACATTGGACTACATGATCGGTTACCATAATCAACACAATTGTTTTCCATGTTCAATACGATCGTTTGCCATGGTAAACACAATCATTTAAATTTGAAGCTTTTTTCTTTATCGTAAAAAAGAACTACACGAACGTGTATCAACCTAAACAATTGTAGATTATTCATTTAGACTGTAGTACATGATTGTTTAGAGAAGAAGATTACACATGCATACGTGTAGCTGATTAATCGCGTGTTGATTGGGGTATTTTTTGTATTTTCCATTTTGAGGATGTGAGCTTTGTCCATTTTCAAAATTGTTTGTAAATATTTGACCGGTTTGTTATATTTTTTTAAAAAACCCCCTAAATATAATATAGATATGAACGATGATATCTTATTTAAAAATTATAAAATATTTTTATTAACTAATTTAATTTAATTTTTTGTCAAAATATCTGTATGGTCATTAAAAAAACGTCAAAATTTTTATGGAGAATTTCATACAATTAAGACATCAAAATTGTGGTGCACAAAATTGTTGGTGATGTTGAGTTAGGTGATATAGGTTTCATTGTTGTGTTGTATTTCAACTACTACAAGTTTCTAGAAGACTTTATTTAATAAGATATTGATCTTATTTATCAATGACAATTCACGTGCTATAGATAATATATCTTAATATTACAATATTCTCGCCATAAAGTAGAAAACACATAAAATAGTTAAAATTACAGTAATATCCTTTAATTTGAATTTAATGCATTCATTATATTATTGTCAAAAAGTAAGTACAGATATATATGATTACATTAATTTATTATATTTTATGACAATATATATATATTTCAAATATTAGGTGAGGATTAGCGGAATTATCTAAGACATTTAAGGTTAAATGATTGGGACAAAATTATATTAATCTTTTTATTAGTATATAATTATTTCCCCATCTTGTTTATTATTAATGTAACTTGTAACATGCTAAAAGCTTTTGTTTTCTTATTAACTTATATACACTTTTAACAATAAAATAAATATATAATCACAAAGCCAATAAAATGAGATTCTACTAACAATTTATATCTAATTATTATAAATATGAATACGAGCTTTGTTTCTTAGTCAGAAAAGTAAAGAATATATGTCTTAAGTAATTAAATTATGGTAATATGTAAAGAAATCAAAATCTTAACTTTGCCAAGTATAACATACAAACATATATTATATATCTTATTTAATAAAACTCAATAACCATCAAAACCCTAGTTCAATAGGGATGCTTCAGAAAGAGAAAAACAAATAACATTAATTAGGCACGTAGTTTATATTTATTGTTTGAAAAAATGACCAAACAACATCCAACTCATATGAAAGATAAAAGAATGTTGCAAATGCTTTCACTGCTTTGATACACTTCATAAAGATATTGTTGAATGAGAGATTTAGGATCAATCGCAAATTGTCACGTTATTTACTAAATTAATAATGAAAATATAAATAATTGAATATGAGACTAATTAAAGTTGACATTTGTCTCAAATTGAAATTGAAGACATAAATTGACAAATGTATAACGTAACATGTTTTCATCATAACCGTTGGATCAAGTTACTTATTTTAGTCCAATTAAATATTATTTATTTTGACTAAAGATCAATTGACACTACAAGAAAATGGGGATCTCTTGACGCACAAAAGCGTCGGGAGAAATAGCAAAAACGTCAGGAACGAATTTTCCAACGCATAAGTTCGCGTCAGGATCGAAGTCGGAAAAAATCTGTAGGGAGAGAATATCTCGATGCTATATCTCGTGCGTCGGGATATCCTCTATTTAAAAAAAAAAATACCTTCCCATCGTCATCATCTTCGTGCTTGGGTAACCATCCATTTGATCATAATCTTCTTCAACTTCCTCCTCTTTTGCAGCTGTTGTGTGCAAACAAACATATGCAAAAATTCAAACCACGAAGACACACTAAGGATTAAGTAAACAACAAGAAAAATAAAATCATACTTTACCTTCTAAACTCACCATGGTTGCGAAGAACATCAAGAGCGATTACAACACATTCCAAACGATTGAAAATAACAAAAACAAAAATCAATAAGAAATGTTCGAATACTTAAAATAAAAGAAAGTCAATGATAGAAAAGGAAATTGAGAACAAATTCAAAGGAGTTTATGTTTAACATTTTGAACTTTGAATTACCTCCAACCAAGAAGTTGTGAAAGAGACGAAGGTGGAGGGAGTTGCAGCGGCGGACAGAGCGGACGACAACGGGCGAACAATGATCTCCCTCTCTCTCTCGTGGCCTCTTCCTATTTTTCTTTCAATTTGAGTTCTATGTTCTGTGAATACAAAACTCAAATATGTAGGGAATCTCTCGACGCACTTCATAAACGTCGGGCAATTCATCTATTTCCAACACTGTAAAGTACAACGTCGAAAAAATGTTCTTCATTCCTGACGTTTCACTAACGACGTCGGGAGAAATTTAAAAATTTTAAAAAAAAAAATTAAACTTTTCCCTACGCCATTCATAACAGCATCGGGGAAATTTTAATTTTAAAAAATTTTAAACTTCTCCCAACACCATGCATAACGGCATCAGAAAAAGTTTAAAATCTTTTAATTTTTTTTTTTAAATTTTAAACGTTTTCCGACGCCGTTATGCATGCGTCGGAATTATCAATTATCCTGACATCCGTGTTGTGCGTCGAAAAATACTTATTTTCTTGTAGTGTGAGCCGAAAATGTTAAATAAGGCTCAAATCCATATGGATTAGTCCAGATAGAGGTGTTCAAATAATTCAACAACTCGAACAACCAAACCCAAATTGTAAGGGTTAGGTTGGGTTAGTTTTTATTTTGGGTTGGGTTGTATTGAATTTTTTATGTTTTTTTCAAGTTGGGTTGGGTTCGTGTTACATTTTTAAAAATTTTGGGTTAACTCAACCCAACCCAAATTAAAATATATTAATCAACTTATTAATATTACAATCCGTACATATTATTATGAAGTTTAATTTAAGTTTGTAATTGATATGTTGAATTTTGATATTTAACATTTGAGTTTCATTTGAGATTTATGAAATTTTTATATTTTAGATAAATGAAACTGATCAATCGAATATAACAACCAAATATTTATTGTTTTATAAAGATTAAAATAATAGAAAGAAATAAGATATTTCGGACACTTTATTAAACCTATATTTTTTTTTGAAATCATATAAAAAAATTGATATTATGGATTAGTTAAATATATATTTTAAAAATTTTAGAAAATAAATATATAAACATTAATTAAAGATAAAGGTGCAATTAGGATATATTTTTATTAAATAAATATATAAAGAATATAACTAATTGGAGATACTGTGGATAGAGATTATTCAATATTCTATCATAAATAAATCTCAGATCTGGTTAGGATCTAACACAAAATCCGAGTTTGAAAAATACAGTGTGTTTCAAAAATTTGATCTCCTTATAAATGTCTGGTATATATTTTATATAGTGTACGTGAAAATAATAACATACCACATAATTAGGGGCAAAGCGTGAATAAAAAAGACACGCATTAAGGTATTTACTATAAGTTTTATTAAATCCGTTTCTTATTTCAACCGGCAACTCAAATTTTGCCATTCCATCAAATTCTCCAATTTTTGTTTTATATTTTTTCATGAATGCAAGTGGCCTATAAAATAATGAGAAATTGCATCAAATGACAAAAACAATTAGAAAAAAAATAGCTCATGACACCTAGTTTTTGTATATTGCGAATATGACAAAATTAGTGGGCTATCAAACGGTAATCATAGGGTTATCTGCTTTTAAATTTGCTACTTTTGCAATTTAGAAAATGTAATGACATGGGTCCTATTATCATAATTTTTTTTTCTATTTTGCAGGGCACCTATAATAATAGTACATTTTGTACTATTATTATATCCTTTATATACAAATTTTCTCCCACACCATAATGTTCTTGAGTCGTGTGACTGAAATGCTTCATTCATAGGGTGATAGTTTATCTTATTTTGGAGACGATTAGTTCAAGACATATCTAAGTATCATAGAGAGAACAAAATTGTCTTTAAATAACACAACATGAATATTTAGGTGCAAATTAATTGTAGTCTTAATTTGTTCTTACAAAAATGATTTTGTTGTTGTATTTTGTCATTTTTTTATCTTATTTTTTATTTTATTTGTAATTAATCATTGCATTTAAAATAGATAAATTATTGTAAATGGTATTATTGCTGAAAATATTTCAAAATATTTCAAAATTTCATATTTTATCAATGACAGACATTGATAGACTCTACCAATGTGTGACACTAATATAATTCTATCAGTGTCTATATACTAAAAACTAAAAACAAAATGGACTTTTTAAAAAATATAACAAACCGAAAAAATATATTTACACTGTAAAGCTCACAAGCCCACAATGGAAAATACCAAAAATACCGTATTTGTAAAAGCCACTCGATTGACAATATATTTGGCTATATTATCAAATATATTGTAAAAGCCACACGATTAATTTATATTTGTAAAAGTCACTCGCTCGCGTAATATATTTGGTTGCACAATTATTTAGATTTTGCCCAAATCTAAAGGATTGTAAAAATTTATATTTGGCTACACAATTTTTTTTCAAGATTTTGTCGTACACAATTGTTTAGATTTGTCTACATGATCGTTTAGATATGACCCAAATCTAAACGATTGTGTAACAATAAAAAAATGTCTTTTTTTATCAAAATCTTTTATATTTGTTAGATTTTGGTGAAGACAAATCTAAACGATCGTGTACCAATATCCCAATGCGAGATTTTTGTTCAAGATCGTGCACTAAGTTCTTTTATATTTGGTACACGATCTTGAACCAAATAACACTTTGACAAAAAATAATACAAGATTTATGATTGATTGAAAACAAAGATTATGGTTTTCAAAACAAATAAAAGAAAAATTGCAGAAGAAGAAGAGAAGAAAGATGATGGAAAGGAAAAGAAAAATTGTAAGAGAAGAGAAAAAAAATGAAAAGGAAGGAAAAACGTGAAATATTTTTTTAAAAAAAAATAGTTGACTTCGTGGACTTTTTGATTTTGGTACACGGGTCATATATATTTGTGTTTTGATATTTTTATGAAAATTAACCAAAACAAAAAGTTTTTTTCAAATGGAACCTAATAAATGGATAAGATTTGGAGCATTTATTTTTAATCAATGTTGAATACAAAGGCCTATATTTCATAAATGGAGTTACTTTTATCTCCACTTACATTAAAGTACAAGAATTAAAAAAAAATTGTCCAAAAGAGCAGCGTTTTGACTTTAACATTTCAAGAATAGCACACTTTGAAGATTCGTCGGAGTGATTCTTTCTCAGGACATCTTGTTCGAGAACATCATCGAGATTTAGGATAATCGTTTCAAATTCAAGGTAGATGATGCTAATATGCAATTACCAAAATTCCATTTTTTACTAAAGCCTTCATCTTCACATTTGCATAACCAATTGCTCATTCCAGCTGAGTTTCAACTTCTTTGCTCTCAAAATACTTGAGAATCAATGATTTTCGCATCCTCAAACTTTTCAAGTGCATCCTCAAGCTTCAATCTATAGAGGTATTCTACTTTGAATGATTTGATAGTTTAGGACTGCGTTTTAAGTTTTCTTATAGTGTTTTTATTTGGAAGTTTTGTTAAGAGTGTGCAAGGATTTAAGTTGCTGCTAAGGGAGTTCTAGGCGAGGAAAGGCGTTCGGGGGAGCAGAGGATCAGGAATTTTTGTGAGTGGCCTTTCTAAACTAAAACACTCCTGAGAGGGTGATTTGTAAACTCAATAATTTGTAATGTTTTCTTGATATATTCTTTCGAGTATGAGTTATGTTTAACACGTTCTGTATCTATGTTATTAATATTGTTGTTGTCGTTTGAAAAGAGAAAACTATTGCTTTCTATGTGCTGATTGTGATGAATGTGTGCAAGTTATTAGTCTTATTTCTATCAAGTGAGCAGTGACTATGTGGTGTGTACATAATGTGAATGACATCATGTGGACGATCGGTGCAACAAGAAATGAATCAGGAAACTTCTCAAATAATGTTGTGGATGGAGTGAACACAAATAGCTCAATCGGAAGATACTAGCGAGTGTGAATCGTAATAGAATTGGCGACTGGAAGGATTCATGTTCTTGGTGGAAAGGAATAAGAGGAACTAATACGAGATTTCTGTGATTTAAGAAATGAGGCGTTGGAAGACGCATTTAAGAAATGAAAATAAATTTGTGCTTGACGTATTCCCAAAAAGGTTTTCTAAAACTTTCACCAAGTATTTGACTTACGTGTAGTATTTGACTTACGTGTTTAAGTTTTCCTTCCCTAACTGATCAGACGTTGAGGCCAAATAAGGAAAGATAAGATGGATTGTGAGGCGAAAAAGCTGATCAGGTTATCTGTCTTCGAATGGTTTAAAGTTATTATGTTTGAAGAGGGTTGCATCCCAATTTTGTCTCTAGAATGGGTCTTGTCTTTGAGATGGATTTCTAAACGATCGAGAAGAATGATAAGAAATGGGTAGATGAAGGAAGGCATGGAGCTTAGATCTTAGATTTTATTTTTTTCGCCTTGCAAGAAAAGAAATGTAATTGTAAAGTATTGGATCAAGTAATAAAATGTTTTCTATCTTTCTGATGTGTTTTCTTTATGTCCATGTTGTGCTTATCGCTTAGTAGCTAGTGAGTTTAAGTGTTGGAGGCTACGCAATTAAGCTAAGTTGGTTGCTCAAGTGTTTTTCGTTGCGTTGAGTTGTAAGGATCTCTTGAGTCCAAAGTTGCTCTGCGATGGAGATTGGTTTGAGAAATTCATCTTACTAGGCGTTCAACTCGTTATTTCGCGAAGAGATACGTGTTGGGTGTCTAGGCGGCACACCTCTTTCTTGCTGCATGAAGTGGCCAGCGAGGAGGGGTATGACAGTAACACTTATCTACTATATGTCATTTGTAATCATAGTTTGAACAAATGCGCCTGTCATTTTTCTCTATCTTTCTTCTTGAATAATCAGAGATAAAACTTTGTTGATTATAGGAAGTGGATCAAAAGAAGGATTTGAGCACGAATTTGAGAAAATGTTTCTTTTAAGCCCATGAGAAAGACCATCACGAATTAATCATTGAGAAACTCAAGCATTTTCTTCATACCTCCACAAGTACATTCGTTGAAAGGCTGATACTTAAGTAATTATTTCAAAATCGTGGTTAGTTTAGTATAATATGCTTTAACTAAGAGATTGCCTTGTGAACTGGTAACAAGATCTTTTCTTAGTTGGCACACATGAGGGCCATTTGATTGTAGATATCTCTACTTCAACTCATCCTAGAGATCTTTAACACTTTCATTATTATACACCAAGGTGGCTGTGATTTCTTTGGAGATTGAGTTAATGATCCAAGAAGTGAGAAGAGATCATTTTTACATTTTCAGGCGGAAAGAAGACTTCCTTCTGTTGTAGGTTTCTTGATGGTTCCATTGACGAAGCAAAGTTTGTACTTGCTTGAAATCTCCAAACATATTGCTTTACTAATGAAAAATAGTTTCAAGATCCAACAAGAGGCTGAGTAAGAAGATTGGTGATAGGAACGATCTCATGATGCAACAAATAAGGGTTTATCTGGGCTTCAAGATTGGCAAATGCTGAATCTAGGTTTGTATATGTGCTTCTTGAGTCAGTCGTGCTAAGATGATGAATCAACAAGGATTCAATCAAAGAGGATGGCTTTTAGGAAGAAATAAAAAAATTTAGGATGAAGATAGAGATATAAGAATCGAGGACGAATAACTTTGAAGAGAAGGAAGAACTTCCAAGAGTGTTATATGCGCAAAAAAATTCAATAAAAATGGCATAAATCTCTCTCTAATATCATAATAAACATTGAATACAAAGGGCTATATTTTCATAAATGGAGTTACTTCTCATTAAAAGGTCTTAATCTCCCATTACATTTAAATACAAGAATAAAGCCATATATATAGGTTGAAGAAAATTAAATTGATCTTTATAATAACCAACCTTAACAACTCATTAAACAAAATAACCAATCCTACCAGATTAACAACTTAATAACATCTCTATCAATTATTTACAAAGCATCACTTTAATAATTTTCAATCTCACCAAATATCAAAAAGTGTACATTATGCACATTTGAAGAGCAAACACAATTTAAATCCTCACAAATAGTTATAGCTTCGAGAACCTTAAGCTCATTTCTCTCTTGGAGCAAACCTAATGTCACGTCCTGCCCCAAGATCACTTCATGCAACCATGGTGGGACATGACCGTCTAAACATTCAACGCAAGTCTCTCCACGAAATAGCACACAAAACACTTAATAAGCGGAATAAACACAAACATCAACTTTAACGCGAGATGAGAACTCATTTTGAAATAACAAGACTTTATTGATACTTGATAAAATAGTACATTCAGAACAAGTACAAGAGTTTTTTCAAACTGAAAATATACAAGTTTCAAAAACAATAATCTTGATCATCTCGCCTAAGACACTTCATGTTGTGCAAACTAACTGGGAATACTAACAACTTGATGTGACGGAATTATGGCACGACAAGCATTCAATTTGACAAATCAAACATTAGATGCCCTTCGCTACATGAACAAGAGGAATAAAACAAAACATTTGAAAGATGAAACAAAAGTTTCTAGTGAGTGAGGTTTTTCACAAACACAATTAATTAATAAGTAAGTTTTCTCCCTAACGCGTTGCAACTCGTTTAGCAAAACCACGTGATAGAATAGTTATGCATTTCAATAGTAAAACTTGAGTTCAAATCAAATCATCTTGATGCATTAGGCGATTTATACAATCCAAGTCTCAACAAATATTTATAATTCATATGGAAATCATTTCCTTTTAAATTATTCATCATAAAACATGTTGCATAGGACAACAATTCAAATAACGCATTATATAAATCATAACACAGAATCATTTGGCATGTTTAATTACATTTTTGTACCCTCTTTAGCTCAAGCGTTTACCACACTCTTTTGATGAGTTGCGGTTGTGAGGAGTAATCTCAATGTAACAACAATTCTCCATCAATTCTATCAAGCATAACGAGTCTTCTAATGCCAAAACACATAGCAAACAAATGATATCTCATACCAGATCACACAACAAGTATAAGGTATCATATTCTAGATCACACAACAAGAATAGGACATCCTATCCCAGATCACACAGCAAGGATAAAACATTCCACACCAGAACACAAACAAGTGTGAGGTATCACATCATGTAGGGTACCAAAGATCACTTCATCACAATATTCCAGCTCATTTTCAAATTCAATTCACTTGTAAACCAATTCCATTTTTAGAATTTGAGAACATAAGAGAGAAATCATGGAATTCAAGAATTTAATAGAGAGATATATATAAGGATTCAAATAGAAATTATTTTTATTTTTTTGAAAACATTTTAAAAAGAAACCGCTGATCACAACCAATTAGCTTCCTCGCCTAAGTCCTTAGTCAAAGCTCTCTTGCACTTGCAAATTCTTGTAGAATTTGAGCTTGTAGTAGCTTACTGAAAATCTTAGAAATTCTTTCAATTCTTTCTTAAGTAAGCACAAGGTAAAATAGATTTCAAAATAACTGGACTTTTCCTATTTATAAGCCTCTCTGGTGCAACTTTCCATGCCAGAATGATTGCTTCTGTTCGACAGTGAGAATCACCAAATGCTAGCTCGCCATGTAGCTTCTGCCACCTCCTATCCTAAATTCAATTGGATAGCAAAGTCAAATCAACTCACCAGCCTTCTTACACAAGGATGACATCAACAACTTCGTGGTGAAGGAAGCTCAGATTATTTTCCATCTCGTCGCGTAATTATTCTTACCGTGTTACAAAAAACACCTTACACATTTGCTTCGCAACACTTTCAATCGCTAGCTCCCATCGCATACAATCTCAAAGCATAACTCATTTTTGTGGACAGTTTTATCATATAATGCAGATCACATTCAGGACCTCACACGGAAAACCAGCAAAATTAAACCAACATGCCCCTCACTGGTTTCAAAGCACCCATTCAATGCCTCTAACTAAATAAAAGGACTCCATGTTGCATGAGTATTTAGCTTTCACCAACTAGATGGGTAGGGGTCCATTCAATCGGAGTTGGATGAAATCGTTCCTCTATAAAATCTTTTCCATAAGGACTTGAGCGAAGAGACACGACTTCATTTGTGTACTTGTAAATTGGCGGACTAATAATGTCAGCCACGGTTGAAACTCTTTAGAACAGCTTGTTTTTAGCCTCACAAATTTGCAAAGCAATAATGTCATGATCATATCAAGTTCTTGGAAAGATCTTTGGTCAATGAGCCAACACAAAAAAAGTCCACATTCGTTTCAAAAAATATGGCCAAATTTTCTTTTAAACCTCACATTCCCACAGTAGATGGTTTGAAGCAGACACCAACTCCAAATATAAATTAGTTACAAATAATATGTAAAAAATATTTATAGTTACCTTGATTTTTTTAGGCTACATTTTTTTTTAGATTGAAAATCGAATCTTCTAATTATCGACTCAGCTAAAACTAATAGGATAATAAAAAGAAGAGAGCATTTAAAATAAAATTATATTATTGAGTTATGAAGTGATTATTTTGTCTGCTTGAAAACATATAAGTAGCAATTAAGCATTGTTATGGGATCATAAAAGCTCAGGAGCAATGAAGGCAGTATAGTGATGATATTATCATCATGGGCACTTTTTCAATTTTGTCAAGATAATATCATTAATTTTTCTGACTATAATATATGTATATCAATGCACAAAATAATGAAACTTTTGAACTTTGTTACGGACATAACTACCTGATCTAGTGAGTCATTAACCTACTTGAGTTGGAATGTGACAGCAGTTGAAATAATATTATAATTAATCATGAAGGTATCATGATCCAATGTAAACTTTAAAAGAATAATATTGGTAGAAATTTTACGTGCATATGTATGTAAATATATATGCTTTCTTTAAGGATTTTATTTTAAAACTTATTATAATTACGTAATGGAGATTTTTTCAAAAATAGAACAAAATGTGAAAATATTTACACCATATAAAACAATTTTGAAAAAGAAAAAAGCCCATAACGTGAAATAACAAAAATATTTTGCGATTAATCGGTCACACACACGTAAAAAAATGATTTTGCACCAAGTCTAAACAATCTTGTACCATTGTACCCTGTCTAAACGATATTATAATCTCTATTAGTGTTAGTGGTCTATCTAAAATAGATAATTGATTGTTTAGATATTGGCACACGATTGTTTAAATACTGTAAACGATCATGTATAAATATCGTTTAGATCTTGTACCAAAAAGAAAAAAGAAATATGGAAATGAAGAAGAAGGAATAAATGAAGAAATCACAAACAAGGAGTGGAAATATAAAGAAGGAAAAATAATAATATGAAGAGAAGAAAAATAAATCGCAAAGAATAAGAAAAAGAAGTGAAGTGAAGAATGGTTCCACGATATTCAAAAACAACAAAAGAAAATTTTGAAATTTATGAAAAACAATGGTAACTTTGTAGGCTTAATTTTTTTTACACAGAATGTAAATATGTTTGGATTTTGTTAAATTATAGAATGCATTTAAGATATATTATTAGCACTTTTTTTCTCATCTTTAGGATAATATATAAATAAAGAGAAACAAAATTTGAAGACGATAAAGATGCGCTAAAAAACGAGGACCATTTATCCATAAAATATATATTTATGTTTGGAAGATGTATGTTTTTTCCAATTAAATACATTTGTTGTTTTCAATTGTTTGTTTTAATATTCAATTTAATTATACCATTGATTGAATGTCAGATATAGATCTAAACAAAAGTCAAATTAGACAACTTAGAAATGAGAAAGGGTAAGATTTTAAAAAATAAAATATTAGTGATCATTTGTTTCAAAGTAAAATTACTTAAATAGCCTTTCCTCTTTGCATTCTTATTTTTGCCGTCATTAATCTACTCACCAAACCACGGTTAATGCCCATATAATAGAGAGTCTCTATTAACTGCACCATCCAATGCTTTCTATTTTTATATATACGGTGAGAAACAAAACAAAGCTGTATCATATCACAATTTCAAATTGGAGATTTGTAAGTTTGTTACCCTTTTTTCCGATTAATAAACAACCGAGTATGTATACCAAATGCATATCAACTCTATATCACATATATCAAGTCTCAAATTTAGAAGGGTATCTCAAATGTATCTCAAGTATTTATCACAAATGTATCAAGTGTATCAATGTAGATATTGGTAGTATATCAAATGTATATTAATAGTGTATAATAGTAGTGTATCAAGGTTATACAGTATGTATAGTAATATATCAAGTATATTAAGTATGTATCAATAATGTATCAAGTTTGTACATGTGATATCAATTGTATCAAGTGGGTTGAGGTTTTTTTTCTTTCTTTTTTGCTATTTTTGCAAAAACAAATAAGTATGTACTATGAACCTAATTTTTTAAACTTATTTTACCAAGAAACTCAAAAATAAATATAAAATTCAAACTTTGAAAACTTATGTCACATGGCAAAATTTTATTTGGATATATGGTAAGTTAGTCCTAAACTTTTCTGTTAAAAATTTTTTTCTTAAATTATTTGAGAGTGAATTGCAGAAAAAAAAAGTGCAATAACAAGATGTGAACTTTTAATATTAGAAAAGTACATAATTAATCTATACTAGGCCTTTTTCCCGTTCTTTTGCAAAGGTTCATACTAGAATTTACACTCATAAACATATGTTAATACTAGTAAATAATAGCATGTATGATTTTTTAGGAGATATTTATGTGTGTTGTTTAAGTGGTCGTTGAGAAGGATTGAGGTGTGTATGGTTTGGTGGAATTCTTAAATCATTGAATGGTTCTAAATCGGACTAATGGATTTTTAAGATCAATATGTAAATCCTCTTTTTGTTCAATTCTTAACAATTTTCAAAAGTCATTGTTTAATTGGAAGAATGAGATTACAAAGGATCAAGGTTCTATTTAAATGCTTCCACGAGATTTTGTTGTATTAGATACAACTGTTAAACTATTTATTGAATATTAGGAGTCTTGGTATTTCCTTTACATTTCTATCAATATGTGCCTTGTGAGTCGAATCAAAGGACACATCTTTTTTGGCTCAATAACATATTCTGGTGATGAGTTGTTTGTGGGTGGAGGACATTTCAGATCAGGATCATGTATGAGTTTACTCATTGTACTCTTTTAATATGTTTTTAGTTTGATTTGGATTAGATAATCTTAACTTAATAATCAATATTTGTTTGGAGCACTTAAAGAAAAAAAAAGGTAAAATAAGTTATAATAATTAAGATCATAACGCACACATTTATTATTTGTAAAAATGGCAAAAACAAAGTCCAATCCACATACACTTGATGCACCTAATACCTTTTAATACACATGATACTTCTTGATACACCTAATACTCTTTGATACACCTCAGACATTTGATACTTCTTTGATATCCTTTGGATCTTGATGCACTTAATACTCTTTGATACGCTAGATATCCTTTGATACACCTAAAACACCTTGATACACCTATTATTTCTTGTTACACTTGACTCATCTTGATACACTTGATACCTCTTAGGCTTTGAATAGACTTGATTAGTTTTTGTACTTAAATGCTTCATTGATAAGTTTGATGTACTTGATGCACTGCTAATAAATTTGTTATGTTTCACTGGTACATTCAACAAATTTGATATGCTTGATACACGATACAGGTCATATATATGTTTGATACACCTAATGTAGTGCAGATACATTTAGTATTTTTCACTGATACATTCGATTGATGTTCATTGTATCATTATCAAGTGTATGTGGATTGTAAACTTAATTGATATACTTGATAATAATTCATTTTACTGATATGTTGATATACTTTACTAATATATTGTTGATATACTTGATAATAATACAATAAATTATATCGTTCATATATTTAATACTACTACAATGAACTGCATAAAATTTGGAAAAATAAAAATCACATAGTAAGTATCTCAACCAACTAATATATATAATATAAGTATATCACAACACTCATATACAAAACTGATACAAAGTAAAACCAAAATAGAACTAACGTAAAAAAAAATAAAACAAAATCATTTGAAATCATATTTAACTCCAAAATACATCTCGAATAAAGTAGAGAACAATCACAAACGAAGTTGAATTACTCCAATTAACAACCATTATATTTTATATTGGAATTAATGTATCATTGATATCCAAAAATCAAGATTAATATAATATAAAAGAGAATAATTCTTGGATTTATAATAGTAGTGCACCCACTACAAATCCAAGGAAAGATGATCGATTCACAAAAGAAGAAGAAGAAAAAAAGGATGATGATGAAAACTTCGTTACCAATTTCGAGCATCAATTGTAATCTACCAATGAGGAAGAACAAGGAAAAACAAATTGTTTTCTTCGTATAAGAAGAATGATTAGGGCTTTAAAAAAAATGAAATACCTACCTTATTAAATAAACAAATTGTTTTTTTTTTTTTTTTGTTGACAAAAGAGAATAAATAAGTTATTGAAGTGTAGTTTAGGAATAATAATGAAAAATGTTTTAAAATGTAGAATTTTATGGTATATTTGCAAAATTCTCGAAGGAGTTCAATTTCCCTATTGTTTTGTTGTAAAAAAGGAAAAGAAAATCAAATTATATGTTGGCACCGCTTTGAGAATGTCACCCTTATGTCCCTATTACATCACACCAACTCCATTTCCTTTTATAAATCCACAATCATCCGTCTCTCTATCTTGCAAAACAAAACAACTTCAACCCAAAAGAAATTAGAAATGGAAGCCAAAGAAACTAAAGAAGCAGAGGCACTGCTTCAAGGCCAGGCAGAGATATGGAAATACATGCTCTGTTTTGCAGATTCCATGGCTTTAAAATGTGCCGTCGAACTTCACTTAGCCGATATCATCAACTCCCATGGCTCTCCCATCTCTCTCTCTCAGATTGCTTCCTCCATTGCCGCCTCCAACCCCTCTTCAGCACAAATCTCCTACCTCAATCGCATCATGAGACTCTTAGTCCGTCGAAACATCTTTGCCGCCCATCACCCTTCCGACGGCGGAGACACCCTCTACGGTCTTACCTACTCCTCCAAATGGCTCCTTCGAGACTCCCCTCTCACCCTGGCTCCCATGGCTTTCTCGGAGCTTCACCAATGGATGGTCAATCCATGGCTCTGTTTCACCGAAGCCATTAAAGAAGGCGGAAGCCCTTTCAAAATAGCCAACGGTCTTGACATTTGGGACTTCGCTTCCAAAAACCCCCAATTCAACCATTTTTTCAACGACGCCATGGCTTCCACTTCCAAGGTCGTCATGAACGCCATCCTCTCTGTTTACCAAGATGGGTTCAACTCTGTTGACTCCATGGCGGACGTCGGCGGCGGAATCGGGGGCTCCATCTCCGAGATCGTGAAAGCATTCCCCCACATCAAAGGAATCAATTACGATCTCGCTCACGTGGTCAGCACCGCGCCAGTGTATGAAGGAGTGATCCACATCGGAGGAGACATGTTCGAGGACATTCCAAAAGTGGACGCCATTTTTATGAAGGTAAGCGATTGATTAATTGTTGCATTAAAGGGTTTGATAATGATGGTCTAAAGAATTCGTGAGTGAATGAATTGCAGTGGATATTACACGATTGGAACGACAAAGAGTGCGTGAAAATTCTGGAGAATTGCAAGAAAGCGATTCCGGAGAAAAGAGGGAAAGTGATTATCGTGGATGTGGTGTTAAATGAAGAAGGGAAAGGGGCATTTGATGACACGAGACTCTATTTTGATCTGTTAATGTTGGCGCATACAAATGGAAAAGAGAGGACAGAGAAGGAGTGGAAGACAATACTTGAAGAAGCTGGTTTTTCTCGATACAAACTAATTCCCCTTCCTGCCTTAGTTTCCATTATTGAAGCTTATCCTTCTTGAATCTGAACATCTCCCATTTATCCCATTCACAAACCTTCATTCTTGGTGTTCTACAATTTGGATCCTCTTTTTAAATTTTTATATCTGATTTTATCTCAGTATGTCCTATTTATCCCATTCTCATAAACTTTGGACTTGTAAAATGTTTAAAGGAATGTTATGATATGAGAAAAATAAAAAATTAGTTGTCATATCTGTACTTTGTGACATTGAAAATAGTTTGCAAACTTTATTCTCCTAAATTAAATATTTTTATGCCATTTTCTTCTACCCAATCTACTACTCTACTCATATGGAATCAAATTCATAATGGTCACTAACAAATTTATGTATAAGTTAAATTAAGTTGACGGTGATAATATGTCATTTTACGTTTGCTAATGAAACACCTATTTCATAAATAAAGAAGTGGGGTTGGGATATTTATGGATTTTTTTTTTGTGAGGCTTTTGGACTTTGGTATGATGTAAGTTATAACTACCTCATTTAGTGAGTCATGTCCCCCTACTCCAGTTGGAATGTGGTAGCAGTTGAAATAATATTGTGAACCAACAAAATAATTAATCTTGAAGGTCTCAAGTATGTTCTCAATTTAAACTTCAAAATTTTTTAAAAATTGCTTGTGCTTGATTTTTTTTTTAGTAGCCAATACATATGAGAGTACATCCACCGGCAACATAGGGGCCGAATTTTACATTTTTAATATAAAATTTAAATATAATATATAAATTCAACTCATTTAACAAATTGAGATGGTGGTGCAGCGGTAGGGAGGCACACTGTGAATTATGTGTAGTGGATTATAAACATTTTTTAAAAATGGATTAAGTTGAGTTAAAGTACAAACACATAGGCTTTAGGGTTGGGTTCGGACTCATTTAAAAAATAACAAAATATTAAAACTATTTACAAAACATATAAAAATTCATCTATCTCTATCATTCAATTTTTATTTTTTTTTGTTATATTTTATAAATATTTTGTTTATAAGTAAATTTTCATAAACATAACAAAACACCAAAATATTTACAATTTGTGTAACAAAATCAAAAAATTCATGAAGTCAGTAAAAACTTTTCATAAATTTCAGATTTACCTTTCATATTACGGTCGATTCGTTTGTTCTCTTTCTTCTTATTCTTTGTGATTTATTCATCTTCTCTTCCATGTTTTTTCGGCTCTTATTCCAGATTTTCTTTCTTCTATTTTTATTCATTTTCTCTTTCTTTATTTCTTTCTTTCTTCATCTTCTCCTTCTTTCTTACAGTTCCTCTTCCAGAATATCAATATCATTTTAAATATCACTTTGATATGATCTAAATTACGATCTCTTACCTAGTCAACACGATTGTTTAGATTTGAAGCATTTTTCCATCGTTAAAAATAACTACACAATTATGTATAATTTGCTACACGATCGTGTATCATTTTCTACATGATCGCGTATCATAATCGTTTAGAAGAAAAATTACACAAAGCATTTTCTCAATTGTTAAAAATAACTACACGATGGTATATCGTTTTCTACATGATCATGATCGTTTAAAAGAAAAATTACACGTGCGCGTGTGGCCAATTAATTGTATGTTGACTAGGGCACTTTCGATATTTGTCATTGTAGGCCTGTGAGCTTTTTTCGTTTTCAAAATTATTTTATAGAGTGTAAATATTTTGTCAATTTGTTATATTGTTGAAAAAAAAACCACTTTTTTATATCCATAACAATTAGCCTATTCTCTTAAATTCACCATCCCTAAAAAAGTAGGAAAGTATAACAAAACTGAAAACAATGTGCATTTTATATAATTAGAATAAAGAATACAAAAAATTAGAGGAATGACCCAATCTTGGTACAATATTTCACAAATTTCTTAAATTCTCAATTATTTTCATTAATAATATTTATCAAATTTTATGGATGGATTTGATCTTATCATTAGTTTAAAATAAAAGATATGTACAAAAATTGATATATTTATTTACCATAAATATTTTGTATTGTATTTATTATTGATATTAAAACTTACATATTTATTCTATTAATTATTTAATATTTTTCTTTTATTTAATTTTTTTGTTTACATTTATTAGTAATTTTATCTAATTAGGGTATATATGGCATACCATTAAGAAAGTTCTATTTTGAATTTAATTCACAAATACATTATCTACAATATTTCAACTAAACTCTCTTTGTCCACCTTTTTCTTCTTCCATTCACATCTTGTATTGTTATATTTTATCATTCTTCTTCTTCATGTTTTTCGTGAAATCTATTATCTATAATATTTCAACTAAACTCTTTCTCCGTCCATTTTTTCTTCTTTCAGTTAAATCTTGTATTCTTTTGTTGTTCATTTTCTTCATGTTTTCTGGTGAGTTCATATTTTTTCATCTTCTATATTATGTCCAGTTATCATTCTATATAACATTGTTTTTTCGTTATCGAAATGGATCTTTTGTATCTCTTTTACACAATATATAACGTTGCTTTTTTGGTATCAAACACACACTGAAATGTATTTTTTAAATGATTAATACAATGTATTTTTAGGTATTTGAATTGATTTTTTCTTACATTAGTAAAGATTAATTTTATTCATTTTGAGAGGAGTATAGTATCAATATATAATGATTATATTACATCCAATTTATAATGTTTTTTTATATATTTAAAGATCATTTTAGAAGTTTTTACCGTATATAAAGTTGGTTTCGGTTTACATGTTTATTCATTATATAATGCGTTAGCATACGAAAAACTCGATATTTACAATATGTGAAATAAATATATTACAATCATTAACGACTAATTTTATTACATGATATATTATGAATTAATTGGGTCTTCATAATATACCAGGTTTTGTATAGAACAATATTACAGTTGTTAATTATATAATATGAGGTATATATATGCGAATTAATTAAATATATATTTGTATACGAGAAAGTACCTAAAATATATATTTTGCTATAAATATAAGGGGTCTTTTAAAAAATAGAACAAAGTGGCAAAATATTTACAATGTATAGGATAATCTCGAAAACGAAAAAAGCCCACATGCCAACAATGGAAAATTTTAAAAAATGCGCTGATCAATTGGCATCTGACGCGCGTAATATATTTTAAAAGCCATTGTTTAGTATTTGGGAAATGATCGTTTAGGATTTGATCGTTTAGACTTGTCTTCTCAAATCTAAACGATAAACGATCAAATCGAAATCTAAACGATTTTTTAATAATTTTTTTTGTGCACGATCGTTTAAATTTGGTTTGTCAAATATCAACGTTTTTTTTCAAGATTTTTTGGAAAACGATCGGTACACATTGTTTAGATTTAATCGTTTAAATTGGGGTAGCCAAAACTAAACGATTTTTTAAAGATTATTTAGTGCACGATTGTTTAAATTTGGCTATTTTTTTTGTATACGATCGTTTAGATTTGGTACACGATCGTTTAGATTTGATCGTTTAAATTTAGATAGCTAAATCTAAACAATTTTCTTTTAAAGATTCTTTGACTCGATCGTTTAAATTTGACTATTTTTTTACACGATCATTTAGATTTGATCGTTTAAATTTTGGAAGCCAAATCTAAACGATTTTTTTTTTTAAGATTTCAGCTGTTTAAATTTGGCTATACACGATCGTTTAGATTTGGTTATTCAATATCCCAACAATTTTTTTTTCACGATCTTTTATATTTGTCACACGATCTAAACAACCAAATAACAGTTTGAAAAAAAAAATTGCAGAAGCAGAGAAAAAGACGATGGAAAGAAGAAAAAAATTGCAGAACAGGAGAAGAAAGACGGTGAAAAGAAAGATTACTGTCGAAGATCATAAAAAAGAGAGAATAGAGATTGATGCAAATGAAAAATATATAAAACATAACATGAATAAATCAAAAAGAAGATGAAAAAATCGGGAAGAAGATGAAGAATTAGAATTGAAAATCATTATAAACCAGTAAGGGGCAAATATGAAATTTTGAAAAAATATCAGCCTTAATGGGATTTTCTTAAATTGTTCTGTGAGCTGTAAATATTTTGTCGCTTTGTTCTATTTATGAAAATTAATTTAAATAAAAAAACATATTGAAAATTAATAACTAAAACCAAATAAGTGCACATATATAATAATTTTACAATATATCATCTTATATACTAAATAATATATGAAATGTATATTTTCAATTTTTATTATGTTTATCAACACAAAAAATAAAACATGGTATATTTTTGAAAAATTATATAATTTAAGGAATAAAAAGATAAAAATGGAAAAAACGTACATACATTTGTACAAAACTCGATCAGCTTCAAACATATTAATAAAAAAAAAGAAAAAAAATATGTAAGAGTCATATAACAACGACAAAAATAATTATATGGAAAAAAAAAATAAACCAACTATTTACAATGAAAAAAAATATGTAATATCTCGTTGAATCTCATACAATTATTTATATATATATATTATCTCACAATAAATACTTCAAATTAAAAAGAATAATAAATACTGAAAGTAAAATTTGATATTAATTCAATAAATAAATTATTTTAAAAAAAATTCCATATTTATGTCATTACGAATTTCTTTTATTTTTCTAGGACCTTAGTTTCGTGTAAACTTGAAGCTAAACGTGCATTTTATAAGAAAAAAGAAATAAAGAGAGATAACTGTGTGAATGGCAAAATAATAGAGTACATTTAGGAAAATATCAAACATAAAAAATAGTTTAGATGTTGGGGCTAAAAAAATGGTTGTTAAAGAAGAATAGCAGATTCTGATTTTTACTTTAGAAAAATAGCAAATTAAATTTTAAATTGTTAGAATAGCAAAACTGAAAATCTGAAAAATAAATAAATGGAACAATGTCTCAAATGCCCCTAGCCAATTCAAAAACAGTTCTAAATACAATTGTTCACCTAAAACCCAAATACACTGTAATTAAATAACACATCCTTGTTGAAATTGTGCATGTTTAGGTATTCAAAGCCGAAAAAAATCGAGCTTCATTATCTTCCACTTTCCTAGATTTCACCAAATCTTCAAAGTCTTTGATCACTTGCAGAAAAGATTGGAGCTTCAAGCTTCATCCTCCTTAAAACCTTCAAAGTCTTCATACGGCGCAAATCAAAGAATTTTCTTCTTGCCGGCCATCTTCTTCATCAAACCGATTATAGATTCTTTTTCGTTTGGCGCAAAGGTGAGCTTCTTCAAGGGATTTTCTTCTTCACTTGTTTGAGCTCTGCTTCTTAGGAAATTTTATTCTCAACACGATTATACTTCTCAATTGTTGCACACACATTCAGGCGATCTCTAAAATTTTGTCAAGGCCAGAAAGAAAAAATGTAAAGTGTAATATCTTTTTAGTTTTTAATTACAATATAAATTAATTTTTTTAGTATTTAATTATTCTTTTAAATTATATAGCAATATATCCACTTGATTTTTAGGACAGATACAATGTAATTACATCCAAATACATTGTATTCGATATTAAACATCAACCACATACCTTGTATTCTCCCTTTCCATCTTCTATCCTCTTGGTCTCTTCCAAAAGATTTAAAAATTAATATTATTTTAACTTCAAGGGGTAATTAAGAAAAAGTACAACAAAACCCCAACAATCACAAAGTCACTAAAATCCGCGCGACTGACGGTGGCTGGAAGTTTTGGCAGAACTGGTGAATGAATGGTGATGAAGGAGACTGGTGTGGCTGGGCGTGCGATGCATGAAGGAAAAAGGCGGTCGACTTCGGATGAAGTAACAATGTGACTAGCGGCGTGCAATGGAGGAGACGTTTCCTTATGGCTTAGTTCTCAGTCAACAGAATGGAGGGGATGGCTACAAAAGTGGAGATCTCGACTGGGCGGAGAACACTCGAACGAAGATGGAGGTGTCGTCAACGGCTAGGGTTTGGTGAGAGTGAAGAAGATGATGAATAGTAATAATAATATTATTAATAATAATAATAAATATTATTATATTACTATTTTCCCTTAAATATCTTTCTCTTCCTTTTTCCTTTTCCAATTTAAATAAAACAAATCTTTTATTCTCAACTAATTCCTTCCAAAAATAAAATATTCATTTTTTTTTATAAATTTTGGAATATAAATAATTCGAAAATGTTAAATTTATGTTTGCCGTTATTTTGGAGATATGAAGCAAATAACACGATTTTAGGGGATGATAAAATTTTTAATAACATAAGTGGATAATCTTAGCACGATTTTAGGGATAATAAAATTTTAAATTCAAATTATTATTAGCAATACCTATTTTTATAAATTTTTAAAGAAATTTTAATATTTTGACAGTTTCAAATCAAAATTTAAAATCAATTTTTAAAAAAACAATTATGGAAAATAGATAAATGATATTAACAAGATAATCCTAAAATTTTGAAATTATGTTTGACATCGTTTTAGGAAAATCAATCAAGTAGCACAATTATATGAGATATCAAAATTTTCTTAGAATAATCATACATAAATTAAATTGTTATTAGAAACATGAAAAGTTTAAGGAAATCAATCAAGTACCACGATTATAGGGGAAAGATCAAAATTTTCTTAGAATAATCATACATAAATTACATGCATCATAATTATAACTAAATAAATTGTTAATTACTTGATTTGAAACCTACAAACACGAAAATCTAGTATAAATTGCAGGCATAAATCTAGGGCATGTTGATTCAATCGAATCCATCCCAAAAATAAATATTTATTTAATATTTTTATACAACTGAATAAAAAAGTGAAATTCTTGTATTTTTGAGGTATTTAAATTCAAATTTTTATAGATATTTTGGAATATAAATAATTCGAAGATATTGAAATATGATCATTTAAAAGAATTTAAATTGATGATTTTATTGGATGTTATAAAATCTAACTTCAAATTGTTATTAAAAATATGTATTATGTATTATATAATAAAATATTAATAAATATTAAAAGGAACTTTATAATAAAATATTAATAAATATTAAAAGGAACTTTATAAAACGGAAAGTGATGAAATTATATTAACCATTATTTTAGAGGTGACAAAAAATTTGAATTCAAATAGCCATTATATATTATGAATTATAGAAATAAATTGTTAATTAATTGATTTGAAACCTAAAAATCCGAAAATCCGATATAAATTGTAAGCATAAATCTAGGAGATGTTGGGGTAATCTTATATAATCTGAAAATAAAAAATTATTTAATATTTTCTAAAATTGATGGTTTTTGCAAATACAATGTATCTGTGAATCTGTGATATTTGTATCATTTTTTACTTATACAAATACACTGTATCTGACAGAAAAGAATTTCCGTATACAAAAGGATATAATTAGTTAAAAAAAAGTCTACAACCCCAATTTTGCTATAAACCTTAATATTTTTTAAATTTACTACTTTTCAATTTGTTATCCAATTTTGTTGCCATTTTCATAATCTCCTACTAGGGAAGTCCATTTCCTAAAAAAAGTCGATTTCATAAAATTTAGCTATAGCTACTTCAATTTCTTCTACTGGGCTGGAGCCCAAATCAAAGTATGATGAGCTACGGTCCAATGGTTGCAGTCACAGTTGGTGGATTATGGGCCGCTCATATATCTTCACTAATAATTTAGTCTGGTCTTGGGTTCGAATCAAAACAAGGTTCACAATTCTTTATTTTAACTATTTATGTTGTTTGCTAACTAGGGTTCGATTGAACTATTTATGAAAAGAATGTTTTGTAAGAATATATTTATAAAAAAACATTTTTATGAAATGAATTTAAAATCTAAACTCTTATATGTTTGATTTAATATTTTTATAAATATTTATATTCAAAACTATGTTTGGTTTATCTTACTAACAAGGTTGAATGTTTATATTCAGATCAAATTACTATAAAAGACTATTAAATATAATGAACCAATTTCATAAAAAAAATACATATTTTTGAATATTTTCTTAAAAAATATATATTTTGAAAATAATCGCATGTTATTTTGAAATTATTAACTTGTTTAGGCACTTAAAATTATTGAAATTTAAATTAAAAATTAATTTTATTTTTGGACAATTCAATTTTAGAAGCACAAATATCTTGAAATTTAAATACATTACCATACAAAATATATAATTGATTTCCAACCACAAAATATAAATAAAATCAACAAGTTTTTTTTGAGTCAATATAACTGATAAACAATTTTTCTAAAATTTGGTTGAATGTGTTTTTTTTCTAAAATTGTTTATTTCATAATCTCATCTTTTTCAAAAGTTATTTGAAACAAATGCCAAACACTTCAATTGATCTTAAAATGAATTATTTTAAAAATTAAACACTTTAAAAATCAAACTAAACACACCTTGAAACGATGATGAATAATACTTAGATGCATCACAACTATCACCTATCTTTTTTGCATTTTATTAAATTATCCATAATTTATCATGTAGCTTTTTGTGTACACGAAGATGACTATATATGCGCATTTTGAGATACAAATGAATATTATCAATATACATATATAATATATATATATTTGGCAACTTGAATTTGCAAGAAGCATTTAAAAGAGACCAAGGCCACGTGCTTCCCTCAATTTGTCGTTTTTGCATTTTTAATATATATTTTAAAATTTCCCTATATATACAAAATTCAATTTATCTATGGAAATGTGATGGTGGTTATGTGGTTTAGTGGTTTAGCGGTTGGGGGCATAGCTTAACTTTTGTAAGTTTATTTTTGAGATAGTTACAAATTTAACAATTATATTCAAAATAATTAAATATATAGCAACATTTTAAATTTTTTGCAAATATAGTAAAATTTGTCAAATTCTATTAATGATAGAAGTCTATCACCGATAGACCATGTTGCAAATATTGGTTTATCACTGATAGACCATACGAGTCTATCAACAATACAAGTCTATCAGCGATAGTTTTGTTATATTTGCAAATTTTTTTAAATATTGCTATATCCTTAATTATTATTCCTAAAGTGGCCATCAATTACAATTGCCCCTTTATTTTTTTCCGAAAAGTTTATTCTTTAAATTCAAATAACGTGACGGCTTGTAGAAGACCAACAAAGAATTTATTTTTCTTTTTCAATAAATAATAAATAAAAATCATAAATATAACAGACAGATCTAATATTAAGATATTTGCAAGAATAGCAAAATTGGGTTAATACAGTTAGAAATATATCAAAATCTGTAAGCAATAAGATTTTTAGTAAAATATAGTCGTGCACATTTATAACTGTTTGTTAATTTCGATTTTGCCCCTGATTCTATGATATTTTAGAGAGCGTTTGGCACACAAGTTCAGAATCAAATGCTTGTGGACTTATTTGATGGGGTTATGATGCCTAAAAATTACAGATGCTTGTGTTTGGGTGTAAGAATTGAGTGCGGAATTGATAATTTGGATTTATAATGTCTGTTTGGGGTGTTGGTTTTGAATTCTTAGTCTTAGCTAATCTTTTTTTTTTTTTTTTTTGTTAATTGTACATTCTAAATTTATCATGTATAAAAATTTTAATAGATTTTTTTAATATTTTGTACATATAATTAAATTTCTTGACTTATTGATTTTCTTGATAATAATGTAAAAACAAAAAAAAAATTAACATTCAATAACAATAATTTTGATTACAGTTGCATTAACATGAATGATCAAATTATGAATATTACAAACTATTCACAAAATATAACAAGTTATGTAATTGAATGAAGTTTACAAAAGTTTCAGTTAAGCAATACATTAAACAACGTCTAATCGCTAGGTTTCAAAATAAGCATAGTAAAATAGTCATGCAAAAGCGAAAGTCAAGTAGAGTTATATTTAGTTATAGTTACGGTTGCATTCTTATGATACACATGCAATGTAATATTTAAACCACTTTTATCAAAAAAGTTGAAAGGATGAGTTTAAGCTTGAGTTCAAAAGAATATATTTAAAGCATGATTTATAAACTATTCCAAGCATGTTTATGAGCATGAGAATTGAAAGAGATTTAAAGCAACCATGTGTTTCAAGCTAAGTTTTCAAGCATGTTTTTATGAATCTATGCACGTATGTTCTATGTTACTCTCTATGACCTCATGTACACATAGTAGTTTTTGGTTACTGATTAGAAGGCTGACAAGCCTATGTGTACATCAGTGAAGGTGCAATTCGTTGTAACTAAGTTGAGAAGGATATAGTTGAAACTATATCTATGTTGAGAGAAGTGCGATGTACAACACCCAGGGACGAGTTATGTTGTTTATAACAACACCCATGTTGATGTTTATGTACTGTTTCTTTCAAGTGTTATAAGTTCAACTATCATGTTTGTGGGATAACTTCCAACAGATTGAATATTTCTCTAAGTCAAAGATTTATGCATAATTATTTAAGAAAAACATGTTCTGTGAAATCACTAAGTTTTTCGACTTATTTTTTTTAAATGTTTTCTCACTTTCTAAGTATAGGTTGTCTACTCCCTAGTGCTTAGCTTACTATTGTCAGGCCAGTCAGTATGACAAGGGTCGTTAAAGTAACTTGGGAGTTAATCTTGAAATCAATTAAGTGGGGTTCAGGAATATATATAAAAACATGTCTATGTTTATAGTTCAAGTTACAAACTGTGAGTCTAGTGGGAAGACTATTATTATGTCTATTTTCATGCTTATGTACTATAAGTTACAAGTAGTGGTCCAAGTTGTTAACAAAAGCATTTAGTTTGTGTTAATTATTCCTTGTAAGCATGTATCTGTGTTGTGACTGCTAGTTGGGTTAGATAGGTTAGTTGGTTAGAGAGTGTTGTTAAGGTATATGTCAATGTTGTTGGGATAAACACCTTTGACTTGGATCAATTATCCCACTCTTATGTGAACCTGATAGAATACTACTCAACAACAACAACAACAATAATAATCAAAGTATATGGACACAACGAATTTAACGTGGAAAAACTCCCTCAACGTGAGGAGTAAAAAACCACGGACCGAAGTCAAAATCTCCATTATAATCTTTAATGGGTACAAAAAAGTTCTCCCTAGTCACAACTAGAGGCAAGTATCTTGAGAGTAATAATCCCGACAACAAACAACAAAAACAATGAAAGAAAAATAGAAAGATCTCACAATATGTGGTAGCCAACTATCTACTAGAATCTGACTGTAGATAGCTCCAAACAAAATCTCCACCGTCCAGAATGAAGAATCTCGTGCCAGGAATACACTGTCAAAATTTTAGCTTGATCGGACCACAAATCGATCCCCAAAAATGGCTAAAATACGAACCACACAAAATTTACTTTTTCTTTCTTTCCATTGTATTGCCGTCACCTTTTTCTCCTTTTTGCACATTAGTTAATTTCATTTTGAAAAACTAACCTAAAGTGCTAATGGGTTGGGCTTCAAGTGAAATAAGCTCAGCAAATCTCCCCCTATTTCATTTTGAGGATGAATTTGTCATTCTCAGTATGGAACGACAAAACTCAAGCTTCGATCTTGGTAGATTCTTTGTCAACATATCAGATCCATTTTGATCAGTGTGTATCTTCTCAAGCTCAAACAATTCATCATTTAAAGCATCTCTAAGCCAGTGATATCTCACATCAATATGCTTTGTTCTGGAATGAAATGAAGCATTCTTATCAAGGTGAATAGCACTCTGATTGTCACAGTATATCACATACCGTTGTTGCTTGAAGCCAAGCTCCTGTACAAAGCGCTTCATCCACAACATCTCTTTACATGCTTCTGCTGCTGCAATATACTCTGCTTCAGTTGTAGAAAGGGCAACACATTTCTACAACCTTGACTGCCAAGACACTGCACCACCTGCAAATGTCATCAAGTAACCAGAAGTAGAATTTCTGTTGTTTAAGTCCCCTGCCATATATGTATCAGTATACCCAGCAAGTACTGGCTTTCCATCCTCAAATGCGAGCTTCAAACTAGAAGTACCGCTCAAATATCTCATGATGCACTTGACTACCTCCCAATGTTATTTTCCTGGATTGGACATAAAACGACTAACAACACCAACAACATGAGCAATATCAGGTTTAGTACATACCATGGCATACATTAGGCTTCCAACTACTGAAGCATATGGGACCTTACTCATATCCTCCTTCTCTTTATCTGTAGAAGGGCTCTGTTTACTGATCAGTTTGAAGTGACTGTGAAAGGAGAACTAACTGATTTTGTTTGACTCATCTTGAAACGTTCAAGTACTTTCTCTATGTATTGCTCCTGTGACATGTATAACTTCTTGGATGCTCTGTCTCAAACTATTCGAATTCCAAGAACTTTCTTTGCTGGCCCCAAATCCTTCATGGCAAAGGATTTGCTCAACTGTTTCTTCAAGTTATCAATTCTCGAAACATTACTGCCAACAATCAAAATATCATCAACATAGAGTAATAATATAACAAAATCATCATCAGAAAATTTTTGGACAAAAACACAGTGATCAAAAGTAGTTTTTCTGTAGCCTTGCTCCCCCGTAACTAACGTAAACTTCTTGTACCACTGTCTCGGTGCCTCTTTTCCTTTATGCTCAAAACCCTCTGGTTGTTCCATATAGATTTCTTTGTATAAATCCCCATGAAGAAATGCAATCTTAACATCCATTTGCTCAACCTCTAAGTCAAGACTGGCTGCCAAACCCAGAACAAAGCGTATGGAGGACATCTTGACAACTGGAGCAAAAATTTCATCAAAATCGATACCTTTCTTCTGACTGAACCATTTGACAACCAATCTTGCTCTATAACGTGGCTTTGAGGTATGTTCTTCATGTTTAATTCTGTAAACCCACTTATTTTTCAGTGCTGTTTTTCCTTTGGGCAACTTAACAAGCTCAAAAGTTTGGTTTGCATGTAAAGACTCCATCTCATCTTTCATTGCATCGTTCCACTCATTTTTGTGCTCATCCTCTATAGCCTCTTCATAACTCTCAGGTTCTCCCCTGTCAGTCAATAGCAAATATTCATTAGGTGAATATCTTGTTGACTGACGTCGATATCTAACAGATCTCCTGAGTGAACCATCTGTAGGAACAACTGTTTTAGCTAACTGTTTTTTAACACTATCCTCTGTCCCAACCTGCTCAGAACTCTCATTTGTATCAAATCAATCAGATTATCACTATGCTTAGACTGTGGTTTATCTATTTTCTCGATGTCTGCTATTGTTTGGTCTTCAACAAATACAACATCTCGACTTCTTATAAGCTTTTTCTTAACTGGATCATATAATCTATAACCAAACTCATCTTGGCCATAACCAAGAAACACACATGCTTTAGTTTTTGCATCAAGCTTTGATCTCTCATCTTTAGGTACATGAACAAAAACTTTACAACCAAAAACACGTAGGTGACTGTAAGATATATCCTTACCTGACCATATTTTGTTTGGAACTTCTAATCCGAATGGAACACATGGTGTGAGATTCAAAACATGTACAACTGTATTTAAAGCTTCGTCCTAAAATGACTGTGGCAACTGTGATTCAGATAATAAGCATCTCACTCTCTCAACCAATGTTTTGTTCAATCTTTCAACTATCCCATTTAACTGTGGGGTCTTAGGAGGTGTCTTTTGATGTCGAATGCCATGATTTCTACAATATTCATCAAAAGGTCCACAATACTCACCTCCATTATCAGTTCTAACACACTTGAGCTTTTCACCAGTTTCTCTCTCAACAAAGGCATGAAACTGTTTAAACGCTTGCAACACTTGATCTTTAGTCTTCAAGGTGTAAACCCATATTTTCATTGAATGATCATCAATAAATGTCACAAAATACAAAGCACCCCCAAGCGACTTTGTTTTCATGGGACCACACACATCATAATGTACCAACTCTATTACATTTGGCTTCCTTGAATGCTGAGATGATTTAAAGGTAACTCTCGTCTGCTTTCCTGCCAAACAATGAGGACACCGTTTTAGAGGTGTACTCTTTAAATCAGGAAGGTGATTTTTCTTGGTTAAAATCTTTAAACCCTTCTCACTCATATGACTAAGTCTCTTATGCCAAAGCTCAACATTTGCTTCATAATTCACTGTATTTATATCAGAATCCATGATTTTTTCAAAATCAGCCTAGAACCATTTCTGTTCTTCAAGTGTACATCTCTGATGCCAACTGTATTTGCTAATCCATCATTATCCATCCTAACACTGCCAAAATCACTAGGAGTATAGGATATAAAAAATTCCCTCTTCGAAGTAGCATGAACTGATGTAACACAATCAATCACCCAACTGCTCTATTGTGTGGCAAGATTTACATCACCATCAGACAAGATGTAAAAATCTTCAGTGGCTACAGTGATTGTATCAGCATCACTATCATCATCATTCTTCTTTTTCTTGCCCTTATGATTTTTACTAGTTCTTTTCAATTTTTGACAATACTTCTTTATATGCCCTTTTTCATGGCAACAGTGACACTCAACATTTGCAAAACGGTCACTCCTGCTTTTGCTTCTGTTATTACCTCTCGGACCTTTACTTTTACTCCCGCTCTTTTTAGTAGCCAGAACATCTGATTGTGAAGAAGAACTTTGAGACTTTCTTCTCATCTCCTAGTTCAACACGCTACTTTTTACTAGGTCCATACTTAGTACACCATTTGGGGCTGAGTTCGATAAGGAAGTTCTAAATATTTTCCACGAGTCCGGTAATGTACCAAGCACCCATAACCCATGAATCTCATCCTCAAACTTGATATTCATTCTAGATAACTGATTCAAAGTACCTTGAAATGTATTCAAGTGATCTAACATAGGCGCTCCATCTTGATACTTTAACTCCATCATCTGTTTAATCAGAAACATTTTATTATTACCAGTTTTAGGGGCACAGAGCGATTCAAGCTTATTCCATATAAATCGCGCATGAGTTTCTTCACAAATATGGTTTAGAAAGTTATCTTTATCTTCTACCCATAGCCACATAAACCCACACACTTTCCTATGACATAATTCTCATTCTCTATCAGTTTTGTCGTCAGGCTTCTCATCAGAAAAAACAGGAAGGTGCAGGTCATTTACATACAATATGTCTTCCATTTTTCTTTTCCATACTTGATAATTTGACCCATTAAGAGTAACCATCTTAACTGAACTAATATCCATATTCAACACAAGGCAATTCCAATTAAATCCTAATTAATTAACCAGCGCTCTGATACCACTTTGTTGGGATAAACACCTTTGACTTGGATCAATTATCCCACTCTTGTGTGAACCTGATAGAATACTACTCAACAATAATAATAACAACAATCAAAGTAGATGGACACAACGAATTTAACGTGGAAAAACCCTCTCAACGTGAGGAGTAAAAAACCATGGACCGAAGTCAAAATCTCCACTATAATCTTTAATGGGTAGAACAAAGTTCTTCCTAATCACAACTAGAGGCAAGTATCTCGAGAATAATAATCCCGACAACAAACAACAATAACAATGAAAGAAAAATAGAAAGATCCCACAATATGTGGTAGCCAACTATCTACTAGAATTTGACTGTAGATAGCTCCAAACAAAATCTCCACCGTCCAGAATGAAGAATCTCGTGCTAGGAATACACTGTCAAAATTTCAGCTTGATCGGACCACGAATCGATCCCCAAAAATGGCTGAAATACGAACCACACGAAATTTATTTTTTCTTTCTTTCCATTGTATTGTCGTCACCTTTTTCTCTTTTTTGCACATTAGTTAATTTCATAATGAAAAGGATCTTTAACTAAGATGGCCTAAAATTGTATACCATATTACAAGATTGACCTAAATTTCTCAAATTTTTCATAAATGTCCTAAATTGAATAATATTTTACCTAAATATAGGGCCCAAATGACCAATTTACCCATATTTATTATTAATAATATATTAAAAAATATGAAAAAGGAAAAAGGAAAGTGGATCATGTTTAAGATTTGCATTTATTTAGATATCTTATGTAAATATGGTAAGTGATTAAATTTTATTGTAGTAATATTAATAATAAAAATTGTCTCTTAATTAGTTTTCTTTTTATAATTTTGTTAAAAAATTATCCCCTTCTAATTTCTCTCTCACTTTTCAATTTCTCTCCGTCCATTCTTTATTTCATTTTGTATTATTTTTCAAATATTTTACGTAATTATAGTATATATTGAATAATACGGTGTATATTTTATTAATGAAAGTTTCTTATATCAATTTGTTTATGTATTTTATTTAAATATTCATATCTTATGTAGTAAATAATACGTTATGTTTGAAATAATATTGATTATGTATGAAAGTTGTTTACGTTTACAGGAATATGAATGAGAAAAAATTGTGATGAATATATGTAATATATACCATTAAAACATTAGTTTTTCTCTATTATATGTAATGTTGAGGAAAACTGAAAATGTTTGGAATGTAGGGACTTGCATAAAAGAATTGAAGATCCATGGAATTATATGAAAAAGAATGGTTGAATGTTAAATTGGTTTATGAATAGTATATATGAAACAATACATTGTATATTTTATGAATGAAATGTTATGCTATCAATTTGTTAAACTGGTTTATGTATTTTATTTCAAATATTCATTTTATATGTAATAAATAATAAGTTATGTTTGAAACAATAGTGATGTAACGCCCTTAAAAAAAAAAATAAAAACTGTTAAATAATAAAAAAATATTATTTTAAATATTATTATTATTATTAATATTATGATTATTAAATATTATTATTAAATAATTTTTTTTTTCTTTTTCTTTCTTTTCTTTTTCTTTCTCCCGTTTCCCACCCCCCCCCCCCCCCTTCTATTTTTCTTCTTCTTCTCCATCTTCCCACTGCCCTAGCCGCCGACCACCACGCCGCCCCGCCCAGCCGCAACGCCGTCCAGCCCAGCCGCAACGCCGTCCAGCCCAGCCGCACCGCACCAGCCACGCCTCCCCCGTCGTCGTTGATAGCCGCCGGCGCTCGGCCTGCACCGAAACCAGCCGAAACCCCCGCCCCTCTTCAGATCTGTCTCCTGGCACCTCCGTCCGCCGCCGCCGTGAACCGGGCAGCGTCTGCCGTGCGTCGTGAGACCACCCAAGCAGCCGCGTCTCCTATTCTCAGTTCACCCGAAGCCCAAGCCCAAGTCGCCGCCTCCCTAATTTTTTTTCTTCTTTTTCGTTCACCGAAAGCCGACGCCAATCGCGCATCCTTTGCCGTCGATCGTGGCTTGGGTTGCGGTCGTGGTCTCTCCACCGTCCGGTTGAAACCCAGCCGCTGCTCCTCCCTTGCGCCGCCGCCGTCGTCGCTGCCGTCGCCCGGTGCCACCCATTGAAGCGTGGTTTAAGTCCGAGTTTAACACGTGCCCAGCTCCGTCTTTGAAACCCAGCCGCGTGGTTCTCCATTTTCCAGCCGCGGATTTGAAATCGACCGTCGACCGACCCATACGTAAGGTTCCGCGAACTGGCGGCCGTGTGCTGTGGAGTGTCGTTGCAATTGTTTTACAGTAAATCGTCGAAGTGGTGCCTCGGGTAACAAATTTAAGTTATGAATTTTAGTTGTTTCAAAGCAAATTCGAGTTGTTGGTTGGATTAATTATTAACCGTTGTTCGGGTGTTGTTTGATTAAGGTTGTGCTTGGATATCCAAGTTTCGAAGCAAGCTTCATTGGAAGTTTGGTTTCATTCGAGTGGGATCTTGGTGAGGTTAAGGAGCTTACCTAACGCCGAGGTAAGGGACTTTCTACTGGACTCAATAAATGTTATTTGAATGTGTTGGCTGTATGTTTCGTGCTCTTATACTGCGGAGAAATAACGATTATGAGGTGTATGTTTGAATGTGGATTTGTGGTTGATAGTATGTTATGACTGGTTGAATATATATATATATGTGCAAATGTAAGGGTGTGGAAATGTCTGGATATCGTAGATGTGATTATATAATGTGTGACTTGAATGAGTAGATTGTTGTGTAAATTGAATGCCTGGTAGACAACTATGAGGATGTATTGTGAACGGAAGAGAAATCATGGTCGTGCTATTTTAGATTGAAGTGGATGTCATGGTTGGTTTTGCTGTCAACTGAGGTATTAACGTGTTTGTGACAGTCCTCGGGTTAAATTGGAATAAAAATGGTTGTTTGAGGTTAAGGGGAAAGTTCACGTGATGAGGACGTTTGATTGAGTTGTAAATTGACTGTTAAGAAGTATAGAATGGACTGAGGGGATAAATTATTAGTTTTCCTAGTGGATAGTTACCCTGCGGGTGTCCTTCGGGATCATCCCCTATATGTGCATCCTTCGGGAGCACTAGACTGATATGTGCATCCTTCGGGAGCACTAGACTGATATGTGCATCCTTCGGGAGCACTAGACTGATATGTGCATCCTTCAGGAGCACTAGACTGATATGTGCATCCTTCGGGAGCACTAGACTGTGACTGTGCAGGGTACACCATAGGATACTAATAATTTATTTTTCCCCGAACGGGACCAGTAGTGGGTCCCTTACTGAGTATATTAATACTCACCCTTTTTATGTTTAACTTTTCAGGCAAAGGTAACACGAGGTGCAGACCGACGAGGGACAAGAAGGACTCGTGAATGGCCATAGAAGACTGTCCTTTAAACTGCTTCCGCTGACGGTTTTATAAATGTTTTGTTGAACTGAATTTACAAGTAGTTAAAGTTTTGTAAACAGTACTTTAAAATTTCATATTTTAAAATAGGGCCCGATTAAATTTTCTTTGAATTCGTATGGTTTCATTTAAAGTTCTATTTCTTTCGTAAACAAACGGTTTTGTGTCAAATTGACGACTTAGACGGTCAGTCCGAAAAGTCTGGGTCGTCACAAGTGATTACGGGTATATTATAGTGTATATTGTTCATTTAAGGTTAGTAAGAATTTATATTTTGTATTCGAAATACACTATGGTATAGTGAGTATATCGAAGATAACATCATTTATGTATTATTGAATATATGTAGTATATATATGTGACAAATCACATAAGATATATGTATTATGCAGTAGTATATATGTAAGAATTAAAAAAAAATACTGATTGGATACATAATCCATGTTAAATGCAGTAAGAAAAAAGCACAGAACATAAAAAAATATGTGTATGTATTACTTGAATATATGCAGTGGTATATATGTAACAAATCACAAAACATAAATGAATTATTCAGTAGCATATATGTAAGAAATAAAAAAAAATATTAAATGAATACATAATCTGTGTATATATTGGTATATATACACGTGAAAAAAAATATGTGTATGTATTATTGAATATATGCAGTAGTATATATGTTACAAATCATATAACATAAATTTATTATTTAGTGGTATACCATAATATATACGAACGACGGGACATTTAATAAAAATTATATGTCGAACATGACATGAAGATGAACCGAACAATAAAAAATTAAACAAAATAGAAGGAACATGATTGGAATATATGCTACAAAACTGAAAAAGAAAGAACAAATTTTTTAAGAAAAAATAAATAAATGTACGAAACGAAAGAAGAAAGAATACATATGTCATATTGTATATATGAAGTGGTATATATGTGTAAGCAAAATCTCGGTAAAGTACGAAATTTGAAGAAAAGGAAAAGGAAAGTAATGGATTGAAATTTGAAGAAAAAGAAAGTAATTGAGGAAGGCAACTAATCGAAAGTTGTATATAAAACGAAATTTCAACGTAAACTAAAGAACCAAATTGAAGAATGACATTGATAACAATGAAATTGATAGAAGAAACGATCGAAATTGAATTATGAAGAAGACGAAATATTTGCCGGTGCCACAATTTTTATGTCATAATGTTCAAGGGTGATGCAAATAATGATATAATGTTATTTTTAATCATTAAATAATTTCATATTAAAAAAGATTTCATTTTATATTGAATATATAAAATACTTCTAATTAATTTCCATAATAAATTTATTCCTTAATTAATAGGCCAAATAAGGAAGTTGTCATTTACCTAATTAATTTAGTATAATATAAATAAGGAAATCATTTGAATTTAATTTAAAAATTTATATATAATTAATAATTATTATAAGGTTATAAATATCCTAAAAATTTACAAAAACCTAATCAAGAAAATAAATCATAATTTAGAACATTTGTGAAATTTTCTAGTAGATTTAGATCTTTTGTCTAAATCTTTCTAATGAAAAACTAACCTAAAGTGCTAATGGGCTGGCTTCAAAGTGAAATAAGCCCAACATGTCAGTGCCCTCTTTTGGAACTAGGTTAGGACTTTAGGGAAGGAGCTTCGTGAGGGGGTGTGACATGATGAAATTGAGAAGATGAAGATGAAGAAAAAAAATGAAGAAGCCCTAAATCCCTTTTTCTCTTATTTTATTTTATTTTTTTTAAAAAATGAATATTAACTATTTCCATTACTTAAACTTTAATTTTGATGCTTTACCATCTTCCTTTAACAAGAAAAAGAATAAAGTTACTTTAAATGCTTAGATGAACAAAATAGGGTTTAGGGTTCACAAAAATTAAAAACTATTTTGTAGCTAGGTAAACTCCGGACACCTTAAGTTTTTCTCAACTAAATTTCAATACCATTGTACGACAATGGGGTCATGACTTACTCCTGACGCTTGCTATAGCCCATCGGGAGATACTATTCTTTCAACTCATTATCTTCCAACGATTATTTTGTGCGTCAAAAAATTGCTTTTATCTTGTAGTGAATCTGTTATAGATTTGGATCAAATCTCTATGTTTTTACCCTCCTATGTTGTCGTAGTCAACAAATCCTTACTCCACAAAAGCTTTATTGAAAAACTTCTTGCCTCAAGTTTTTTCTAATGGAATCCCTAAAATGTCTCAATTATCATCTATGATTCATTTTTATTGTCAAAATTAACAATAAATTTTACTTCATTTTCTGTATTTGGTTTACAATTGAAGCAATGCCTTTTGTTTTAATGATATTGTGTCTAGTTTAAAACTATTGGTTTGGGTTTGGTGCATCTTCAACCATCTTATTTGGCAAGAAGATTTCATTGTGTTAATCCTATGGTAATTAGAAAGTAATATGATGACAATTAGAAGATAGTCATAAGACTGTTAGATGATAAAATCATTTTATAAAAAAAATGACACAATCATAAACAATTAATAATGTGTCAAAAAATAAAAGATAATCAAATGACAATTAGGCAATAGAAGGTAATTAAATGATAATATCATATATTACTAACAATGTGTAAAAGAAGAGAAGGTAATCATTTGGAAGTCCAAATGCAAATCAGAAGCCAATATAAAAAACTACTGTCCAACTGACAAAAAAAAAAAGTAATCATAGGACAATTTAAAGACAATCAAATGACTATAAAAAAAACAATTAACTAATTAACAAAAGAAAAAATTAATAAAATGGTAATCAGATTTCATGCATAAGTCAGTTAATTATGAGGACAATTTTTACTTTTTAATTTAAATGTTCATTTAAATTGGACTGACCGTACGATTTTGCCATTTAAATTTTTTTTCATATCATTAGACTATGTAACTAATTTTTGTCAAACTTTTTTTTGCCACTCTTGTCAATGTTACTTTAAATATACCATTTTGTTTTAGTTGGAGACGTGTAAAATGAAAAAAAAAAGTAATTATTTTACTGTTTAATGGAAGATATAGACATCTTAGGTTAGTATGTTTGGGATTAGTAATAATATAGTTAGTGATATATATTAGTGGTTTATTGATGATTGATTAGATATTTATGGTTCTACGTAAGTTAGGCTAGAATAGAATAAAATAATTAAAGTGAATAGCAAAAATAATAATAAGTGATTAGTGAATTAAAACGTAATAGCACTAGTTCCCTCACTACTAAAATAACCTTGGATATTAAATTTAGTACGACAAGTTAAGTCATTGATGATGCATGATTTTGGGTCCAAATATATTATTATATATATGCAAATGCCTTAAACTCAATCCACCATTTTTATTTCTTAATTTAAATAAAAAGTTAAATACTTAAAATGAATGAATTTTTTTTTTCTATTGTGAGAGATAAATTGTTATGAACCTGCAAAGATGGAAGAGGTGGCGTGATGATAAGAAAATAAAAAAGTAGTACTAGCAAGGATGAGAAGAAAGATGGAAAATGGATTTCATTTTCTTTTCTATCTATTTTCATTTGGTTTTACTACGTGCCCTGGGTTTGGCTTCTTAGAAATAGAGTAATAATAGAGTTGTTTTATGGGATACATAGTAATTTTTTTTAATATCCCAATAGATTAATATTTGATAAATTATGCCACTTATTTTAGATTATAATTTTAATTTAGTCTCAAATATATTTTAAATGTATTCAATCTTTTAGTTTTCTTTTTCCTCCTACACAATTTTTAAATTTTAGGTAAGACTCGATTAAAACTATATCATTTAAAATTTATATTTTATTAATAAAATATTATGTCCCATACATTTTCATCTACGTTCAACTAGGTTCATTTTTAAGTCCATACACTATATTCAATAAATTCTATACAATTCAATTGATCATTTTTCAATTAATCTTCCAATAAGTTTAAATGAAGATTTGTGAACCAAGACTACAAAAGGCCACGAACCTTCATCAGATTTTTATGATGCTCAGGAGCAAGCAATCAACCAAATAAAAAATATGCAGAGAAATTGATAAGAATTCAAAAATGAAGAATGTAAAGTGAGAGACTAAAGAGAGAACGATCAGAACCGTCATTTCGATTTTTACTTATTGCTTTGTAATTAAGTATGGTTTTGATGTAAAGATGTAGGATGTGCTTACCACTATAGTATAATATATAATTATACTTCTTGAATATGGTAGAAATACATAAAACTTGTAGAATTAGCACAAATGTCCAAATAATAATAATCAATTCAATGTTGATATCCAAAATTTCAATCCATTTAAACATTCGGTATGTAATTGATACATATAAAAAAAACATACTCATCGATCTAAAGTTTGATTAAATGGATTCTTTCACAGTCATACTAACAAATTCTTTATATCTTTTAACTCATTCGATTTATACACACGCATATAACAAGACTTGAGTAAGAAGTCTCTCAAGAAATGAAACTAAAAAATGTATTTACAAAAATCATGAGTAAATTTAATATAGCTTCATACTATTTGTGTAATTAATTACTCACTTTTTATTTAGTCAAATAAAATGAAAAATTAACATGGATAACACGTTTTACCCACCAATATATTATATAAAAGTTTACATTATATATTAGGCAATTAAGTGCTAAAAGTGTTAGGATAAAGTGAAGGGAAGAACAATACATTTTTTCCTCAAAAAATTATATTGCAATCAGATAAAATTTAGATTGAATACATAATTAGTAATCTCATAAATGTAGAATACAAGATTTTATTTTATGTTGTTGATTTTTAATATATGTTTTGGTACGGATTTCAAAACAGTAATTAAAGTAACTAAACTATTATTGCTTAATCTACATGGACAGTGTTCATATGTTATAATATTGGACGATAGTTGGCATGTTGGTCTTGTTTCCTTATTTGTAATGATGTTGTTCATAAGTAAATAAGTTTGTTAATTTTTTTTTAAAATTTTTTTGATCTTTGAATTCGAAAGATTTTGGGTGTGATTTCTGGTTTCCTGAGTTGAGTTTCGATATAACTTTTTACCTGTTCTATTATTTTCCACTTGAGGCGACCTTCTATCAATATTAAAAAGAAAAACAAATTGTGTCTACTATTTAGTTTGCCATATCATATAAACGAACAAACTAAATAGTAGCCAAAACTTTTATATAGCTACCGAAATTTAAACGATTAAATTTAAACAATTGTGTGTAGCTAGTAGCCAAAACTAAACGATCGTGTACAAAAAAGAATCTTGATAAAAAATCGTTTAGATTTGGGTATCCAAATCTAAAAAATCTTCAAAAGAATAGCCAAATCTAAACGATTGTTTACCAAATATATTACCATGTTGGGTGCCAATTAATCACGGGGCATTTTTGGTATTTCTCATTGTGGGTCTGTGTGCTTTTTCAGTTTTTGAAATTGTTCTATACAGTATAAATATTTTGCAGTTTTATTATATTTTTTAAAAGACTCCTATAATTTATAATATGTTATATTATAAATATTATATATTAATAAAAAGGTAAATTTTTATAAATATAACAAAAGTGGTAATATGCATGGTCCGTATAACAATTTAAGAAAAGCCCATTATGCGTGATTATTTTGTTAGAATTCCATATTTGTCCTTACTGGTTTATAACGATTTTTCAATTCTTTCTTTTCTTCTCTTTCCGATTTTTCATTTTCTTTCCAAGTTATTCATGTCTCTTTTAGATATTTTTCATCTTGAACATTCTTTCTCTTATTCATCATCTTCAACAATATTCTTTCTCTTGAATATTTGTTTTCTTCTGCAATTTTTCTTTTATATTTTTTTGAAATCATGATCTTTGTTTCCAATCAATCATAAATCTTGTATTATTTTTTTTCAATGAGTTATTTGGTTCAAGATTCTGTACCAAATATGATCTTGAACAAAAATTATTGGACGATAGTTTAGATTTGGGTTGTACCAAATCTAACAAATATAAAAGATCTTGAAAAAAATAGTTGGGATGCTGGTTCACGATCGTTTAGTTTTGGAATATAAACCATTGTGTACCAAAGAATCTTGTTTATATTTGGCTACCCAAATCTAAACAATAGTGTATTCCAATCTAACCGATCATGTAGCTAAATTTAAATGATCGTACCAAAGAATATCGTGCACCAAGAATCTTAAAAAAAAAATGTTTAGATCAGGGTAGCCAAATCTAAATGATCCTCTACCCAAATGTAAACGATCGTGTACCAAAAAATCTTGAAAAAATTCGTTGGGATATTGGTACATGTTAAATGATCATGTACAAAATCTAAACTACTAAATATATTATGCTTGTGGCCAATTAACCGCATATTTATTGGGGCTTTTGGTATTTTCCATTATAGACTTGTGGGCTTTTTTCATTTTCAAAATTATTGTATACAATGTAAATATTTTGACAGTTTGTTATATATTTTAAAAAAAAAAACTCCAATTTTGAAAATGAAAAAAGTCCACAGGCCTAGAATGGAAAATACCAAAAATATCCCAATCAACATGAGATTAATTGGTCACTTACACGCATAATTCTTCTTCTAAACGATCATGATAGCGATTGTGTAGGAAATGATACACGATCATGTACCAAATCTAAACGATCTTGATGATTTAAATTTGGTACACGATTGTGGATCTTGGTTGTTTAGATTTGGTACACGAGTGTACCAATATTCCAACGATTTTTTTTAAGATTTTTTATATTTGGTATATGATCTTGTACCAATATCGTTTAGATTTGGTACCCAATCGTGAATCTAAATCTAAACGATCATTTATATCAATATCACAATGATTTTTGTTCAGGATCGTGCATGTACCAAGATTTTTTATATTTGGTACACGATCTTGAACCAAATAGCACTTTGAAAAAAAATAATACAAGATTGATGATTGATTGAAAACAAAGAGCATGATTTCAAAAAAATATAAAAAAAAAATTGCCGAAGAAGAGAAGAAAGAAGATGAGAAGGAAAAGAAAAATTGCAGAAGAAGAAAAGAAGAAACAAGAAACAAAATGGAAACATGGAATATTAAAAAAAAAATGGTTGACTTCATGGACTTTTTGATTTTGTTACACGAGCCGTAATGATTTTGGTGTTTTGTTATATATGTGAAAATTAACCTTAGGTAGAGAAGAAAAAGGATTGAGATGTTTTCCTTTTTTTTTTTTTTTACATTTCGTAATTCTTATAAAAATGATTATATTTTTAAATAATAGTTTTAAATAGTAAATTACTAAAAAAAAAATTTAGAAATTACTATTTATTAGTTATGTGTATCATTAAATAGACAATAACTGTGAGACTTGGAAATTAATGTAATTTTAAATTTAATTATCTTAGTTGAATTTAATTTTATGATGAAATTATTTTGGTGTTATTTTAGATAATTGGATGGAATTGTTTGAATTTGTGAAAATTAAGATTAGTTAAGTATTTATTGGAAGAATATTTAATTAATTATTGAAATTGGAAATTTTGGTATTGTTATGGATTTGATAAAAATTGAATAATTTTGGTAAATTAATTTTGTGAGATTTAAGGATATTGGTGAATTAAATATGTGTATATATAATTAGTTGGGTTATAGAAGATTAATAATAATTATATTATTGGTAATAATATAATTATTAAGTGTTTATTTTTTGTAAGATAAAAAGAGAGTTGATTTGATGGGTTTTATTGAGGAAAGAGAATATGAATTATTTGTTTTGTAATTAGAAAGGGAAATGGAAAAGGAAAAAGAAAATATAATAATAATATTTGTTATTATTATATTAAGCCCTCGTTCTACTTGCAAGAACACACTATTCATCTTCTTCTTCACCAAAGAAACTCTAGTCGCCTACCTCTCTTCTCGCCGCCCTCTCCGGTCACCTCTCCATGGCGTGTCAGTCGTCCACCATCTGTTTTGTCAACCCCTCATCGCCTGAAGTCGAAGCATAATTGTCCCGCTTCATCGTTTCTCTTATACTTCCCTTCACGCATCCTTTCTCCGTCGCGTGCTCACCGGGACAACACCGAACGCTACCGCACGTCGTCGTTCGAGCATACTTCGTCAAGAAGAGTCCTCCTTCGGTCGTAGCTTGTCGTTGCACACGTTCGTCGATCGAGAACTGTGCCCAAGCCGTTGACATATGTCCGAGCTGGTCTTCCTTCATCCGAGTCGAGCCCTTTCCTCTCTTCCATGCCACGCCCGAGCCTTCCTCCTTCATCCTTGTGTCGAGCCACCTCATTTCTTTTATTTAGCCAAGCTAAGAGCTACTCTCTCAAGTCAGTTTAGCTGTTTTGGTACTTTTGGTAAGTATTTGGTTAGGTTTTATGTATGCCCATAAAATATTTATTTTGAATCTAAATTGGAGTTTTTCCTGTGAATTGACTCAGTTGGAGGGATTAAGCAAGGTTCAATTGGTTTCAACATCGACTTTGAGTAAGTTGGTTTGAAGGAAATTTTTGGTCTTTAATTAATTAATTTTATTAATTAGATTATGAATGTTCCCTTACTGTTTAGAACCTTATTATTGGGAAACTTTGACCGTGACTGTCAAGGAAGATTTGTTAAGCTAATCTCTCAGGTAAGAAATTCTATTATTAGACCCTCAACATTAGATTAAAGAGGTTGCATGTATGTTTTTCCTTATTATGCATTAACGTAGCTATGATGCATGATGTGACTATTAGGGATGACTGATATTGATGGCTACATAGACAACCGTTACGTATAACTGAGATACATATGACTGAGATATGTGATGAATACGATATGTTATAAATAAGATATACTATGATTGAGATACGTTATGATTGATATATGATATTTATGATATGCTACATGTATAGGATATGATGTTCTGTTAGCTTTGTCTGTTAGAGTCGTACTATATGGGCATCTCTCGAGATCACCACCTATTTATGCCTATGTGTCTAGCTTTTATGAGTGATTTGATGGGGTCACTGTCAGCCCGACTCTCTTAGGGTGTTTCCTTTGGGTTCACCGAGACTCCAGATGTGTCCCATGGGATCACTGGACAGCGTGCATTCGGGAGAACGAGAGTTATGCGGTACTTTCTTATAGGACCCTAACGAGAAGTTAATAGACACCTAGCGAGACCAGTAGTGGGTCCCTTACTGAGTATATGTTTGTATTCACTATTTCTATTTTTAATTTTTCAGGCAAAAGTAGAGGTAGAGAAAAGTTGGAAAATGTGAAGAAGTGACCGTGGTTCGCCATAGGGGAAAGTTTATGATTTCTTTTGCATTTATGTTTTCAGTATTTAATTTACAGTATTTTATTTCAGAACTCACGAGTACCCTTATGATATTTTCTTTTTATTTTAAATATTGTCTGAACTAGTATTTTATTTATTTATTTATTTTACATCCTTTATTTATAATTTATAAATGAATATTTGAAGCTTTTCCTTTAAAATTTAGTATCTTCTTTTATTTTAAATAAAAAGGTCTTTAATTGTTTTAGTGGTAATGACCTCAACTTAGTATAAAGAGTTGGATCGTTACAAAGACCTTATGTGGCTAAGGAAGTCTATGTGATAAAATGGGGTTTATTGGAAAATTTGACATAATGAATTGTTAGGTGTTGGGCTCAGTTCACCAAAAAATGGCAGCACAACCTTGTGTCAGTAGGTCGGTGATTGATTTGACCTCACTTCCCCATCTGAATCCAGGATAAGGATTTGGCAGAGACATGTGGCGTCGTGTGAATAGACCACTCTCGCTACCGGACAGAGGTTATTGTTTATGTATGGAAAGTGCCACTTGAAAGGCTTATAAATGTTGAATTCTGGCCATTCTGAAGTTGCTTCTTATGTTACGCTCATTCGAGAAAGAATTGAGAGAATTCCTAGAGTCTATAGACATTTTCAAAAGCTTAAGGCCAATGTGAAGAGCAAGGGAATACAGGAGGATTCAGAGCAACAAAGAAGACATCAAAGATAACTTATTGTGAGTGGCTCTCCTTTAAAAACATTTTCAAAAAAAAAAAAAAGATTTCCAATGTGTTTAAATCTTTTACTATCTTTCCCTTGAAACCCCGGCTATAAATGATTTCTACTATGCTGCCAAAGATATGAATTTTAAAATGTGTAAAGTTTTGACAAGAATTGCAATAACAAATTGAGATAACCCTTGTACTCTATGCACAATAAGCCTCACTTGCTGTGTGTTCTGGTGTGAGATGTCTTATCTTTGTTGCGTGTTCGAGAATGAGATACTCTATTATTGCTATGTGTTTTGAAATAAAATGCCTCATACTTGCTATGTGATCTGGTATGGGATGTCCTTTGCTTTGCTGTGTGTTGTGGCATTAAAAGACGCATTATGCGGACTGAAATTGATGGAAACTTGCTAAATGTGTTGAGATCACCTCTCCTATAGATGCAACTTAACAAAAGAGTGGTAAAAGTTTGAGCCGAGAAAAGAGTACAAAGATATAACTAACTGGCAGAAGGATACTGCGATAAAATGTTAAAACCATGAGGGCAAACGTGTCTCCACGCGATACGAGCCCTAAACTGTTTTAAAATAGAAAATGTCCTTAATTGTGATTTATGAATGTTATTAAAGGAATTACTTTGAACCAAATTTATTGGCTGACGAGATAGAAGATATTTATTTTGTATGTTTTGACGAAAATGATTGCAATATGTGAGATAATATCTTATTTGTAAAAGTATTTATTAAGAATTCCACTCACTAAACGATTTTTGTCTAAACCCTAAACCCTAAAATGTTTTAAAATAGAAAATGTCCTTACTTGCGATTTAGAATGTTATTAAAGGAATTACTTTGAACTGAATTTATTGGCTGACGAGATACAAGATATTTATTTCGTATGTTTTGACAAAAATGATTGCAATGTGTGAGACAATATCTTATTTGTAAAAGTATTCATAAAGAATCCCACTCATTAAACGATTTTCGTCTAACCTTTCATGTCACACCCCACCTCGCACGCCACCCTACTAGCCATGCGAGACGTGGTATGATTTTGAGTATCTTAACATGTTAAACGCCAAAATACTCTGTTTTAAGATGCCTAACTGTTAGAATTTATGTCCTAAAACTCATAGTTTGTAATCATATTTTATTCAATAAGTCGTTATTAATACTATAATTTTAAAGCCAATAAACTAAGGTACCAAGGCTATTGTTGTGTAAACTTGAACTTTATGTAGAGACATAAACGTGGATCAAATTCGAGTAAATAGCCTAAATAGTCTATAGTATACGAATACGGTTGGGCGCCTTATTCGGGAGATACTATTAATGCGACCCACTTTGTAGTTAGTACAAACGATGTGATCCTAAATCGTTCATGTAGAGACATGGAAGTGGGGGCATCCTATGTAAAGAGTTTACATAAGACTGGAACCATGAGATAATCACTTTTAGGTTATAACACCGTTAACTTTGTAAAACTGACTGTTTCGTTTATAGATGTCCAATGTAACTTGATCTTAATTCTGAGCTAACTATGAGCTTTTGTTCACACGAAATTATCCTTAGATCTGCATAGGTGAGGGCAGCTCAATGGCGCTGGCCCAATAAGCTTTCCATTTCAGGGGTAAGATTGAGTGGATAGCTAGGGACATAGGGTGCAAAACGAAATTCACTCCTACCCACTCTAGGGTTAGTAGATAGGTTGTTCCCTTAAGGACTGAATTCAGATCTTGAACAAGGGGCTCCACCCTCTCATTGGCCCGAGAGGGATTCGGTTTAAAGGTTGGACCTTAAACCAATTGTTCAATAGTGGATCAGTGGAACTTAAGGAGAAAAGATATAATCTCGGGGGTAAAACGGTACTTTGACCCAGCCGAGATTATGAACAACCTGTGAAGGATTAACTTACTTATCATGGTCATATCACATTGACACAAATATATCTATAGTGAGGGGAGTGCAACTACGGGACTCTAGTGGAATGATTCGTTAGTTAACGAAGGTTGATTAACTCAGTCTAAAGAGTTTAGCCAGTTAATCTCGGATCGTTGGAGCCCATGATCTATAGGTTCATTAGGTTCCCCCACTAGCTCATAAGGAATCAACTTAGAACATTATGATGAAATAATTTAAATAGTTCAAAATAGGTAAAAAGAGAGAAACCGATAAATATATTTGATATAATCATCGGTTATAACTTAAGTAGAGCTTCATGTTTAAATATGATTTAAATATCAATATGAAATCATATTTGGAAGCTTGGAATTGATGAAAAAGGTCAAAGATGTAAAAAGTCAAAATGTTGACTTTTGACTTTGAAAAATCAAACTTTGATCGACTTTATATTCAAATATGATTTGAATTTTGAAAAAAATGAATGCGGATTCATACTCGGGAGATTGAAATTAGTCAAGACGAATAAAATGGTAAAAAGTCAAAATGTTGACTTTTGACTTTTTAAATGTCAAATTACCATTTTACCATTGGAAGAATATTGCATGTAAATAACAAATGGCTTCATGCATGTGAGACACCTACTTGGTAATATGCCAAGTGTGGAGAGTGGAAGCTCACTACATGCAAATTTTGCATGTAGTTTGCTTATAAAAGGAATGGATAGAAAATAAAAAGTGTGGTTGTCTTTTGTTAAAAAATTGATTTTGGAATTTGGAATTGCAAAATCAAACCAATTTTCCTTTATCTCTCCAAAAGTTCTCTCCACAAATTCTTCCTCCTAAATCCATCTCTCTCTCTATTTTCTCTATCGTTAAAGTCCCACAACTCGGTTCTAAGTCAGAAGAATAGCGGGTCAACACTAGTGGTAGTCCCGGTTTTGATTTCGTGAGGAGATCGTGAAGAGCACGTGAGAAGATTGCGATAATAGAAAAGCATCAAATGTGAGTTTTTCTATTAACCCTATTTTGTTTCTTTTTAGGGTTGTGATGCATGTTTATCACTAAAGTGTTTAGTTGTAATTAGAGTAAAATTTGATCCTAATTCCGCTGCGCATGTCTACTGTTTCCATCACTAACTTCGTAGACTTTAACTTATAAGATATGTTTTAGACGATCTAAACACTTAGCACACAACATAATACAACTTTACTTTTATTAACTTAATCAAGGCTCTGTACAATTCTTACAGACTTAAACAAAAATAAAGTACAACACTTGAACTCTAAAAGCAAAACATTGAGTAACTCTTCTCACCTAGCAAGCCTTTCCTCCTTTCTTTACTTAGTCTCAACGTCTGGAATAACCTATAAGATAAAACTTTAAAATAGTAGTCCAAAGACTTAGTGAGGTTTTAAGAAAATCTTTTTGCGAAATACCTTTCATAATCATCATTTTATAAAAGATATCAAATCACATAAATGTATATCAATTAGCTTAGTTTCAACATTTCATAAAACATCATAATACACATTAGTTTCACACAATCTTTTCACCAAGAACATGAATCATTCCCAACACTAAGGCTCGTCATCTCATGTTTAGACTATTGTGATGTCCTTTTTATCATCAATATCTGAAAATATCCTCATTCATTCTTATTGCTCAGGCCGCTAAACACAATGTAAATTTTTTCTACACTGGTCAGCTCATTGATTGGAAAAAACTAATGGTTTGAACACCATTTCTCAATAATTGAAATCACAATAAACATACATTAAAAATATAATATATGCTTTTCATAAGAATCTCTTTAGAAATATTCATATTGAAATCATCATTAAAAATAAATAGAAACTTTATAAGAAAGCTTTTAACATAAAATCACTTTCAAGAAAAACACTCACAATACTTAGTAACTTAAACCTGAAATGCTCCTCTTCTTTTTCTTCTCGTGTAGACTCTTTGGCAATGCTTCAACCCTTCAAATTTTCTCTTGACTTTTGCAGAGTAACAATACCGAATAATCTGGCTGAGGACTCCTATTTATACTACGTACTCTCAAATCAGCTTAGTCACCCTTAAGCTCTTGTCAACTCGCTAGCTCCTACCCTTAGTGGTGCACGTGTAATCTTGAGGTTTACTTAATCATGCTTACCTTAATCTTTACACGTGGCCCATTAAAATACTTAGGAATTTTCTGGGAAGTTTCCTTTCTTCTTCTTACCAAGTCTTTCATCTCACATAGTACCTTAATCGCATAGTCTTGTTGCCCAACCCTTCTTGCGAACTACATAAATATAACCTCTTATCGCTTAATCTTCAATCAAAATGCCTTCTCGTACACACTTAGCCAAAATTTGGCCTCTTAACTAAGTACGGGTCTTACATTTCAAATGTTTTTTTTATCCTCCCTATATAGAGATTGACATCCAACATCGAACTTGCCGCCTTAACTACCAGTCGTGTGCCTTTTTGAACTCCTCACTCGGTAGTGGTCATTGTCAAATCACATAGCATGTAGAGTGAGGAGCCGAGATTATTATTTTGTAAACTTTGTGTTTTGAACTTAAGAAGGCCCATCATGCATAATGTACTTCTGATCCGCTATCATTGAAATCTTTGTGTTTTGCAATCGAACTCCATCACACTAAATTTTAATTTCCATTTAATCCGCTCAATACGCGTTCTACGTGTTATCTTGCAGAGAGGTGCATGTAGAATGTCTAGGCGGTCACGTTTTTATGCAGTCGCATAAAGTAGTTTCGAACGGGGCGTGACAATAACATTTTACTATATAAATATTTTGATTCATTATTTTATATTTGGAATCGTATATAAAAATGTTTTAAATAGGAAATGTGTCTCTTAGTTCTTGGTGTATTTCAATTCTGTCATTCGATTTTAAGTTGTATTTTTATCTATGAATTTTAACATCTGGTTTAAAATGTGTATTCTTGTAAAATAAAGATTTAACTCAACTGACACCTGTATGTACTCGAGTTCAAATCCTTCTACTCCTAGTCGTATAATACAGCACCGTTAGGTATAATGGAAACAAATTCTAGATAGAACCTAAAAAAATTGAGAAAGAAAAAGGTTTAAGGTTTGTTTTTAGTTCAAAGGACTGTGAAGCATGTGTTGGTGGTAGTGATGCTTGTGGGTATTGGGACACCAAAGTCATCAAATTCATTAAAGAGATTATGTGTTATTTAATTTAGTGGGGCTTTTCACTTTTGAAGATATGATAGCGAAGTTTCACTCTGTCTCAAATATGAAAGTATGTGGATGCTTCATTGGGCGAGGACTTCATTTTTCCCTATGTTCATACTTATAAAAGTGGATATACCATTGTTGTTTTGCACTTTGTTTAAATAGATCAGGATTATTATATATTTTCTATAACAAAATTAATGAAATAAATCAATAATCATATGCTATATATGCTCACTTCTTAGTCACCTATTAATTAAAGAACACTTATTTCACAAAGTGAACATTTGAGGAAGTGGAAATCCAACTTAAAATCTAATACTTGCCATGAGATATTATTAGGACGAGATAAACCTAATTTCTAATGTCATCAACCACACCCATCATTTCTATTTTAGAGATAAAATAAATAACTAAGTGTATACACTTTTATAGCATAAACATGGTTATAAAACCTACTAATAATATAAAACTACTCATATTATTCTAGGAACAAATTATTAAAATACTTTTTGAATATAAAGGTTATCCACAACTTGAATTATGTCCAGTTAAAGATAAATTTATATGTAACATAAGTGAGTTTTACTATAATACTTACCATTTGTATTAGGTCGATGAAGCTGATAAGGCCAAAGAGAAATTAAAGCTAAGGTTGGGTGTAAAATGTTTAATGAGACAATAGAAACCTTAAAAGAAGTCAAATGTTAAGAGTGAGTATTAAATGGAAATATAGTTATGACAATTGAGCATTAAATATGTTAAGTTGAAATAGAAGCCGCGTCCACATGGTATTATAGTAGTGAACATGCCCTCATAATCATATCTTATCAAATTCAACTACATGTTCTTCCAACCCATCACTCTCCAATTTCTGCTTCTTTTTTCTCTGTCTTCCTATGCTTTTATCTATTCATGAGTACGTTCAAATCCCATTTCCAAGATTTCTCATATCTTGTTTTTGGTCTTTCATTTCATCATTTTTTTCTTCTTCTTTTAATCTTTCTGTGGGTTGATCTCATTTTGGAGTTTACACTGTTCGTATCAGAAAGGTTTCTAATTCTAACTTCTCTTTTTGTTGCCTTGTTGAATTTTGAGTGGATGAAGAACTAAGAGTCACCACTGACTTTACTGTCAAACTTTATTAAAGGGTAGGAATTAGGATTTAGTTGGACTTGGAACCAAAATCACAAAGAGGATCATATCAATGTCAAACACTATGGACCCACTCTCGGTCTCAACCAAAGACTTGGCACACACAAGAAAAGGGAGTATATTTCTTATCCAGTGAGAATTTTCGTTGCACCTAAACAAGATTGTGCTAACAGTTTTGATATGATTAAATTAAGCAAAAACATCATGTGTGCTAAAAAATGATGGTAGAGAGTAGAGATCAGAGAGTAGAAACAAACAATCATTCTCAAAAAGAGTTTTTTTTCTTTTTCTTTTTTATTTGTTGTGAAAAGGAAAATGTATCACAATGGAGAGAAACATAACACAATTGATGATTCAAATTAGTGACAATTCAAGAGTCTCTCTCTGCCTCTCTGCCTCTCTGCCTCTCTGTCTCTAGTCTCTCTCCCTCTCTCTCAAACTCTCTGATCTCAAAGATCTGTATTGTTTGTTTTCCCTATTCCCTTTCGACAAAGCCTGGATGAGTAGTAAATCAGTCAGTAGTTTAGTATGCACAACCACCCCCACCACTAATCAAAATAAAAGGAAAGAAGAAAAAAGTGATACAACAAGAAAAACTCAGGCATGGATGTGGCTGAGATGAAGTTAAAATCGTTGGTCACAATCTAAAAAGAAACCACAGAAGAAGAAAAAAGGAAAAGAAGAATTTTCCCGGGTTTTCTTGTTTTGTTTGTTTTTTCTTTTTTTTTTTTTTTTTTGAAGAAGGTGAAGAAGAGGTGAATGAATCCATGGGGAAATGGGTGTTGTTGAGTGGGGGGGCTGGGGTTAGCCACGACGAATGGCAGTAAAGTAATTGAAATCGTGGTGTTGGACCCTGAGTTGCTTTAGCCAAGAATCAGCCACGCTCAATAGAGACATCAATCTTTCTTGGTCCCTCCCATAATTACCAGAAATCCACACGTTTCCTTGCATCTTGTATGTGGCTAAACCAAATGCTGCCAGCGATATCCCTTCCCCTTCTTTTCTCTTCTTTTCTCCACTCTCAAATTCATCCTCCACATCCATATCTATATACACATTAAACGTTACACTTTCTCAATCACCATGATCATTTATATTATGTATGTATGCATATATATATTCACATAAAAATTAAACCAGTTTTTTCTTTTACCTTGAAATGATGATGATAGTGTATGGTAACTCAAGAAGCATGTTGATAAATCCTTTATTGTTCTCCCCATTGGAATGTGGTATATTGGGTACCTGAAGATTCATTCTCATTCCTATTATTAATTAATAATACACATACACACATAAATCATAAGCAAAACACAGACATGATATACAAATACAGACCACGAAACAGCCATCCAACTAGCTGGAGAAAGATCAACGCTTCTCAATGTCATCAACCCAGGGTATCTTCGAGCTAATCCATTGATCTATAAAATAAAAATAAAAAATAAAACATCCCCACCATTTAGAACAAGAATATAGAAGGTGGGCACAGCACAGATTCAATAACCATATTCAAAGGTCAATAAAGTTTTGAATTTTGTTCCTTCTTTAGTAGATATGCTAAAACTCATAATAAAAGCATAAAAATTAAACAAAATTCATATGATTCCACCACACCATCCATGAACCACTTCATTGCACTGCAGAAGTAAAAGGGAGGGTGGGGCTTTTTTTTTTTTTGTTTACCTTATCCATTAATGGAACTCTTCCATATGGAGTTGATCTCTCGAAATATTGAAAGTAAAGGTACCCCAATCTGTCACTGAGGTGCAGAGGGCTTTCTTGTTCTAAGAATCCTCCTTCTTCAGATGAACTTCCGTCCCATCTCCATAATTTTTCACTTTCACTCTCATCGCTACATGAATCACTGAATGAATCCCTTGTTTCACTGTCACCGCATTCATCCCTAGGGAGAATCATCAATTGGGATTTTCTTTAAATCATAAAAAATTGGGGTTTGTAGGTCGACGATAAACGGAAAATTCTTACCTGAAACCATTGACGGTGGAATTGCTTGTGAAGATTTGGATTGCAGAGAGATAAGGAACATAATATTGAACAAGGGTCTCGCCGTTGTTGACGGCGATTGGAACACCGGCACCGTAAGCGCTCCATTCGTCATAACAATTCCAGAGATCGCCGAGGGTGAAATATTCAACCTTCTCTCTCTCCCATGGATGCCATAAACGATTAAGATTCCTAATCTCACTCTTAGAAAAAGGAAAGAAACATGGATCAATGTCAACAAAACAACAAAACAAACGAAAAGCGTGAAAAATTATGGAAAAACGAAAGAAATGAGTATAAAGAAACCTTGGGCAAGAATTGGGAGTTGACAACTGGCGTTGTGCAATGAAGAAAACAACCCAAATTGGATTGCATTGACCCTTTGTCAAGAATCATAATTTCGGAGGAGAGGGAGAGAGACGAAAACTTTCAGAGTCTTCCCCCTAACCCTGAAAAGCAGAGAGGATTCCCGTAGGAGAAACCACAGCAAAAGAAAAAAAAAAAAAAAAAAAACAGAGCACCGAGAAAGAGTAGAGAGACAAAAATGGAAGAGAGGGAGAGATTATCGGACCTTGTTTCTTTTTCCTTTTAAACTTGTTTCCGATTGAGGAAAAAATAGGATCAACCCAAAAAACGTGTCAAAGATTTTCTAATATTAGGATTTTCAAAACACCAAATTTCACGGGAAATTTAGAATCTGCTTCTCTCTTTTTTTTCTTTTTCCTTTTCTCCTGTTCTTACTCTCTCTGTTTTTGGTCCGGCGAGTATTGGCTGTCAATGTTGTGTAAAATGGGTTCCTCTGCTTTTTAAACTAAACCGTAAAGGAAACTCAAAACTCAAAACACAAACAACACCGACTCTTTTAACTTTGTTCATTAAACAAGAAACCCGCAGCAATTGAAGCGCTCTGTTTCAAAATCTTTAAGCTAAATCAAACTCAGCTAGGATGAGAAAAGAAAAGGAAAGGTGAGAAAATGAGATCCAGTTGATGATGATCCAGAATAGAAAAAAAAAATGAAAGTAGGGGAGAAAGGGAGGGAAGTATTGAAGAGAGGGTTGTGGGTATGAACTTTATTAGCAGAGAAGAATATTAAAAACAGAGGGAATTGTGAAGGACATGAGAATATTGGATTTTCATTTAGGTATGGGATTTTACCACTCCCCTCTTAATCCATGGGAAAAAAAGATGCGTATCTGGTAATCATCATCCAATTAACAACAACTCCCTTTTTCTTATTTTTCTCTCTCTTCGTCTTTACTTTAAGTTTAATGGGTCTTTGGTCAGTTTCTTCAACAAATGGGAGCATGTGGTCTTTGAATGTTTCATTTCCATTTCAAGAATCAAAAGAAAATAAACTTTTTATTTCTTTCATTTCCATTATTTGGTAATTTTAACTTTTTTTTTATAAATTTTTTAATACGGATCCATATTAGAAAAATATTATGTTCATATGGATAAGTCAAACGTGATAGGTAAGAGGTTAGAGGTTTAAATTTTAACTCAACCTAATGGAATAAGATTTGAAAAAGAAAAAATAACAAAACTAGATCAAATCTTCCCTTAGTAAGATAGAGACAATTTTCATCTTCACAGTATTTTTTATATTTAATTGTTGAAGAATTGGAGTTGAGTTATTGATTTTTAAAAATAGAAAAATTTGATAAATTATTTAATTGTCGGTTTGATAGCTCTATGATTTTTCTTTAAAATTCTTCATTTATGTAGTTAAATTTCAAGGAAAGATTTATTATAAAGAAAAGAAAAACTTGATTTTCTAACCATAATATGTGAAAGTTAAATTTAGATAAGGAAAAAGGAAATGTTCTCAGTTAAGATGTTGAAAAATATATATAATTATAATAGGTTCAAATCTTCTGGGTTTAATTTGTCGAAATTGTATGATGCTTATTGAATTATTATATTGAATTTATGCTATTTAGAAAATATTTTATATAATTACATATCTTACACTAAAAAGATTTTTGCCATAAATAATTTATCTATTTTTTCATATTTGACAATTTCGTTTACCTTATTATTAAATGCTTGTTTATTAATATAGGAAAAGAATCAAATAAAATCCTAAATTTTGGGATTACATCAATTTAAGTATTCAAGTTTCATTTAATTTAATATATAGCTCGAAATTACAAACATATATAACTATAACTATTTTGTCCCAAAATCTCGCTGAAATAGGAAGAAAAAAATCACGTAATCTCTCTAAACAAGTTAAGGAAAATGAGCAGAAGGAAATAAATCATATTATCCATTCTTGTAGTGGATTTCATTATTTCTACTACAAATTTTTAATAAAATCATCTTTTCTAAATTTTTTTTTAATAAAATCATATAAACTGAAAAATTGCCAATAATGTAATTCTAATGAAATTTCCTAACTTTAAATGGATTTCCTTGTAAATTTTCAAGTTTTAATGGTAAAGGTTAGAAAATTGGACAAAAATATTTTTTTAAAAAAATAGCTCATGATACCTATTTTTTATATTTTGCGAATATAAAAAAAATTAGTGATATAAGACGGCTATCAGACGATAATCACAGGGCTATCAAACGACTTTTAAATTTGCTACTTTTGCAATTTAGAAAATGTAGTTATATGAGTTCTATTCTCATAAATTTTTTTCGCTATTTTTGCAAGGGTCCCTAAAAGTTATTTCAAATAGTACTATCAATAAAATAATCTAAAAATATAGCACAACTTAAAAATATTTACAAATGTAGCAACCATTAACAAATCAACTCGTAAAACTTAAATTTTTAATGAATAAAATTGGGATTCTTTCGTAATTCACAGTAATTTTTTAAGAACGTGTCTATCCTTAGCATTTTTTTTATGTTAATCCAAATTTGCATTAAGTTTATAGGATTTTTTTATTGTGGTAAATCAAAGTGGTCAGCCTAATCTTCAACTTGATTAACAATATGAATCTAACCTAACATGAAATCTCTAGTTTAGCAACACTTCTCGTACAATTATAATTAGCGCTATATGAAATGGTGCACTTGAAAATGACAAAATATAAAATTAAATTTGAGCCCATGATATTGATGGCAATTGAGCCCATGAAATCAATTGAAACTTCAAAGTTTGTAGGAATGACAAATTAACAAGTCCAAAACTTTAAAATTTGCTGGAATTGACATTTACAAGTTCATCCCAATTCAAACGGTTGGATGACTAAAATGTGAAACCGAATGCTCTCATAGTAAAAAATGTAGAACTGCATTTGATATTTTCTGATTGTTTTATCAATGATATTAACTCATCTGATTACCACTAGTTATCAACGATATCGATTGTTATTTGATTGTTGTCTGACTACTGTTTGATTGCTATTTGATGTTCATTGTTATCTTATTGCTATCGTGTATTAATTGTTAATGATATTGATTTACCATCTCATTGTTAGGGATGTAAGAATAATCCAAGTAACTCGATAACTCGGACTACCCAACCCATATTATATGGGTTGGGTTGGGTCACAGGTTAGAGGATTGAAAATTTCGGTTCAACCCAACCCAACCCAAATATATATATATATATATATATATTTCATTATCTATTAAATAAGACTTAAAAAATAATTAGGTTAAAAACTTAAACTACTTAAAACACTTCAACAAGATGAATAATAAAGAAATGGAAGAGAGATAATGGATAAAACATGCGTTGTATTAATAATGTAGGCCTCTCCGCTATAAAAATAAGAATATTCATACAACACATTACAAAGTACAAAAATCGAAAGTAAAGAAATGTGTTGAACCGGAGAATACATTGTCATACTTTCCTTGGCTCTTTTACAAATTAGAGGAATGTTGAGTGAGCTTCTCTCTCTCTAATCTCTCTCGAAGCTTTCACTCAAATTATTGATTGAAGAAAAGGTTGAGCAAGAACTGCTACTACAAATGGTGAAGGACTTTAAAAGTCGTCCTTTCACCGGCCTCCTTAAGGTATGACCTCCTCTGCATATTGTTTATAGTAGAGGTGGTTTCTTTTATAGACATACTTTAGGCAAAAAATTAATTGCTCTATGCTACATATCCATCCTTGCTATGTTACTCATTTGTCCTTGCCTACAAATGTCAGCGCAGAAAGTAGTCATTTCTTGTCACATCAGCTCCAACTATCACTCTTGTCTTTTAGTGAATCATCTCGCGTAATGATGTTCTGGCATCTCGACTTATGACTTGTCAAACACCTTTTTCTCGTTGAGTTCCTGCATGAGATTCTTCTTGTGATTTGCTTCTGTTATTTTTTTCCACCATTCTGCATATAAAAACACTTAGAAGCATAGTTAATTAGGCGTAATGACTTATGTAAGGTGCATTTTCATAACATTATAAATTTGCACTAAAAAGTACATGTTTTGGTCCTTTATCTAGCGTTTTGTCTCCATTGTTTTACCTAAAAGGCCACAATAACTTGTATTTCCACAAGTTATCAAATATCATAAAAAATTTCAGATGAACATGAGAATGGGGAGGCAATAACTGAAAATAGAAGAAGCGTTTAGAGAGACATAGGGAGATAGAAACTTGTAGATGAAGCTTATCGGCGACAAACATGACTAATGATTGATGGTCGATGGTCAAATGATAAAAGTGAGCAACCATCATTTGGAAAAACGACTTCAAGACTAGAATGTAAGAGCAAAGAGATGGCTTAGAAGGATATTTATGTTGAAGGTTGTGTGAGGAGGATATATATTTGAAGGTAAAATGAGAATACAGACAGACAAAAAATTGAGCTCTCAAAATTTTTCTATGCAAAGTCTATAAAAACAGTTGTGGTTAATGTCCAAAATTAGTTTTGTCACCAATTATAACTTTTTATAAGAAATTGCATACAAGAATTATAGTTTCAAGAGGCGTCAATTAAATAAAAAAATCCATTAAATTCAACCAACATTGTATACAAATCATTGACAAAACATAAAATTCTCATGAAAATTCAATATAACATCCTATTAGAAAAAACTAACCTTAGTTCTTCATCATCTTTGAATAATTATAGTGAATATTCAAAGGAAAATGGTATTGAGAAAAAAGTTTATAGTGAATTGAGATAAAATGTGAAGTTTTACAAAGTGTTCTAAGTTTATATGTAAAGGATCTATGACAATAATCTGAATATGAGAGAAATGAACTAAAGGAAATTTCGGCTCTAGAGGGCTTGAAAAACTAAGTTTACATGCTAAATTTTTCGCCAACGGCTCTCTAAACAGATTTTATCAAACTGTAGCTGGGCTATAGGCCGGTCGTGCAACAACGCTTTGGTCAATTTTGTCGTAGAGCAATTGTGCTATTGCGAAGCACGATATCGCTATTCATAAGGTAGCTCTCGGGTCTTTAATGCCATACAAGCACAGTGGCGTTCTAGCTCGCCCTTCCAAAGGCATTTTCATAAACATCTTCAACTTTAATTTTATGCTTCTGAGCTAATATTTGGCATAGGATCATTTTGCCCTCCCAATTGATTAATCCATATAACATAAAGGAATTAATGCATAACAATCACTATTCACTTGTAATTTAAACTAGAAAATCAACACTTTGTGGTGTTATCAATACCACATTTCTCAAATAGAATGATATCACAAATAGCAGATATCATTGATAGTCACTGATAGCAGTTATCAGTGATAACCACTAGTAGCAACATCACTAATAGCTGCTATCAAGGATATCAACTAATTGCATGTCACGCCCCGTCCAAGGATCATTTCTAAGATACATGTAGAGTCATGATTACCTAGACATTTGACGCGAATCTCTCGGCGAGATGGAGTGCAAAATGCCTAGTAAGAGGAATAAACACACAACACACTTAACGTGAGATGAGAACTCCATTGAAAACAAAACTACTACATTGATATTGGATAAAAGAGTACATTTAACATAAGTACAAAGTTCCTTTAGCTGAAAGTATATACAAGTCTCAGAACAATAATGACTTTGCTCGCGTAACTCTACATAATATGTGATTTGACAGTGGCCACTACAAAGTTGATGCGTTTCACGTATGGCATAATAGTTAATCAAGACGACCGGACAAAAGCTGGATGTCCCTCTCTACCGGGGGAGGGGGGGGGGAGGAATAAAACAAAACATTTGAAATATTAGGCCAAAGTGTTTAGTGAGTGAGGTCTTTGACCAATATATTTAATAAGTCAATTTTTGTCATAACGTGTTGCCACTCATTTTGTCAAATCATATGATATAAATATTTATGTGTTTCAATAAAAAAATATTGAATCCAAATGAAATCAAATGAAAAGCATTTCTTTACAAATCATTCATTATAACTCATATCTCACAAGCATGCATCTCGCATAATGCATTATTTAAATCATATCGCAGAATCGCTCTGTGTGTTCAATTACATCTTTACACCATTTTTTCAGCTCAAGCGTTTACCACCACTTTTTTCTAGATTGCGGCTGTGTGAAGTGATCTCAACGCAACAGTAATTGATCACCATCAATTCCACACACATAACGTGTCTTCCAATGTCAGATCACACAGCAAGAAAAGGACATCTCATACCAGATCACACAACAAGTATGAGGCATTATATTCTAAATCACATACCAAGAATAGGACATATTATCCTAGATCACATAGCAAGAATAAGACATCCCACACCAGAACACATAACAATGTGTTAGACATCTCATCACATAGGGTACCAAATATCATCTCAGCACACCAGTTCATTTCAAATCCAATTCATGTATAAATCAAATGTACTTTTAAGAATTGGAGAATATTAGAGAAATCATGTGACTCAAGATTTCAAAAGAAATACATTTAAGGATTTAAATACACTAGACATTCTTTTATTTTTTAAAACATTTTTAGGAAGAAACCACTCACAATCAATTAGCTTACTCGCTTAAGTCCTTCATCGAGAATCCCTAGCACTTCTCTTTCCAAATCTCAAACTCACAGTTGCTCACCAAAATTCTTGTAATTTTTTCCTGTTTTGCAAGTAAAACACAGGATAAAGTAGCTCCAAAATGACAAAAAATTCTACTATTTATAAACTTCTTTAGTAAAGTTGTCCATGCTGGAATGATTACCTTTGCCCCAGCCAATAACAAAAAGTCAAATGTTACTGCCACCTCCTTATCCTAAAACCCAATTAAACGGCAAGGTAAAATCAACTCACTGACCTTCTTACACAAGAATGACGTCAATTACTTCCAAGTGAAGGAAGCTTATACCGCATAACAGTTCCTTGTGTAGTCTTTCTCATCTCGTACCTAGAACATAAAACACAAGTTACCTTGTAATCTCTCACTTCACTAACTTGAATTACACAGTAATCTCATCGCATAGTCAATTCTTGTTGCGTGTGATCTCATCACGTAGTGCAAAATGCAAATAGGGCCTCACATAGCAACTATCAAAGTAGTAACTAATAGCACATTTCTTGAATTGAAAGTTATAATTGATAGCAATTGAGAGCGGCTATTAGTTTCTCTCTCTTATAATTGTTATCAGTGGTAGCTGTTAGTTTGAGAAAATAAAAAAGAATAGGATGAAATGGTGGGTTAGGCATGAGTGAGTCTATTACCAATTTTTGTGCTCACTAGAAAAAAGTTCACATCTACTGACATATAAAATCCCTAAGAACCTGCCCAAAAGTGCGTCAGAATTTTAACTCCCAATGACAAAATAGGCATCGAGAGTTTTGTTGGGAGAGGATGGCTTCCAATCTCAATACCCAATACACTTCGTCAATTTTAGAATTTATGTCTTCAAACTTGTAGTTTGTAGTTTAAAATCATATTTTATTTAATAAAGTTGTTATTGAGGAATTATTAGTGAAATTGAATATTATAATGTTGAATCCAATAAACTAAGATCTCGAATGTGAGCCCTAATCCAAAAAAGGGAGTCTTGTGGTGGACAAACTTTGTTGGAAGGTTATTGTGGATAAGTGTTGAGACGTTCTGAAAGAAAGGATGCGAAAAGAGAGAAGGTGATGGAAAGAGAGGCGTAAGCTAAAGGTTCTATCGCGTGAAGGTAGGCAACGCGATAAGGGTGACTGGGGAGGAAGGCGTTGTGTTAGGCACCAAGAGCGAGACATTTGCCAGGATATTGTGAGAAGAAGTATCTACGCTCAAGAGATTGAGGTGAGAAAGTAAATGTCTTGTCAAAGTGACATGACAACTCAGTGTGAGAGAGGAAACGACGAAGAATTTTTTGGAAGAGAAAATGATAGTTGGACAATTAAGAGTTTGACTTTCCAAAGAGATAGGTGTGCGTCTCAAAGAAAAGTCAAATAGTCGCTGACAGTTAGATTACATGTCGAGCTCGGGTTGGTGGCATAGCACAACATGTTAGTAAAGTGAATGTATAAAGCATGGAAGTGACCTTGTTGGTGAAAGACCTATATAAATAAGGCTTAAAACCAAAAGAAAAAGAATTTTTTTGGACAAGAAACTCTAGATTTTTTTTATGAAAATAAGTGAAGAAGGTTCTGGATGCTAAACAAACGATGTCTTCAACTGTCAGATGAGAAGAGAAAGTCGAAAGTCGTGTAGAAAGGAGTTGAGGCCAAGTATTTTGTATGAGTGATACAATGTCTAACAAGTATTGTTTGAAATTATTAAATGTGATTTATAAGCTTTGTTTTTGTGATGATAAGATCCATTTTATAAATGTTTTTGTGTTGGTTTTATGAGCTTTATTTGTGGATGGTGAAATACGTTTTATAAGCAACATTTCAAGGTGAGTTATGAATGTTCTTCAGTAAACGATTAAATGATTTCCATGCATGAATATGAGATGATAAAATGTAATTTATAAACAATGGACAAATCGGGTTTCGAATGTGACTTATGAACTCTTGTTTACATTCTCATTTTGGAAAAGAAATGTTCTATAAACATGATCTTTTGATTATTCTTTCGTCTGTGATTGTGTTTATAAGATGCTTTACTAGTCTGTGATAATCTGTGCTAAGAGTAAGCGGTCAGTCGTTGCTTCCTTACTGCATTCCCATGGTTGTGGAACGTGATGTATTGATGAGACGAGATGCTGGTTGAGTGTGACTCTCAGGTCTGAGAATGATTGAATGTGGTGGGACACTAGTTGAAATCTCAAGTAACTCGGATGATACTAGTGAGAGTGAACCCCAGGTCTACACGATGGGAGAATCCTAGGTCTCACAATCGTGCTTGTTGTGAAATGAATCCAGCGTATGACATTGTAGCACTCGTTCTGAAAAGTCTGAGCAAGATGAGACGAGACGCTGGTTGAGTGTGATTCCCAGGTTTGAGAATGATTGAATGTGGCGGGACACTGGTGGAAATCCCAGGTAACTAGCGTGATACTGGTGAGAGTGAATCCTACGTCTAAGCGATGAGAGAATCCCAAGTCTCAAAGTTGAGCTTATTGTAAAATGATTCTAGTGTATGGTGTTGTAGCGCTCCCTTGGTGATTGTTTGAACAGCTGTGGATAGTGCAATATGCGTTATTTGTTGTTGTTTGATGCGTCGTACTTTTTTTGTTATGGCTTCGCATTATTGTTTATAGATTTTATGCGTTTTTCCCAAAAATATTTTCTGAAAACCCATTACTCACTAATTTGATTTGACTTACATTTTAAGTATGTTTCCTCCCCAGGTTGTCAGGCATTGAGGCCATGCGATGGTTGGTTCCGAGGTGTTGTAGGCTAGTTAAAGAGAGAAGGCAAAGTTACTCTGTAGTCTTACATGGCGTACTAGGCCATGACATCTCATGATACTCCTAAAGAGCTTGTTGGTAAGCGAACGACTCCTTATTGCGGATGGCCCAACTAAGAAGGAAAGCGTGTGCAATACTCAGATTGATGAGGTCTAACCTTGTGAGCCAGAACACTAGAGAGTTGAGTCTGGGGGAAGCTAGCTGTAAACACAGTCCGTTAAAAAGGTAGTTTGGGTAAATTAGACGGAGGAGGAAGTGCCACCTTTACACCTCTAGGTACCCGCTACAAGGAGCAATGTTTAGCGATGAAGAAAGAAAAGAAAAGGACTTCAGGGACTGTTCTTGAGCTGGGTAGTATATGACCAAGAGAGAAAAGAACACGAGTGGAGTCAGACGTCTCGAACCACCGCTATAGAGAGCAACATTAGGTGGTGGTTGAAGGAAGGAAGGTCTGCTGCACCTTGGTGAGAAGAAGAAGGATGTCAGAAGATCAGAGTTGCTTTATTTATGTAAAGAAATTTTTTTAAAATTGTATCTTGTACTTACATAAGTGTTAAGTTAAAAAAGAGAAGGAGTTTTAAGTTTTTCGCTGTGTTATTACTTGAGATGTTTTTCATTGCAAATCATGGAAAGGTCTCCAAGGCTAAATGGGAGAGCTTTGCGAAGAGATAAGGAGAAGAGTTCTTTCGCTCATTAAGTGTTTTGTGCGTTATCTTTCAAGAGGTATACGTTGAATGTCTAGGCAACATGCCCACCATTTGATCGTGTGGTGTGACATTTGATGCAGGGCATGACATTGAGGCTATCTTGAGTAAAATTGAACTTTATGTAAAGACATAAACAGAGATCAAGTTCGAGTATATAGCATAAATCGTCTATAGTATATGAATAAGATTGAGTGCCTTATTTTGGGTATATTGTGGATGTGACCCACTTTGTAGTTAGTACAAGTGATGCGATCTTGAATCGTTCATGTGGAGACATGAAAGTAGGGGCATCTTATGTAAAATTGACTATTTCGATTATTGATGACCTAGGTAGTTTAATCTTAAATCCTGAACTAACTATGAACTTCTGTTCGCACAAGATTATCATTAGATCTATACAGGTGAGAGCAGCTCAAAAACGTTGGCCCAATCAGCCTCCTATTTCAGCGGTAACACTAGGTGGATAGCTGGTGTAAGCTCTCATTTTATTCTCCTTTTATTTATATTAATATTTTCTAAGTTGCAGAAAAACCAGTTTAAATCCAATTTTCAATTCTTTAAGGTTGATTTGTTTGTATAAGAAAATGGAACAAACTTAGTTTGGTGAAAGACTTGAAATTTTATTAAGTATTTAAAAGAAATGAAGATGAGGTCAAAAGGTAAGTTTAATTTGAAGTGAGGAACAATATGGTCATTTTCTATATATTACTAATATTTATTTTATTAAGTAAATAAAAATAAAAAGGAAAGAAGGAACTGAAAAGTTTTCTTCTTCTTCTTCTTTGTGAAAGCCACTAACCACCCCACCCCCCTTCTAGAAATTTCTCTTCGCTGTAACTCACTCCCTCTCTTCTTCGAATTGACATTGTCACCTCAGGTTACAGCCGATCGTTGACGTCGGCACTGTCTTCATGTTGTCGTCGCTCAACTTGTGTTCCACCTGCCATATGCGTCCAAGCCAAGACCCATTCCAACCGCACATAGCAATTTCGTCGACTTTCGCACAAGCCACGAGTCGCTCCTCTGATGCCTCCCCTACAGCCACTGTGCACAGTAACTTGCCGAAGATCAAGTCAGTCGCTGTTCATGTCTGTTCTTCATTTAGCTCCACCACTATGAGTAAAATTCTTATGGTTTAGGGTTGTTTTTTTAGGTGATTTTGAATACCTATTAATTTTAGACTTGTGTTTAATATTACCCATTACTTTTTGGTGCTAGATTAGAGTTTTAAAAGAGCTTGAGCCACTGTCTAGCCATTCGAAAGCTCAAAATTAGGCGTTTTGGCATAACTTGGATAAGATTCTAAGATTTTTGGAGTCGATCTTAAGTACCCATCTAATCTTAGTGATAGTATTGAGTAAACCATAGTGGTGGATGCTTGATTTCGAACTTAGAAGGTGGTTAGGATGTTGCCCATTGAAGTTAAGAGTACTTTGCTAAGTACTTGGTAAGTTTTGAAGTAATTTTATTGAGTTTTCCTAAAGTTCTTGAATGTCCATTAAGTTTAAGTGTTAAAATTGAATTATCCATGATACTCGTTCCTAAACTTGAATGTTAGAGGTCAAGAAGGGGCTTTTTTTCTAAATTTGGAGGTCGTTGGGTGTTGTTTTTTACATGTTTGAAACATAAATGGTTTAGGGGATCTAATGAAGTATGCAAAGTTAATTGACCCATGTTGATATAATGGATCTAAATCTAAAAAGTCATCGATAGTTGAAATAAAAATGTATGAGATTAAAAGACCTACTAAGATTATATTGACTTAAGTTTGATTCTTAAGGTGCCAAGAGTTAAGTTTGAAGTTAAGGGTTCAAAAGTGGATTTCTAGCCTAAATTAAAGCATGTGGGTAATGATACAAATTTAATCAGGAAAGTGGGAATTCAACTCATTGAACCATAAATAGCTTGTGTTGTCATAATGAAGTGTTTTAGAGATAGTTGTGACATGTTGGTATGTGAAGATAACTAAGGGATAATGATCATTGTTCCAGGCCAAATTGAAGTGGAAAAAGCGTATAATCCTGGGGGATCAAGTTCTTGACTGTGAGTGGTTCATTTTCAAGTTTTCTTTGTACTTATACATGTTATTTTATGATATATCGCTTGGAAACTACCATGACTTAAACTTTTTATGACTATGTTTTGAGTTAGGCTTAAACAATGTGCTTACTCATCATGATTGAAGAATGTGTATGACTTGGATTTTATAAAAATGTGTTTCAAGTTTCTGATTGTACTTGGTTTTTAAAATACAACTACCAATGTTTATGATGAACGAAAAGGTGATTTCCCTAAGGCTACGTGAATGTGTTTTCGTAATGCCACCTATGGTTGTTCGAGGGTTCCGGGGCTGAAAGAGGTCCTGACTGGAGATCCGAGACATGAGTCTAGGTGAGGACATGGATAGAGGATGTGATTTTGACTTTAGGCCTGGTTTAACACATGGTGGGTGCCTCTATGACCACACAGATATGGAGGTTGCTACTACGGTAGGTACTAAAGTATGCTTGAGCTCAGTATGGCCACATGTTTCCTTGTGGATATGGATCACATGTGAGATATTCTCGATCATGTATTTAGTATTCTATATCATGGTTAGATTGGTGGAGGTTGTTACTGTGGTAAGTAGTAAATATGTGTGAGCTTAGTCTGGCCGTGTGTTTCATTATGGATATGGATCACATGTGAGCTATTCTCAGTCGTGTATTTAGTATTCTACCATAGTTGGATTGGGTACAAATTTGTTCGCTTTACTTGTAATTTATAGTATTATGTGATGATAACAATTTAATTATTATTTCATTATCGATGCATATTTACACATTTTTTAGAGCATGTTTTATGAGTGTTTACTTTTAAAAACTGTTTTTAGCTCACGTTTTCAATGTTTTCTTCGCCCCCTCCCTCAAGTAGCGGTCAAGGACCAAGCATTGATTGAGTTCCCCAAAACTAAAAAAAACAAGTCATTCTAAGCTCAATTACCCACCCCTCACAACATTCAAACATTTAAGCTTCCAACTAAACCAATTATAACCCCATTTAACTCTCCAAAAGAAAGTAGACAAAGTTAAAATCACCCTCACAACATTCAAATAAGACAAAAACTTCAACCAAACACACATTAATTCATTCAAGGCTCTAAAACGAGTTAGACAAAACGCAATCTACCCTTCACAAACATTCAAATAATCAAAAATTAAACTTCAACCAAACACACAATAATCTCACTCAAGACTATCATAACTATAGCATAGCCACAAAACCTTCAAATTCATCTGAGACTTATAATATATATGGTACAAAACATTCTTCGTGCTCACAACAGATGTTCTTACCTTGACAAGAGCCTTAACTCATTCAAACATGTTGAAACTAATTTGCAACTACAAACGAAGAATTTAAGATGTTAATTGAGAATCTTGACCTACAAAGAGTTTTAGAAATTGGTGACAAAAAAAAAAAAAAAAAAAATCCAACTTCAAAACTTCTTTTTTTAAACCTACTCCTTCCACAAAATATTTCTCTAAAAAAATATAAATATAAGTCTCATCCAACATTTATGCCACATTAAAACATAATAATATATCTAACTATGAGAACATAGTACAACAAATTCATTAAGCCTCAATGAAAATGCCCTTAGCTTAACCAGAGCCTTGAAACTTTGTTTTAACACTTTTAAGCAAACTTGAGGTACAATTGCTAACCAAATAACCCCAAACTCCCAACTTAGTACCTATAACATAAATCTAAAAATTTAAATTCAATCTTAGGTTCGAATCCATCTATTCAAAATAACTAAAATTAAATCCATATAACTTCAAACTCTTACATGGTAGGTTGTGTGATTTGGGACCTCCTCAAAGCTGCAAAATCAAAATGACCTAAACGCTGTATAGCACCAAAGACAACCTTTAATATTATTGGATAATTGTTTGAGCCTTCAAATCCATTCACCATAGTCACAAACAAAAACTAGATAATTTTCAAGTGACAAAAACTAGATAATTCTCATTTCATTATAAACAACTTTACCAAATTCACTCTTTTTTCACAATTAATTAAAATTAAACATGTGATTAACGAATTATTTGTTATTTTTAAACTTATTTTTCAATGAAAATGACTAAATATGTGCATTTTACATCAAAATCCTTAGGTTTAGAAGCTAAATAATTCTAAAAAAAAAAAGAATTATCACTTAGACATTGAAGTGTGAGGTAAGCACCACACTAGTGCGTAGGTTTTCTCTTTTGTGTGTCTCATTCTTCTCCTCTTCAAACAAATTCACTACTGATGTCACTTGAAGGTCAGATGTGCTTATGTCTGTTCAAAATTTGGCATCGATAATTAACGTTGTTTGTGGGAAAGAAAGTGTTATACTAACAGTTTGAATACCTTACAAAACATGAGGAGGGACAAGAATAAAGCTAAAATGAAGATAACTGAAACCAAGGTCAAGGCAACCAATGTTGAGGCCAACAATACTAAGTTAAAGCATATAGGCTAAAGCTACTAAGGTTGAGGCTGAGGCCGAAGAGAAAAGTTGAAGAAAAGAGCGAAGGCTGAGGCAACCAATATCGAGTCTCAGGATACGAAGTTAAATCAAAAGGAAAAGATCAAGGTTACAATGACCGAGGAGACCTAGTTGACATGAAGAGACAAAGTCAAGGTGACTAATATCAAGAGTACTGAGCTAGAACAAATAGTAGAGATTGAGGATATCGAGATAAAGGCTAATGTCATTCTCCTCTCAGCAATACCTGCTGATCTTTAACTAACAATATAACTCAATCACATGCTAATTAAAAGCATAAAACACATACATACTTATTAAAGAAAACTAACTTAATAAAATATAGCATGCTACCCATACTAAGAACAACCGAGTTCTAATAAGTCTGATATAGACAACACGTACACTAACCATAATACAAAAATTCCAAAGACTGACTCTGAACAACTCACAAACTACTCAACCTTTGCTATGAACATATATATATACAGATAACATCCATTAACTAGATACAAGACATATTGAAACGGAACTCAAGACACTCTAGCAGAAAGGCAGTGGTAGTTAGGCTTCGGGTCCACAATCTCTACATGAAAAGTAAGAAAACGTATTTATTAGAAAGAGTGAGCTAAAGCTCAGTGAGTAACTAGCTTTTAAAACAAAACATGCTTAGTAAATCAATAGGACAATAAATAGTTTCTCAAACTTAACAGTTCTCAAACTTTTTTTTCTCTTGATATACCCTGAATCTCTATATAACTCTTGAGATGGAAATCTAAGCATAAATAGTGCCATCATCTCAGTATAACTACTCTAAGATGGAAAACTAGGTTTTCATCTTTACCTAATCTTCGTAGTGGAAACTCTAGACATTTATTGAATGCCTTCCCCCAGAGAGTTACTATAAATCTCTTAATAGCTCTAAGACATGCTTAATAAATCATAAACTTTAAAGAAACTTATCTCAAACTAGAACAACATGTTTTAAAACAATCTATTGAATATAGTAAGTCTCTATACTTTGCAAATCATGCTTTGCTAAAATAAATCTCAAGCTTTAAATAGTTAAAAAAATTTAGCACAATTCATGCCTACTTGAAATAGTTATAAATCTCATACTTAAAGGAAAATCTTAATGACAACAACAAACTCATGCTTTGGAAATAACTTTCTAAATCAAAGTATAACTCAAATACTTTAAACTCAAAGTATGAATTTAATATTTGCTAGTAAATCATGTTTAAAAATCACGTTTAAACTCATTTTTGTACTCATAGATAGTAGCTATTCCTTGGCTTATAATTTGTCTAATCTTCTCTTCACCTAAAATGAGAAAATTTAATTCCATATTAATCCTCTTCATCCAGAAATTACCCAAACTTAACTCAAAAATTACAAAAACACACAAAATGGCTGAAAAATGGCATTTAGGGCATGGTTGGTGTTGGGCATGGGCGACAGGGTTCCACATGCGCGTGAAGGCTCTTCAAGGTACTAGGTCACATGTTAACTTTGTGTTATGCTTATCGCACTCATGTCCTTGCCCCATGTCATGTCCAGATGTCCCTTGCTCGCACATGTCCTATGGCATAACCTAGGCACGCATCTCATGTCGCCTGGCTATATGTTGGTCGTGACTCACACATGCTATACTTCTAAAAGTAACCTCTTTTACCTTCTCTTAGCATGCAACACAATGTCTTGCATTCTAATGCTTGGCCAACACTCAACCTTTACCTAGAAACATATGTAATTCCAAAAACTTAATTTAACTTTCCAAGCTCATAACTTTTAGTCCAACCATAAAAAAAGGAAACTTCATTCTACAATTTTTTTTAGAAACGTCTTAACTATCTTACCTCCAAATATCAGCTTCAAATTCTAAGTATTGAGCTTTGTAGTCTCAAAACACTGAACAATGCTCATAATTCCTTAAAAATAACCCTCTTCCCTTCCTTTAAACGGTTGAACACCTTCCTCAAATCTCCTTTAATGGCAAACCTAATTCAAAAACTAGACTCACTCATAGTTCTTTTGAGACAAAATTGAGAGGAAATGCATGAGTAAAATGAGAGCTCTGATCCTTTGAATTTTACCTTAAATAGTGTTCTATACACGTCGGACCTTACCACCTCCTACTTGTCGAAATCTAATTGTCTGCATGCGTAGTGTGGCCAAATGTTTCCCACTCCACCAAAGGCCATGAACACCTAGGACACTATTTATTCGCATGGCATCCAAACCCATCTCTTAAAACCTTTCAACAATGCAATGTTGCGTGACATGTCATCGTCTTGCCACCTTTGCCTTTAAGCGCCTAGCATGTGATGGTCTTGAAGGGATAAAAGTCTTAGGCAGTGGAAGATTTTATAGAATCTTTCCTCCATTTAATTTGGGAATCCCAAAATACAAATACATTGACAAAATTTAGACACAAAATTCTAAAAAGCTAAGCATGCTTTTAAATTCAAAGATACAAAGAATGAAAAATTCACTAGTTTGATGCCTTTGAATTTACTAAAACTCTAAATTGGGGATACCACCAGTCGGAGACCATTCTATCCTCTGGAATGAGATTGGTTTATGGGAACCAATTGGGATGGAAAAAGATTTAGAGAAAACTATTTTTGGAGAGAGCAAAAATATTGGCTTCAAGAAAAACTATTTTCTTCTGCTTATTTATAATTCCCTTTCTTTGAGGGAGTATGAGAGAATCATTGTATTTTATTAATTTAAAAAATATTAAATTAAAAGAAGTTTTAAATGAACTAATTAATTAAATCATATTTAATGAATATCTCTCCAATACCTTATAGTTTTAAATTAATTTAATTAAATAAAATTAAACTAAACTATTAATTAATACTCCAACTAATTAATAGCTAAAGGAAATATCTTATATTTAACTTAAATTAAATTTGAATCATATTCAAATATAAATTTCTCTCATAACCAATAGTTTTAATATGAATCCAATTCACATTAAATTAACATTTGAACTCATTCAAATATTTTATCTCTCATAAATTAATTTTGAATTATATCCAAAATTAAATTGATATAATAAAGTTTGATTAAAATATAAACTTTATATTATAATGTATCACCAAATATTATACTAATTTTCAAAGTAAATTTGAACATTTCAAATTAAAACCAATATAAATATATCTCATTCTTTATTTTCACTACCCTTTACGAGCGAGGAAGGGGACCTAATGGACCTACAAATCAAAAGCTACAACAAGATGAGATTAATTGGCTAAACTCACTAACCACAATAATTAATTCGTTAACTGTGTGCACACTCCACTCAAGACTCACAACTGAACTTTTCTCACTATAGATGTATTTCTATGTCCAAGGATAGAGATCAATAACAGTAAGTTAGTCCTTCATGAGTGTTCGTAACACTAGCTGGGTCAAATTATCGTTTTACTCATAGGTTACTTGTAGTCCTTAAATATCAATGCTTCTTTAATGACCAACCTATTTATGGTCCAACCAATAAACAAAAACCCCTCCCGTGCCACAGGGAAGGTAGGGCCCTTTGTTCAAGTCTCAAAGACACCATTTAAGGGAACAGTACTCATCTACTTACCCTAAAGTAGGAAAGGAGTGAAGTAATTATGTTCTCAGCTCCTCACTCGGTCTTGTCCCTAAAATGATAAGCATATTGAATCGATAATCTGGTCACTCGTACCTGTGTAAATTAAAGGACAATCCCTCGCAGATAGAAATTCATAATACACTCAAGATTAAGACTAAGTTACCTAGGTCATTCTAATGAAATAGAAACCTAACTAGTCAACGGACTTACATCTGTTGGTTACTATTTCGTGGCCTGGTCTTATGCTAACTCATTGCATAGGATACTAATAACGTGTAGAAATGTTTGATATTATAGCCCTTTTATTAGAATAATAAGGTCAAAATACATAAGGAGATGATCGGAGCGCGTGACTTATGTTGTAAACTCATAAATATTTAGAAATACAACTTACATAAATGTCATACATGTTTTACGTGATTACCATGTCCAAATATAGGATAACTGGAAAAAGAAGAAAGAAGCAAATCATAGAGAACATATCCCGCAGAGGCCACGAGTTGGAAACTCGCTTGGCGATTAACAACCCAGGCAAGGAAACATGTCATCACGAGAAAAGCTCACTAAAGGACAATGATGGTAGTTGGGGTGTTGTGACTAAACAAGGCCAGATGTCAGCACTGACACACTCAAAGGAATAGAAGTTTCCCTTCGAAAAGCAGTCTATACAAACACTTCATCCTCACCAAGATGTGGAGGCTTGAATAGGCCAAAGGAGGTCTAGATAGACCTTGAGAGAGCCTGAATGGGCACTTAGAGGGTGCGTAGATGTGATAGAGAGAGGGTTACCTCTATTGATTTCCTAATTTGTCACAATGATCCAATTTCCTTGTCTTCCATTTGTTGTATTCTTTTTATTTCATACTTCATATTGTACATATTGTATATATGTATATGGCCTACTTTCTTTGTGGTTTTATACAAACATAGCCTTTCAACCCAACATTTCCCTTTTTTTCATAAATCAACGTGTTATTCGTAACTTAGGTAGAAGATAGGTCACGATAAGAAGAGTTGCTTATAAATTTTCACATATTAATTTGTGCTATAATTACTACTTGGTCAGCATAAGTTGTTAAATACCCGAAAGGGAAAGTTACTAGAACCTACTTAATGAGCACAAATAGGAACTTTACCTCTCCACGAGAGTATTTCTAACATTTTTATTATGAAAGGAGGACAAGTGTGGACAGTGGATACCGAGAGGTAGCAATCCTTAATTACGAAATACTCTGGGAATGATAAGTGGTCTCTTCTAGATATAATTCTTCTATCCATAGTTGGTCATATAGATCTCTGAAAAGCAATCATGTGTAGGATATATGACTTCGAGAGAATCATGCCTTAATCATAATTATGTCTTAGTGAGTTAGATCGCATCAAAGTTATCTCTTTACCTATTCGAATGGTAACACGCGGACATTCCTGCCTTCACTCCCTAGATACAAGTTAGTCGCATTATCACACCTTTTTCTCCACTTCACCTTATAAACTCTCGGTGTGTAATTAGCAATTCTTACAACTGTTATTCTTTAATACTTTCAATTCCCCTAAATAAATAGTAGATCCTAGAACTAACATCTGTAAACAATTCCTTGTGTTCGACCGTGGATCACCCAGATAAACCTACTGTTTCGCTTGCACTTGACAGGCAGTAGGAAAACTTGTACTCAATAAATACTTAAGCATCACACGATGAAGAGGTGCATCATGAGCATCTTACGTGCTATGATTATGACCCATGACTCATCGTCTAGAAGTGAAGCATGCTATACAGAGAGTTACTCTGAATGCATTACACGCAATGACTTGACTTGGTGACGTATTGCAATTTCATTATACTCACATTGAACTATTAAGTCCAAGGACAAAATAAAGAAACCAAATTTTTGGCGTTGTTGCCAGGAAATTGTTTATAGATATTAGAGTTGAGTTTTACTTGAGTTCGGGCAAAGCATTTGATTTTGGTGAATCACGCGATTAGCCAAAAATCAAGTGAAGAGGTTCAAGGTACCAGAGTAATCTATGATTGCTTGAACCAACCCCAAGATCAATGTATCTTCGAATGATGACCTAGAGAAATCTTAATAGATGCGATTGATCATAAATGAAAATGAGAATCTCCATGAAGTCATTAATAGAGGTGTCCTCGCGCTGAGCTAACGAAAAACATAATTTTAGTGAGCTAAGCGACAAGGACAGAGAAAGATCATTTGAATATTGCAATGAATGATTGAGAGCAGAGACTTATTACGATGAACAATCAGGACATTGAGAGTCATTATGCAAATGATCAACGAAGCTCCGAAACAACGCAGTTAGGAAGTAAGCGAAACAAAAGCAATGATACCATAGTCCATCCCCACCAAAGAACCTAAACGCATGGATACGTCTGTAATGTATAATTATTCCATTTTTTTATTTGCATGCTTATATTAGTGTGCATTAATTACTTAATACTTTTATACCTCTGTATGTAATTCTTTCATAGTAAATCAACTTTGTATTCACTTTCTGTTTATTCTTTAATCTCACAAGGGGATTGCGCGTTACACTGCACAAAAATAGATAATTTAACCTCCTTATACAAATTAGATAGGTTAGATTTTGTTGGGAAACGTTGAAATCTTTAGAAGGTACGAAGCGTCTAGCCAAATCTCATAGTTCTTAAACTTCCAAGAAGCAATGAATGCTCAGTACCTCGAGCCAAGAGAAATCTGTCAAGTTTATCACACGACACTTAATTTGACAAGACCTTAACCGCACGGTAGCCACCCGTTTTATCCTAGTTAAGAATGTCTACTTATACTTTGCAAAACTCCGAGTCTTAGCATTTAGCCCAACACAACAAGTCAAACATCCACATATTGTATAACCTTCAGAGTACTGCCATTCCAAAAACACTTCTTCAATGATCATCATTGTATTCCTATTGTCTTTCACCAAGAAATACTCCCTTACAAAATCCCTCAAAAGGCCACCATATTCCGAGTACTAAGTGTTCCTCCTTCTCGACGCATAACGCGATAAGTCACAAGGAACAAGGAAAGCGAGAAAGGATGGAGAAGGTCGAAGTAGAAAATATGGGAATAAAAGAAAATGTAAGGGAGGAAGCAGAAGAAAGTGAAAAGATAGACAGGAACAAAAGAAAATGTAACAAGAAGAAGAGAAGAAGAAGAAGAAAGAAGAGGGGAAACAGCTAGGAGAGGAAGGGGGATCTTGAGCTTCCAATAGAAAGCATGTCCTCACATGATGCTGATTTTACATGATTAGCAACAAGGACCCCCGCAAGATCAGCAAAAGAAATTTGGGTCCTTGGAAGAAGAAGTAAAGAGATAGAGTGGGAGACAAAAGTGGGGGAGGACGTGGTCGAGGAGTTTGTGAAAGAAAATAATAGAAAAACTCTGTCAGAGGAGAAAGTGCCCAACCGCAAGAAGGAAGAGGGACAAGTATATTCAAAGATGCTCTTATGGGCACAAGTAGAGGAAAGGCAGAAAAGACAATTGGGATCTCATCACCATCCATACGACGTTCAACAAAAATTATGATGAGGCTATAGACAAAAAGAGGAGAAAGCCTGAGAATCGAAGAAAGGACAAGGCCGAGGACTCCAGTGATACCTTGCCGCATAACCACTGCCTTGGCTTCTACGTCATAAGAAAGTCCCTCCAAGGACAAACCACTCAAGCTCCTCGCAGCTCTTACTCGCCAACACCTCCACTTACCTACAACTCTTCTAAGCAATCCTTATTCGCCTATTTCAAACCTTAGCAAATTCAACGAAGCAACATGACCCGGTAGCAAAAGTGAGGATAATTCCACCAAAATCTCATCAACAAAAACCTCCTTTTGTCGCTGAAATCTTAATAGGATTTGCTAAGTGTCACAGAATGTTGTGTATTTCTTATTATTTATGTCCTTTACAATGCAAGTGACAACTTTTGATATACACTGTATGCGTTTAATCTTTCTTGTCGCAAGACTAGCTCCCCACCTTGTAGCATTCTAATTTTCCTTTCTGATTCAATGACACTTCAATGAAATAAAGTATGCGAAATAAAGTTGCATTTGTTATCTATGCATTTAACTTATTAAGAAACCTTACTTTAAAATATTTCTATAGTTTATTAGGTCAGCAAGCTTTACTTCAAACCACTCTTGTAAAAAATTTCTAAGACTAATCTTATCATTCATTTTTAGTAATGAGGCCTTTGTTAACCTCTAAATTTGGGAGTGTGCGAGATCTGCGCTAAAATTTTGGAAACCTTTTGAAAAACTTCACAAGGCAAGCAAAATTAAGGAGTTTTAACAAAAGTTAAAACTAAGCCAAAAGTGAAAAACATCGAAAAGCTGGTGTTCTTTGAATAAATTAAAATAACAACTCCTATGTTGCCTCCTCTCGCAAAAATAAAGAAGCAAAGCTTCAAAAGGAAAATCTAGAGAGTTGAGTAATAAGAGACGATAAGAGTTACAGTTGAGGAGAGAAACGGACTCATAGAGTACCTATGATTTTCTACTGCACGTCAAATCTAATGTAAATATAATAAAAAGCATTCTTTCTCCAAATAAAAGGGATTCGAAACTTTTTCAAAATTTTAACCATTTCTGAAGATTGAAAATAAGATTTCCTATTGGGAATGAACAAGGATATTTTGAATATTAAGTTTTGCCGCATTTTGAACTTAGAAATACTTTTATAGCAAAAAGTACGTGATGAGAGTCAACTATGAATAATGAATAAAACTTGCTCGCATGTTGAGAGGTGTAGAAACAGGTAAAAGGGAAGGCGAGTCTTTAAGGAGGAATGGTGCTTGAGGACAAGCATAATACAGAGCGATGCTTGAGGTCAAACATTATTCTAAATTTGAGGGTGTGATAACGTGCAGAAATGTTCAATATTATAGACCTTTTATTAGATTATGCGGTCAAAACGCATGAAAAGATGATCGGAGCGCGTGACTTATGTTGAAAACTCAGAAATATTTAGAAATACAGATTACCATGTCTAAATGCACGATAAGTGGGAAAAAAGATAGGAGAAAATCACAGAAACCATCTCGGAAATCACAGAGACCATCTCGCCAGAGGCCACGACATGGAAACTCGCTTGGTGGTTAACAACCCAGGCGAGGAAACATGTCATCATGCGAGAAAAGCTCACTAAATGACAAAGATAGTAGATAGGATGGTGTGACTACACAGAGCCAGACGTCAGTGTTGACACACTCAGAGGAATAGAAGTTTCCCGTCGAAAAGCATCCTATACAAGCACTTCTTCCTCACCAAGAAGAGGAGGCCTAAATAGGCCAAATGAGGTCTAGATATACCTTAAGAGAGCTCGAATGGGTCACATAAAGGGTGTGCCAAATAAGGTCTAGATATACCTTAAGAGAGCTCGAATGGGTCACTTAAAGGATGTGTAGTTATGATAGAGAGAGGGTTATCTCTGTTGATTCCCTAACTTGTAACAATATGGTCCAATTTCCTTGTATTCCATTTGTTGTATTCTTTTTATTTCAAACTTCATACTGTACATATTGTACATAGGTCTATGGCCTACTTTCTTTGTGGTTTTATACAAACATAACCTTTCAATCCAGCATTTATCTTCTTTCCATAAGTCCACTTGTTATTTGTAGCTTAGGTAGATGATAGGTCATGATAAGAAGAGTTGCTTATAAATTTTCACATGTTAATTTGTGCTATTGTTACTGCTTGATCAGCATAAGTTGTAAACTACTCGAAAGGGAAAGTTGCTATAACCTAATTAACAAGCACGAAGAGGAACTTTACCTCTCCGCGAGAGTATTTCTAACACGTGTATTCTGAAAGGAGGACAAGTGTGGACAGTGGATACCGAGAGGTAGCAGTCCTTAATTATGAAATACTATAGGATTCATAAGTGGTCTTTCCTAGATATAACTCATCTAGCCATATTTGGTCATATGGATCTCTAAAAAGCAATCATGTGTGGCATATATGACTTCGAGAGAAGCATGCCTTAATCATAAGTATATCTTAGTGAGTTAGATCGCATCAAAGTTATCTCTTTACCTATTCAAATGGTAACACACGGACATTCCTACCTTCACTTCCTTGATACAAGTTGGACGCATTATTATATCTTTTTCTCCACTTCACCTTACAAACTCTCGATGTGTAATTAGCAATTCATATATGTGTTATTATTTAATACTTTCAATTCCCCTAAATAAATAGTAGATCCTACAACTAACATCTGTAAACAACTTCCTGTGTTCGACAATGGATCACCTAGGTAAACCTTTTGTTTCGCTTGCACTTGGCAGGTAATAAGAAAACTTGTACTCAACGAGGACTTAAGCATCACGCAATGAAGAGGCGCATCGTGAGCATCTTACATGCTATAATTATGACCCATGACTCATTGTCTAGAAGTGAAGCATGCTATACAAAGAGTTATGGTGAGCTTATTACGCACAATGACCTGACTTGGTGACGTATTGCAATTACGTTATACACACATGTCACCTACGTGAACGCATTGACCAAATATGGATGTCAACTATTAAGTCCAAGCACAAAATAGATAAACCATATACCTTCACTCACTGTCACCTATACGAATGCGTTGGATCATTGCGTTTGTATCAAATACAAACTGAGTCGTATCCATAGTGTTACTAGGATAAGGTACCTAGCCTTATCCTTATATTATAGACCCTTTAAGCTGATCTCGAACATTGATCCTTGTATGTCTCTACATATTGTTCAAGACTTATCAGACATCTTAGGATGTTAGTTTATTGGATTTGGATTATTAAGACTAAACTAATAATATAATCAATAACATTTATTAAAATTATAATAATAACAGTTTATTAATAACGATCAATGAATTATATTTACAATCTACGAGTTTTAAGACATAAATCCCAACAAACTCCCACTTGGACTAAAACTCCAGTCTATATGGGATGTACATAATAAAGTAATCATCTATCATTGGAAATGATAAAATGTACAAAGTATATTACATAAAACATATATATACAAATACAATAAACTAGGGCATCCTCATAGCCATTACACATCTTTCACTTGCCCTAGATTACCTAATGTACATACCTCGCATACCTAGACTTTCTAGATGACCCTCGAACACTTAAGTCATGAAAGTCTTCGTAAATGGATCAACAATACGCCCCACTTTTTTCTCAATTTAAAGTGATACGCATGTATATGTTTGGAACAACTTCCAAATCATATAGGAACTACTTAAGCCAAACTGCTTCTTTTGTTGGTTCACAAGCAGTGACGTATTCAACCTTCATAGTAGAGTCTGCAATGCATCATTGCTTAAGACTACATCATACCACAACTTTTCATTTAGGGTGAACACTAATCCCGATGCAGATTTCCTAGAATCCTTATCGGTTTGGAAAGCAGAGTCAGTGTATCCTGTAAGAATCAAATCCTTAGCTTCATACACAAGCATGTAGTCTCTCGTTCTCTTAAGATACTTGAGAATAATTTTAACAGTCATCCAATGGTCTAACCCTGACTTGGACTAATAGCTACTGACTATTCTTAATGAGAAGAACATCGTTCACCTAAAGTACTAAGAAAGCTACTTTACCTTTGTTGATTTTCTTGTCTATACAAGGTTCATCAACGTTTTGGTCAAAATCGTAAGATTTGATCTCAGTGTCAAATCTAATTTTCCTAGATCTAGATACTTGTTTCAACCCATAAATGGATCGATTCATCTTGCAAACTTTTTGCTACTGACCTTGGGTTACGAACCCCTCGGGCTGAGACATAAAGATATTCTCTTAAAGATTACCATTCAGAAAAGCAGTCTTGACATCCATTGCCACATATTTCATAATCATAAAAAGTGGCTATGACAAGAATATCCTTATTGACTTTAACATAGCAACAGGGAAAAAGTTTCCTCATAGTCAACCCCTTCTCTTTGGGTATACCCTTTTGCTACAAGTCAAGCTTTGAAGGTTTGCACCTTTCCAGTTGAATCTCTCTTTCTCTTATAGATTCATCTGCACCCTATAGGTTTCACCCCTTCAGGTAAATCTACAAGCTCCCAAACTGAATTGAAGTACATAGACTCCATTTCAAGGTCCATGGCTTTGACCTATTGGTTCTTATCTATACATTCATTGCCTGTTTATAGGACAATAGATTTTCAACGCCATCATCTGGTATGCAACCTGAGTTTCAGTTAAACCCAAGTAACGGTTAGGTTGTGATACAATCCTCCCACTGTAGTGAGGAATTCTCAATAATTGAGAAGGATGAGACTGACTTGATGTGTTTGTTTCATCAACTTTTGATGACGGACCAGCTTCATTAACAACCCTTGTTGATTCATCAGTAGCTTCACATAATACTAATTTGCTTCGTGGTCTATGATCTCTCATGTGGTCTTTTTCCAAGAAAGTAGCATTGTCGATACAAAAACTCTATTTTCTTATAGATCGAAGAATAGACTACCTCTCGTTTATTTACGGTAACCAACAAACTGGCAGAACCTTGAATGGAGTTTCAACTTTTTTAGATTTGTCACTAGCACGTGTGCTGGACAACCCCAAATTTTGAAGTGACTTAAACTAGGTTTACGTCCTCTCCATAACTCGAAAGGTGCTTCAAAAACAATCTTCGAGGGAGCATTGTTCAAGATATGAACTGCAGTATCTACTACATGCCCTCAAAACGAGATAGGTAATGGATAACTTGTAGAAATAGAAGTTATTGTAGTCTTTTAAGTAAAATACTTAAGTGTTATCGCATGAAAAGATAAGAAAACAGGGAGAAAACGTAGTTGATTTGATTACTCTGCGTAAAGCCTAACGGATAAGAACTTCATCCTGTTTTACTATGTTTTAGTGCTCTTATCATAGGATACTGAGTGAAGAAGAGTGAAGCTCGCCGAGTAGCTCGTTAAGCGCAAGGAGACCTAGCCAACCTCTTCTGGACAAGGAAGTAGTTCCTAAGGGATCATGCCACTAGCAAACAAAAGAATTTTGGCAGGAAAGTCAGAAAAGGACGGATAGGACAGGTTGCGCAGCATAACTATAACTTTTCAAAGATCTTAATGGTGCATACCGGCATATCAACATCACTCCTTGTGTATAAATAGAGTTTCTCACTCCAAAAAGAAGTGTGCATTGCTTGAAAAGTAAGTTCTTCATATCCTTGATTCTTCTCCCTCACCTTGAGTTTTAGTTGAGAGCTTAAAACAAAAGAGAGAGAGAGAGGTTCATCCCTTCATTGTTTCCCTCATCTGCGGGCAAAATTCAAAGCGAAAGAATATGAGAAATCAGACTTTGCGGTGTAACACACCTGTTGTATTTCCACTGTTTATTTCTTATATTGTGTTGTTTTGTAAGCAGAACTTCATGGTCGAAAGGCTTAAAGTGTTAGTTATAAAACCAATACATTTCTTCTTCCATTCTCTCCTTTTCTTATCTCGCTATATGCATGTAATTGATTAGCTAAGTAGTAGTGAATGATGTATTCAATGCTAAAAAAATTATAGTGAATGGTAGAAGAGTTTTGATTAATTAAACGTGAGTATCTTGATCTTGTTCATTTGAAAGAAGGGTAAAAGTATAGATTGTAATCACCAAGCACATGATAACCATATTTAACTAAGCAAGTGGGGAGAAGAATGCAGCTATGCATTCTTATTGCCAAGCTCATCCTCTACATACATTACCGAGAGGTTAATGTGTGTGGCTAACACACTGAGAGGTGTATGTTTTAATTAAGGATTAGTTGCGGTTACTAAATTCAGTATAATTAGTTGCATGCATCGCTTAGCTTGTGTATTTGCATCTCGAAAGGCAAGCAAGTATGACGTGGCACTGAGAAGTTGCTCGCCTCAATTCTTAGTTAATAAATGTTTGTACCGCCTCGAGGTAGTGAATCATCAGTCATTGTATTTAATAGTTCATTTTTTCTTCCCTGCCGTGTCGATACCGAGTTCATATTGTATCGCGTCATAACATCATATTCACCTTGCACCGCCAAGCACACTAGTGTAAATATTTAGGGTAATTAGTATATTGTTCGTATGATTTACTGTATAGTGTATACCGCATAAGTTAGTAAGAAATTAGATAAATTAGGAACTTAAATTTCTTGAGTTCGACCCTAGACTTACCAATAAACCTCTCATCACTTACACTTGGAGGATAGAGAGGAAAACTTGCGCGACAATGTTTAATTTTTATGTCAGCAATGCATGAATAGAAGTGCACCTTTTATCACATAACTCTATTTCGCCACCCCTTAGTCATAAAAATCAGAGTCATATATGCTAACCTATGAATGTAACACTTGAGAGAATCTATTGCATGAAAGAAAACAAGCAGCAATTGAGCATAGCTCATCATTGAACGAACCATGTCTAACAAGGTTCTATTTCTCCTTTCTGATACACCATTTTGTTGAGGTGTACCAGTGTCGAGAGTTGGGATTGGATTCCATGTTCTATTATATAGTCTTGGAATCTCAAATGTATGTACTCTCCACTTCGATCAGATCGAAGCATTTTAAACTTTTGACATAATAGATTTGAAACTTCAGCCTTATACTCCTTGAACTTTTCAAGAGCTTCAGACTTATGCCCCATTAAGTTTAAATAAACATACCTTGAATAATCATCTATAAAAGAGATGAAATATTCAAAATCTCCTCTAGCTTTTACATTCATCAGACCACAGAGGTCTGAATGTATAAGTTCTAGGGGCTCTTTGGCTCTATAACATTTTTCAGTAAACGGTCTTTTAGTCATCTTTCCTTGAAGACAAGATTCACATGGAGGCAATGAATCATCTTCTAACTCATTTAGAAGTCCATTATTTACCAATCTCCCGATCCTATCGAGATTAATGTGACTAATCTTAAATGTCAAAGATAGGTATTGATATTGGGAGAAATTCTTTGCCTTTTATATTGAGTATTAGCAGCTTTAAACATCTCATGATTTAAAATATTTTTTGCTTCATTAGGTCTTAATACATACAAGTTGTTTTCAAGTTTAGCCGAACAAATATGTACACTATTCTTAGTAATGAACTCTTCATTTAAAGAAAAGTTTTTATTATATGATTGTTCAATAAGACAAGAAATAAATATAAAATTCCTTTTAATCTTAGGAACTATGTACAAGTTTTCTAAAAACAAGAATCTATTTCTAAAAGACAACTTAACATCTCCCACTACACGAGCTGAAATGACATCTCCCGTTCCAACCTTGACTGTCATCTTGTCCTCCTTGAGTTGCTTAAAGGAACGAGTTTCTAGTAAAGAAGAGCAAACATGGCTAGTGGCTCCTAAATAAAGTATCCAGTCATTTTGATCATTTTCCACTAAACATGTTTCTAAGACAAATAAATCATATTTACCTTCTTTTTCATTCTTCTTCTCAGCAAGGTATTTAGGATAATTTCTCTTACACTGTCGATTCACATTGTAGAGGAAAGATTTTTCCTTTTTGACTACCTTAGCCTTCCCTTTGCCCTTAGCAGCAACAAGAGGACGCTTTCTCTTCCCTCCTTTTTGGATTTTCTTAAACCCAGAGGATAAAGGTGTAGAAGGGGTTTCAGAGGATGAACCCATCTGAAACCTCTTGGAACGGGCAATGTTTGCCTCTCCTTCTTTCTGTCCCTTAAACATATCTTGGAGGGGTTCCATGATTTGATGTGCAGTGACCATGATCTCGTGTTTCTTGTTTAGTATGTTAGACATACTGGACAAGAGATAAATGCAGGCCCTGTCATTAGCCTTTGTCCAACGGTTATATGAATCCCTAACATTCAGAGATGCATTTCGAGGAGGGAAAGAAGGACATTCCTCCATTAAGATGAAGCGTAGATCATTAATAACCAGAACCATATTCAGGATTGACTCCCACATAGCATAATTTTTATCAGTTAATTTTTTGTTTTTACGTTGTTGAATAATTGAAGCAGACATGTTGAAATATCAAACAATTGATCGTATTAGTTATCTTTGTCTTAACCCATGAAATAAAATAATCCAATCAATTCAAAAAAACAAACAATCAAAGAACCTTAATAAAACAAATGATTTAGTTTTTGCATTGATACTTCAGAAGTTTAGAGCAACAGTCACCGAAGGTGATCAACTACTCCTCTTCTGGATTGAGACAATCTCAGCTAATAAACAATACCAGAATAACTCATATTCTTATAGTCCTTAGCTATGGTTGTTCGGTCAAGGATTCATTAACTAACTTAATTCATCCAGTAAGTATGACCCTACCATTTTCAGATCCCAGAGGTACACTTCAACAAGCTATCTAAAGGAAAGACAACTGTTGAAGATTAACCCAAGAAAGTCTATCCATTTCTGGAGTTTGCGTTGTTCCGACTTCTATAATCAGGCCCTTCGAAGGAATGGTCGCTCTAGAACGACACGCAGACGGATCATAGAAATCTCACGGTGCAACCTAATGGAGGAGACCGTAGGATAGGTTGACACGCGTCCTTCTTCCAGTTACTATGAATATTTCCCCTATTCACCTTGTAATTGACTCAAACAAACACTTTTCGAAGGGAGGCCACTCCTAGGGAGACATGAAGCCGAGTATGAATCTCACGTGTGAACTCTTAGGAACGTGAGAGCTAAAAATTCAGATACCATATATATCATTTTTCTCCCACGAAAATGTTCTATTAATTTAGGGTTTGTTGTACTAGGCTAAATTTCAACTAAATGAATTTATCTAAGTCTATTCTTATTATAACTTTTATAATAAAACTTTACTCTAAAGTTTCTAGGTGTATTAAACCATTTAATTTACCTAGTGACATTTTATGCTAATAGGAATAAGGTTAATTCAACATCGATTCTGGGTCAGTTCTTAGGTAGGAGGTGTTTCGTAAATGTAACATCCCAAAACTATTAGGTTATTTTTATTATCATTTTATTTTGCTTAGTTTTGGGTGTTATTTGTGAAATTGTTTAAATTGTGGAGATTAAGTATTTTGGAAGGATAATTGGTTAATTTATGGAAATTGGAGTTCTATTGTTAAAATTGGTTTTGGATTTATTGGTTGGTGGATTTAAATTGTAAAGTTGGAGGTATTATGAGTAAATATGGTTATGTGTATATATAAAATCATGGAGGAATAAGAATAATTATAATGTGGGTTAATATAATTATTAAGAGAGCAGTACTTTGGCATTTTTGGAAAAAGAGCAAATTTATGGTGATGGAAGGGGTGGTTAATGAAGAAAGAGAAATTAAATAGGAATAGGGAAGGGAAATAATAATAATATATTTATTATTAAATAGG